>JAPVLO010000024.1:13145000-13745000 GCA_027257055.1 Cephalopachus bancanus | reverse complement strand
TGAGGCATGTTTCTTTTATACCCAGTGTATTAAGAAATTCACCTTGAAGGGATTTTAAATCTTGCCAAATATTTGTTTTTTTGTAGCCACCAAAATAACTGTATGTTTTTTCCTTCATTCCATGATGTAAATGTGATGTATCACATTTATTGATTTGCCTATGTTGAACCATCCTTGTATGCCTGCTATAAATCTCATTTTATCATGGTGAATTATCTTTTTAATGCATTGTTGAATTCAACTTCCTAACAATTTTTGAGGATTTTTACATCTGTGTTTATCAGGAGTACTTGACTGTAGTTTTATTTTTTTGTTGTGCCTTTGTCTGTTTTTGTATCAGGATGATGCTGTCTTACAGAATAAGTTTGGAAGAATTCTCTACTATTAAATTTTAAAATAGTTTGAAAAGAGTTAGTGTTAGTTGTTTATTAAATCTTTGGTAGAATACAGCAGTGAACCCATTAGGCAATCGGTTTTTCTTTGGTGGTTGACTGTTTTATTACTGATTAAAGCTCCTTGCTTGTTATTGGTCTGTCTGATTTTCTTTTTCTTCATATTTAAATCTTGGTAGGTTGCATATGTCCAGAAATTTATTTATTTTTTTTTATGTGTTCTAATTCATTGGGATGTAACTGTTCATAGTGATGTCTTATGACCCTTTGTATTTCTGTGACATTAGTTATAGTGTTTCCTTCTTTATCTTTGATTTTACTTGGGTCTTCCATTTTTTTCTAACTTAGTTTACTTAAAGGATTTTCTATTTTGTTCAGTTTATGTAAAATGTTTCTCTGATGACTTTCTGTCTGGATGATCTGTCCAGTACTGAAAGTAAAGTGTCTGTTTTCTGTTATTCTGTATTATAGTATATCTCTTCTGTTAGATCCATTAATATTTGATTTATATTGACTGCATGTATACCTACATTTTTCTATCATCTTGTGAATTGGTATTTTTATTATTATATAATTACCATCTTAGGTCATTTTCACTGTTTGTGAAGTAAAGTCTATTTTTTTTTTTTTTTTTTTTTTTTTTTTGAGTTGGAGTCTCACTCTGTCGCCCAGACTGGAGTGCAGTGGCCGCTCCCGGCCACCGCAGCCTCGACCTGCTGGGCTCCGGCGATCCTTCCGCCTCAGCCTTCCGAGTAGCCGGAATTACAGGCATGCGCTACCACGCCCGGCTGATTTTTTGATTTATTGTAGAGATGAGGTCTCGCTGCCCAGGCGGGTCTCGAACCCGCGGGCTCAGGCAATCCACTCACCTCAGCCTCCCAAAGGCGCGGGATTACAGGCTGAGCCACCGAGCCCGGCGTAAAGTCTATTTTATCAGGTATAAGTATAGCTATTCTTGCTCTCTTTTAATTTGTTTGCATGGAATATCTTTTTTCCATTCCTCCACTTTAAATCTATTTTTGCAGTTGAGGTGAGTTTCTCACAGACAGCATATAGTTAGGACTTGCTTTTTTTATTCATTTAGCCACTGTGTATCTTATCTGAGGAATTTAATCTAGCTACCATCAAGAAAATTATTGAAAAATGAGGACTAGCCACTG
This sequence comes from Cephalopachus bancanus, assembly GCA_027257055.1. NCBI lineage: Eukaryota > Metazoa > Chordata > Mammalia > Primates > Tarsiidae > Cephalopachus > Cephalopachus bancanus. The sequence continues at coordinate 13,743,448 of JAPVLO010000024.1, read as the reverse complement.
CAATTTTGTTCATAGTTTTCTAGTTGTTCTGTTTATATTTCTTTTTTCTCTCTCTCTTACTGTTTCTGTGTGTGTGTGTGTGTGTGTGTGTGTGTGTGTGTGTGTGTGTATGTGTGTGTGTGTGTGTGTGTGTATGTGTGTGGTTTAATGATTATCTTTAGTAATCATTTACTAAACTTCTGATTCCTTGCTTTTTATTATTAGTGTATCTATTACAGGTTTTTGTTTTGTGGTTACCACAAGGCTTACAAAAAAATGTTATATATGTATAATATATCTTATCTTATTATTGTGCTAAGACCAGCTACTTTGATTTCTCACTTACTTTTCTTAGCTCTTGTAAGGTATTCTTATGTGAGGATAGTTGCTCATTCATACGGATGTTGAAAGAGTAATCACTGGAGATTTCAACTCTTCTCATCTTTGAATAGACATTTTTTAAACTAAAGAAAAGTACGTGTTGCATTGGTCATAAAAATATTTTTACCTTTCAATATAATGATAAAATTATATACCTACTATATAGACCTGATTGATAACCAGAAAGCTCTTTTAGAGATTTATTTCTGACGAGATATTAGAGTAGTCATATTTTTAACAGACAGGACATAAATAAGCTTGTTTTTCAAGCTGCTTTTTACACACACCTAATAATTGAAGAATTCAAATAGGCTATAAAAAATGACACATTACAGACAAATCACACCATTTGTTACGAGAGTTCCCAAATTAGTGTGGTTCTCTTCAAAGAAACTTGGTTAAAACCAGCAGTTCCAAATATAGTTAAAGGAATATTTTGAACTCACCAGTTCTTTGAAGAGTTTGCATTGATTTATAAATAATAAGTTATGACAATTTTAAAAATTGTTCTGATGTGAAAATATAGTAGGGTGCTTATTTGATGATTTATTCATTTATTCATAATATTTATTAATCTTTGAGTTATCAATTGCTGTGCCGTAGATTATATTTTTTTGCATTTTTTAAAAATCTAAAAAGACTAAAAGGTCTAAAAAAAAGACTGTTGTAGGAACTTTCTTTTAACCTAAATAATGAAGTTTAGTGACCATTTGTTCTCTGAGACAATGAAAAATTAAATTGTTCTGCATTTCAGTAAACATATACTATTTATCAAAAGCCATAACAATATTACATTTAGACGAAGAACTCAGATTATTAATATCGCCTTTTTAATCAGGCTTTAAGGGGAAACACCTTTTAAAAGGATTTTTTTAAATTTATGAAAAGTAAAGTGGTAGAAGAGAACTATAGACTGAGACTTGCTGAAGTTGAAAGCTATAGTAACATTACTTTTACTAGTTTAAATTGTTTGTTAGAGTGAATGTTTCAAAAAGAAAATCAATGTGTTAGTTTAGCTGAGTTCTGAACCATCAAATGCATGGCTACATATTTTCTCAGAAAGCTTGTAAGGATTTCACCGAAGGCATCATTAAAAGTTAATGTGCATGATATACATTTAGAATCTGAGATTATAATTTTATTTAAAATTTTTAAAAAGGCAAAAATTTCCCCTCCTACAGACACTAAAAAGGAACATAAGTGAATTGAGTGAGAAAAGTAAGAAAATAACATGAATTTAATCAACTACAGAAAAGACGACCTTTAGTCTTTCAAAATTAAGAAACATTGTATATTTTCATGTCAGTGTTGAATCAAGGACCCATAAATTACATGGTATATCACAGAATAAATTGTATTTACTTACTGTAACTATTTAATGTATTGCAATAAAGAGAAGATATCATCGAACAAATTTTCTTAAAAATTTAATTTCCATTTAAGCCATTGGTTTTACTATTTTCTCCACGTCACTCGTTCTTTTATATATGGCCTTTATATGCTCTGAAACAGTAAGGGGTATTAACATATTAACATAATAATGTAAATAATGTAAATGAACACAGAAGAAAAGATTGTGTTGGGTTAGATATGTGAATTCTGATTTTATAAAATTCTAAAATCATATACATGTTGTTACCTATACTTGTCTTCTCTTATTTTGGAGGAAAAATAGTCTATTTAAAAGAAGGATTTTCTGTACATTTAAATTTAGTTATTGATTACAATACTATGAGAAAAACAAATAATATTTTCTATATGTGTTTTATTAGACTCTTAGATTTCTTTATGGGATTAAGAATAACATCTTTAAAATGTCACAATTAAATATATATAATTTCACTTTAAAAATTATTTTAACTACTGGGAGTGGTGGATTGTACCTGTACTCTCAACTACAGGATGCTAAGATATGAGGATCTTTTGAAACCACGAGCTTGAGACCAGTCTGGGCAACATGGCAAGACACCAGTCTCTAAAAAAATAAAAAAATATAGCTGGGCAGTGGCATGTGCTTGTAGTTCAAGTTACTCAAGAGTGGGGAGATCTCTTGAGTCCAGTAGTTTGAGGCTACAGTCAGCTACGATTATACCACTATACTTCTGCCAAGGTGACAGAAAACACACCATCTATAAAACATAAAAATTATGATAACAAAATGTATTACACCTAAAATATATTTTTATTTCCAACAAACGAGTGGAAGAATAAAATGATTTCAAATGGAGATGATATATTACCAAACTTACACCTTTGGTGATATTACTTTCCTAATCATCTAGACAACATTTTAGCATATTAAATTGGTATATCAGATGACTATTAATCTATCAATGCATTTAGTCAATTATAACAGGGACAAAATCTGTTTACTAGGTCAGGCAATGGGTGAAATGGGTTATTTTTTTCAAAAACTTGTCTGAGAAAGACAACTATATTTTAAGTTGATAATTAGTATAAAGGTTGTAATTATATGTGCATAAGAAAGTAGGCACAGATGAGAATAAACACTGATAATCATCTGATTTTTTGAACTATTGTTTAAAATTAAAATGATTACTTTAAACTGGTTTGACAAAAGCAATATTTATTTTCACCTAAACTTGAGTTTCAGCAAAGAGAGGAAGATAAAGATAGCTTCAAATAAGTTCATCTACTATGAAAATCAACTGCGAAAACTTTCTCCAGAAACCCAAGTTACTTTGTAATTGGATAACTTTGTGTATTTTCCAATGGTTTTATAGGTCCTCATAAAAATTATGTTGCTGTTTGACTTCTCAATTCAGGATCTTTCTAATGCTGAATTTATACTAAGGCTGGAATTAAATAATGTATTATCACCTTTTAAAGTTAAATATCACTTAAAAATATTAAAATGATAAGATTTTTTTCATTATTTGTTCCTTCCACTTACTTTTCCCATTACCCATATGCTTTTGTTCTTCTTATTATTTTTCTTTCTTTCCTCTTCTTTTCTCCCTGTAAAGGCAAAGTATATACAAAGGGGGCAAAGTAATAAAAAACTATAGAGTAAATCTATTTGGAAAAGGTAGAATGACCTAGAATTACTATATAAAGATAGTTTTTTTCCTCCAATATTAAGCATTTGTTTTTCTATGCTAGCTAGAATCCAAATATTTCTGTATCACTGATACTTCATATTTTGTATATATTTTATAAGCTGGATTGAGTATCAGAATGCAATGCAAATCTCTAATTTTGTAAATGAGTAAAGGGGCTCCAAAAGTATAAGTGACTTTTTAGTCTCACAGTAAGGTCCAGTGCTCCAGAGGTTACCTACAAAAATCAAGCCTCTATTAAAGAGGACTTAGGAGGCAAGGAAGTCAGTGGCAAATGACAAGTACAATAAAGGCCATTAGAGTGAAAAAATTATTAAAAACTCAGTCATTCATTTAGCTATATGGTGATGAATAAAAAAATTGAATAGTGAAGTAATTGAAATAACTTTGAAACCATTTGGAATTACAGAAACAAAGCATTCATGTGGCTGGGTAAATTTTCAGATTTTTTTGTGTGTGTGCCTCCGACACATCTTTTTCAATAATCTTATACATTATAAATATGGGCTGAAATCAATATACTTTCTGAACTTGATCAACTTTATGTTGTAGACAATTTAAAAAATAATATCTCCAAATTAATTTTTTTTTCTTTATACCTTCCTTTGGGAGAAGGTATTTCTTGGTGGTTACTTTATTGTCTAAATAAAACAAAAATACAAAAACAAAAATACAAAAACAAAACACAACAAAGTATTCACAGACAAACCACAAAAAGCATTTAACTATCTTAATTTTTAGTGGCAATTAAAAAAAAAATCCAGGTAGGTCACCACCATTTCACCTAGTTTCCCTGCAAGTCTCTTTCTTGTAAGGTAAATTTTCACTGCCACTTTAATTTTAGTGTTTTTCTAAGATTGAAAATGAAGTAAGTGATTGAGACAGAAGCAGAAAAGAAAATTGCTAGCATGGGCTTCAGTGTAACTTATTAAGCAGAAATCTTCTCCAGGTCCAAGTCCTAGTTTTTAAGCAAGTTATATTTTTTCACACTTGCTATTACAGCCTTTATAAAAAATTGTGTGGGAAAAGGGAAAAAAAAAAATTTCTTCTATCTATGTAGGTTCTCTGGCTGGAATTCTGTAAAACAGACTGATAAAAGACAGATTAACAACAACAAAAAGAACTTATTAACACATGTGGCTTATACACATGGAAGAAATTCAATGATGAAACTCAAAGAGATGTTTGAAACTTAGGCAAATATAATATTTTAGGAAACTTTTAGAAACACGGCAAGACAAATGATGGAATTTTAGGCTCTTAAAGGTGGAAAACTGGGAATGTAAATAAATACCGGAGTGCCAAAAATACGTGTACACATTTTAAGAGATGTTATCTATATATTACATTTTGAAGTTGAATCGAATTATGGCAGCAATGTGCAGTATGACATTCACTCGAAAAATGGTGTTAATTAAATGAATGCTATCGTCACCAAGTGAAAGGCAGGACAAAGAAAATGGCAGAAGCAATGCTGTCGTTCAAGGAGTGCAAGACCATTTTGAAGTATTTGAAATTCAAGAGAGTTGCATAAACATAGCAAAGGAGGCATGAATATGTAACAGAACCTCCAACACACATAACAATTGCTTGTATTTGTGGTAAGTTTGAGAGGCATGGTATTGCATCTTGTGTGATGTGCACAAGGGGAGATCCAGGAGGCCTTGTATAACAAATCCTGCAGTAGTTCACCTTAATCAGATGTATCTGGATGCTCATAGTAACCACTTTGAGCACCTTTTGTAATTGCAGAAGTCAAATGTGACTTGTACTCATCTTTTGCTATAGGTATGTACTGAGTATTAAAATTTTAATACAGCTTTTTCCTTTTGCAAAATATGTCTACATTTTTTGGTATCCTTTTGTGTATGAGGGGAATAAGGAGTAAGTTTTGTCTGTGTAAGTCAATCTCAGTACTCACTTTCTGCCTTTTTTCATGCCCATAAAACTTCTCTGGGAGTGGGGATTTATAGCATCCACATTTCTCAGTAGTTTTTGCTTTTAATCAGATAAAGATAGCTCCAGGAAGGCTTCTTTCTGCATTTAGTGTATCTCAAAAGTCTTCAACTCAAAATAATCCTTATGCCAAAGTGGCATATTTTGAGGAGTTATAATCTGGTCTCCCACAGTGAAAAAAAAAATGGCTACAACATGACATCTCAGAATGACTCTAGTGGAACTTGATGAAACACACAAAATATACACAGACAGGAGCATCTTATGGCAGATGGGCCTCAGCTCAGAGTGCTTCCCTTGTTTAGTTATCACTGGTATCAGCAATTATAACCTCAGTTTGCATGCTAAAAAGATGACACATGATTAAAATAACAACCAATCCAACCCTTCCTTAAAGAACTTTTCTTACTCCTTTTCTTGTTTGTTTGAATGTATATACATAGCTCATTTTCTATTTGGATAAAGGAAAAGTTGTACTAGCTCTTAATAAGAGCTAACTAAATGAAAAAAAATAGAAGAGATATATACTTTGTTTCTTCTTGTCTTTCAACTCAGAGATTTATGTTTATATAAAAGGTAGATGTTCAAGTTTTACTAGCCTGAAATTAATATAATTGGCAACCCTCTTTAAGAAAAAGAAGATAAAATTAAGACTATAGAATTGAAAAAGAAACAATATTTATTTAGAATGGAAAAAAGTTTTAGAAAAAAACTTATGAAAGAATAAGGCTGATAATTTTAATTTTAGTAAACCTGTCTCTATCTGGTTGGTTATTTTGTCCATTGGCAAAAAGCCAGGATTATTAGATTATATTTAATTATCTTGTTTTATAGTTCCGAATCTCTTATTTAACCAAAAGTTTTTTTAAAATCTTGAAATATATTAGTGTTCTCATTCTTATTCATTTTATAATGCACTATGAGACGCCAGGGAAACTAAATAGCTTTGTTAATAGCTTTATTAGTAATTTTTATATATTCCACTGTAAAAAAAAAACACCTAACAAAGTAATTATTTTAAACAAAATTTGAGGAAGTACGAGTATTCATACTTTGTCAGATATGGCTAAGAAAGTACACACAATAGAGGTAATAATTTTCCAACATATATACTTCCTTTTGATTTTTACAATAAGTAGAAATTTAAAAATATTTTTCTTGATAGATATGTAGACTCATCTCACATTTGTTAGCTAAGCAAAAATATGGGATGCTTATGTTGAAAAAAATTCTGGAATACTTGACAGTTTTATGCTGTACAGCATTGAAAGTGTGATCATAAATTTACCATTGCTGAAATATTTTATGTACCAATGATGGATCAAAATTATTGATTACTTTGAGATTTTGGTTGTAGAGAAATGAATCATCTTTATAAATTGTTTATACTACTACAATCCAAAGTTTCCATGCTAAGAAAGCAAATGAATTAACTACTGCTGAAAAAAATCAATCCTGTGCTTTAAGGACAGAGATTTTTTGTTTAAGCTTTAGACTTTTTATTTGATGACTATTCTGATTTTCCCAAACATAATTATAAAATATTCCAAATCATTTTAAAAGATATCATGATAACTATAATGTTATCATTGCACATATATTTTAGGCCTATAAGTTAGTTCTCAGGTAGGTTTAAGAAAACTAAGGCAAGGGTTCTTTCCCCATCCAATCACACTGAAATAGTCACCTGCATCAAAATTATTGCAGACCTTGTTAAAGTGGTAGTATCATAATCAGCTTACTCCAGTGAACTAGAAACTTCATGGGTAGGTCCCTGATAGCTACATTTCTTAATCAAGATGTGCAGAGAATATGGGTTTAAAAAGAAGTTTCCATTTTTGTCAAATTCATTTATTTATTTTAAAAATTGATATATAAAATTGTATATATTTCCAGGGTATTCTTGCACACACACTTTTGCCTATGAACAACCATAAAAAATATAATATTGCTGCATTTGATTAGTAAACACTTGAAAATAGTTATTTAATTATCTTTTACATTTGGCCATAAATTCTGAAATGTGATAGTAATTTTAGTTTAAAAAGCAAAATGTATCAAAGTTTCAAAGACATCTGCCAAGCTCTTGTCTTTATATTCTTATATATTTAGATAATTTTGAGATTCATATCACTTGTAGATTAGGATATAAACCACCAAATCACATTAAGCTGACTTTATTTAAAGTATGAGAGATATTTATTAATAATAACTCAAAATTTATTATGAAGATCCTATCATTAGTATCCCAAAGAATGCAAATAAATAAATAATAGTGCTGTAGGCAAGTTAATATCATGATTTTTAACCAAAACAGAGGTAAGAAATGATGTTTAACAAAATCTGCCAAGTTTCAAAAATAAAAATGTAACTAATTTAGAAGAAACATTTTGAAATAGTTTATATGAATCATTCGTTTACATGGCCAATGACAGACTACAAAGACATGTATTAGAATGGTATTTCAAAACTCCCTAGGCATGTTCAAAGCCATCTACAAATAATTTATGAATTATAGAATTCAAGTAGAAATATATTTCCTTATCCAGTGACATGTTATTAATCTGACCATCTATTCTCTGTTTCCCATTTCTTCTTTGGCATTGTTAGAGTAAATGTTGATTAAAGACAAAAATTACCCAAGGTTAATCGATCTCAAATATACATAGATTTCTAACGTGTAGAGATCGGTGACCTCCAGGTTCGTCTGTGGTTGGCGTCTCAGAATTGAGAAGCAGCATTGAATGCTTTTTGACAGTTTTAGCCCAGTATACTCTGTCCTATTCTAGACCCTGGACACCCTTCCTTGGCCAGAATGACTACTTCTAGAAAGTAATTTTGGATTGAATTAGAGCTTTCTGAGAGAGACAAAACATACTTTACAGTAGGCAAATTGAATTTTTCTGGTTCAGTGACTTGCTGTGCCACGGTGCCTCTCAAGAAGATTTTCACATTATTGAGAGCTGGTAGATTTCCTTGTAAAATAGCCACAGGCAGCACACACATACTACGCAGGCAATTCTTTGTCTCCCTTTTCTCTCAAAAATATTTCTATCTCTCACACACATACAAAACTATTTAGATTAAGCATACAAAGAGATGATATAAATTTTTATCTCCTTCTTTAAAAAGACTATGTCTCAAGTGGTTACTAATTCATGGAAAGGTCTCTATGGAAAGGCTTAGCTTCAGTACCTGATATTGTGGAAATTCAAAGTGTTTTTAATGAATTGAAATGAAAGGGATATTTATTTATCTCACATAAAACTATGAATTGAGAGCTGAAAATATTTGCATTGACTTGATTAGGGATACTTTATGGTGCCAACTGCAATTTTAACAGTTTTCAAAGAAATGAGTCTTTGTTTATTTTTTTTTATTTTTTATTTTATTTAGAACAGCCTTTAAAATTACAGACTGATTTGACTTAGAAAAAAAAGATGTTACTTTCTGAATATTTTTGTTCATATAAACCAGAAATTTCTATTGCGTGTTCAATATATACAGGTATAGAGGGTACTTTGATGGGAGTCAGTATCAGAGCTAGCAGAACTCATAAAAAAAACAATACTACACATTCCAAGTCTCATGGTTTACTCAAGCATTTTTTTTTTTAAATACTTCCTCATTGGCTGGTAGCAGTGGCTTAAGCCTGTAATCCCAGCACTTTGGGAGGCCGAGGCAGGAGGATTGCCTGAGCCCAGGGGTTTGAGACCAGCCTGGGTAACTTGATGAGACCGAGTCTCTACAATATATATCAAAAAATTATCCGGGCATGGTAGCACACGCCTGTAGTTCCAAGGTTACTTGGAAGGCTGAGGCGAAGAATCGCCTGAGCCCAGCAGGTCGACTAGAGTGACTGTGAGTATGCCACTGCACTCCAGCCTAGGTGAGAGTGAGACTCTGACTCAAAAAACAACAACAACAACAACAACTAAAAACGTCATAAAGACAAGTTTTTCTTGTTTTCCCATAGACAGGGCAACCTTTCTTGTTCATTCGAATTCTTTTTGGTGTCCATATTGTCTTTTACTTCTTAAACATCTAACTTATGATTTTATGGTTACATTTTCCCAGGAAAACCATGCCTCCAAACTCTTCTGTCACATCTACATGGCATGAAGTGCCATAGTCGAATTTACACTGCTTTTTCCTATACACCATGCCACTTCATACATCTCAGGTAAAATGTCATGCTGGAAAAAAAATGGTCAGGGTCATTAGGCAATGAGGAGCATTCATTCTGACATACGGGAGCGGATGGCATTTAACCAGAAAATACAGTTCTCTGTGGTGATTCTTCACTCAGAGTTCCCTTAGGCTGGAAGCCCTAGGAACAGATGTGATCTCAAGCCTGGTTTAAAGAGAACACAGCCGTGGGCGGAAGCACCTCTCTCTATCAGTGAGGGAGGCCCTGCCATAAGCAGCTTTCTCACCAGGAGGATCCTAGAAACACTGCCAAATTAGAGTCTGCCTGGTGAGAAGTCACTGGACATAAAATCTCCAGTGATTTGATGCTTGTTCACTGAGCAAACCAGAAAGCATATGTGAAGAATTCATGAAAGGGCTTGTGTGCAATGCCACAGCCAAAGTGGGTGTGGGGGGTGATCTTGTTGGCTTCCCTCCTGAAAGCATTTTCTCAGATTTTGCTATATTGTTCAAAAGCTCTGGCAAAACTAGGGTATCTGGAACACACGAGTTGGGAAGGTTGATAATATGCACTTTTTCTTTAATTCCGTTTGTCTCAACAGTTTTGTTTGATAGTGTTTTCAAGGCAGGACAATAACAAAGCATCTGGTTTCTTTTTTCTTTTCATTCTTTTTAAAAAGTATAATAGGATCTTAAGAAGAAATCTGAAAACAGACTGTAATAATACTTAATATGCCTAGAAAGATAAAAAGGGTTCTATAAATACAAATAAATATGTCTATAAATAAATATATCTTTATATATTTATTTATATATTTATTTATAGACATATTTATTTATATTTATATCATTAAATAAAACTAGATTCCTTATAGAAATATGTTAACCCTCACTCTAAAGAAGTAACAAAAACATTCAGGGGTTTGCCTTAAATTCTAAAACACATTGGTGTACCACACACAAAAAGAAGGCACAAATAATTCAAAAGTGATAAGCATATTGGTATATTATTCCACACGATGCTATGAATACATTTTAGCCACCTGGCTTGTTAGCATTTTAGATACCTTTGTTAGAAAGAATGGCTTGAACATTTTATTTTGTTTTATTTTGTTTTGTTTCAGCAGCCTGGAGATCCTTGGCACTGGCCAATTTAATAGCAAAAGTTACATTTTTTACTGCTTTGCATATTAATCAGCTATTTAGAACACCCCTGCTGAGAAATATCATCATAACAACAACACCATTTTAATGGAGACTTGCAAAGATACCCTGGAGAATCAATTACAATGAAGGCCCATGAAAAGCAGTTTTGCTTTTCATTATTTTATGGGGTTAGGAGGACAGTTGATGAGGTAATGAGACCTGAAGCATTTCCAATACTTCTAAGGGAAAATAGAGTAAAATTCAATTGGATCAGAAGAATTACTGGAGTTAATAAGTTGGAAATCTTGGTCTCTGTGACCCCGAAAGCATAGAAGCAGTCCCCTGTTCTGTCATATTAACAAAACAGTGCAAAACACCTCAGGCAACGGCAATAGTGCAACAATCAAATTACTAGTCACTTGTACAAGATTGTTGTGAGAAAGGAATTAGTAAGTAAAATATTGGGTGACATCAAGTTCTAAAGTCCAGACCAAGAAAACTTTTATGTTGGAACCTGTCTGAAGACTGTTGAAAAATACAAAGTGTTTTTGATACAGAGACCTGCCATTGTCCATCCATATTGTCACAGCCCCTAGAGAAAGGCATAACAAGGGTTCAAGCACTCCTGCACATCACTGAGAGTCCCCTTATCTCCTATGCATTCCCAGTAAGTAGCTTCAGGGGATCCTTGACTTCCCTGTAGACTAAGACCAGTCAACTGAAAGATGCAAATCCCCATTTACTCCTTTTTCTGAGTGGTTATAAGTTTGAATAATAAATATAGTATCAATGTAATTGTAAGACTTGTGATTTGTATAACTTTTGTGAACTGTATAACTTTTGCATAATGCACGATGTCTTATGCCTTGTAAACTCCCTTTACTCTATGGCAAGCTTGATTATCACTTCTGCAGGGCCCTACTGATAAAAGCTATGAGATACTTCTGATACCTGGCACCAGAAACACTGGACCAAAAAATGTTGCTCTCAATATATGTGGCTGAAATTCAAGTTCTATACAATGCTCTGCTGGTCACGTGGGTAATGTATAGTTACTAACAACTCTGGAGTTATAAAGAGTGAACTGTAAAAGCCTGGAGCGTGAGCAGAGCCATTTTAGAAAGATCTCCAGTCTGGTTGTGCTCCCTGGATCTGAACTCAGAAATAAACTTTCTACCAGTTCCCTGCCTATTTGATTTATTGATATCAAGGGGAGCAGCCAAGCATTACTCGGACCATACATTTTTAAAATTAGCTATTAGGAGTTGCTAATCTAATCAGATGTCTTCAGTATGTGGCTGAGAATCTTGTTTTTATCTTCCTTAGTTGGGATGCATTCCTCAGCAGGTAATTAGGACAGCACATTCCTAAAAATTCATTGAAACCTAGCCTGACAATGCTTCTCCAAAATGCAACTCATTTCAAGTAATAGAAAAGAATGAGATACCAAGTGTTTTCTGAAACAATTTCACAAGACTATATATAAAATACCTTATTTTTAATCATGTCTCAACTTACATTTTCAACCTTGTTAGAAATCTTTCTTCCTCTACTCATATAAATAGCTTCTACTCCTGAACCAAGCTTTCTACTTCCTTCACCTGATGACTTTTCTCTGCCCCAGAGTAAAGTATTTTTTTCTTATTTTCACTTTTCCTCAGGCATGCTCTGCTTTCCAATCCAAGTACTCTTTTTTCCTTAAAGTATTCCCTGGATGGAAATACTTAGCAAAGAGTGCAGTGTATGATGTAAGAGCAATTTGTAAAGCTCTCAAAGTGTACAGCACGCTCCACTTTGTTTTATAGAAATGCTTGTACCTGTCCTCAATTCTACTAGACTCTAAGCTCCTTGAGGATAAAGATCACACTATATTGCTCATTATACAAAACACAAGAATCTTAGATTTAATAGGTGCTAAATGTAATTCTGTATTAATTAACTAGGTTAATTCAAACTATCAAAAAGCACTCATTCACTTTATTTTTTTTTCTAATTTCAATACTTTAGGAGTACAGAGATGTTCTATGGTCACATGGATGCAATGTATAATGGTGAAGAAGTCTGAGGTTTTTTTTTTTTTTTTTTTTTTTGAGTAGGAGTCTCACTCTGTTCCTCAGTGGCACACTCGTGGTCACTGCAATATCGACCCACTGGGCCTAGGAGATCCTTCTTCCACCTCAGCCTTCCAAGTAGCTGGAACCATAGGCGTGCGCCACCATGCCTGGCTAAGTTTTTGATTTATTGTAGAGGCAAAGTGTTACCAAGTTGCCCAGGCTAGTCTCCATTCCCTGGACTCAGGCAATCCTCTGGTCTCCACATCCCAATATGCTGAGATTACAGGCAAGAGCTATCATGCCTGGCCTGAGCGTTGAGTGTATCTATCCCCCCTACTAGTACACATTATACCTGATAGGTGATATTTCATTCCTCAGCCTTTTCCCATCTTTCCTCCTGTGAGTCTCCAATATCCACTATCCCATTGTACACGTCTTTCCAAACCCATAGCTTAGTTCCCACTTACAAGCGAGAACACGCAACATTTGGTTTTCCATTCTTATTTCACTTCACTTAGGAAGATGGCCTCCAATTCTATCCAAGTTATTGCAAAAGACATTATTTCATTCTTTTTTTATGGCTCAAAAATATGTAGTTTATATATTTAAGAATACTTTCTTAACAAAAGTTACAAAGTTTAGGAAAATTTTTATTGGTGACTAAAGCAAATATGGAAACAGTAAGAATATAGAACTTTTTCTGCAAAAATTTATCTGGTCAGATGAGTGAATTTATGTACATATCAAGTCTGAATTATCAAATAGTACAATTCCTTTTTGGCAAAAATGTACAGCCTTCATTGATACAAGGAAAATTATATTGGTGTAAATTAAATCACAAAGATTAACATTTAATCTTTTTTATGCTTTCTAGAAATAAAGTGAAAAGTAAAATTATGTGAGTAAAAATAACCACTAGGCCAAAATCTGATCAGGTTACCAAATTCAAGACTCATTAATAAATTCTTAGCATACTTGAGAGTTACTCTTTGAATGTAGTTTGAATTAGAACTGATAGATGGAATTTATATAACCGTGAACAGCAAGACCAGTTTTTTAAATTTGAAGGAGGTGATATAACACCTCTTGACATTCAAAAATATGCTGCAACTTCAGTTACGTTTTTTTGTAATGTGTTTGCTTTAAAAAGTACCTTGCAATATAACATTTGTATCTACAAGAAATTTCATTGTATGAATTCCTCATCACTTATTACATTTATCTACAAATTGTACATTTAGTATGTGCAGGAATAGATTTCTGATAGACCTGAAGCTCAGGATTCTTAAGGGCCAGAGCACCAGGAAGACCTTCTCAGAGTCTGATTTTCACTTTACACTCAAGTAAGCACTCAGGCATGTATTGACTTCCTTATGACTTACTTGAGACAATGGGTTGGCAGAAACATATCCTGAGACTCCAGAAAATTCTGATGAATATGAACCATTTCCCACTATTTTCTGATCCCCACACAGCATCCAAGCTTCTTGATAGAAAATGAAAAAAAGTGTCAGCTTTGTCAGGACAATTTTTTTTTTTTTTTTTGAGTTGGAGTCTCACTCCCTCACCCAGACTGGAGTGCAGTGGCCGCTCCCGGCCACCGCAGCCTCTCCCTGCTGGGCTCCGGCGATCCTTCTGCCTCAGCCTTCCAAGTAGCCAGAATTACAGGCATGTGCTGCCATGCCCAGCTGATTTTTTGATCTATTGTAGAGATGAAGTCTTGCTGCCCAGGTGGGTCGCGAACCCGTGGGCTCAGGCAATCCACTCACCTCAGCCTCCCATAGGCGCGGGATTACAGGCTGAGCCACCGGGCTCGGCTGTCAGGACATTTTTGTGGCAACTTGCAGGATAAGGAAGGATTCTTCCCTCCATGGAGGATAATGCTGTTCAGTTTCCTGCTTTGTTCATTGTCTTCGAGATAAACAGATGATGATAGACAGATAGACAGACAGACAGATAAAGAGACAGAAATGCTATATGTATGTACTCTCGTTTAAGTATGGTACTGTGATTCCTTTTGATTTATTTTTGCACATTCTTATAAATATTTCATCGAAATAAATTAAATAAATTTGGAGTGGGAATGTGGATAGGAGTGAGTGAAGGGGTATATACGCATTTTTTTTTTTTGCTCAGTATATCTTTATCTACTTTGAAATGATGATTTCAATATAGTATACCTTCTCTAATTTTTAAAACATACTTTGAACGAAAATATTTTTCTCTGTGTTCTTGAACTTATGTTTTCCAATTTTTTACTCTTGATTTTCTCTTCTTATTTGAGTATACCAAAAACGTTTTGACTGCATTTTTCAATACACAAGCTATATATTTTGTGGGATAAGCTCTATAGCTCACTGGTAGAACTTGTTGGCATTCTCTTGGAAATATGTCAGACATAATTGTAGTTCTGGGTTCACAGAGGTGACCTCAGGAATGTTCTTGGATCAGGTTGCTTTCCTCAAGCATATGAAGCTGATAAATCAGAACATTGTTCACTCATGAATGGATGATTCCATAAAGTCTTATTTTGGATTGTCTACTCTGAGGTTGATGAAGTGTATTTGACTCAAATAAGTTGTATGTTCCTGTCTACTGAGACTATGCTAAATTTGAGACTTTTCCAAATTCATTTACAAGACTGGGCCTTAAGGGATTATGTTGTGACTCCAGAAGTTAGTATTTAAAAGCCTTTACACTTTGGGAGTCTCTTTGGTGAGTTTTTCTATAAATCTATAAATCCATTTGTCTATTGTCATTTGTAAATACATCTTTTTACTATTTTCTTTTTCTTTTCTTTTCTTTTTTTGAATTGGAGTCTCACTCTGTTGCCCAGGCTAGAGTGCAGTGGCACACTCACGGCCACTCCAGCATCGACCTGCTAGGCTCCGGCAATACTTCCACCTCAGCCTTCCAAGTAGCCGGAACTACAGGCGTGCACTAACGTGACTGGCTAATTTTTTATTTATTGTAGAGACGAGGTCTTGTCAAGTTGCCGAGGTTGGTCTGAACCCACAAACTTAGGCAATCCATTTGCATTGGCCTCCCAAATTGCTAGGATTACAGGCTGAGCCACCAAGTCTGACTTTTTTACTGGTTTCTAATGCAGAAACTATTAAACTTCAGTTATTTCCATAATTTCATTAATTTGAGATTATTTTATTTTCTTAACTTTTCTATAAAATGGATTACTTTATCTTTTTCTTGTGTGTATGTGTTGGAGTCTCATTCTTATCACCCAGGCTGGAGTGCAGAGGAATGCTCACAGCCACCCCAGTCTTCACCAGCTAGACTTAGGCGATCCTTCTGATTCAGCTTTCCAAATAGCTGGAACTACAGATGCACACCACCACACCCGACTAGTTTTTGTAATTTATCGTAGAGAAGGGATCTCACCAAGTTGCCCAGACTGGTCTCAAATTCCCGGACTCAGGCAATCCTCTTGCTTTGGCCTCCCAATGTGCTGAGATTACAGGTTGAGTCACTGCGCCTGGCCTGCTTTATCTTTTTAACTTGGTTTGTTCATGATAGTACCTTAGTTATAGATTCCTCCAATTAGTTATAAATGTCCCCCATTTTATAAATATTTATGTTTTATTTTTATTTTTATCATTTTATCGTTTTTAACTACCATTTGATTTCTTCCTTGACCCAGACATTTAAATGAGGTGTTTTCAAAAATATCCCTTGGTTTGTTTTTTCCTTCATATTAGAATCTAACATAATTGCATTATGGGCAGATAATGTATATGTGTAGCATTGCTTTTTAATATATTAAAGTATCATTGAACTTACTCTATGATCAATTTTTATTGCATTCCTCAAACATTTTAAAGTAATACATTTCTCTATTTTCTTCATATAGATTAAAGCATCTCTAATTCTCACAAATTGGTCAATGGATGAGTAACTGAGACTCACATAGTTTAAACTTTTTTAAGCGAACACTGCTCATGTTTGACATAATTGGTACTAGATGTCCTGCCTGACTCCTAGGGTCTTCTATCACTGTTACCTTATAGGGTCTTCCTTTGGGACCCAGTAGCTGACAATACACCAAACAGTCAAAGTGAGTGGAAGAGGGATGAATATATCATTTGCACTAAAGTATCAGGAAAAATACAAGAAACTAAAGATGTAAATTATATATGTGTGTGTGTGTGTGTGTGTGTGTATGCATACAAACGTGTGCGCATATATGTATATATATGAGAACATGTTAAGAAGTTGTATGTGAGTGTGTGTGTGTGTATATATATGTATTATATATATATATATATATATGTGACATGTCAAGGAGAAAATATATCTGAGCTCTTCAGGAGGCTAAAATTGTAGGAGAGAGGGCAAACAAGATACAGCCCTGGCTGTTCATACACTATGTATCTTACTTCCTCTGTGTTTGGGAAAATGGTGTTATATAAAAAAAGTAAATGAAAATTCAGTAAGAACAAAAAGGCATTGAGCACTGGAGAAAGAAAAAGACAGTGACACCCTTGTTATCTTCTACAAATACCAAAATACTTTTATTTTAAACTTCAAGATGGAGAGTCAAAAGTAAAGTAGCAGAAAGGAATGAAACTGAATTTAATCATACAGAAAATCTTATTACATATACATGTATTTTGTTTTAGCAAGATTATTTTGATAAAGAACTTTACTTTGTATTTCTTCTTTTATTCTTCACATATGACTTCAGTAAAAAAATTAGTTTTTTTCTATATTACAGGAATTTTTGTGTCACATGAATTCATGAGGTTGAGAAGAAATTTCGATGCTTAAATGTGACCATAAAATAATTCACTTGAAGAGTGAACATGTGTGCATGATTAAAAGAAAAAAAAGAGGCCAAGTACAATGGCTCATGCTTGTAATCCTGACACTTTGGGAGGCCAAGGTGGGAGGATTTCTTGAGCCCAGAAGTTTGACATCAACCTGGGAAACATAGCGAAATATAGTCTCTACAAAAAAAGAAAAGAAAAGAATCAAACTGGGCTTGGTGGCACATGTTTGTAGTCCCAGCTACTCAAGAGGCTGAGGCAAAAGGATCACTGAGCCCAAAAGTTTGAGACTGCAGTGAGCCATGAACATGCCATTGGACTGTAATTTGAAGGACAGAGACCCTGACTCTAAATAAACAAATAAATAGTACAAAATAATGAGTAGTGAGAAACAACAGGATCAGTTTTTAAAACTCCCAGTAGATAAACCTGTATTGAGAATTTCATTGTTAAATATCTACAGGCTATTTAAACTTTTAAAAACATACGTAAGAGTTGTACATATTTATGGGATGCATGTAATATTTTGCTACAAGCAAATCAGGGTAATTGGGTTACCTGTCCACCTCAAACATTTATCATTTCTTTATATTGGGAACATTCCAAATTTATTCTTTAGTTATTTGAAAATATGCAATAAATTATTGTGAACTATAGTGGCTCTATTTTGCTACCAAACACCTAGATCTTTTTCCTTCTGTCTTACTGAATTTTTGTACCCATCAACAAGTTATTCTTGCCTATCCATTGGAGTGGACTGTTTTTTTATGCTCGTGGAAGATGGACAAAATAGCCTCACCAAGACAAAACCAAATAAAATGAGCCAAGCATTATGAGAGAAATGTGAGTAAATGTCAGCATCAACATGTGTAACAGTGCAAAAAGGAAGAGAACACAGAACACTGTTTAAGTCACAGAGCTACCTCTCTATAAAGCTGGCAAAAATCCCACACAGTTCTGGTTATAAATTCCCTGGCTACTGTCCAGTTTGCTGGCTTAGGGATCATAGGGAAATTTGAAACCCAAGAGAACCTACACCAAACAGAACTATCTTACCTGATACAGATGAGTAGTGGTCTATGCATCTATTGTTAGGAATTTTGCAAGGGTTTCATATATCCCTTACTAATAAACATGGGAAATCTTGTCCAATAGAACTGAACTGGTTGGAGTAACCAGTTCACAGGACTACAGGAGTCTTTATGCTTACCAGTCATTTATTTAGCAATCACTTATACAGTGCTTCCATTCAGTTGCAGCTGTATAACTTTTCAGGGATAACCATTGAAAATGAGACCTGGAGTCTTTTTGAGCCCTTCAATTCTCTGACTTTAAACACAGACTTCATTAATAATAACCGGCTGTAATGATAAATTTCTGAATTGACATCAATATGTATAATGATGCAGTTCTGAATACATAACTGAAGTATATTTCAGCATCCTTATATTTTGGTATGCTTGAATCAAGGAAAGATACTTCTTAGCTTAGAAATGAATTTATGGCATAGCTTTGTTCGAATTCTACTGTAATGGGGTATTAGCTCCTAGATTGCTGCTTTCCTGATGTTACACACTAAGGCTATAGATGTATATATTGAAGAAATCCCTAGAGCCATATGTATTCTTCTGTTATGATAATGTTACCATTAGTCTTGATTGCTTTTGACGATAGTTTCTGGTTACAGAATTGCCCAAAGCAAGAAGTTTAGTTTTGTTCACATTCTCCCCTTAATTTGGGAGAGTGTTTTTATTTCACTTTTATTTGAAATGAGTTCCTGTGCTGTTATTATGGCATTTTATGTGGCTTGTCATTGTACTAATCAATTTTATATTTTCTTCACGCCAGTTCAACATTCTGCTCTTGACGAGCAGTTTGTCATATTTACTAGGGTTCTTGTCATACACAGGAAAACGCTTCCTCTATTTGTCTCCTAAATTTTCTTTTTCCCTTGTTAGTAATTTTGCTATCTCTATATCAATGTTCTGGCTGGTTGCAATTACAAGTTTTCCCAGCTGGGAGCTTGTAGCATTTTCTCAGTCTCTGCAACACACTGATCTATTCTGATATGAGTTCCAATTGTTTTACCTCCGTGTTCTGCATTTTTACCATGCTTTGTTAAAAAAAAAAAGAGTCAGAATTTGAGAAGGTAGACATTTCTTTTTTGTGTATTTCACTTGAGACAAACTTTGTATTGCTCAGATATCATCCCTTAGATGAAGTCTACTTTTAGGCTAAACTTTTTGACTTACTACCAAGAGATTCTAATTCGAATTTAATCTATAGAAATGTCAAAGACAAAAAAAATCAGGTTTAAATCCAGGATAAGAAATTAATTGACCCTGCCTATGGCAACTGGCATTATAAAGATTCTTACTTTCTATCCAGTTATTATAAAGATCTGTGTAGGTGTGAATACATTGCATGTGGGCATATGTTCTCCTTGATGTGAAAGTCTTTAACCATTGCTTCAACCTGTACCATTTCTGATATTTTTTCAAAAACGTTCTGTTGATAGTGAAGGTGTTTATCTATGAGAGTGATTCTCAAACTCTGTGAATCAGAATCACTTGGATGGCTGCTTAAAGAACAGAGATTTTGAAGCAGTAAGTTTGAAGTGGGACCCAAGAAACTGTATTTGTAGTAAGTTTGTAGGTACTGTGGAATTGCTGGTTAGAGGACATTACTGCTCTGAGTAATGAGTCATTTTAAATGAACGGATCCAAAGTTTTTGAATCATTACATCTCATAATTTTAGAAGATGTTTGAATATTCTTTCATTTATGATGGCAACCATGGAAAGGACAACACAAGTCATCAATACTCATAAGCTTCAAATTCAAGACTTTAAAATTTCAAATTATACACTTCTATGCAAATTTTTAAAATTTGAGTAGTATATTGATTTGGTTTAAAATTTATTTCTGATATAGCATAGATTGAGATGAAGAATGAGGATATAGCTGTAATGTTCTAAAATAAACCATTATATCAAAAAACATTCAAAACAAAGTACAACAATGAAAGGAAACTTGAAACTAATAATATAATTTGAAAAACATTGAAGCAAGTTTGATTTTCTACCAAAAGTCACTTTTACTTTTCAAGTTATCAAAATTGGTTGATAATCCAGTTATAAATGTTTCTCAGTTTTCACTAAGGAAATCCAGACAGAGTAAACTCAAAAAAAAAAAAAAAAAGCATAAAAAAAGTGGAAGTTTCTTTTTTTTTTTTTTTTGAGTTGGAGTCTCTGTCGCCCAGACTGGAGTGCAGTGGCTGCTCCCGGCCACCACAGCCTCGACCTACTGGGCTCCAGCAATCCTTCCGCCTCAGCCTTCCAAGTAACTGGAACTACAGGCGCACGCTACCACGCCCAGCTAATTTTTTTGATTTATTGTAGAGACGAGGTCTTGTCAAGTTGCCCAGGCAAGTGTCGAACCCGTGGGCTCAGGCAATCCACTCACCTCAGCCTCCCAAAATGCAGGATTACAGGCTGAGTCACCGAGACCGGCTTGTTTTTTGTTTATTTTTTTTTAATATTAGAATATTTTGGAGGCTGAAAAGTTAGAGAAGAAAAAGCAAATTTCTAGAGTAATAAGAGATTCACAATTATTTATTATGTCTAAAAATTTCAAACTGACTATATAAGCAGCCATTACAATGTTAAAATAAAACATAGAATGTATATTAAAAACAAGGTTATAACCACCATACACAGATTACATTAAATCTTATTTTTTGTCTTAAATAACCTGTATTTTGATAATAATATGTGAAGCAAAATCGTAGTGGTATTAGGGAAATGACCTTAAAGGTCTGGAAACAATGTTTGAAAAGTAGAAAAACATCATTTTTATTTTTTTGGTTTGGATTGTTTCATATATCTCAAAAGTCAGGAACACAAAGTATTTGTGATAACCATATCTAGTTATCATTTTAATTACTTTAAATCCTGTGTTATTTAATAATTGTTACGTTTACCAACTTAGCTGAGATTAAATTGATATATAATATGCTATACATATTTAACATGTAAAATTTGATATAGTATGCATACACATTTACGTCTGCGATATTGACAAAAGAATCCCTATAATAAATTATTCATCATCCCCCCAAATTTTATTCTGACTCTTTGTAGTCTCTTCTTCTTACCTTTCCTAATGCTACTCCTTGCCACCAGGAAGCCAAAGATCTGCTTTCTGACAACACATATCAGATTGTACTTCCTAGAATTTTATGTAAATGGAATCACACAGTATATACTGCATACTTTTTTGTCTGGATTTTTTAAAGTTCAGGTTAATTACTTGAAATTTTATCCATGTTATAACGTTTGTTCAGATGCTTTTTAGGTATGCCTTCCTATTCTCATATCCTACTCTCTACCATAGTGTAGAGGGGGAAAAAAGTAGTGTTTATCTGCTACAAAGCCATTTTTCAGGAGTGTCTACAAAAGTAGTAAAACAAGAGCAGAATTAAAAGACGTGTTTTTCTCACATTATACTCCTTCTGGAAAAAAGAAAAATCTTCAGTTTCTACTTCTTAATTCCATCCCATCTAGAAACCCAGTTCCCTAACAGAACTTGGAGATGTGAGTAGAGTGACAGAAAATTATCTCTTTTCCTAAAGCACACTCTGCCTAAAAATAAAATATTCTGAGAAATCTTTCAAAAACAAAATAAAATGCATCCATAACACAATAAACTTACAGAAAAACTATTCAAGCAAACAAAATCCTTTATCTACCTCAGCCTTTTCTGATACTCTTTCCCAAGCCTTAGAGTTCCTTAGTGCCTTGTATAGATCTGTCCTCCAGACCTTATGAACTTCAACTCCCCCTACACAGAGTTTCCTCAGGTCTTTTTAAAATTAAATTAAATTATTATTTTTTTTTTTAGTTTGAGTCTCTCTGTGTCACCCAGACTTTAGCACGCTCATAGGCACCACAGCTTAGACCTGCTAGGCTCAGGTAATCCTTCCTCCTCAGCCTTCCAAGTAGTTGAAACC
The DNA here is from genome assembly GCA_027257055.1 of Cephalopachus bancanus. NCBI lineage: Eukaryota > Metazoa > Chordata > Mammalia > Primates > Tarsiidae > Cephalopachus > Cephalopachus bancanus. The sequence continues at coordinate 13,720,912 of JAPVLO010000024.1, read as the reverse complement.
ACAGGTGCATCACACCTCGCCAATTTTTCTTTTCATTTATTGTAGACATGAGGTCTCATCAAGTTTCCCAAGCTGATCTTGAACCCCTGAGCTTAGGCAATCCTCTCGCCTCCACCTCCCAAAATGCTAGGATTACAGGCATGAACCACCATGCCCGGCTTCCTTGGGTTTTCATTAATGGAGAACTCTGATAATAAATATTAAAACTGGCAAAATAAAGTAGAAAATTCAGAAAACTGTATTAGTTTCAGAGATATACTATACACAATCCTGGTTAAGCTTATATGTTAGTTTAATATCTAGATTAATATGTAGCTAAAGAGTTCTACCTACTGAAAATGGAAAACCAAAGTCCCTATTTTAAAAATTAAAGAATAGTTTAACTTTCAAAGAGGGTAAATATTTACATAAAATGTTGACCTTATGTAAAATAAAAAATGCAAATGTGCTCACATAGCAATAATGTTCAAAGAAATATTGAAAAATTTTATGAATATGACTTTGTATTTAGAAAAACAATTTATATATAGCACAAGTTAGTCCTGATAAGAAAATAGTCAAGTTTATAGGTTAAGGAATAAAACAGAATTATGACTTAGTGATTTTATATTTAATACCTTCAATACATATACTGGCACCTTCAATCTTATTATATGGGAAAAAAATATTTCCCATCAAAATACTTCACTAAAATCTGAATATAATGTCACTGAATCACACAACTCTAGGGGTGAAACACCTTCATATTATACCTTATATACAATGCCCCTATGAATTGAGCAATGCACTACAAGTGTGGAACTATGTAATAGTCTTGTCCTGAATTCTCTGTGATTTCATTTAAAACAACAATTTCAGTTTTACTTCTTGTATTATTATCAGTAGTCATTAGATACTATAGAATCTTTAACCTAAATAACTCACTACTTCTCACAACCAAAGAATAACAGAATAATATGAAACCTTATAAAACAGAACATCATGTATTCCTATTTCATTATATAGTCTCCTCATAAAAGATTGGCCCAAACATCCTTCAATATGATTAGATAAGTGAAGAAATTATGTTAGATTCAGTACTCTGAAAGACCTTCTAGAGTAAATACAACTTTAGGTTTCAATTTAAATTAAAAATGGTTGCATATTTATTGATTCTTCTAAGCTTTGGAACTGAAAAAGTAAAAATTCACATGTAGTAATTTTGATTTACTTTTGAGAAAAGGTTCTTGATTTAGATACTCAGTAGGCTGCCAGTAGATAAATGCAAAAGTGGGGAAAATATAAAAGTTCTCAATTTGGGAGTATATCATAACTGTATGGATAAAAGCTAATACAGAATCCACCTCTGTATTCTTTGTAATACTTAACAATTATATCATAAACTACTAGTTGTTATTACTGTTTAATACACAATAGAAGAGTATTTTCTTGAGATAGTCCCAGTTTACATTTGCTATAATTTCCCCAGTCTTCAAATTATACAGGTTGGGTGATAATTTATATTTTCATCTTTCACATTTGAAACTGCTCTTAGCAACAGCCTCAAAGTTAAGACTGGGCTTTTATCCCTTAATTCAAATGCCAATTTTTCAAGAGGTATGGTGAGATGAAACATCATTAAATTTAAGTCATATAACATTATATTTGGATTTCATAAATACTGGTTACTGAATGGTATTTAGGTCACTGAAGTTCTGTGATACTAACAGAAAAATTGTAATTTTAATCTAATCTTGAATTTAAGGGAAAATTGAATGAAATAAATGAAATTTGTCTCTAACATCAACATTCTCCAGTCACTCTCCTTATCTCTGTTTAAAATTAAATTTTGAAAGATCTATATATATATAGAGAGAGAGAGATATAAGATAGGATGACATAAAATATATAAGAAATGGGCTGTAAGAAAAATGAGAAAAATACAAAAAAATCTACCTTTGAATATTGTGAAATTAGTTGAAAGCAAAAGACTAGAATTGAGAAAACTAAAAAAAGTGAGTGCCTCATCCAATCCATTCACACAAATCTAGAATTTTATCAGAATTCTACAGGCTAATGAAAACCCAGCTAGATGAAAATGGATAATTACATAAGTTAAAAAATATTAATGATATAAATAGTCCAAAAACATTTCCATAATTTGGCTTTAATATCAGCATCTGATTTATTGGTGTATATTTAGGAAATTTATCTTTTTTCTCTAAAATAAAAATGTTAAGCCTCATTTTGACATAAAATATCTCACCTGCTCTTAATGATTCCTCATAAATTACAGATAATGATTCATAAAACAGGTTTAAAAGTACTAATAAATAACACTGAGTGAGTCTTACTGCATCAGTGCTATTTGGACACTTGACATATATAATATTATTCCTTGTTTCTAAAACCTTATATAGTGTTAGGTTAGACCAGAGGGGTGTGTCTATGATCTGATGCTGCAGAAATGATGCAAATAATTACACAGAAGTTAGATTGGAAAATATAATTTATTTAGAAAGTAAATTAGAGAGAGATGGAGAGAAAGGATTCACCTCCTCAAGGTAGAGGAGGGGCTTAAAGCTTAGGGAAATGTGGCCTAGTCATAGCTCAATAACACATGGCCTGCCCAGTGTTTAAGAAAACAATGACCAATGACTGCTTGAGACAGAATGCTTTTAAATCTTCCCTTTGATGAGGGCAAGTCATTAAAGTGATTGCGTGGTGGTTTTTCCATGTCATCATGAAGGCAACAGATCAGCACAGGTACTAAAGTCAGGTGAATGGCAGGCAGATGGGTTGGCTAGTCACATGACTGTTGCCATGTTGATAGTGTCTGTGTCATGAGATCATGAAGGGCTGATTAGGTTAATGTGTTTACAAAACAAGCTGGGTGGGGTTGTAAGAAAATTATCTATAGCTAGCTCTGAGAAACCAGTTCTGTCTTTAATCATTCATTGTTTCTAAAACCTTATAAAGTGTGTACTATAGTTTTAGGTTAGATCAGATTAAAGGGGTAAAGTGAACTGCTAGAAATACGTGATAAACTGGGCTCGGTGGCTCAGCCTGTAATCCCAGTGCTTTGGGAGGCTGAGGTGAGTGGATTGCCTGAGCCCGTGGGTTCGAGACCCGCCCGGGCAACTTGGTGAGACCTCATCTCTACAATAAATCAAATATTAGCTGGGCGTGGTAGCACACGCCTATAGTTCCAGCTACTTGGAAGGCTGAAGGGGAAGGATCGCTGGAGCCCAGCAGGTGGAAGCTGTGATGTCCGGGAGTGGCCACTGCACTCCAGTCTGGATGACAGAGTGAGACTCCAACTCAAAAAAAAATAAAAAATAAAAAAAAGAAAAGAAAAACATGATAAAGCTAAGCAATGTTAAAATGACTGTTCTTTGGGTATATTGACTTCATCTCATGTCCTTTCACTTCTCCCTCTTGTTGTCTTAAAATATTCTCTTTTTTTTAACATATTTTTAATTTTAAAATTGTGGGGTACAGTTAAGGGTTAAGTATACAAATATGTATTGTACATGTACCCTTGTTGATGAGGTGTGCCCCCCCATCCCCAGACAGATATTGACTACCATTAATCTCACCTCCCTGCCCCCCCATAGTTTCCCACCACTGTCAATCCTTTTCTTATAGTATTACAATAGTTGTTCAAGGTCCACTTATGAGTGAGAACATGTGATACTCAGATCTTTGTTTCTGTAAGAGATCACTCAGTATTATAAACTCCAATTCTATCCAGGGTGCTGTGAAATTAATGGTTTTGTTCTTTTTTATGGCTGCATAATATTCCATTGTGTATATGTACCACATTTTTTAAATCCAGTCCTCTTTTGATGGACAGCATAGTTGGTTCCATGATCTTGCTATTGTGAACAATGCTGTGATAAACATATGTGTGCAGGTCTTTTTTATAGAGTGATTTGAGTTCTTCAGGGTATATTCTTATCTGTAGCTAGGAACAGTGTCAAAGATTAGTTGTGTATAACTGCCTCCTGCTGGATAAGGACATAGAGATGTCCTCCTGTCTAGAGTAAGAGGAAGGGATGAGAGGACAGGAGCCCATAGAGTCACTAAGTATCTTTAGTATCTATATACAAAGCACTGTATATCAGTGTATACTATGAAAATTAATAATGCTATAATAAAGGCCATTGTAGCCACGGTTATGACACATTGAGGCTTTGATGTCTGGTAAAATGTATTCATAAATAGTTATCCCAGTGGGCTTGACACCCACAGCAGCATTATTATTTTTTATTTATTCATTTCTTACTGTTGCACCAGTTAATTCCTTAGCCCATATGTGGATGTTGCCAGAGTTTATCTTCAAGTTTCTTTGGGTTTGGTGATAAGAATTTATAGACAGTTATAAGGGGTTTGTTAATAATGAATTTAACAAGGAACTATAGCTACTTTGAGAAAGTCTGAAGGAAAAAATTTGAAAACATTAGTTTGGAAACATGTAACAAGAGAATTTAAAACAGATAGCATGGGTGAGAAAAAACTGTCCCTTTTGTTTTGACAATAGGCCTGATATACCTTCACAATGATTGATATGCTAAAGAAGATTAAGTTCAGATATCCTCCATTCCAGAGACAGTAATTTCTCTGCTTTTGAAGGGAGAAGTGGGGTGGGGGAGGGTATTCCCCCTTCAATACAGGAAATATTACTTTAAGGTTTAACAAAAATAATTAGTAATACTTTAAACAAAAAAAGTTTTTTGCTAGTCATCCTATGTTGGATTAGTAATCTTTATGCATGGAAGGGCATTTTAAAGTTGTTAGCAGTTTGGCACTAAAAAGCACTATAGCTGATTATAAACTGCAGTGTGTGATTGAGATCCTAAATACCATTTTAGATTTTCACAGTAGATGTTGTTTACAAAAACATCTTACCTGGTCTGCAGGCAGTTCAACAGGAGGGTGTTGGGTAGATATGATTCCTGAAGCGTTTATTTTTATTTTTACACTACCCTAGAGAGACTGAATTGAGAACCTGAAGAGTTTAAGTATTAAAGGTTTTAAAAGCATAATGTTATAGCACAGGATTATAGGTCATTGTAAAAGTTACTTATTTCGCTAAAGTGATAGTCCAAAAATGTTAAAGTAAAACAAAACAACAACAACAAAAACCTCACTTTTCAATAGAGGACATTTTAAAACTGACAATGACAGCAGGGGGCTAACTGAATTTGTCTCTTCTTTACCCTCCCCCCTTATTGTATATAGAAGAAAACTCTTTTGAAGATTGTCAATTAAGAGGCTCATGTTTTGGTAATTGAGTAGTGTAATTGATATTAATGGTAAATTCATAGAAATAAGTAAAATTTCTGTAAACTTGTTTGTTTATAGAATTCCTTTCACACATTTCTTTTCACAAACCTTACACATAGTATTCTTTGAAATACACATATCATTTTTTGACATGCTTAAACACTCTATTCTTGTCTTATAGTTCCCTTCCTTCAATTAACTAGCCATTTTATTATTGGACAAAAATTTACCATGCAAGATCCTTTCTTATGCAAAATTATTCTCTTTCCTTAAATCCTTTCTTACCAAAGACATACTTTTATACCAACAACTTTCTTTTGCTTTCTGGCTCCTTTCTTTTACATTTTTACAGAAACTTTTTACATTTATAATTTTAATTAAACTTTAGTAACTTTTTACTAAGGCAAGTCTGTATGATTCCAACATAGATGGACAATACAAAATGACAGACATGTGTTAATTAAGAAATTAATTTGGGTTCCAGCACCTTAATTTTCACCTGGGATGTTGTTGTGGTGGTAGTGAGTTATGTGAGCCATCTTAGCAGGTTTCCAGATCTCCTTAGTTGTTGGGAGCCAGCCACAGAGGCCCACTGAGCATTAGGGATCAGGAAGGGCCGTTGACCTCGAGACCACTAGAATGCGTTCAGGAGCTATTGACCCCATTTCCTCCCCCTTTCTACTCAGCACTAACCAGATTAAGCTCCTGTGAGCTCAAAACATAGAAACTCTGAGACCAGGACAAACACAAACTAACTTTAGAAGCTCATTGCTCCCATTCTTCCACAAACTGCAGTTTTGGCTTTCATACAACTTATAATTCAAACTCGTGTCACATCTAAGAGCCTTAGTATTGGTCACAGGCTTCTGGGTCATGATCTTAGGATTTATTGAAGGTGTAAATTGTAGAATACAGTTTTAGAAGACAGCCATTTTGTGGAAGGAATGTGGCTGGGTTACTTGCAGGTAGCCCACTGTGAACTTTGGACTGGGCCACATTCCAAACATTCTGGGATGGGCCGCTTTTGTTTGTAAAGTAAATACTTAAGCTTCTATAGAATTGTTTATCTTGGCATAAATCAATCAGCTTAGGATGAAAAAGGTTTATAGAATATGTCAGTCATGGATTAGGTTATCCTTTGTTATGGGATTTTAAGACTATCATATGAAAAGGGTTTAAAGGCAATCATTGATTAAATTTTCATGGATTAAGGTTTCTGGTGGGTGGGGAACGCCCCTTCCACATCTGACTTTGTGTATAAAAGACCCGTTGTAATTCCCAATAACACCCATTCACTTCTGCACTAGACTGGAGTCCAGTCTCTTTCTTTCTCTCTTCTTTTCCCCAATCTCCGACGCCGTCTCCACCTTTGGGGTACCCTGAACCCGGCTGGAGCTGGTCTCCAGCACTTAGTGGCCATCGTATCTGAACCAGGTGTTCTCTCCTCTCTTCAGAAGATAGTTTACCTGCTTCCCAATGGCTCTTTGGCATGCACAGTGGACAAGGTCCTGGAGGTTTAAGCCTTTTGAGGGCAACTATGCTTCTAGTGTCCCCACCCGCCCCCTGCAGATTGTACCCATAGCAGCAGACACCATTTCACTTAGCAGGTTTGTTCTTACTGGGTCTCTTATGGGCAGTGGGAGTATTGTTGCTAATGATGATTGCCAATTGGGGTGCCTCTTGGACCTTCTGGTCCTGCAGTCCTCCATGTTGGCATCCTGTTGCTTTTCTAATTCTCAGCTCTAAATAAACCTCTAGGGTTTCTCTTTAATTGGGTATGCAGATGAAATTTTTGACCACTTGTTTGTCTGTAATGGTCTAATGTAAAAACCTTTGGAGTGAACAGACCACATGGGTGTGAAGTGGTTCCTACTTATTTCCAATTATGAACAGGCAAATTTGTTAAAACACTTTATAAATTACTAAATTACAGTCTTAGGTGTGAGGTGTGGACAATTAGGTGAAAGTGATTCCCAAGACTCACTGTGCCACAAAACATACCCAGCATTTTGCCTGTCCAGCAGGAAAAGGTAGTGCTGGGCTTAGTAAAGTGATCCAATGTTCTCCCCACTCCCCCCGCAAAAAATTTGCAAGCCTGACATAACAAACACTGGCGTTATTAAGCACTGATGTTTCAGCATGTGGTAAAGATTTCACTAGAGCACTTTCAAGTTTGGTTTGGAAAAGCAGATTAAAATGACAATAGGATGTTTTGTTTTGTTTTGTTTTCTTTCTGTGAGTTAACAGGATTACTTAAGTAACATGTAGTATCTTTGCTTCTTGTCTGGGAGGAGGACTGATAGTCCCTGTTAAAATCTAATTTGAGAGAGATTTATCATTTAAAAAATGAACTTTAACGTCTTTTTTCTGGCCACTTTTCTGAGGGGAGACCAGATAAGCCTCAGTGGAAGCTTGAAAGGGCTTTCCAGAAGATGTGGCAGAGACGGGTGGGGAGAAGGAGGTGACACATATGGTTTGACTTTGCTTTAGTTAGCAGGACTACCACTGGCATGTTATCAGGAAGTGAGGGAGATGGATGAGAAGGCAGGAGGCTAGGGCTGGTGACCACCCCTGTTGGCACTGGCTCCTCCAGAGGAAGACAAGAAAGAAGAGCAGAAGGGGAGACTGACTGAGGATAGAGTAGCAAAAGCAGTTTACAAAAGACAGGAGGAGTTAAATCAATGTAGTCAGGGTCTGAATTGTTAAAGGGAAAGCAGGAAGAAGATAAACTAATTACAGAAGGAGTTAAGAAGAGTATTATACAGAAAAACCAAAGGATCTGAGTAGCACTCTATTTTGAAGACCTTGGACCATTTTCCCTTGTGGCAGCAATAGAAGTCAAGCTGGAGGATAGTATCAGAGGCAAAAGACCCGACTTGGGCCCATCTCCAGGTTGCCTAGCCAATACTGAGGCAATGCTTAGGGCAGATGCTCCTCTCTAGTAACAGGATCCAGAAACCTTTTAGAACAAATTTCAACAAGGGGGGCGGCGGGGCTTAGACACCCCATTCTGAGAGTTTCCCATGAAGCGTAATCCTAGAGGGGGAGAGAGACTGGTATTAAGAATGGTCTCTGAGAAACCATGAGAGAGAGAGAGAGAGAGAGAGAGAGAGAGAGAGAGAGAGAGAATGCAGAAGGCCCTGAGCCCCAACAAAAACCATCCATGTGCTCAGCCAGTGTCCCCGCCAGAGGAACAGTGGTTTAGCCCAAGTATGTGAGTAACAAGTGAGAAAGGGCACGACCTTAGCCTCTTGACCCACTGAAGGCAGCACTTCCATAATGCAGAGGGTCTCAGGTCCTAGCAAAAATCTGCTCCAACATGTGTGTTTGAGAGATTTGGAGAGAGAGAACACAGAGATCCCTGAACCCTAGCAAAGACCATCCATATCCTCAACCAGCTTCCTGGGCAGAAGATCAGTGGAATTAGCCTGTGAGAACACAGGAAGCTCTGGGCCCTAGCAAAAACAAACAAAGCCTCCTGAACAGAGGCAGAAAACAAACCTCTCAGGCAACATTTAAAGACTTCCTAGAAAGAAACAGGACAGTGCATGGACTCACCAGCAATGTAGTTTCATACAGAAAATGCTGAGGTGACAGGGAGAGGTCTGTTCAATGTAGCTCATTGCAGGTGACAAGATAAAGAGCTAGTAGCAGAGAAAAGAGAGCCAAGCACCTTGTCTTTTTCCATAGAGAGACTTGGGTGGGAAAAGAGGAGAGTGAGAGAGAGCGAGAGTACAGTTAAATCTCTGTGGGTCCTCCAAAAGTGTTAGGTCAAAATCCCAGTAGGGCCTCTGAAATGTTAGGTAAGATCAGAAGGGGTGGTCTATGATCTGGTGCCACACGAATGATACAAAGAATTGCACAGAAGTTAGATTAGAAAATATAGTTTATTTAGAAAGTAAATTAGAGGGAGATAGAGAGAGAGAGAGAAACCTCACCTCCTCAAGGTAGGGGAGGGGGCCAAAGCTTAGGAAAACGTGACCCAGTCATAGCTCAATGAACACATGGCCTGGCCAGTGCTTAACAAAACAATGGCCTATGATTACTTGAGATGGATTGCTTTTAAACCTTCTGTTTAATGGGGGTCACATTATTAAGGTGATTGCGTGAATGATGGGGTCTGTGTCATGAAGGTCCAGAAGGGCTAACTAGGTTAACTTATGTACAAAAAGCTGAGGGGAGTTGTAAAACAACTATCAATAGTTACCTCTGAGAAACTGGTTCTGATCTTGATTAATGATTAGAGGGTAAATTAAAGTGAACTGCCAGAAAAACACAACAAAACTAGCAATGTTAAAATGGCTGCATTTGGGGCATATTGACTCCATCTTATGTCCTTTCATATAGTTACTTTAATTTTTACAGATAAATTATTAGTGATGTTAGAATCATGGACAATTTCTAGGTTCTCTTATTGCAATGAATGTGTTTTTTTCAAAACATTGTATGTATTACCTTATGTAAATAACAAAAGCTGCACAAATTGGGTCATATTATTGTGCTTTACAGCTGATTAGTTTTAATCTCTCCCAGCAAAACAGCATACAGAAAACTATGTCACATGGAGAAATGCAATATCTTCTTAAAATCTCAACTATCTTAAATGTCAGTCCTCTCTTTTCAATATTAGTCCTACAATTTACAGTGTAGCATCTATTGCCATTTTAAAGAATAACTGATGCATACTACAAGTTGAATTGCCTCACTGTAAGTTATGTCTTTTAATAATACTATAATGTTGGTCTTAAGCACCAGGCCAATATACCGCCTCCTTTTTGTTGTTGTCATCTTACTTTTAACATAAACTTAAGAGCCTAATTTGTTTTTCTATCAACATTGATTTTCCCTTACATATAACCACATCCTAGGCTTTATTTTTCTGCTCAACTTTATTGTTATCATTCTTATATTTCTCAGTTAACAAAAACAATGATATTACTACAAGCAGTGGTTTCTTCAATACTCACTGTAAGCCTGACTCTGATAAGAAATGAAGTAGAAGAATCAAATTACTTGGGCTGACCGTACAAATGAGGTCAAAATTCATCATTTCGGGGTTCCCAATATATATCTCCTTTACAGGGATCAAAAGTATCTTTTTCAACTAAGTTTGCTTTGTATTTTAGTTAATCTTCTCAATAATCTTGTATCCTAAGTATTAGAATCTCGATTGATGAGAAATTCAGGCTTACATGATGATGTGTCCAGAGATATAGGACTCAAACCCAGTTCTGCTAATTCCAGAACCAGTACTCATGAATATCACCATGTTGTCCATATTTGCCCTGCTGGCAACCTGATCACTACTCTCCTTTGCTTTTCTTCCTTGAGACCTCACTTTTGTTTCTCTTCCTCTTTTATACTCTGGACAAGGCAAACAGAGTTAGTCCTACCAGAGAGGAAAAGGAGTTGAGAACACAGGGCTCATGTCCTCTCTCCCAAATATCTGTACATTTTTACCCATTAGAAGAACTTATTTGAAATGGTAATCTCTAAGAACTGAAAAATGACTTAAATTTAATATCAAAAAATTCTATTATTTTAGAGTGCTGAGTGCCTTAAATATTTTATTTTATAGATGGAAAAAAGTGAGACATAGGGCAGAGAAGGGGGTTGCCTCAAGAATCACACATATTATAAATGGCATAATTGAACCAGGAACCCAGGTCTTCAGAGTCTTGTTTCCACTCTACTGTTTTTCAAAATATTAAATGCTGAATGAATTACAATTCTCAAGGTAATTTTAGCTGTTTGATGACAACAGCATTAGATAGTAGTAAATCACATACTGAGAAAGTTATTCCCATTTCAATTCCTTATAATTCTCCAGTGAGAACCTCTTATTTTAATGCTAATATGTTTTTAACCTCATTTAAATTCTCAAATTCTTAATATTCTTATTGAAAAACATGCAATGAAAGATCCAACAAACATCCGTGTCTTTCCACTGTCTTTGAGAAACAAAACACTACTACAGTTGAGGAACATGAGCTCTTCTTTAATGTTTGTCCTCTTCCCTTTCCTCTGCATTTATAAATTACAGTTTGGGGATTTCTGTTCAAATGCATTTTATCAAAGTGTTAAGGATAGACTTCTACTTAGTTATACCATGTATTGAGCTATTCTTAAATAAGAAGGCACTACTTTGCATTTAAAATATATACTCAAATGATATTACATTATTTGTATTCTTCTGAAACTTGATTCTTAGTCCAACTATTATATTTCTGAGATTATCCATGTTGATGCTTATGCCTTCATCCATTCATTTTTTTGCTATGTATTATTTCTCTGGTTTCTTTTCGTGTTACTATGCATTTCACTGCCCCCTCTCCCTCATCTTTTTTTTTTTTTTTTTTTATGGAACATGTAAAGTTACATTGAGTATTCAGATAAATATTGGAGTGCTTACAGGTACACAAGTTCCTATAAGGTTTTGAAAATAGGACAGTAATTACTGAGTCTGCATATTTATTAAATTGTGCTATTTTTTTCCCAAAGTGGTAGTCCCAGTTTTATACTCCAACAAAATTAACTGAGTACTAACCATTGTCATAATTACATTTTTAAGTATCTGTAAGAGTGAAAGAATAAGTAATTGTGCCTTTAGTTTGCATTTTTCTAAATATTACTGAATTTAAACATCTTTAATATGTTTATTATCCATTTGTGTTTTCCCTTGTATTGATTGCATTTCCATGTATTCTCCCATGATAGAGCTTGTTTCAGCTTATCATGAAACTCTTGGCTCAAAGATAAAAATAATTTTTTTTTTTTTTGAGTCGGAGTCTCACTCTGTCGCCCAGACTGGAGTGCAGTGGCTGCTCCCGGCCACCGCAGCCTCGACCTGCTGGGCTCCGGCCATCCTTCCGCCTCAGCCTTCCAAGTAGCCGGAATTACAGGCATGCGCTACCACGCCCGGCTGATTTTTTTTTTTTTTTTTTTGATTTATTGTAGAGATGAGGTCTTGCTGCCCAGGCGAGTCTTGAACCCCCGGGCTCAGGCAATCCACTCACCTAAGCCTCCTAAAGGCGTGGGATTACAGGCTGAGCCACCTAGCCCAGCTGATAAAAATAATTTAATGTACATAGCAACAGTTGTGGTGAAAGTATCAGCATGGTTAGCAATTTCTTAGAATCTTTGATTTGAGTAACGCAGTGAGGATAAAACTTTTCCCCAAAGGGGATATGAGCCTCTTTTAGATAAAGTTGAGATGCTACTGGTGCCATTGTTTTTGAATGTACCGTTTTCTTTTCTTTTTTTTCTTTTTGAGTTGGAGTCTCACTCTGTCACCCAGACTGCAGTGCAGTGGCTGCTGCCGGCCACCACAGCCTTGACCTGCTGGGCTCTGGCGATCCTTCCGCCTCAGCCTTCCAAGTAACTGGAATTACAGGCGCCTGCTACCATGCCCGGCTAATTTTTGATTTTTATTGTGAAGATGAGGTTTCGCCAAGTTGCCCAGGCGGGTCTTGAACCCTCAGGCTTAGGCAATTCACTCACCTCAGCGTCTCAAAGCGCAGGATTACAGGCTGAGCCACCGAGCCTGGCTTGAATGCACCATTTTCAATTGATAAGTAATACTTATTAAGTTCTTCCCACCTTATTAGTCACTGTATCCAAGTTAACTTACCTCAAAATGGCAAAATTTGACTGAAAAGTCACAAGTCTTCCATAATATAGACATTCAGCTTTGACAAGAGGCCAATAGCAAAGCAATGACTGTTCTTTTTAAAGTGGGCATACCTTTGTGAAGGAGATAATTAATTCAAAACATCAAGGTGAGTAAAAGACTTATAGCCCAAAATATCTTTAGATTATTTGCCTTGAGTATAGAAAGCATGCTGCAGCTTGCTAAATATCTTCCAATGGACAATGCTGGTTTGGACTCCACTCTAAGAGTATGCACATATGTGATATTGCAGATATGTAGGATCAACTGTAATGACAAAGTGACGCGCTCATCTCCAGTATTCAAAGAAATAAGAGATAAGATTCAAAGAGATAAAATATTTTTCTAGACTATTGAAGTGGTTGAGCACTGTGAATCTCTCCACATAATCCAAGAAATCTTTCTCAGCAAGCAGACCCTGAATTAATTTTTCATAGGTATGATAACTCTACAAAAAGGTCTATTGAGTCTGAGACTCCTGACCTGCCAATCGACAAGACATCAACCACATAAAAAAAGCTTTAGACCTGAGATACTAAGGACACTCACATGAAATCCTGACCTGACTACTGATGGTAAAAATGGGAGTTTATGCAGTTCTCAAAAACTACTGCTAACACATGCTGGAGGACTTGCTATATGAATGCTCACTATTCTTGGTCATCAGATGCCAGTAGGATACAAAAGTGGTAGTTAGGAATGTCTAAGACAGCATAGTCAGTGTCATCTCTCCGAGCGATGGTTCAGTTTCGGTCACAGTGTCTGCAACAGTCAGGGCCGGGGAGCAACAGCTATATGCAGGTGACAAAAATTGACCATACGTCTCCAGATCACATAAAACTTTTCTTGTTTTTTAACCTGCATACATGGTTATTGTATGGAAATATTTCATTTCTCATTACTTCTGCTGCCTTTAAGTCTTTAATCCAGGTTGTGTTTTCCACATCTCCCATAGAATTTTATATTGCTTCTGTTGGACTGTCAGAGAGAGTATAGGGAGGTTTTGGGGCATGATTTATGTGTCCCACTAGTTCTTCTCTACAAGAAGCTCTTCCCCATCAGATGGATCCCTTCAAAACTTAAGAACCCCCAAATTGCTAACATGCAACACATCAATCACAATTAAATGTATTGCATTAGAAGTCACTACAACACATTGAATCATCCCTAAGGGCCACACCTACAAGATTTGTTTGTTCCCCTTCTCTGTGTCAAATCTTAACTGAAATCTATCAGTTAAATTTGAGTTCTCCCAGCACAACAAGGGCAGAAGGAGTGGTGAGATGGATGCCTGTATTCAACAGAAGTATAACTGTTTGTATCTTTCCCCTCCCCAAAGTTCCTCAGTATGTTCAGATGGGTAAGTATAACTTCTGAGTTTCCTTTGCAGATAAGGAGATCTCAACTGTACCTGTTGTCTTATTTTCTTTAAAACCTCTAAAGCCACAGTAGGCTGGAAGAAGGTCAAAACAAAGTGACTTAGCACTAATAAGCATGGCTCTGCATTTACTTTTGATGTCAGATAGTATGGCTTTTGCCCAATCAAATACATTTCTGAGAGTTTGAGCTCATTCAGTGCTATTTTGTATGGTGAGATCTTCATGGCTAACACTATTTCAGACAGCAGGACTGCTTAACTAACCCATTTCTGAACTGGGCCAGAAGGTTTGCTTTACCTGTCTAATATGAACTTGAGTGGAGCATTTAGAGGATTTTGTTGTTGCTGTTGTTATTAATTAGTTAGTTAGTTATTTTGTTCACATTAATCTGGGAAACTTTCTGTTCTATGTCCAAATAACAATTCTAAAATATTCATCTGGTTTTAACACAAGGAATATGGGAGTTTTTAAGGGTGATAGGAATAGCTGCAAAATTTGTCTATATTTATTGAGGACAGTTTCTCATTCTCTAGAAAGTTAACTTAATCAGCATCATAAACCAAATCTATTTTCTTCCAATTTTTAAAAACTCAGGGTCACATTTGAAGTTTATGTATAATAATTCAGAAGTATTTATCATCTATGTACCTGTGTTTTGACATTTCAGTTTTACAAGTTTGCCCTATATTTGCATGATCCCTGCTTCTAATACTTCATTTTCATTAAAGGGTTATAATTCTGTTATTGGAATAGGCTCTTTCTTCATTATTTAAATTATTTGTTTAATTAATTATAACTATAAAATAGACATATATAGAAATAGATAATTCATCATAGACTTGTAAATAAATTTTATGATTTTTAGACTGCTGAAACTTCAATGACAGCTGGACCTTGGTTCTTTTTTCTCAACTTTCTTTCTTCTTTGTTTTCTTTCTATCTTTCTTTCTTTTTGTTCATGAAAACGTCCATACATGCTAAAGCCATCAGCTTCACAACCAGGCAAGACTACGTGTAGATGGCTCAGCAAAATCTTATCCAGATAGATCATAGTTTCCTCTGCAAGTGGGTAAATGGAGTTGTCTTGTTTTTGTGAACAGCAATACTGTTATACATTTTTTCCTATCCAATTGTACCAAAATAATGCAGATTTATTTCCCTAATGAACTCCATTTTGTCTCTAGTTACCAAACGCATTTTGTTTACTGAAAACCACATTGAAATTCTTTTGTTGAAACATCATCAGTAACACTATCTTCCTTTAATGCCTTCTAATTGGTTTAGTTTAACATGGAATGTTTATTTCTACTTATTCCAAATGTACCTTGATTATTATCCCTGTGGATTCTCCAGCAGATTTTCTAGTCTATTCTTATTACTAAACAGAAATCTTAAAATTTTGAATACAAATATTATATTTTAAATTGAAACATTCTTCAAAAACAATATCTTGTAAAGTTTTATTGTTAAGGCACAGAAACATTATACATACGAAGATCTAGCTGAATATCACAGTGAAAATCGGTTGGTGTGCTAAGAGTAGAATTTAGGACTACTCACTTTTTTCACTTTTACTTAATACACAAAAGAAAATAATTTTGAATTAACATAGGAGGAGAAACAACTTTAGTTGACCTTCAAAGATGTGGCCTTTTATAAACATCTAGATCTCACACAGCTTATAAAAATAACTATTTCCCTTTGTGTATATTTGTGTGTTTAGTGAGTTTTTCTCAAACTTGCTGTCAAAGTAAAAAACAAATAAAATAAATAAACCTCAACATCCATTTGTTTTGAACTACAATGCAAGTATTTGGCAAAATGTAATCATGATGCAGAGTTATTGAAAAAAATGAAATGGGTATAACTAAAAAAATAAATTTAACACATGGGATATAAGTCCAATGATTTTAATTAGATTGTGAAAAACACATATGCATATACCTAACTACAGGATGAATGATTATACAGAAGTTAAAGAACCAAAGAAGGACTATTACAAGGCGTCTGTGTGTGGAAAGCTGTCTATTCCTTCATTTTTTCCTTAAAATGTTTCTTTTAAATAAACATGGCAAAGATACATGTGTGTTTCTAACATACTAAACATAGTAAAATATTAAAATACATGAAAACAATGTCATGTGACATAATATTCTCTGTTCTACAGTTAATACTTAGTTGTGGCCAATCTTTCCTAAAGCGAGAGTTCTTATGCATTAAGGTTTATTTTCTTTGAGTAGAGCAAAAATTCAGTGTCATCTGCTGAATTAAGTTGTTCTATATGTTCATTCACTTACTTTTTTTTTTTAACATGTCATCTGAGCCATATTCTAGCTCTGGTAAAGTGACCAGATGGACTGACTACTTCAGTCACTGAGATGCTGATCAGTTAAGAGATGCTGATCAGTTAGAACAAAGAGATACACATAAATGCACTTGCCAACCCAAATATAACAAGACTAAAGCTTTTCACCTTTTTGGAGACATAGTGTTTTCCCTGAAAATCTCATCATTTGGGTTGTTTCCTTCACTGGATTATCAGAACCTCTCCATTTGCTGGAAGAGGTCAGACGCACCTATTTCTTCTGACAATCAGTCTGGATTAATATCACTGTACCTTCCATGTATACTGAGAATCCCATACTAACCACTCAGTATCCACCATCCAACCACTATAATGACATCATTCAAGCATCACAGATCCCTTTTATTGTAAGCTCTAGAGACACACATTGCAGGAAAATGGGGATATGAGACCAGACAAAAAGCTAAAAGATACTTTTTCCTCTCTACATGTATGTCACATAGTAATTTCAGTTAAAGTATTCATTTTACCACTATACCCAGGCAGCAAGCGTTGTTTATTATCATACACATTAATTGATACTGATACTGATAGTATAGAAAGGTGATAACTGTATGGGAATTGTTTTTAAATACTTATTCAAATTTTTTGAAAGCAGTATTATAATTCCCCCCAAAATAACCTCAGAATGTGCCACCTCTTTTCCATTAATGAAGTTCATAAGTATTTTGAAAATTTATCTGTTTTTACAGTAAGTAAATGGCAAACTTTTCACAAAATTGTTATTTATTCCCCAAGTGTAATAGTCATAAAATATTAACCTGCCTTTCTAAAGTTTGAGTTTTCATTAAATGTTATATATGAGAAGAAAGAGGTTGCAGTTGTAAATAAATTAATCTATAATTTATACATTTAGTGTTAAAATTCTGATTATGAATGATGTTCCTCAGTATGAAAGAGGGGAAAAAATGAAAAAAAAAGGAACAGAATATGAAAAGGCAATTTCAGAAAAAAATCCATATAAGCAAAGCACATTTCTTAATAGTAAAATAATTTATATTTTTAAATTTGTATTAGACTACAAAATAGTTTATTCTATTAAAAAATAAAACATTACTTGCATATATATTTTCAGAGTTCAGTTATTATAATGAAATCTGAAATAATTAATTTTACATTCCTAACAATGATATATATGTGTGTATATGTGTGTGTGTGTGTGTGTGTACACACACACACACACACACACACACACATATATATATACACATACACATATACATAAAAATCTTATTTTGTTCAGTGAAAAATCTTATGGCTAAAACAAAGTAATATAATTAAAAAGCCAATGAAAAATGACAGCAAAAATACCTAATTTATGGTAAAAACAATATAAAACTTAAAATTTTAAAAATATTATTGCTTTTTTTTTTTTGAGTTGGAGTCTCACTCTGTCACCCAGACTGGAGTGCAGTGGCCGCTCCCAGCCACCGCAGCCTCAACCTGCTGGGCTCCGGCGATCCTTCCGCCTCAGCCTTCCAAGTGGCCAGAATTACAGGCAAGCGCTACCACGCCCGGCTGATTTTTTGATTTATTGTAGAGATGAAGTCTTGCTGCCCAGGCGGGTCTCGAACCCGCGGGCTCAGGCAATCCACTCACCTCAGCCTCCCAAAGGCACGGGATTACAGGCTGAGCCACCTAGCCCAGCTTGTTTTCATTTTTTGTTAGCTGGAAGAGTAGCTGTGTATGACTTTAATCTCATGAAACACTCTTTTTGAGTTACTAATATAATCAAATTTTAACAATGTCAGCTAAATAAAGGAATGTTTATTATTCAAAATTTTAAAAATTCTCAACTTCTCCAAAAGTTAAGCATTATAATAAAAAAAGACTCATTTTGACTTATTAGATTTTTTTTAATTTACTGTTTTTATTATTACTTATTTATTTATTTTTCATTATAAAGATGTGGGATACAATTCAGGTTTACGTACACAAACTTTGATTACTCAGGTACCCTTGTTGATGAGGTATGCCCCTCCCTCCCCTAGCAGTTTCCCTCAACTGCCAATCCCACCCTCCCTCCCCTGATAGTTTCCCACTACTGCCGATCCCTTTCTCATAGTATTATGACAACTGTTCCAGGTCCACTTATGAGTGAGAATATATGGTACTCTGTTCTTTGTTTCATGTTGGATCACTGAGTATGATCGACTCTAAATCCATCCAAGTTGCTGCAAAGTGTGTATGTTTGTCCTTCTTTATGGCTGCATAATATTTCATTGTGTATATGTACCACATTTTTTTATCCAGTCCAGCTTTGATAGACAACATTGTTGGTTCCATGTTTTTGCTATTGTGAATAGAGCTGCAACAAACATGTGCGTGTAGGTATCTTTTTTGTAGAATGATTTGAATTCCTCCGGGTATAATCTCAATAGGGGAATTGCTGGGTCATATGGAAGGTCAAATAAACCAATAAACCATAACATCCAGGTTATGAGAATTAAATAAAAGAGATTTTCTTGTTAACATGAGAGCTCAATTTTGTAAAACTCTCTAAGAAAAAATTCTAACTTCTTGCATATATATTCAAGTTTAAAACAGCCATACATTTGACTAAGAAATCCCTCTTTGAAGAACCTTGCTTACAATAATAAAAGTACTAATATAAAGCCAGGCTCGGTGGCTCAGCCTGTAATCCCGCGCCTTTGGGAGGCTGAGGTGAGTGGATTGCCTGAGCCCGCGGGTTCGGGACCCGCCTGGGCAGCGAGACCTCATCTCTACAATAAATCAAAAAAATCAGCTGGGCATGGTAGCGCGTGCCTGTAATTCCGTCTACTCGGAAGGCTGAGGCAGAAGGATCGCCGGAGCCCAGCAGGTCGAGGCTGCGGTGGCTGGGAGCGGCCACTGCACTCCAGTCTGGGCGACAGAGTGAGACTCCAACTCAAAAAAAAAAAAAAAAAAAACGTACTAATACATATGAGTTCTGGGGAGAAAAAACAACCAAACTCTGAAGATGCATAAATAATTCAATAAAGTATTAATTTTATGTAATATTTTAATTATCAAAGAAGATTACTTATATCTACATTAAAAGGTCTAGTAAGATGCTATACAAATAATAAGCTTGAGTGTATATAAGCTATTTAAATAAAGTATTTATTTATTTGTTTGTTTAGAATTGGAGTCTCACTCCATCGCCCAGGCTGGAGTGTGGTGGCAAGCTCACGGCAACTCCAGCTACCACCTGCAGGGCTCCAGCAATCCTTCCACCTCTGCCTTTAAGTAGCTGGAACTACAGGTGCGGGCTACCATGCACAGCTAATATTAAAGTTATTTTTTAAACAGAAATAGCTACAAAATATTTGGTTTTTTTGAACAAACATAAATAAAATTATTGAAGTATGTACCTAGAATGATGACATCAGATATATAAATATAAAATCATAGATGGTGATCTCTTATTTTCTCTCCTGTGCCTCATCTGGAACCCCAGTCCCCTTTGTCCCCTCATGCCAAAGAGGAAAGTGACATTCCAAGGTGTGGGAGATGATCAGGATGAGGACGAAATCAGTGTCCCCAAGAAGCTGTTGAATGCTGTGGCTGGGACAGGGATTCCTGGGAGTTGCTTCAAAGGCAAATTACTCCAGACATGATGAGGATGAGGATGATGAGGATGATGATGATGAGGATGATGATAAAGACCTGGCAAATATGACATCCTGGCCTCAGAGGATGTAGAAGGTCAGGAAGCAGTCACACTCCCCAGAGTGGGCTGCACAGATCACACCCTTCAACCTTCAGGAAGAGATGGAGGAAGGCCACATTGATGCTGCTGGCAACTACTTCCTGAACCGGGATACTCAGATCCCAAACAGCTGGCTGGATAACACTGACTGGGCGAAGACTAGGGAGCAGCCACCTGTTTAGCAGCAGGCCTCAGAGTCAGAGGAAGACAACTTGAGCCAGACACCAATGAGTATCCAAGAACTCCTGGAAGGACTTCTGGAGTTTCTTTTCCCTAGAGAGAAAATAGCTGCAGCTCTGAGGTATCTGTGACCCAATGAGGAAGCAAAGGGGGTAGCAAGGGGCATGGGTGCCCCAGTTCTCCTCAGCACCAGGACCTGCTCTTGGCGTTGGGTGACCAGATGGTGATCCGGGGCAACTTTGGCATGTGCCAGAAAATGAGGAAATAATTAGCCATGAAGCTGAAGGGCTTGGGGTGCCAGACCCTGGGAATCCATGGCCTCAAACCCTCTCTCACATGTGGTGGAGGGGGAGCTGGAAACCCCAATTCCAGACCAGAGAGGAGAAGATGAGTCCTGGGGAGAAGGTTTAGTGGATATAATGTAAGAATATAAGCAGGAGAACATAGGTGCCAAACTATATGGGCCCGACACCAGTGCCCAGATGCAACACCTGGGTGAATGAAAGCTATTTCCTGGATGGTGTTTATTGTTGGAAGCTGGATGCCCCTGATGGTCAGTTCTACAACTCCAAGCACATAGACTTTGACCTCTACACCCGAGTCTGCTGAGAGGCCAATTTGGTGGCCCCTTCTTTCCTAGACTTTGTGAAGGAAGACCCAGCTGCCTTAGGCAGTGAGGATATTGGATATCATTTTTGGTCAGTTTCTTTTTCTGACACAAGTCCTTAGCTGTAAAAGAAAAAAAAAATGCAATGGTGAGAAAGAGTATATGAAATTATGTATAGTTTATAATATACTAACAATATATGATAAATAAGATAGACTATGTTTCTTTAACATATATGGATGTTAACATTAATATTTATAAATATAGGCTGGGCGTGGTGGCTCAGCTTGTAATCCCAGCACTTTGGTAGGCTGAAGGGAGACTGAGCCCAGGGGTTCGAGACCAGCCTGGGCAACTTGGTGAGACCTCGTCTCTACAATAAATCACAAAAACTAGCTGGACATGGTGGCATGCGTCTGTAGTACCAACTACTTGGAAGGCTGAAATGGAAGGATTGCCTGAGCCCAGTTGATCGAGGCTGCAGTGGCCATGAGTGTGCCACTGCACTCCAGCCTGGGCGACAAGAGTGAGACTCCAACTCAAAAATTTTTTTTATAAATATAAATAATATCTTTAGTGTAATATTACATATGCTATGAAGTATATGTACACATATTTACATATAATTTTGTGTAACACTTTGTAATATGTAACATGATAGTATCTTACATACAATAAGAATAGACAGAAAATAGCATGCTTAGTATATCTCTTTATATAAATATATGTATATATAAATATGCACAGTAAAATTAGACATGTGGAAACAAAAATAGTTGTTTGTGATAACTGTTAATCTGCGATAAAATTTTATTCTAAGCCAGATGTGGTGGCTCATGTCTGTAATCCTAGCACTTAAGGAGGTGGAGGTGAGAGAATTGCCTGAGCCCAGAGGTTCGAGATCAGCCTGCACAGCATGGCAAGACATCATCTCTACAATAAATAAAAAAATTAGTTGGGCGTGGTGGCGCACACCTGTGATTCCAGCTACATGGAAGGCTGAGGCAGTAACATCACCTGAGCCCAGCAGATCCAGGCTGTGGTGGCCATAAGTGTGCCACAGCACTCCAGCCTGAGTGACAGAATGAGACTGCCACTTAAAAAAAAATCATTCTATATTTCCATATAGAAAATATATATTTATGTATTCTTTGGATTTTTAAAGTAAATATGCTTTATCTTTCCAATAAAAATACAGCTGTTTCTGTAGTTTCTTAAAGACACAGCAATGCTAGTCTAAATCAGAAGTGCTTCCACATTTTTGTTCTATAATTTTATTAAATTTGTAATTTCTATTAAATTTCCTAGCTTGTAATAAAATAATACAAAGCTCAATGATAAATTTATCTTTTATGTGATCTCGCTACAGCATTTTGGGATATTTAGTTCCTTTCTCAATATGATAAATTTCAAGATCTTCTATTTCTAGTTATCTCCTTTTAACTATGTCATTTGTCTTATAAATAAATCTGGAACGTATTATAAATAAATAGGGCTACTTGCTCTGATAGTATTTATATATCAAAGATATACTCACCCTTTCTCCTAAGAATTGTTAGTTAATTATTTTATATGTAAATTAAAAACATATAGTATATC
Source organism: Cephalopachus bancanus (assembly GCA_027257055.1). Lineage (NCBI taxonomy): Eukaryota > Metazoa > Chordata > Mammalia > Primates > Tarsiidae > Cephalopachus > Cephalopachus bancanus. The sequence goes on along the minus strand of JAPVLO010000024.1, from coordinate 13,698,154 downwards.
ACAGCAATATTTCATACATAAAAAATAAATTCAAGAAAAATGAAGATGGTAATCATATTATGTTTAGTTTAGAAACAATGCTATCTTGATGTTTTAATAAGATTAGTAGAGATTAGCATATATCCATTCAAGCTACAAACTAAAGAAATATATTCTGTATATTTCAAATTGCAACCACATATAGAAATATCATCTTATATTTAATTAGAAATATGAGCAAATTCTATTTTCTTTTTTTACTTATCAAAATAAATTTATTAAAAGTATTTGAAGACCAAAGTGTAACTGCTTTCAAGACAGATTTTGACACTCATAATGGACATTGTAATTTTCTATACAACAGCATTCATTCTATTTCATACACCATTTAAGAATGCAAACACAAGCCGGGCTCAGGGGCTCAGCCTGTAATCCCACGCCTTGGGAGGCTGAGGTGAGTGGATTGCCTGAGCCCACGGGTTCGAGTCCTGCCCGGGCAACTTGGCGAGACCTCATCTCTACAATAAATCAAAAAATTAGCCAGGCGTGGTAACACGTGTCTGTAGTTCCAGCTACTCGGAAGGCTGAGGCAGAAGGATCGCCGGAGCCCAGCAGGTCGAGGCTGCGGTGGCCGGGAGCTGCCCCTGCACTACAGTCTGGGTGACAGAGTGAGACTCCAACTCAAAAAAAAAAAGAGAGAATGCAAACACAGACCATTTCAGTTTCAGCAATACATGAGACAACAGTACTGATAACCTGTGGTCATAAGATCTTCAATATCCTTGTACACAGTAAACATTGTAATGTTAATGAGCACTAAAAAAAAAAAATGAAAACTAAAACCACTATGTGTAACATAAATGGATTTGGGGAAAGATGTTCAACCAGCTAGCTAAGGCTACATAATCCCAGATCTATTAATTTTAAATGCTTTCTGCCCAACACTATTATGTTTTATCTTTTGTCATCTAGCATTCCTGTTTTTTCACTGGAGACAACACATTTAGATCATGTATTCCCTTCCTGTATTTAGATCATGTATTCCCTTCTATACAGAGTGAGGGAAGCTGTTATGATACAAGCTTCTCCTAGACAGTTACTGTCTTCCTGATTCACTATTCAACAATTCTATTTTCAAAAAGAAGCTTTATAAAAATGTTCCAGTATTGAAGGATGAATCATAACATTTTATTAAACATTGATGCATTTTAAATGTAAAGCATTTTTAAAAATAATAAAATAGAACTCTTCCCTTCACCTTCCAAACTCTAAACATAGGTTTAACTTTAGTTCACAAAAGTGGTTTGAAATAATTCTTTCTTTATTATGTTTTTACTAGTGGCCTACACTTTTTCTTTTTCTGCGGTAGTCCAATTCAGTGAATGTTAACTGAAAATTACATTATGCACCCAGCAGGAAGATGGGTACTAAAACTAAGATAAATAATTTAGTGGCTTCAAAACTCAAGAAATATTTAACGAAAATATTTATATTTATGGCATTATTATCAGGTAGCATTATAAAATAAAAAGGCAATTAAATAATTATTTGAAATATTAGTAAGTGCTAAAGGAGAAACAAGGAAGATAGAGACACAGAAAGGATACCAATTCATTTAATTTTAATATGAAATATTGAACTTTCATAGTATTGATTTTTTTTTATTTGAAAGTCTGACCGTTATAGGTTAGAATTTCATGAAAGTAAATATGCACTTTCTTCCCTTTTACATGCATATCTAGAGAAAATTAAATACATACATCAAGCAAATTAACACTTTAACATATATGCAAATATAATCCAATATAATTTTTGCATTCACAAGATTTAAAAGTAGGCACTAAAATCTGATAAAGAGATAAACATTACAGTGTGATGAGTATCTTCACGTTTCTGTGTTAACAATATATCTCAGTGCTATTATATATTGCTTTACTTGGAAAAAAGTCAAAAGTCAAAATTTTAAATTCTTCGTTTATGTGTGGCACCCATTATATCACAGACCCCAGTGATATCAAAGCTTCAATATAAGATTGTCAGTCTTCCACAAATTGCAAATCCTGAGTGAGTATATCATAGCTATTGAATTGTATTAAAGCAAGAGCCAAGATCTTTTTTTTTTTTTAATAGTATGCTTGCTTTTTGGGTAGATTGTTCCTGATTAAAGATGATTTGGGAACTTTCAACTTTTTTCTCCTCTGAAATCGCCTTATTAATTAACGCCTATTTTCTAAATTTGCTTCTCTGAGTCTGATACTCTTCTGAACAATACTATACTTATTTTTAGGAGAAATAAAAGTCAGACATTATTACCTGGTGCTAAAGTACTCCTAATTAATATGTAATAAAAATTTGCATAGAAATTGAAAATACTACCATGTTCAAACTTGTACCTTAAAAAGACCGGCAAAATGTGGTCAGGTGCAGTGGCTCAAGCCTGTAATCCTAGCAGTTTGGGAGGCCGAGGTGAGGGTACCACCTGTGCCTGTGGATTCGAGAACAGCCTGAGCAACTTGGCGAGACCTCATCTCTACAAAAAATCAAAAAATTAGCCTGGCGTGATAGCACACGTCTGTAATTCCCGCTACTTGGAAGGCTGAGGCGGAAGGATCGCCGGAGCCCAGCAGGTTGACTCGGATGGCGGTGAGCATGCCACTGCACTCCAGCGGGCAGATGGAGTGAGACCCCAACTTAATAAATAAATAATAAACATAAAAATACTAGCAAAAAAGAGTTATTGTGTATAGAAATTGTTTGTCTTTAGAAATAAAATTATACTGTAAAATGAACTGCATGCTCTGAACTAAAGGCCAAGCAATTAACTGCAACTTTGGAACTACCTTTATTCTTTCGCTTCACACTTTTAAATTTAATTATTCCTTCAGAAAATATTTGTGGAAATATATATTTTTTAAAGACACACTGAGTTATAAAGATGAATAGTAACACAGTATATCTAATTCAAGGTTTTATTTTCTAGCAGATTTTACCACATATATATATATAAGATTAATATCACATGATTATAATAAATAAAAGTCTTATCATTTGAGAGAATATGGTGGTGATTTGTGGAAGAGATGCCAAATGTCCTAAGAGGTAAGTGATGAGAAGAATTTTAATTCCTAAATGTATGAATAACACAGAGGATTCAAGGGTAAAGTATACAAAGACTAGAAATTATACAAAGCATAATTTTAGAATTTAAAGTGACTAGATGAAACATAAGAGAACTACAGTGGGACAGTGAAGTTGCCTGAATGTAAGTCAACTGAGATTTCCTGGATTTGACTGATCCATCAACATTGTATCATCTGGTTTCCCTTTTTGTAAGTAGGGCACTTTGCAAAATATGTAGTCTGAGATCTGGAAGCAGAACGATGCTAATTGGCCCATGTGGGGATTAGACCCTTTGCTTTGACCTCATTAGCACCAGACTCTAAATAACTAAAGTACCTAATTGAGACTGGCTCCAAGTAAAGGTCTTTCTTGTTACCTTCTTATCTGCTTGTTTATTTTTTAAGTACAGAGAAATGTTCTAATAATACCATTCTGCAAAATATTGCATGAAACTGTTCACCTTTATGTGCCATTATTACATTTTAAAAATAGATGCCTTAAAAAGAATATGATTATACATATATAGGTACATTAGATTTATGATCAATAAAAACACTTTGTATTCAAAATTTTAGAAATTAACTTTTATTAGAATATGAATGTTATGCACTCTTTAGTGTCTAAGAATTTGTTTAACTGGTACAATTCTCAATGCCCAGTTAAAATAGTACATTTTTGTTATAGTGTTAAATAACTGAGATCTTGAAGAATAAACACATTTAAGCCATAATAAGAAATTTAGAAAATTTAGTACAACATATAAAACTTCAAAGATATGATCGCCGGGCTCCGTGGCTCAGCCTGTAATCCCGCGCCTTTGGGAGGCTGAGGTGAGTGGATTGCCTGAGCCCGCGGGTTCGAGACCTGTCTGGGCAACTTGTCGAGACCTCATCTCTACAATAAATCAAAATATCAGCTGGGCGTGGTAGTGCATGCCTGTAATTCTGGCTACTTGGAAGGCTGAGGTGGAAGGCTCGCCGGAGCCCAGCAGATCGGGGCTGCAGTGGCCAGGAGCGGCCACTGCACTCCAGTTTGGGCGACAGAGCAAGACTCCAACTCAAAAAAACAAAACAAAACAAAAAACTGTTATATTACAACATATATATGTATATATGGTACTGGTTATTTCTAAATCAAGTAATTGTAGTTCCTTAAGAAAAAAATTAATTATTTACATGGATATCTTTCAGTTGACTATCCATATCTACATTGTGGATTTCACATCTTTGGATTCAAACAACTTTGGATTAAAAGTATTTTTTTAAAAACACTAAAAAATAATACAAATAAAAACAATGAAATATGAAAATTATTTACATAACCTTTGAATTGTATTAAATGTTGTAATCTAGAGATATTTAAAGTATATAAGAGAATGTGGATAGACCATAAGCAAATACTACACCATTTTATATCAGGAACTTGAGCATCCTCAGATATTGATATCCACATGTTGTGGAGAGTCCTGGAACCATATTCCCCTGCAGATACTAAGGGGCAACTGTATATTATAGACACCTTAAAATGCCACATGAACCATAAAATGAAGATATTAGATGCTGAATTTCCAAATATTGGGTGTTTAATAGTGAAATCAAAGAGAAAAGATTCACATTTGAACACTAAACATAGTGAAGGAAGTCAGTTGATTTTTTTCATCATTCTGGGAAGCTTTTCCTAGCAAGTCTGGAATTAAGAATACAAAGGTGAGTTTATTTTACTCTCTAAAGGGCATTCAATAGATAGTCTGGAATCTAGATATTATTAGTAAGTGAGCATGAATTACCTAAAGTACATGCACAATATTTTTGTCTAAAATCTATCAGTCTGTTCAATAATTTCATTAATGAGGCCAAAGCTTTCTTTATTTATAAGAGATACAGTAGGCCCTGCCTTAGTTTTCTGTGGACTGAGCAATCTAAAAACCAAACTGACATTTGTAGGGTTATAGAATTTCAAGTTTAGTTTTTCTCTGAAAAATTGTTCAATATATTGGATGAAGCATAGAGATGAAAGTATTTAAATGCAACATATCACAAAGTGGATTTTTAAAAAATGTATTAGATACTCTACTCAACTAATACTCCTTAGGTGTTTAGCAAAACAAGGTAAAGTCTAACTAACTTTTTTCCCATGGCATCTTAAGGTGGAGACTGGTGACAGTCCTTGAGTGTCAGGAGCTGTGCCTCAACAGGTCTGAGATTTACTCTATCCTCTGCTTTCCTAATAACTGATGATGTTGAGCACTTTTTCATGTGTTGATTTGTCATTTCTATGCTTACATCTTATTTGGTGACATGCTTATCCAAATATATATATATCCTGGATACATGTTCTTTATCAGTTATGTAAATTATAATTTTTTTTCCTGGTAACCTGCTTTTTTATTTATTATATGTACTTTGAAAAGAATATTTTTATGGAGTCAAATTTCATTTTTTAATTCTATGATTTATGCTTATTGTGCATTTGTTAAAACATCTATAGCTAATCAAGATCACAAATAATTTCTCCTATTTTTTTAGTTTTATGCTTTTAGTGCTTGCATTTGGGTTTATGATCCACTTCAAGTTAAGTTTTTATTATTTCAGTGAGAAGTAAGGGTAGAGGGTTAGATTTTTGTTTGTTTGTGTAGAGATATCTAATTGCTCCAGCACAATTTGTTGAAAAGACTATTTTACCTTGACATCGTTTTGAAAAATCAGTTGACCAGATATATCTTGATTTAAGACTCTTTCATGTAGTCCAATGATCTGTTTGTCCATCCTCATACAACATACTCTAAATAATTGTGGTTTTATTGTAGATCTTAAAATCAAATAATATGAATCATTTATCTCTTTTCTTTTTCAAATTGTTTTGGCTTTCTGAGATATTTTGCATTTTTAGAAGCAGTTTGTCAATTTTATAGGAAACAACCATTTGGGGTTTTGATTGAGATTGTATTGTAACTATAGATTAACTTTTGACATATTAACAATACTGAGCCTTCTGCTCTATGAGTATATTTCTCTCTATTTGTGTCTTCTATAATTTCTCTAAGCAACATTTAATAGTCGTCACTATAGGGGTTATATTCATATTTCATCTTATCCATTCCTAAATACATTGAATTTTTGATGCTCTTGTAAGTGATCTCTCTTAAAATTCCAATTTCAATTTATTTATTTTTAATTAATTTATTTCTTTCTTTCTGTGTTAAGGTCTTATTCTGTTGCCCAGTCTAGAGTACAGTGGTGTGATCCCAGCTCACTGCAGTCTTGACTTCCTGGGCTTGGATAATCCTTCTGCCCCAGCCTTCCAAGTAGCTGGAACTACAGGTGCACACCACTATCTCTGGCTAATTTTTTGTAGAGACAACGTCTCGCTATATTGCCCTGGTTGGTCTTGAACTCCTGGACTCAAGCAATCTTTCTTCCTTGGTCTCCCAAAGTGCAGGGATTACAGGCATGAGCCACCAGGCCCGGCCTTTAAATTTCAATTTCCAAGTGTTCATTTTTAGAAATGGAAACACGACTAATATTTACCTATTGACATCCTGCCAATTGTATAAACTCAATTATAATTTAAAGTTCCTTAGGACTTTCTATATAAATGATTATGCTGTTGGCAAATAAAGATTATTTTTATATCTTCTTTTTAATCTCTGTCTCTTATTTATGCTTTACCTTTTGCACTGGCTAGTACCTCCATTACAAGTTGAGTTTATGTGGAGACAGCATGCTTTCTCACCTTGTTTCAGATTTTACAGGAAAATATTCAGACCATAATTGTTAATCATAATATTGCTTATAGGTTTTAAAAAACCTTTATCAGGTCGAGTATGTTTTCTTATGAATTATGGAGATTTAAAAATTATGAATGGTAATATTTCAATGTTTTCTGATATTAAAATTTATCATGTGAATATCTTATTTAATTTATTTATATGGTGATTATTTTTTAAACACTAATTTTTTTTTTCCTAATATGAACCCTACTTGGTACTGTAATACTAACTTTTAATCTACTATTAAATCGTTTGCTAAAATTTTAGGTAAAGACGTTTGTAGCTATGTCACTGAGAGATATTAGTCTGCAGGTATATTTTCTTATACTGTCTTTGAAAGGTCTAATTGTGATGCTGGTATCATCCAATTAGTCATTAGTGTTTTTTCCTCTTTTATTCTATGGTTAATTTGTATAGATTGGTTTTATTTCTTTTATAAATGCTTGCTAAACTTCTATGAAGACATGGAAAGAGGTTTTCTCTAATGGAAAAATTTTAAATTTCTTTAGTTGATATTGGTCTGTTTTGGTTGCCTATTACTTTTTAATAGGCTTTGGTCATTTAAAAATTTGCTTAAATCAAATATATTGAAAATAATTCTTCACGATATATTTTATTGTTCTAATATCTATAGGCTTTGTAATTTCTTTTCATCCTTTTCTGACATTGTTAAATTTTGTATCTTCGTGATTTGTTTTCATAATAGAATTTATACATTTTATTTATCCTTTGAAGGAAACTACTGTTGGTGTAATTGTTTTCCTGCATTTTTATTGTTTTATATTTTCTTGAGTCTCTTCTATTCTGTTGTAATATCTCTGTTATGAGTTTAAGATTGTCCATCTAATTTCTTTAAAAAACCATGAGAAGTTGAACATTGATTTGAGATTTTTGTGTTTTTCTAATATGAGCATTTTAATAATTTTTCTCTAACCTAAATTTAATGCAATTTCCCAAATTTTGATACTTTAATTAGTCCCTATTTTTTATTCACATATTAGTAAAGTTTAGTCTATTTTCAAATATAAGGACAATTTTTAGATGAATTTCTGCAATGATTTTCAGTTTATTTCATTGCGGTTAGAGAATAAAAGTGGTATTCTTCAATTTATTGAGGATTTTTTGAAATTTCATGGTGCTTTATATGGCTTAAAATACTATCCATCTTTGAGAATGATCTATGTACCTTTGATAATAATGTATGTGTATGTATTATTTTCATGTAAGTCTCTTTATAAATACTAGGTCAATTAGTTGACAATATTTGTGTTTGATATCCTTATTAATTTTCTATTTGTTCCAATAATTACTGGATGACAGTGCGATAAAATCCAAGAGATAGACAACTATCTCAACTAGATTTGTCAACTATCTCAACTATCTCAACTAGATTTGTCTGTCTCTCCTTTAATTTCTGTCAGATTTTGCATTTTGAAATTCTTTGAAGCTCATGTTTCTCCAAATATTTAAGATTGTTATGTCCTCTCCATAAGTTGAAATAATTATTATGAGTCTTACTTTATTCTGGTAATATTTCATTTTTTTTTTTAATTTTAAAAATTTAGGGTACAATTCAGGATTAGAGAAATAAGTGGTCATTGTACAGGTCAATTTTGATCCTCCCTTTGGTTTCCACTTTGCCTGGTTTGAGGTTAGGTACACTTATTAATGTTATGTGCCCCCCAGTAATATATCTTTTACTAACATTTAAATGCTCTTATGTTAAAATGTAACTTCAGGTTGTTTGGATTAATATTTACATGACTTACTTTTATTATATCCTTTTTTTCAAAGTACTTTTCTAGTAACAGACATTTTTTCTCCCCTCCCCCCAACCCAACAGATACTTTAATATTCACATTAAATATGTCTCTTCATCATCCTTTGACTTGCATAGTTTCAGACATTATGTACTTAAATTCATTTCTGGGCTATCTATTTTGTCTCCACTAGTTTTTTCTCTATTTATATGACAATACAACATTGTTTTAATTATAGAAGCCTAGTATATTTTAAAGTCTGGCAGGACTAATCTCCATAGTAAGACTAATCTCCATAGTATTTTAGTTTCCCCTTCTCCTCTAGTCCCAAGGTGTTTTTTTTTTCGTTTGTTTGTTTTGGCCATTCATACCTGTTTATCTACCATATGACCTTCAGAAGCAATAAAATGGCTTGGTGGTAACCTCATTGGAATAATATTATGTTAACAAATTGATTTAAGAGGGAACGACATCTTTATAATGCTATCAAAGAACATGAAATGCCTTTTCAAATGCCAAGTCTATATACATGTATATGATATATATACACTTTAAAATATATGAGTATATTTTAAATTTATTTTAAAATATAAATTTATTTATAGATATACATTTTTGTTATTTTTAATATATTTTTATTTTTTAAAATTATTTATCTGTTGTAGAGTTGTAGAGTGCAAGTGAGGATTTAATAGCATAAGTAGGTTGCATGCAGGTGAAGTTTGGGTTCTAGGTGGCCCTCACTCCTTCCGGTAGTGGACCAGGTTTTTAAGTATAGAGATGAGGTCTCACTATGTTGCCTAGAGTGGTCATGTACTCCTGGGCTAAAGTAATCCTCTCGCCTCAGCCTCTCAAAGTGCTAGGATTACATGCATGAGCCACCACACTGGGCCATAAATTTATTACATATATAGATATATATGTATTTACATAAACATATATATTTAATCTTTCTAAGTTTTTTAAAAGTTTTCCCATGAGAATTTTGTACATTTCTTATTATAAGCTTAAGTATTTATTTTATGTGGTTGCTGTTTTAAAGGGTGTTTTCTCAACTGTTATGTTTTTTGATTTGTTATTGTTTAGTATAAGAAGTCCATTGATTTTCATGTATTGACTTTATATCTTGCATTCAATGAATTATTTTATTGATTGAGGTAATTCTGTCACTGGTGTTTAATGAATTCCAGGTATACCATTATATCATGCATAAATACGAATAATTTTACTCTTTTGGCACCAATTTGTACGCCTTAAATTGATTTCTATTATTTAATTGCATTGGCTAATACCTCTACTATAATAATGGATAATAACAGAGTTAAATATTCATTCTTGCTTTGTCTTCCTAACCTTAGTGAAAATGACTCTAGTGTTTCACTTTATTCTTTGGAAGATTAAGTATATATTTGGGGGGGTATGCATTCAATATATAAAATGTATACACTTGCATATTTTGTTTACATAAATTTTGATATATGTACTTATATGTGCTGTTAGAGTCTGTTTACTGGTGTTTTATATACTTTCTTGCATCTTTTTTTTCTTTAGAAAGCAAGATTTATTGAGAAGACCGAAAAGTTCCCACAAAGGGAGAGGACCTGAGTGATTGCCCGCATCTATTTTTTATGTCTAAAAATGTATGGAGTACATGAGAAACTTTGTTACATGTATGTAATGTATAGCAGTTATGTCAGGATACTTAAAGTATTCATCATACAAGACAATATATTTCTGTTAATTGTAGTCACTCTTTTCTGTTATCGAACACTGAATTTTTTCCTTCTATCTTACTATATGTTTGCATTCTCTAAGCCAGTTAGCTTTATCTTTCCTCCTCTTCCCACTTACCCATCTCAGTCTCTGTTGTATATCTTTGCATTCTCTACCACCAAGTGAGCAAATTTTTTATTTTCCACATGTAAATGAGAACATTCAACATTTTTCTTTTTGTTCCTGGCTTATTTTACTTAAGATAATGACCTCCAAGTTTGTGTACAATGCAGCAAAAGGAATTATGTCATTTTTTAAGGTTGTGTAGTATTCCATAGTGTATATATACCACATTTTCTTTATCCAGTTACTTACTGATGAACGCTTAAGGTTGATTTCATATTTTTACTATTGTGAACAGTGCTACAATGCAGGTGTTACAAATGCAGGTATTGCAAATGCAGCTATTACTTTGATATATTAATTTATTTTCCTTTGGGTACATACCCATTAGTAGGATTGATGGGTCATTGATAATTGTATATTTAGTTTTTTGAGAAATATCCATACTGTATTCCATACTAGTTGTACTAGTTGTATGTTCTCACCAGCGTTATCAAAGAGATCCTTCTTCACTGCATCCTCACCAACATTTGTTATCTTTTTTCTTTTTAATAATAGTCATTCTGCAAGTTAGGTGTCCATCATGAGTGATTGGATATAGAAAATTATACATATGCTGTATAATGTATATGTATATATTACATATATGAGATTATATATGTCTTAGATGTGATATATGTCATAGATGTGATATATATGTATATCATATATGTAGTTATTATATAGAGATATCTCAGAATACTTTTAGCTATAAAAAAGAATGAAATCATGTCTTTTGCAGCATGGAACTGAAGACCATTATTTTAAGGGAAATAACTTAGAAATAGAAAGTGCTGTATCTTCTCACTTATAAGTGGGAGCCAAGTAATATGTACACATGGACATAGACAGTGGAATAACAAACATTGGAGACATGGAAATGTGAGGGGGGGTGGAATGGAAGAAGGAAGAGGGATGAGAAATTACCTAAAGGATACATTGTACACTATTTGAGTGATGTTGCTTAAAAAACCCAGAGTTCACCGCTACATAATATATAATAAAATAAAACAACTTGGTTGAGACCTCATCTCTACAATAAACCAAAAATTTAGCTGATTGTAGTGGCAAGCACCTGAGGTTCCAGCTTCTTGGAAGGCTGAGGGAGAAGAATCGCTTGAATTTAGCATGTTGCAGTGGTTGGGAGCGTGCCACAGCACTCCATCCTGGGCAACAGAATGAGACTTTGACTCAAAAAGAAAAGGAAAAAACAAACAAACTGCACTTACACCTCCTGAATTTATAAGACTAAAATAAAAAACAATAGCAATTCCAATTGAGATAAGATGATATCGCATTATGATTTTATGTGCATTTTTAATGATTAGTAATTTTAAGCATTTTTTGGTATACCTGTTAACAATTTTTATGTTGAGAAATGTCTATCCATGTCTTTGACCCAATTATTAATAGAATTATTTGTTTTTTTCTGTTGAGTTTTTTGACAGATATATTCTGGGTATTGGTCCCATGTTAGGTGAATAGTTTGCAAATATTTTCTCCCATTTAACAGGACATCTTTTTACTCTTTGATTGTTTCATTTGTGCAGAAGTTTTTTTGTTTGTTTTAATATAGTCCTATTAGGCTAATTTTGTTTGTGCTACCTGTACTTTTGAGGTCTTAGGCATAAATTGTTTACCCACAATGTACAGGATTTAAGTCTTTCAAAATTCCATTTTGAATTTATTTGTGTGTATAGTTTTAGATAACAATCCAGTTTAATCCTTTTGCATGTGGCTATCCAGTTTTCCCAGCACCATTTACTGAAGTGGTCCTTTCCTCAATGAAAGTTTTTTGTTGACTTTATCAGTGATCAGTTGACTGTAAATATCAAACTTTATTTCTGGGTAACCATTCTGTTCCATTGATATATGTGTTTATGTTTATATAATATCATGCTGTTTTGATTACTATACTCTTGTATTAACATATTTAAGTAAAGTCTTTTTCCTTACAGAGATCTTTTACCTTCTTGGTTAAGTTTATTCCGAGGTATTTTGCTTCATAAATTGGATTGACTTCTTGATTTCTTTAATAGCTAGGACCTTACTAGTATATCAAACTGCTACAGAGTTGTTGTTGTTGTTTTTCTGTATAGCTAAATATTTAATAAGTCTATATTCAAGGCATTAGGAGATTCTGAGCATGGTTAGAGCACAGTACAGCAAGTCAATTTAGCTACGGGCTCTCTACCATTTGTTCTTCCTGACAGACAGAGGACCAAAGACTTTTGTAAATTTCTGTCCTCTTTTTTGGCAAACAGTAGGAGAGAGGACTTTTCTTGTATCTGTTTCTTCTCAATTGTAATCAGCTCAAAATAATCCTTATTTCAAGATTGCATATTCTGGTCTTCAACATTATTCTCAAACCAGGTTACTTCTGCTTTCTCATTGTCATTAATCTTTTCATCATCCTCTTAATGCAGTCAGTGCATAAAATGTTATCTTCTAGGCCTGGGGATGGAAATGTGCAGGCTGGCAACAGGAAGAGAGAGATTATCTTTCTGGAAGTGGTGGGCAACTAGGATTGACCTGAGTGCAACTGCAGGAGAACCCAACTCTTTGCATCTGCCATGGGTCACACACCACCTGATAACAGAGACAGGCATCCAAAAGGCTTTGATGGAGGCAGGAACAGATCATGAATTCACAGCCTTAGGCTGAATTGATCTTGCAGTAATCCTTACCTATGCTACCAGCATGGCTTCCTGAACTGAAGTTATCTCTTCAACTGTATTAGTCTCTCTAATGCTCTTTCATTCATCTCACAATTTTCTGAAGCCTTGCTCGCTTGGTCACTGCTTTGTGTTCACTTGAATATGACTGCAATTTGGCCTCCTATGTCATTGCAGGAATATCATGTTTTTGTTCAGGGTAAGTGAGCCTCTGGAACCTCAGATAAACATCTATTTTCTTGCTTCAGTACTCAAATTGAGTTGTTGGCATCAGTTCCGCAAAGTGTCCTGACACACCTTAGTAATGGGATGCAAAATGGTAGGCAAGGGATTGACTGGTACTTTATATATAACTTTTGGATAAATTTTAAATGGTTCATTCATTTGAGGTGGATAAACTTTGCTGTGTTTCCTGGGCTTCCTCAGTTTGACATCAGAAGTTGACAAAGCATTTGGTTCCATTTGTTGTTCTATATCTGGTTCATTTTTACTGGAACCAGTGGCAAAATCACACTTTCCTCATCATCTATTTCTTTCTCAAATAAATTCTTTTTTGCTGCTATCATAATTTGAGTCTGACATTTTCAGCAACATGCAGGACAAGGCAAAGACATCAATGTTGAAGCTATCTGCAATTTGCTTCTTGTAATCTCTCCTACTGAGTTTTGTAAGTTGATTTTGTATACTGTCCTTCACTGAATTATCAAAACCAAGAATAATTTTGGTGAACTTCAGGTTTTTCTAGAGGTAGGCTCATATCACTAGCAATGAGGAACAATTTTAGTTCCTCTCTTCCTTTGGATGCCTTACATTTCTTTCTCCTCTTTGATTATTGTGGCTAAGAGTTCCAGTACTATGTTAAATAGGAGTAGTGAAGGTGGTCATCCTTGTCTCATTGTAGTTCTTAGAAGAAAGGTGTTCAATTTTCTTCATTCAGTTTGATATTTGTCTGTCATGGAATGGCATTCTATTTTTAGTTTGTGAAGGTTTTTTGCCAGCAAGCAATGTTGAGATTTGTCAAATGCTTTTTCTGTGTCACTTGAGGTAATAACATGACTTTTGTCCTTTATTCTGTTAATATGATGTATCACATTTATTGACTTGCATGTGTTAAACCATCCTTACATCCTTGGTATAAATTCTGCTTGATCAGGCTATATTATATTTTTGATGTGATGTTGTATTTTGTTTGCTAGTATTTTTGTTGAGATTTGTTGTAACTACCTTTGTCAGATATATTGGCATGTAGTTTTTTTATTTTGTTTTGTTGTTATTATTATTTTGGGGGGGTATTGTCCTTGTCTGGTTTTAGTGTCAGAATAATCATTGTAGAATTAATTTAGAATTCCCTCATTTTCAATTTTTTGAAATGGCTGTAGGAATGTTACTAGTTCTTTTTTGTACATTTGGTAGAATTTGACTGTGAATCCATCTGGTCCTGGGCTTTTCTTTGTTGGGTGACTTTTTATTACTGATTCAATCTCACTACTCATCATTGATCTGTTCTGGTTTTCTATTCCTTCCTGACTTAGTCTTGGTAGAATATATATTTCCAGAAACTTGTCCATTTTCTTTCTAGGTTTTTAAGGTTTGTCCATGTGTAGTTATTTATAATAGTCTCTGATGTGTTTGCGTTTCTCTGGTATCAGTTGTAGTCTTCTTCTTCTTCTTCTTCTTCTTCTTCTTCTTCTTCTTCTTCTTCTTCTTCTTCTTTTTTGGTTAGTCTAGATAGGAGTATATCAATTTGTGTATCTTTTCAAAGAAGCATTTTTTGAGGTTTTTTTTTCGTTTTTGCTCTGTTCTCTCTCTCTCTCTCTCTCTCTCTCCAACTTTGAGTGTGTGTGCTCTTGCCTTTCTAATTCCTTAAGTTGCTTTGTTAGATTGTTGATTAGTAATCTTTCTACTTTTTTGTGTATGTAGGTACTTATTGCTATAAACTCCCCTGCTAGCACTGATTTCACTGTATTTTACAGATTATTGTATGTGGTGTGTCCATTTGTCTTGAAAAACTTTTTGAATCTAATTTCAATTTCTTTGTTGAATCAATGGTCACTCATGCCCATATTATTTAATTTCTATGTATTGGCTCCCGGCAAGATGGCGACGGCATAGGTGGACTTGTGAGATTCTCCGAACATGAGTTCCCCAAAAAAACTCTTACTTTTCTTCCCCCATCCCCTAGCCCACCACCAGCCACTCTGGTCCGAGGTCCGGGGAACTTCGATCCCACGCAGGGCCGGATATTGCAGCCCCCTGCTGCTGCTGTTCCACCACGTGTGGGGGAGTCTCGGGTCTCAGCTCCCTCCCTGGCTACATCATCTCTCACCCAGCACCCAGCACCCAGCACCAAGCCACTGATCACTCAGGGAGGCTCTGGGCACCCGCCCCTCAGAGACACCGGTCCCATTCCTGGCTGAAGTACCCTGTGGGGGGCCTAGGGCCACTCTCGCTGCTCACTGCCTGCCCTTTGGAGCTTTGGAGCTCTGGAGCTCTGGGCCCACCCTGGCTGAGGCACTCAGCACGTGACCCCAAGCTTGGGGACCCAGACAAGCGGAAAGAAATGGATCTGCAAAAGTTAATCTGCCTTGGCCATTCTCCAGGCAGAGACTTCCATTGCCCCACCCACCTATCAACAAACCCTACCTCGGTTCCTAAGGTAACATTGCTAAACAGGAGACAAATCCCCACCCCTGTGCTGAATCAGACAAAAGCAACCCCCAGGCTAAAAAAAAAAAAAAAAAAAAAAAACCCAAATTGCAAGTAAATCTAGCTGCCTGCAATGAAAAACAAAGGGGAGAGGCCAGAGATCAGAGCTGGAGTAATTTTAGTCTGATCTCTTATTTTGACTTAAGATTTTATCATTTTGACTGTTTATTTTGATCATTTTTGTTTTTTGCCTTCTGACTTACAATGTTTCATGATTTTATTGGTCTGTCTCTGTGTAGCTATCAATATTCTTTAAGGAATCTTTCTTACATGTCTTTTTTCACTTCTTTCCGGCCTTGTATCTCTTTCTTACCTGATAGTATGTATGTCTGTATTCCCTCTTGCTCTTCTCTCTTTCTAACTTCCTACTGACCCCTCCTTCCTCCATTATTTTCCTCTTTTATACCCTCTTTTTAATCTAGGGACCAAGACTACATACTGCTACATGGACCAATTGTAAGGCAGAGGGAAATAGGTTCCAGTGTGCTCATACACCTGTTCATGGATGCTAGAATCAGCATATACATTCTGAACCACAGCTTCCCCCTCAATTAAACCTCAAAACTGCAAAAAGTACAGTCTGCAGCCCACACTTCAACCTCAAAAGTGAACAAAGCCAGAAGACCCTCATAAGGAAGAACAGGATATTGCAGAAGTGAAACAAAAGCAACCCCATCTTCCTCAAAAACAGAATTAAAGAAGGGGAGGGAAAGGGGGAGAGAGAGAGAAATATCTACACAAATGAAGAAAAACCAAAAGAAGAATATGGGTCTCTCCCAGACCCCTGGGAGGGCAGACACTGAGAAAACTGACTTTGAAATGCAAACAATGCAAGGCCCCAGAATGAAGGGCCTCAAACTACAAACCTAGATATCAAGACATTAATGAAAAGATTAAAAAGAATTGAGGAGACACAAGAAGAAACTAGGAAGGAGCTGATATCTGAGATAACAATAATAAAGAATACTGTGAATGAAATAAATAACAAACTGATAAGCATGTAAAGCAGAATTGCCCATGCAGAAGAAAGAATCTCAGAGTTTGAGGACCAAAATGTAGAACAAACTCAAACTCTTAAAAACACAGAAAATAAGCTCAAAAAGACAGAACAAAACCGTCAAGAGATGAGCGATTACTTTAAGAGACCAAACCTAAGAGTAATTGGCCTTCCTGAGGCAAAAAGAGAGACAGAGAGCACACTGGAACAAACTTTCCATGAGATCATTCAAGAAAACTTCCCGGCCGGGCTCGGTGGCTCAGCCTGTAATCCCGTGCCTTTGGGAGGCTGAGGTGAGTGAATTGCCTGAGCCCGCAGGTTCGAGACCCGCCCGGGCAGCGAGACCTCACCTCTACAATAAATCAAAAAATCAGTCGGGTGTGGTAATGCATGCTTGCAATTCCGGCTACTTGGAAGGCTGAGGCGGAAGGATCGCTGGAGCCCAGCAGGTCAAGGCTGCAGTGGCCGGGAGTAGCCACTACACTCCAGTCTGGGCGACAGAGTGTGACTCCAACTCAAAAAACAAAACAAAACAAAACAAAAACCAAAGAAACCATCAAGAGAGCAGGGAGACAGTCTACAGACATGCTGCACATTGAAGCTGGACTGGATTAAAAACAAAATGTGGTACTTATACACAATGAAATATTATGCAGCCATAAAAGGGACAAACATATGAACTTTGCAACAACTTGGATGGATTTAGAGTCAATCATACTCAATGATCTATCACAGAAACAAAGAACAGAGCACCATATGTTCTTACTCATAAACAGACGTTGAACATTTATCATAATACTGTAAAAAAGGGATTGACAGTAGTGGGAAACTGCCAGGGGTGGTGGGGTGGGATTGGCAGTTGTAAGAAACTGCCAGGGGAGATGGGGGTCACACCTCATCAACAAAGGTACCTGAATAATGAACATTAATATACCTAACCTTATCTTAAAAATAAGATATAATAATATAAACAAACAAACAAACAAACAAAATTTCTATGTATTTGTATTTTCTAAAGTTTCTCTTGGTATTTACTTAATTTTGCTGCAATCTGGGAAGATACGTCATATAATTGAAATTTTTAAACATTTTAGTGTTGATGAAGATATATATATATTCTGAAGTTGGTGAATACAATTTTCTGTCAATGTCTGTTAGGTTCATTTAGTCCAATTTAAATATAATTAAATACAATGTTAAGGTCCAAATTAAATACAACATTTCTTTGTTGATTTTCTGTCTAGACCTTCTATCTCCTGTTGAAAGTGAGATGTTGAACTCCCCCACTTTTGTTGTATTGCAGTATAACTTTTTCTTTAGCTTAGGCTGGTCTCAAAAACCTGGGCTCAAGTCATCCTCTCACCTCAGTCTCTCAAAGTGCTGAGATTATAGGCATGAACTACCATGCTCAGCCTGTTTTTAACATAATGTTATCTTACATAAGTATAGCTACTCCTGCTAGCTTTCGGTTTCCATTTGCGTGGAATTTCTTTTTTCCACATTTACTTTACCTTACAAGAAGAAGGTGAGCTTCTTGTAAGTAGCATATAGTTAGATCATTTTTTCCTTTTTTCATTCAGCCATTATATCTATTTTAGTGAAGAATTTAATCCATTTACATTCAAGGTTATTATTGATATGTGAGACTTTATTCCTATTATATTGTTAGTTGTTTTCTATTTTTACAATGTGTTATTTGTTTCTTTTTATCTTATTTATTATACTTGTAGCTTGGTGGGCTTCTGCAGTGGTACCATTTGAGTCCTTTTCTTCTTTCTTATGTGATTGTTTTACCAGTGAATTTTTTACTTTTATATGTTTTCATGAACATAAAGGTCATCTTTTCACTTCCACGTTTAGGACTCTCTTAAGCATTGTAGGGTCAGTGTAGTGGTAACAAATTCCCTGTTAGTCTAATGAGGTTTCTTGCACAGGAGACTATAAGTGCTTTTCTCTTGCTATTTTTATTTTTTATTTTTGAATCACTATTTATCTTTGACTTTAGACAGTCTGGTTATAATGTGTCTTGGAGAAGAATTTTACATTTTGTCTGCCTGGGAATCATTGAGCCTCTTATATCTGCATGTCTAAATATTTTGCTAGATTTTGATAGTTTTCATCTTTTATTTTATTCAATAGGTTTTCTAATCTTTTTTGTTTCTTTGGTTTTGGGTTTGCCAATAATTCAGTATTTGATCACTTTATGCTGCCCCCAAATTAAAGAAGTCTGTACTCATTTTTATTATTATAATTTTTTTCCTTTATTTTTGTCTGACCAGATTATTTTAAAATTCACATGCTCGAATTCTTTCTACTGCCTGATCTAGTTTATTATCAAGGCTTTAAAATGTATTTTGTATTTTCTTCAATGAATTATTTATTTCTAGAATTTCTGATTTTTTAAAAAATCTATCTTTTTTGGTAAATTTCTCGTTAATTCCTTGAATTGTTTTTATGATTGATTTCTATCATTTTTCAGAATTCTCTTGTGTCTCACATAGCTTCCTTAATATTTTGAATTCTTTATCTGGGATTTTAAACATTTCTTTTTGATTAAGATCTATTACTAGAGAATTGTTGTGTTCCTTTTTAGGAGTCACATTTCTTTACTTTTTATTTTGTCTGTGTCATTATGCTATAACTGCAAATCTGGAATAACAATCACTTTTTACTTTAGTATTTACTTTCGTAGGGGCAGACTTTTTCCTGAAGCTGTATCTATCATGTTGATTGTGTAAAGTACTTTGACTTTGATTCTGGATATATGTAGTAGTGTAGTCTTTGTATAACTTCTTTGACTATAAACAGCATTGGTGTCATCTGTGATCTCCTCAGTGGATTATGCTGTGATTATTAGTAAACGCTGAGGTCAAATTTGTCTGGACGCTGGGATGCCAGATGTGTCAGTCTTCAGGTTCCAGTGGCAGTGGTGGGATAAGCATACGTGTCCTTATACCCCAAAGTGGTATTTGCTGTCACCTGTGTTGGTAGTTACCAGTGAAAGTAGACTAATTCTTGCACTTTCAGGTGGCTTGTTAGGATTCTCATATGAGTAGTGGTGGACTGTGCCGGTTAAGTTGGTTCTCAGGCCCTTGGGCAGTTGGCATGGCATGGTTGACAGCAGCAGTAGTGGTGGGACAATTTTATAAGCCCTGAGTGGTGTACATTGATGTTGGCAGCGGCTGAAGTAGGCTACGTGTGCCAGTCTTCAGGCCCCTGTGTGGTGCTTATAGCTAGTTGCCTGCTGAGGTGGTAGTGGCCTGGAATTTAGCCCTAACCTCAGGTACCCTGAAAGAGTGCTGAGGGTCATAAATTGGTGGATTAGGTTGCACAATCCCAAAGAACCTGGGCTGAACAAACTTGTGCTCAGTCCCCCCACAATGGAAAGAGCAGGAACCAGCCAGGTTGTGTGGGGCTGGGGACGTCATCAGGACCCTGCTGGAATGCTTGAGTGAGGGATGGCAGTAGCTGTGCTTAGGTCCTGCCAAAGAAATGGATGAGGCTGCCCTCAGTGACCACAGCCTGGACTGGTGGATAAGAATTGCATGTCCCTCTCATACCCCAGCCTCAGTGAGGTTTGCTCCTCAACCCTGGTGTCAGTAGCCTGTACCTTGCTCACACCCCCACAACAACTGCAAGAGACTCCACCCAGCTGATGACCATGTCTCAGTAGTACTTCACATTTTGTCTGTGTCCTGGTCGCTTTCCTGGTAGTGCACTCTCTTCCTGGCACTGCAGCTACAGTCCATGTCTTGCTTGCTTCTTAACCCTAACTTCAAGAGCCTGTCCTGCTTGCTCCACAGTCCCAGCAATAACAGCTATAGTTTCCATAACACCTTAGTCTCAGTGTCACTCAGCCCCAGGACCTTAAGCAGTCTGCCAAAGGCTATGTTTGAAAAGAGTGCCTTGTTGTAGCCACTGAGGTCTCAGAAAATATGTAGGACTCAGCACAAGCTCTCTCCCTGGAGCAGTTCCATTCCAATCCGCCAGCAGTTCCTTAGTAAGTTTCATATGTTGGAATAGTCTTCCCTGGCCAGGATTGCACAATTCCATGGTGGGAATATGGGCTTCTGGAAATCTTTCACTCACCCTATCCCCACATTGGGAAGTCATTCCCAGCTCTCAGCCACACCTAGTTTGGCAGTCTGCTTCTCTCTTTTCTTCTTCCCACCTTTGGTCTTTCCTGTCACTTTCATGTTGAATTACAGAGTTTTATTTTGGGGAATGTATTTGAAATATGACTAATATACACTATTTTTGTTCCTGTAAGTGCAGAAGGTGGGCATGAACTACTTCTAGTCGGCCATCTTGAGGCACCACTCCATCAATATTCTTGAGTGATTTTGGTCTATGAATTTTCTTTTCTTTTTTTTAAATCTATTTTAGTAGTTTTGGGTGTCAATGTTATCCCTAATTTTTAAAAGAAATTAGGAGCTGGGTTCGGTGGCTCAGCCTGTAATCCCGTGCCTTTGGGAGGCTGAGGTGAGTGGATTGCCTGAGCCCACGGGTTCGAGACCTGCATGGGCAGCGAGACCTCATCTCTACAATAAATCAAAAAATCAGCCAGGTGTGGTAGTGCATGCCTGTAATTCTGGCTACTTGGAAGGCTGAGGCGGAAGGATCGCCGGAGCTCAGTAGTTCGAGGCTGTGGTGGATGGGAGCAGCCATTGCACTCCAGTCTGGGCAACAGAGCGAGACTCCAACTAAAAAAAAAAAAAAAAAAAGAAAGAAATTAGGACGATTTCTTTTATCTTAAGTGCTCTTGAACAATTTGTGGCACATTGGGACAGTATGGTTTTTGAAGTTTAGGTAGAATTCCCTTTTAAAACTATTTGAATCTGGCTCTTTTGTGTAAGGTATTTCCTTAATAACTTTCTGTGTTCATAGTATGGTCATTTATCTGCTTAAACTTTCTAACTCTACCAGGGTCTATTTGGTTGTCTGAATTTCTCTAGAAAATTCCTAAGTATTTTCAAATGTATTTGTATAGAGATGTACATATTAGTGTTTCTGATTTTTTTACTGATTATTTGTGCCTTGTTTAGATACAACTTTTCATCTTGTATTATTTTACTTCTACCTCTGTACCTTCTTTTAAAACTTTTTGTAGTGTATTTCTATAAGAATAAACTCTCTTTCTATAATATAAACTATTTACATATCTGTATTTCTGTGAGGCTGGTTCTGTACATAAATCAGAAACTGCTCACAGATTACACTCACTGCTATGGAAATAAACTAATGTTGTGGAATTTCAAAAACAAACAAACAAACAACAAGGGTAAAACAATGCAAGAGGAAGCAAAGAAAAAAGAGAAAATCCCTGATTTCTCAGCCATTCAGTTTATAATGTCGCACTGGTAGAATATAATAGGGAACTAGTTGATAAATTAGAAATATGGCTTGCAGAGTTCTGGTCCAGCATCACAATGCTGACTAGAGAAGTGTGGATTGAAGCTGTGAAAAATAGCTTTACAACTGCCATAGTGTCAGTAAAAATTATTGAAAATGGAAGTGTGTTTTTATTATACTTTTCTGAAATTCAGAGCAAGACTGTGCAATGTCTTTGTCTACATGTACCTACATGTACATCTATCAAACTAAAATTGCTTATATATGTTAATATATTTATATAAATTTTCTTATAATTTTCAGTATAAGTTGGCTGATTAGTGTGACAATATTTGCTGACTTTGTTAACTGAATTATATAGCAATTATTTTCTATAAATTGAATACTTAATTTTTAGCAGATAAATTTGAAAAATCTATATTTGTCAGAGAGGTCAGCATGTGAATTTTAGTCTATAACATAAAATGAATTTAAGGAGTTTAATGACAAAACTTCACACACACACACACACACACACACACACACACACACACACACACACCATAAATTCTTCAATTACATCCAGTTATACTTGTGAAAAATAATTCTTGGTATGCAAATGTATCATATGAAAAACTGAGGATTAAAAAGCAGATTCTCAAATGCTGATATCAAACTGTTTGATGGTCTTTTTGTGCATTCAAATTGTCTAGGTTACAGTACCTGGTTATGCAAACACTAACTTACTTGCTGCTGTGAAGGCATTTTGTGGATGTGAATAAAATCTGCAGCTAATTGACTTTAAATAAGGGAACTTATTTTAGAAAATTTAGTGGACTTGATTCATAAATTGAAAGAATGTAAGAATAGAGTTGAGGCTTTCCTGAAGAAAAAATTCTGCTCATGGATAGCAGCTTCAGGTTTTATCCAAGAGTCTCAGTCTGTTCTTTCTGACAGGCTACCTCATGCAATTCAGCCCATACAATTAGGTAAAGCAATTCTTAACATTCAGTCTTCTAATATGTGCCTTTTTTTCTGGTTAGACCCTATCACAACTTCTCATCCTAAAAATAAATAACTTATACACATGGTTATAACATTTGAGTGAAAACAATAGCCACTTTCATCTCATTGCACATTTTCCAGTTAAAAAGTCACTTATAAATAATCATTTGAAAAATGTGGTATGTTTATTTTGATTCTAAATATAACCAATAAACAAAAATATTTTTACATTTGCTTGAGTAGCAGATAATTTCAAAATATTTTTTATTGATAAAAATGTTTCCATTTCAGAAAAGTATGAGAGGGTGATGCATATGTATAGTCCATATATAATTAACTGTATTACATAAATTTTATAACATATATTTTACCATTATGTTTTAAGTGATTACTTAGTACTTATATTTTAATCTAACCATATTTACAAAACACCAAAATTATATTATCTAAAGTTATTTCAACTTATTACAATTTTTAGATTTTAACTTAAAATGTGTGAGGAAGAACATAACTTTGCAAATTTATGTGGGTGGGGGAGGTAGCTAAGCAAATTGTTGGCATCTATATCATAAAATTGTCTTTATCAAGTACTTTGCCAGAAAGTAGGGCATTGCAACTCAGTGAAAGAAATTCCATCTGCTATATGGAGCTGTTGTCAAGAGCCGTCAGAAATTGCACTAAGCAGGATACATGGTCTGAGCTTAATTGTTCTCTTGTATATCCATTTCCCAACAATTAATTGCTCAAAGTCCACCTGATATTATTTAAATTTTTTCAAAATCAACTAGCCAGTTCAGTTCCCTCCTATAAAAGAATAAAGAAGGGATTACCCAGCCTCATATACTAAAAAGTAGGGATATATAGCTGGGAATTTGCCAAATATTGCCGGAAAAGGTGTTTAAAAGCCAGTGGTTTTTGACAGCTGTCATTTTTCTGGCTCTGAATTTCTTCCCATACTAGTAGAGAAATCATAGCTAAATAGTTTTTACATTATTCAGTTTAACTTACACATTTTCTATCTGGAAAATATTTATAATATACTAAGCTGCTGAGTGTGCTTGCCTAGAAACTGATCTCTTGATAGTCTACACATGGCATATTGTCTTTCTTAGTTGTTAAGTACTTTTCTATAGTCAGAATTTTATTGGTTGTGTGATTTAAAAAAACTCAGTAGAAAACCCTGTTTATACTTAATTGACAATATTCCAACAAAAGTTATTTGAAGTATAAATAACAGACACATTGGATGGTATTACTTTTCAATATGGCACTGTATCTACACATATTTATTAAAATATTATTTTTAGGAATGTTATTTGGAAAGGAAAGTATTATGAACCAAGTTTTTCATGTCACATTTCAAAGATATTTTATGAGCAATGGAATTCTTTTAACATTTTAGAATCTTTTAACATACTAATTCTTACATCAAATTCTCCACATCAAGCAATATTATTGGGGAAAAAAATTAAAATGCACTTAAAGATAAAAGTGATCGTAGCAAAAAAGAAATATAGCGACTTTTTTTCTTTTTTATAATGTTTTCTATTTTCCTAACTTCTTTCAAGGAAGACTTTTTTTGTAATTACACAAAAGAAAAATATTAGTTTAAAGTAATTAAGTATATTGCATGTGGTTCTTTAAATTATTTTATATTCTCAAATTTGGCATATTATTGCCATTCATAGAATGGCTTTACAATATACAGTAATAAATGCAGCTATAACTGCCTTAAACACTTTTATTAAAATGTATATATGGTTTCAGTTATAAAATATGGATTTCTCACATTCTTACTTATCCGGCAAGCATGAGTGTAATCTGAAAAATTGCTAAGAGTTGAAGATATGCTATATTCTTTAGATACAGCTTTTTTCAAAATGTTATAACACTGAAACCCTCAGGAAAATCTGAATTTTGTTGTCTCTTATTTTTTCCTACTTTTCGTGTTTGATGATGCTTTGCTGCTCCCCAAATGAATGACAGTATAACAATATTTAACTGAACAGTTTCTTATCTGATGTTTTCCTATGTGGGCCCATATAAAATTGTATTTTGAACAAAATTATTTTTTTAACCCATGTAATATTAATGATTATTGTTAGAATATGTAATCTATACAAGCATTTCAACTTCATGTTAAGCTATGCACCACTCCAAGTTTGATGACTTTTGCATGGAAAACAAAATTTAAAAAGTACTCCAGAACCAAACACATTTGAAATACTAGATAGTGGATCATCATGGAATAACATAATACATATTGGCACAGGAAATATTCTGAATTAATAAATATACATATAGGGATTTTAAAATACATTTTTAATGGTACCTTTATTAATGACCTCTGGACTTGTGTTAACAAGTTTGTACCATAGTTGTAGGTTTTTAAGCTTCTACTAAACGAACTCTTTAGCATCTTCAGTCTGTGTTGTTCTCTGTCAATTCATGGGTCTTTATTATATGTCATCAATGTTTGTTAATGCATTTATATATGAATTCGACAAACAAACAGCGATGAATCTTATCAAATGTTGTTAGTAGTTTAATTATGTCCCTGCAAAAAGATATGTATATCCTAACTCCCAGTACCTCAGAATATGATTTTATTTGGAAATAGGATTTTTGCAGATGTAGTCGATTTTAAATGAGGTCATTAGTGTGGGCCTTGATCCTATATGACAATTGTTCTTTTGAAAAAGAAGAAACTTGGAGACAGGAAAAGACATGCATACAGAAGAACAACAGAGGAAACTGAAGGCATTGGTCCGGGTGATGCATCTACAGGCCAAGGAACACCAGAGATTGACAGCAAATGGAACAGATTCTCCCTCACAGTTATCAGAAGGAAATAACTCCTTCAACACCTTGACTTCAATGTCTGACCTCCAGAACAGTGAGGCAATAAATTTCTGTTGATTAAGACACTCAGTTTGTGGTACTTTGCTATGAAATTCTTTGCAAACTGATGAATCAACTAATTGAAATAGAAAATATTTATATGCTTGTAGATGACCAACTATATATGGCTTAAACTAATTCCAGATTTGTGTCCAAGCAATACAAAAATATAAATTTACTTATTCATAATATAATTAAAATAATGTTTATTAAAATCTTTTTTTAGCATTTTTATCTTTCAACATACAAAGTACTATATGTACTATAAAATATTGCAACATGTGAAATTTTAAAATATTTATTGAAACACATCATAGGTTAATTCATAATAGTAATGAGTGGTCTTTATACATTTTGTAATTGTTATTATTTGCATACTGAGATTCAGATGTCACTAGAAAAACAGAATGGCAATTTTAAATACATTTGCTCTATTTAATAACACGAATGAAAATGTTCTGAAACCTGAGTAGACTTTTGGACGCAATTCCGGAGAGGGACAAATGATATAGTTTAGAAAAATAGTGAATATGATTTATATTTCAGGAAATTTTCTAAAGAAAAGTGCAGTTGCTTGGAGGCTGGCAAAAGTTTAGTAAATGGTGGATTTTGTAACATTCGTATAGAGTGCTTACAAATTGAAACCTTTTAAATTTCACATTTAATATCAGATATATTTGGTCATGCTCAAAAACTGATAAAAAAAAGACAATCAAATTGTGTTTTCATATTATTATATCCACTTGATATAATATGAAAGAAGGGTGTCATCCTTAAATATGAACACAAAAGCCTTACACCTTAGATTAGTGAAATAAATATAGGTAATTTAGCAACTATATTTGATGATGAATTCATGAAATGTAATGATAGACTGAGTGTAAGAAGTAATGAAAATAGGTAACTATGTTCCTGGAGATATTAAAAATAAATATAGATTTTAATTATACAAGGAAGTAACATTTAACAGGAAGGGAAACTTCTTAGTTGTATTTTTAATCTTTATAATAAAATAATATTAAAAATTATTTATCTATAAATTTGCATAACAAAATTATCTTCACACTTGAAACCGAATGAAACTCAAACTTCAATCTTATGGCAGTAATTTGGTATTTTTATGTTTCAAGCAAAACCACAAGATTTAAGTTAATTTTGACACCTAACCACAAAGCAGTTTTTAAAAAATTTCCTGGTTCTGTTGTAACCTAAGGTATGTTTATTCAAAATATATGTGAACTTTGGTTCAACCTATTCAAATTTGAGAATGGATTGTGCATTGTACTTTGCAAATCCAGCAAGTGCTCATTGTACCAAGTTCTCCAACGTGTGGTCTTTACATAAATGTCTGGTATAGGCTTAAAAATGGGAAGAAGGGGTCATATGTAACAGACATGACCAGTTATCTGCATCTCTTATAAGTGATGAAATGCATTTTTCTTATGTCAGAGATCATGTGTCACCATTCACCATGCAGTTTATAGAAGCTGTGCCTTAAAAAATGCAGAAAATGACTCATTAGACATCTACTGCCATGAGCATAAAAATAACCTATACCCTGAAGGAGTAAAGCACTTGAATTTTGAACTTCCATTGCCAATTTTAAAAAGAATATTAAAAAGTTTAATATAAAAATGTATGAGTTATTTGAAATAAGTGTAACTTTTGAAACATCAATGTTGACACTTTAGTGTTTGTCAACTGATACAAAAATAAAAAGACTAAAATTAAGGCATTTAATATGATAAAGCAAATGGCAATTCAGTATGTAAAAATAATTACTTACATTTAAAAATAAGCACATTTGGATTATTTTGTTATAATGGTTGTCTCCTAACCACACTTACACAAAAGAGCATAGACCTGTTAAAGGTGATTATATGTCAGGTTTCTTTCTCTCATTCCCGTTACCAGTAATAGCCTTTGCTGATAATTCAGCTTTCAAAAACAAAAAGCAAATAGATATTAATAAAAGCAAGAGGCCCCAAATATCCCTGTCTCTGTGATATCTCTCTTAATTCATTGGACATTAAATTTATGTTATATATTTACTTAACTCTAAAGTCACTGAATTTTATCATGATTATTTGCCTATACATTTGTTCATTTTTTTTCATCTTTGGAGCTCATAGAAAAATGTCTACTGCTTGGCAATAGATACTCTTGCACACATAATTTGATAAGAAATTAATTTAATTTGTGTTATCCATTCTTCTCTGAACATTGAAATACAAAATATTATTTGTACTGTATTAAATAATATTTAGAATTTTCTTTTGGGATTATATAGTATGAAAAAGAAATTTATTGCAAAATCTTGTACTTATTTAAATATACATTCATACAGTCAAAAAAGCTCTGGTTAAAATTAGCTTCTAATAATTTCCTCGTGTCTTATGATTCATAGTTTTCCTGGAGATAATGATGAAATTGAAACAGGAAAAAAAATTCATGAGGAAATCAATCATCCTTAATTCAATGTGCCTTTATATTTTCTAGCTTGTGGTCTAATATACCTATACAAAGCATCTCACTGGCTTTATCTTCAATTATTGTAATAACAATACTAAGTCATGCAAGAATGGATTATTATGTAACAGACCATTAATTATGTATAATTGATCTATTTAATTTTTGTAACAAATATCTGTTATAAGTGTTATCATTTCTATTTTAAGGGGAGAACCGAAGCATAAATTGGTGAAGTAGTAATCCCTTTTATTCACACTTATATCACATTTTCATTCATTCACTCACTCATTGTTTGTTTAATAAAAATTATATGTGTGTTTACTATGTGCCAACCATTATGGCAAGTACTAGACATTTAAGACTGAATCATGCAGGTGTTCTTCCTGAGATGGAAAGGAGATGAATGTGTTTGGTAAATTGAAGGAAATTCCTTGGTACTATAGTGCATTAAGTAGTCTTCAAATATTTTCTAAATAGATTATTTTAAATTTCTTATTATTCATAACTATTATAAAACTTAATGTATAAAGATATATTAGCTAATATGTAAATTAGAACACAGATTTTTTATTGTATGTAATTTGTAATTTACTGATGCAGCAACTAAGGAAAGCTAAAAGTTAAGAGAAGTGGTTTGGTAGGAACACCATCTGGGTTTGAATTAATCACTTATTCAATACTATGGATTCTGAATCTCGTTTTTGCCATGATTCAGGAGTGAATAATATTAGGTTTATTATGATGGTGTAAATTTCTTGATAATGCCTGGTTTTTAAGAAACACTGAGAAAACGTGAACCTCCTACCAGAAATAAGACATCCTCCTTTTACATTTCCTACCTCTGTTAATACAACCCTTGTTATTAAGTAACTCAAACTACCAATGCTGATTTTTTTATCAACCATCTCATACCTCTCAGTCCTGCATTAAGTAGTTGGTCATCAAGTCTTACAATTCTACTTTCTATATTTCTTTTGAATGAAACCTCTACTTTATTTTCACCTGAGCACTGATTTAGCATAGACTCTTGTTGCTTTGACTTGGAAAATTTATTCAAAACAACCAATCAATAAGCATATATTTAATAGGAACTGAAAATAATTTCTAGGATTTTGCAGGAAAGAAAGAAATTTAAAGTACCACTCCTACTAACTTGGAGCTTAAAGTTTTGAAAACCTGATATACAATTACAAACAATACTTTAAAAATTAAACTTCAATGTATTACGGAGGTTGATTTCACAAAGCATATATGATTGACAAGTAAAAAAGCATAGATGATAATGAGCATGATGGTCTTGAATATCAGAGATAACCACTGATTAAAACATTTTGGGAAAGCTTTCAAGCTAGTGGATACTTGACATGGTTACATTTCCATCAGCCATAAAATGCGAGCATGCTATTACTAATTGTAAAACAAAATGAATCAAAGTAGCATTGCTTGACATATCTAAAATTTAATTCTTATTGAGATTATGTTCCTTCAACCCTAGGCAGTAAGTGATTCAGGTGTTTGATTTTTCTTTTTCTTGTGTCCTGTGAGGTGGCTTCTGAGAGATACTGGTAGCCTTGGCCTTCAAAGACTAATAGGATACTGGAGTACAGAGTACTATGAGATATTCCTAAACTCTAATTCATTTTATAAATGAATGAAATCTGAGAACCAGCTCAAAACTATTATCTCACTGAGGACTTTCCAATCACTTTCTATGTATTTCCAGTAGTTCCCTCTTAAGCACTACCAATACGCTCTAGTCCTACTTTTGGTTTACAAACCGTATAGCAAATAATTGCCTATATAGTAAATATGCTTACCTTCTCAATTCAGAAAGCAAGAGTGTTAAAGTGAGGGCTGATTTCTTTTGATTTTAATTTTGTACCAGGTAGCATGCATAAGTAATCACTCAGCAAGAGATTTTTGACTGCATAACTTCACATTGTTAATCACACAATTTGTTGTTATTTTTTCTAGATGACAATATTGTAAGAACTTGTCCCTTTTTATGCTGGGTTGATTTTTTTTTTTGACTGAAGTGAATAGATGTGTGAGCATTTGCAAGATATAGCTCTATTTTGAATAATAGTTGTACTAAGCTGGCTTCAACTGATAGCTGTTTTCCATGTCCTATAGGCATTTTGATTGATTTTTACAATTCATGGGTTCTTTAAACTTGCCTGAACACAATTCTTTCTCTACACACATCAAAGAACACACACTGTATTTCATTATCTCAATTGATCGCTTTAACTTCTAATCTTCGTGGAAGGGTTCCAATCACTTCCCTGACTCCTTAAGTCTTTTACTATTGTTAGTTCAAACCTCTTGCTCATTTTACTTTCCAAACCAAAATCTTCAAGTGCTAAATTTAAAGATGGGAGGGATGTATATATATTTTTGTTTTTTCTATCGTGCCTTCAAGCTTTTCTAATGTCTCTGCCTGAATAGCTCTTTGCCAGTCCAGAAATTGTATACTCCCAATCCTGCAGTCAGTTTATGATAAACGTAGCAAGCATATAATGTCCATAATATTCTGTAATACTTGCTGTTTTAAGTGCCCATTTCAGAAAGCTGATCTCAAACCTTTCCATACCTCATATACTCTTATACCCACAGAGAGAGTTAAAAATAATTCTATTGCCTTAAAAAAGAAAAACTATGGCATTGTGTGAAAAATATTATTTTGAACCTTGTTTTGAAATAATTTGATGTATAAAAAGTTGCAAACATAAATCCCATAAACCCTTCACCCAGATTATTCAAATGTAAATATTTTACAAATTGATATTTCTATATCACTATCTTGCTTTCTAAGTATATTATTTTCTGATGCCCTTGAAAATAAGTTGCTGAGCTGTCATCACTTGCCCCAAAATAGCTCAGTGTGTTTCTTAAATATGAGGACATATTATTAATAACCTTAGTACAATGAACACAATCAGTATACTCACATTTATTCAATACTACAATCTAATCATCAATTTTGAAAATTTTACATTTAATTGTTGGAATTATAACACAAAAGAAAAATCTTCTATTTTTATATTGATTTATTTATACCAGCATAGATTTATAAATTCTAATTTTAGACTACAGATTATAATCACGTATTATCCATTATTAGTATGAATTATCAAATTGTCAGTGGAAGACACTACCAAGGTTGTTTATATATCTCTTCAATGTACCTCATTTGTTTTTAGTATTTCCTTGCTTTCTGTCACAAAAATACATTTTTATCCAGCACTTTTATTGTCTAAGCCTGGAAGAATCCACGTATGAAAGGAGGTTTAGTTCATTCAAGTGAAGAAGTGTATTTAGAACTAAGATTTGAATGCCGGGTATCCTTATTTCTATTTGTGTGAAAGTGCTTCTGTTACTTGTCAGTGGTCAGAGCTAGTAAATAATTGCACATACACATGGAGACATACACACACAATAACATCTACATTTATTTATCAATCATTCTATTTAAAATATATTTTATATAGAATTGACAGACTTATTGACACAAAACAAACTGAAGATATTTCAAGAAATAGAAAAAACTGGATAGTCCTAAATCTATTAAAGGAAATAAATTCGTTACTCATTTATTTTTTTTCTTGTAAATAAAGCTCTAAACACAAATGGCATGCCTGGTGAAAGCTTCCTAACATCAATGAAAATAACACTAATATTAAACTGTCACAAATACATAAAAATGGAACATATTACAACATGCTTTTGAGGCCAGAACAACCTTGATAATAGCATACTATATGAGTTTTTTTTAACTCACAAAGAATAAAGTTAGAATTCAAGTGTGTGTGTGTGTGTGTGTGTGTGTGTGTGTGTGTGTGTGTCTGTGTGTGTGTGTGTTTGTTCATAGGTACAATCATATTATCAAATAAATTCCAGTGACATATGCAAAGGGTAGTGCATTATGGCCAAGTGGTGATTATTCCAGAAAAGCAAAAATGCTTTGAATTTGACAGTAAGCACTTAATCACATAAGCAGGATGAAGGGGGAAGAGAGAGAGAGAGAGAGAGAGAGACATAAAAAAAGAGAGAAATCAAATAATCATCTCAATGTATGTAAGATACCATTTTAGTTAATTTAGCACCCGTGCAGGATAAAAAACACTTAAAAACTTAGGACAGAAATGGTCTTCCTTATGTGTGTAAGAAATCGTTCAAAATTTTACAGTAAACATAATACTAAATGATACATTTTTAAACGCTTTCCCTCTAAAGTTAGAATTAGGTAGAGGATGACAATAATGGCTGCATCTGCAGAATATAGGGATGAAAATGCTGGTGCAATAGAGCAAGAAAAGAGTTTTCCAAAGAAATAAATAAAATAGTCATTCATAAATGGCATGAACCCATGTGTCGATAATCCAAATAACCTACAAAGTATTAGAATAAATTAATACATTTAAGGGAATTGCAGTATATGGCAACAGTAAATAAACAAAAACACATTTTTTTCTGTATGTCAGACACAAACAATTAGAAAATAAGATTTAAAATATACAATTAAAAACGGCATTGAAAACATCAACATTATGAGAGTAAAGGAATTTATATAAGATGTATAAACAAAACTATAAAGTACTATTAAAAAAAGTAAATGTGTTAAGACATTTAAAAAATATAACATTTGTTGGACAGATAACTCAGTATTGTAAAGGTATAACTTCTTTCTTAATTAGTCTATGGATTCAATACATTTTAATCAAAAGTTCAGCAGTTTATGTGTTGGTATGTGTATGTGTATGTGTAAAAGCTAATTCTAAAATTTTTAGGAAAATAAAAAGGGTAAAGAGAAACCAATACAAATTTGAAAACAGCAAATCTGGAGGTCTTCTACTACCAGATGTTGAGGTTATTATAGAGTTATAGTAATTAATTAAATTTATTTTTAACCAAAGATCAGAGTATTAGAAAACTGATAATCCACTCATGGCATACCATTATGTGCACAATACTGAATTGTAAATTATGTTGTACGTTGAAAACTAAAGCATGTCAATAAACCTATTGTCAACATTAAGCCCTATTGAATTCAGCAAGTGGATTATTTATGCTATTTTCATACAGATTGGTATGAGCTAAATTGTGGCTCTCCAATCCACATGTTGAAGCCTTAACCTACAGTATTTCAGAATATTATGTTATTTGGAGATAAGGACTTTAAAAATGTAATTCAAAGTAAAATGAGGTCATATGGTGACTTGCCCCATATCATGTAGTCTATAAGAAGTAGAGTCAGGAAAGTGGATTCATGTAGTCTGATTATAAAGCTCACACCATTAATATGCCATCACAATTTCCTAATTTTCCTATATGTTTTCCCTTCAATTAAATTTAATAGTGCTCATGGGTAGAATTTTGATCTGAAATTTGTTTTCTTTTTCTCAAACTATAATGTTTTAAAGTATATAAATTTGAAAGTTCTATTTTTTATTTGTTCCAACTTGCAAATGATTTTTAAAAATCTTGTCTTTCTTAGAATGACACCAATCTCCTCTGTCTTTAGACAGCTCTAACCACTATCGTTCACATTGTTAAGGCTGTTTTTACAGCTTTTGAGATTTCTTAAGATGTCTAAAATATAAAGAAAACATGTGCTTAGCACTTTCTTATACTTTTACCGTAAATATTTTCAGAATTCACGTAACTCTTTAAAAATAATTGTGCTACATGTTGAATTCTTTGTATAGAATTTCACATCCTTAAGTTTGAGAGAATGATTTATTCAATAGAGACAGGTCATTAAAACCTCTAAGAATATTTCCAAAAAGAAAAGATATGATGAAAACAAAAACAATACAACACAACTATTTAGCTTTTTAAAATTAAGAAATTATTTTTTCATCTACTAACTCGTTTAGTCCTTCATTTGCTAATTTATTTAATAATTATATACAGATTGATTACTTACTATTTACCAAGGAATATTTCAAGCACTAGGGATACAACAGTGAGCAGGATCTGTAGAATCAGTGCACTCATGTAGTAAACATTTATTGTAAGGAAAAGAAAATTAGCAAATAAATATAGTAGCTATTTATAAATTATCATTTTTTAAAATAACATTCTAATGGAGTCTACAGATTTCTGCACAGGTTGGATCTTCTGAGCAAAATATATGGTTGAATTAGCAATAAGCCTTAGAAGCTAGAGAGATTGTTTGCCTCTGAACAAATTTAGATATATACTTTGAAGATGTTCACTGTAGTAAAGGATATCCCTCTCTGTCTCTTTCCCAGAGACATTTGTTTTTATTCCAGGGTAATTAGCCTATAGAGTTTTCCTTCTTACTCCTTGAGGTTTTTCTGTGTTCCAGAGAAATGTGTAATCTCTCTCTCTCCATAGAGGAGGGTGAGTGGATTTGCCAGCAGCCCCATACAAATCTAAGAGTCTCCTATTTCCAGGCTTCTTCCCCTGTGGTGCAACTCGCAATACATGAAGGTAAACATCTGGTTCTCATCACGTTCCTCTGTGGGAATTGGGATATGGGGAATTTATACAAGAAGCTGCTCTACCTGCTGTTTTTGATCTTTTGCTGTGGTCTGTTTTTGAATCAGAAATCTCAATCTTTTGTTCTCTTTATATATGTATGAGTGAGTGAGTGAGTGTGTGTGTGAGTGTGTGGGTGTGTATGTGTATCTGTAACATTCTGATAGGCTAATAGCTTAAAAGTAGGATAAAAATCTCAGACCCTTCACACTTTCCAATGTAATAACCATATATAGTAGACAAAAATTACTTAAGGTAAGATGAAAGGAAATGAATATATAGCTGAGGAAGGACATGCTTAAGGGAAGGTTCTCTGCCATTGAAGCTGAGCTCTGAAGATATGAAGGTGGTGTTAATGCAAAGAAAAAAATAAGATGAGAAATAATATAAGGTATGCAAGGAACAACAACAAAAAAGACTAGCATGAAGGAAGCTTAGGTCGTCAGAGAGTGCTAAAGATGTCGAGATAAGCAGAAGACAGATCATGTGGGGTGTGGTAGGTCTTTAAAATTATATTTAGAAAACTAGTGGAGGTTTGAATTGAGGATTGTATCCAATAATTTAGTTTTAGATATAGAAATGTTGATATGGTCTATAAAATGGAAATGCTGAGTAGACATTAGGATAAACCTGTAGATGAAAGAAATTCTGGAATTGAGAAAAATTAGCCTATGTGTAGTCTTTAAAGTCAAAAGACGACATGAACTTACTAAGGAGATGAAATAAACAGATAAGTGCCTTCAAGAAAGGGGGGTAGATAACAAAGAGAAGAACATTTAGTCAGTGAATTAGGATAAAAATAAGAAAAGTTATATTATGGAATACATCAGAAGGTGATTTTTCATAAGTTGTTGTGACAATGACTGCTATGACAGAGAGATGTTCACTGCATTTGGCAATGAGAGATGCATAAGATTCATAAGATTCATTTTAGTGAAGTGATCAGGTTGGTAGTTGACATGGGTGGATAGGAGGTAAGAAAACGTAGATATTGAGCACATTCAATTCCTTATTTTTAAATTACCTTTGTAAAAATATAAGGAAAGAAACAGAGAGATATATAGGTTCAAGAGAATTACTTCAGATATAACTTCTTTTCTTCAAGTTAGGGTTATTATAAAGAAGAGACTCTAATTGGCTTTCGGTCTTTGTCAAAGGATTTGTCAAAGGATAAAAGTTGTTTTAGGAAATGCATTTCTATATGGTGGAAAGAACAGGGGATGAAATGGTCAGGATCTTAAAACATTTTTAGGACTTTTGTTTATTTGAGGTGTCATCTTGGACCAATAATAATTTCCCTATTCCTCAGTTTATTCATCTATAAAACTAGAAAATATTCTGTACCTCTATAGAGATTTGTAAGATTAAAGTGCATTTAACTGTAAGAACACACTTTAATAACCAGTGGAAGTTATATAAAGTTTTATTTCACCAGCTTATGCCAAAACAAAAGGAAAATAAAACTACCTAATATATTAAATAATGAATTAAAAGAAACTATAATATCTACTACAATGTACTTAGTTAATATTTTTTATAGAATTCATTGTTTTATTTTAATATACATAAATGTAAAACTTCTGTAAGAATAAAGGACAATATTATCAGTTCATAGCCAATTGTCATTATACCTCCATGACATTAGATGTCTTACAAATTAGTAAAAGTGCTGCTTTAGCTGCTGCAGACTGTTTTTGTTGTTGTTGTTGTTGTTGTTTTGGAGTTGGAGTCTCACTCTGTCTCCCAGAGGGAGTGCAGTGGCCGCTCCCAGCCACCGCAGCCTCGAACTGCTGGGCTCCGGCGATCTTTCCGCCTCAGCCTTCCAAGCAGACGGAATTACAGGCATGTGCTACCACGCCCGGCTGATTTTTTGATTTATTGTAGAGATGAGGTCTTGCTGCCCAGGCAGGTCTCGAACCCGCGGGCTCAGGCAATCCACTCACCTCAGCCTCCCAAAGGCGCGGGATTACAGGCTGAACCACCAAGCCCGGCCAGACTGTTTTATATAGAAAAAAAAATTGGAGATTTTAAGTACATAGGTAAAATAGCTGAGAAAAGCATAATAAATTGTTATTACACTTTTACACTAGAATACAGAAGGTTCTAAATATCATGATATGTACACTAACAATTTTCAAGGCCAAAAGTGTGTTTTTTGAAAAAACAAGATGATATATTATCTTCTAACTTTTAAATATTCCTTCTGAGATACTTGCTATATGTCTTATATCTGATTAAACACAATTTTAGAGATATGGTAGACCTATTTGATGGAGCTAAGAGACCGTTGTTAAAAGTTTCTTCTCAAATAGCAACTCTAACACAAAGTGTTACATTTGTACACAAAGTTTGTTACATGAAATACATCAGAATTTTTATTAATTTTTATTAAGGATCAAATTTGTGATAATTACAAATATACAAAGTTGAAGGACATTGTCTAACATACACATAAGAGATTTATATTTTTATCAGTTTTTAATTTATTTCTGGTATAAATGAAAATAGGTTTTTCCTTAAATAATAAAGACATGAATGTAGTTGATGAAGAAGGAGTTAAAATACCTGGACTGTGATCCATTCATTCCTTTAACCAGAGTACAACTCCAAGGGAAAGAAAATAGGGCAGGTGACCTGGTCTAATCTCCTTGTTAACTGGACTTCTGGGTAAATAGACTGATGATATTTGCTAGGAGGAAGAGACCTTATCTATAGAGCCCCTTAGCAGGATGTCCCTGGCTAAAGGATTACTTATAGTAAATAAAATTGCAATCACCGGATTTATGAGGCATGGCTCCCTGGAGAATGTCATGTAAGCCATACAACTCTGTGGGTATAAAACAGAGATGTTATATAACTTAAATGCCTCTGCTGTGTGAGGTAAAGCCACAAAGCCTCCCTTGGATACCTCATCTATTATTTTGGGCAGGAGAATGTGTGTCTGATATTGGATGAAAGGATTTGGTAAAGTTGCCAGATTTAGCAAATGAAAATACAAATGCACTTTTAATTTTTTATTGGAAAGAAACAATGAAACTTGTGTGTGTGTAAGTATCTCCTATTTAATATTGAAACTTCTACAAAAAGGAAAAGAAAAAAATTGTATGTCTCTGCGATTTAAATTCAACTGGGCATCTATAGTTTATCTGGCAAACATAATCTGGAGAAACAGTTGGGATTTAACACTTGGCTTCTTTTTTTTTTGCCTCTTGGTTACCTGTATTTTTAAGTTCATCGGTCAGTTTCATACTGGATGATATCTCTGATTCATGTGAGTCTTATTTCACAACCTGATCCTGTGTGTCAGCTCAACAGAATATGTATGTGTGTGTATATACACATGTAAATCAGTTTTACTCAATGCATCACTACTATTTTAAATTTGCTGAAATAATTGTTCACGAATCACTCACATATGACTCCACTTTCATATCACCCAGAAGTCGGACTTGTGCTTATTTTTATGCCAGCCACATATACAAAACCTCATATCCATACTTATCCTTGTGTATTTTTAGCTATAAAAATATATGTATACCCCACATAAAGAAGAAAATATCTAACATTTGAAGATTAAACAGAAGCATGACTGGCTATCCCTTCAATACCACATTGGAATATTATTTTTCACAAATTTATTGAGATATGATTTACAAATAAAAAGTATATATTTAAGTGGTACAGCATGATGATTTGATATGTATACACTGTGAAATGATTACCAGAATCAAGATAATTAACATATTTCTCACCTCACATAGTAATTCTTTTTTATGTGTAGTGAGAACACTTAGGATTCACTATCTTAGCAAAATTCAGATATAAAATACATTAATGAATACTAACTATAGTGATTATGCTGTGCATTTGATTTCTAAAAATTATTCATCTTATAACTGAAAGTTTGTCCCCTTTGACAAAAAACTGTCCCCATTTCCCCTGACCTCCAGTCCCTGATAATCACAATTTTACTGTCTGTTACTATGAGTTTGAATTTTTAGGTACCCATATAAGTGATATAATGCAGTATTTTGGTGTCTGGCTTATTTCACCTAACATAATGTTCTCCAAGTTTATTTGCATTTTTAAAATGATAATGTTTCCTTCTTTAATAATGCTGAACAACATATATCCTATTTTCTTTATTCATTATCTACTGATGGATTAGGTTGTTTCCATGTCTTGGCTGTTGTGAAGAGTGCTTCAGTGGACATGAGAGTGCAGATAACTGCTTAGGATACTGATTTCTTTTTTTTTTTTCTGAATATATACCCAGAAATGGGATTGCTGTATTATATGGTAGTTTTATTTTTAATTTGTTGAGGAACTTCCATACTGTTTTCCATTAGGGTTGTACTGTTAACAAGGATTCTCTTTCATTCACGTCTTAGTTACTTGAATTTTGAATTTTTGATAATAACCATTCTAATTTGTGTTAGGTAATCCTTCATTGGGGTTTTGATTGTATTTCTTTGATGTTTAGAGATGTTGAGCATCTTTTTATATATTCGTTTGTCATTTGTTTGTCTTGTTTGTAAAAATGTTTATTTTTGCAAATGCTTATTTTGCTCATTATTTCATTAGGACATTTGTTTGGCTATATGTTTGTATGAGTTCTTTATACACTTTGGATATTAACCCCTTATCAGATATGTGATTGGCAAGTATTTTCTTCCATTACTTAGTTTGCTTTTTCACATTTTGTTGATTGTGTTCTTTGCTGTGCAAAAACTTTAAAATTTTATGTAGTCTTGCTTGTTTATTTTTGCTACTGTTGCCTATGCTTTTGTTGTTATATCCAGAGTCATTGCAAAGATCAATGTCAAGAAACTTTCACCTGTGTGTTTTTAAAATAATTTTAGTTTTATATTCAAGTTTATAATTCATTTTGAGTTTGTGTGTATAGAGTAAAAATAAAAGTGAAATTCCATTATTTTTTATGTGAGTATCCAGTTTTTCTACCACCAATTATTGAAGAGACTACCCTTTCTCCACAGTATGAGGTCTGACAATTAAGGTCACAAACTTGCCACCATGTGAGTATGTTGGCAGCACTGTACAAACAACTTGGTAAGGTTTCATTTTCTTGGCATATCAGTGTTTCATAGCTGGGTTCATGTCAACATGTGGAGGTGTCTTGCTGAATGGCATTCTTTATTGTGGCATTTTTTTTTTCTGCCATCACAAGAATGTCAGAGCTTGAATTAGAGCAACAGACAAACGCTAAATTTCATGTTAAACTTGGCAGGAGTAGAGGTGAAATCAGGGACATATCAGTCCAAGTATATTGGGTTATCATGAAGAAAATGGCAGTGTACAAATGGATTAAATGTTTTTCTGAGGAAGAGAGGTCAGGATGGACAGTAATTAGCAGAACTGACCAAAAATCCATCGAATCATTCATCAAAATTGTCGGCTGACTGTGTGAAGCATCAGTAGAGAAACAGTTAGGAAAATCTTATCTGAAAATCCTGCACGAGAGAGGTGTGTGCAAAAATAGTACTGTAGGTGCTCTTATTTCACAACAATGCACCAGCTGACACAACACAGTCTGTGAAGGAGTTTTTAGCTAGTAAACAAATAATTATATTGGAATACCCTCCCTACTCACCTGACCTGTCCCCCAGTGACTTTTTTCTTTATACATGAAGATAAAAGAAATATTGAAAGTAAGACATTTGGATGACATTCAGGACATCAAGCTTAATAGACTGACAGCTCTGATGGTCATTCCAGAAAAATAGTTCTGAAATTGCTTTGACAGGTGGACTAGGCACAGGCATCAGTGCATACCTTCTCAAGGGGTGTACTTTGAAGGTGACCATAGTGATATTCAGCAGTGAAGTATGTAGCAGTTTTTCCAGGATGAGTTCACAAACATAATTGCCAGACCTCATATATTCTTTATGCCTTTGTTAAATATTAGTTGATGGGTTTGTGCATGGGTTTATTTGGGGCTTTTAGGTCCTAGTAAGTCCAAAACTAAACAAGGAAAACAACAGTAGACCTTAAAGTTCCAGAATAATCTCCTTTGACTTCATGTCCTGCTTTTTTTTAGCACACTGGCTTGCTGACTGGACCTTCAAGTCTTTGGACAGCTAAATCCTTATGGCTTTGCTGGGCTAAGCCTACATTATAGCTCTTATAGGTTGAAGTCTTTACCCTGTACCTCTCACAGGTTGGTGGTCCATATTGGAAGCTCTACAGTTCTGAGCTCATGGGGGTGGCTCCACTCACACAGCTCCAGAGACACATTCATAATGGTGATTCTCTATGACAGATCTGCCCTTAGCAGCAGGTTTCTGCCTGGGCTGACTGTCCAATACATCCTTTGAAATATAGGTTGAGGTAGCTATGCCTCCATAGCTCACCCACTCTGTGTACCTGCAAAATTAGCACCACGTAGAATCACCCTAGGTTTACCAGCGATGGCACAAGACATATCCAGGTCTACTATAGCTGGGACAGCTGAGGAACATTGCACTTGAAGGAAGGGTGCAGAGTCCTGTGATGGCCCTGGGCAGTCAGTAGAAGGAAGGCAACCGGGGCACATTCCCCCAAACCATTCAGTCATCCTAGAGCTCCTGACCAGATTTTTAATGAGAGAGCCAGCTTCAAATGTCTCCAAACTGCCTTTGGGATCATTCTCCCATTATTTTGATGAACAGCAACTGGCTTCCTTCTATTCATACTAATCTCTTTATCAAAAGATTGCTTGGCAACACCTTTTGTAGTAGTTTCTCCAGAACATTTTAAAAATTCTTTAAGTGGTCAGACTGAGGATGTTTCCAATTTTTGCATTTTGTTTCCTCCTTAATTATTAATTCTGTATGTAAATCATTCCTCTCTTCTCTCATTTTACTATGTCAGGTAGAGGAAGCCACACAGCTCCTCCAATATTTTGTTTGGAAATTTCTTCTGTCAGATATCCTAGTTTGTTGCTCTTTAAGTCTGCCTTCCATAAAACCCTAAGGTTATAACACAATTCAGTGAGTTCTTTGTCACTTCATAAAAAGGATGACTGTTATTCTAGTTTTCAATAAGATTAT
This sequence comes from Cephalopachus bancanus, assembly GCA_027257055.1. Classification (NCBI taxonomy): domain Eukaryota; kingdom Metazoa; phylum Chordata; class Mammalia; order Primates; family Tarsiidae; genus Cephalopachus; species Cephalopachus bancanus. The sequence goes on along the minus strand of JAPVLO010000024.1, from coordinate 13,656,008 downwards.
TTCTGATTTCCTACTGAGAGCTCATCAGAATGGCCTTTACTGTTTATATTACTGTTCACACCAACATTCTGGTTATGACCACTTAAGTAATCTCTATGATGTTTTAGACTTTCCTACCGCTCTCTTTTTCTTCTGAGACTTCACTAGAATCACCCATAATGATCCATTAATAGCAGTACAGGCTTTTTCTTTTCTTTTAAATATGTATGGTACAATTCAGGATTAGGTAGATAAGTGGTCATTGTACAGTTAAAGTTTGGGCCTTCATTTGTTCCCATCTTCGCCTAGTTTGATATCAGGTCCTCTCATTGATGTTATATGTCCCCCCCTTCCCTCCCCTGGCAGTGTCCCACTACTGTCAAACCCTCTCTTATAGTGTTATGATAAATGTTCAGAATCCACTTATAAGTGAGAAAATGTGATACTCAGTTTTTTTGTTTCTGTGATAGATCTCTGTGTATAATAGACTCTAAATCCATCCAAGTTGCTGCAGAGTTCATAATTTGTTTCTTTATGACTGCATATTATTCCATAGTGTATATGTACCACATTTTTAAAATCCAGTCCACTTTTGATGGGCAGCACAGTTGGTTCCATGTTTTTGCTATTGTGTGTAGCGCTGCAATAAACATGTATGTGTATATGTTTTTTGGAGAATAATTTGAGTTACTCTGGGTATCTTTCCAGAAGCGGGCTTGCTAGGTAGTTTGGAAGGTCAATTTTTAGACTATTTAGAAATCACCACACTGTTTTCCACAAAGGTTGTGTTAGTTTACACCCCCACCAACAGTGTAGAAGTGTTCCCATTTCCCTGCATCCTTTCCAGCAACTGTTGAGTTTTGAGTTATAGATGATGGCCATCCTGATTAGAGTTATAGACGGTAGCTCAGCATGATTTTAATTTGCATTTCCTTGATGATTAGTGAGGTTGAACATTTTTCATGTATCTGTTGGCTGCTCATATGTCTTCTTCTAAGAAGTGACTATTTATATCCTTGACCTATTTTTTAACTGGGCTGCTTTTTTTTTTTTTTCCTTTTGGCATGTTGGAGTTTCTTGTAGATCCTGGATGTTAAGGCCTTTGTCAGATAAACAGTTGTCAAATATTTTTTTTTCCCCATTCTGTGGGTTGTCTCCCTACTCTCTTGATCAGTTACTTTGCAGTTTTTCAATTTGATGTGGTCCCATTTGTCTATTTTTTTTTTTTTGAGGTGGAGTCTCAGTCTTTCTCCCAGCAGTGGCACACTCACGGCTACCCCATGGTAGACCTGCTAGGCTCTAGCGATCCGTCCGCTTCAGCCTTCCAAGTAGCTGGAACTTCAGGCACTCACTACCATGCCTGACTAATTTTTTTATTTATTGTAGAGACAAGGTCTTGTCAAGTTGCCTGGCATGTTCTTGAGCCCGTGGGCTCAGACAATCCACTCACTTTGGCCTCCCAAAGTGCTGAGATTACAGGTTGAGTCACTGAGCTCCACCCCGCTTGTCTATCTTATCTCTTATGACATTCGTTTTTGGAGATTTGATCAAGAATTGGTTGCCTATACCAATGTGCATAAGGTTGTTTCCTACGTATTCTTCTAGGATTCTTATAATTTCAAGTTTTATGTTTAGGTCTTTGATCCATTTAGAGTTGATTTTTGTGTATGGTGATAGGTAGGGCTCTGTTTCAATTTTCTGCATGTGGTCAACAAATTTTTCCAGCACCCTTTACTCAATAAATTCTCCTCTTCCCAGTGGTTCTTTGGCGGAGGCTTTGTCAAAGATGAGTTGGTTAAGAAATTGAGGTTTTGCTACAGAAATATCTATCCTGTTCCATTGGTCTATATGTCTGTTCTTGTACCAGTACAGGCTTTTTTATTATTATTATTACCTTATAATAAAATTTAAAGTCTGTCTGGAAGTGTGATACCTCCCACAGTTTCTTTTGTTGAGATTTATTTTGGCTATTCGTGGTCTTTTATGTTTCTGTATGAATTTCTGTATTGTAATTTCCAGGTCTGAGATGAAGGATGTTGGTAATTCCATGGGTATTGCATAGATCTGAAGACTACCTTGGAAGGATGGAGTCTTAATAATGTTGATTCTTCGAGCCCATGCTCCTAGGATACGTTTCCATTTGCTTGTAGCTTGTTTGATTAATTTGAGCAGTGTTTTGTACTTTTTGTTGCAGATCCTTCAATTCTCTGGTTAGGGAGATGCCAATGTATTTCAGTTTTATTGTGTGTGCGTGGGGGGGGCTATTGTGAATGGGATTGTGCTTTTTATTTGGTTCTCTGCTTGTTGTTGGTATACAAAAATGTGACTGCCATTTGCACATTTATTTTGTACGCTAAGACTTTGCCAAAGTACTTTATCAGTACAAGGAGGTTTTTGTTAGATTCTCTTGGTTTTTCAAGGTGTAGGATGATATTGTCAGCAAAGAGGAATAGCATAACTTCCTCTTTTCCTATTTGGATTCCCTTGATTTACTTCTCTTGTCTGATTCTTCTAGCTAGGTATTCTAACACAGTGTTGAACAGGAGGAATGAGAGTGAGCAGCCTTTCTTGTTCTGGTTTTTAGGGGAAATGCTTCCAATTTCTGTCTGTTTAGCAATATGTTGGCTGTGGGTTTACTGTCTATGACTCTCACCTCTTAAATTTTTGATAGCCTAAATGTTGTTTTGTCTGTTATTAAAATATTGACTCCTGCCTTCTTTTGTAATACATTCACCTGAAAATTTGTTTTCTATTCTCTAAGTCTGTGAGTGTCCTTTGTGGTGAGATGTATTTCCTGGAGACAGTAAATTACTGAGTCATATTTTTTATCCAGTTTGTCAATCTATGAGTTTTCAGTGGTACATTTAGTCCATTCACATTCAGTCTGGTTGTTGAAATGTGAGAGATTGCCCCAACATAATGCTCTTATAATGTTGTTTTGCTTTTGTTTAGCTTTTGCATTAATGTATGTCTGTGTTTTCATTTTTGTGAGTGTTCTGCTACTTCTGTGTTTGTTTGTGATCATCTAAAGTATATGGTCTTTCTCTTGTTTATTTATTTTTTCTGTGCACAGCACCTTTTTAAGCATCCCCTTTAGAGCTGGTCTCAAAGCAGCATATTCTCTTCGGGATTGGATATCTGGGAAGGATATTAATTCTTCATCGTTGATGAAGCTTTATTGGCTGGATACAAAATTCTTGGTCAAAATTGTTTATCTTTGAAAACATTAAAGATTAGGGTCCGGTTTCTTCTGGCCTCCAATATTCCTGCAGATAATTCTGCAGGAATTCTGATTTGTCTCCCCTGATAGAGAGTCTGACCTTTTTCCCTTGCTGTCTTTAGAATTTTTTTCTTTGTACCTACTTGGTATAGGTGAGTCACTATGTGTCTAGGGGTTGGTCTTTTTATAAGATGTGTCTTGTAGGGGTTCTCTGAGTCTCTTGTGCTTATATAGTCATCTCTCTGGCCAGATGAGGAAAATTTTCTTGAATGACCTCGTGGATTGTTTGTTTCCAGGTGTTTTCTGTTTCTCTTTCTACTTCAGGTATGTCAATCAGTTGTAGGTTTGCTTTCTTAATAAAATTGCACATCTCTTGGAGAGTTTCTTCTTTCTTCTTAGTCTATATTTTTAATAGATTTGGTTAATTCCATAGTTTGGTCTTCTAGCTCTAAGATTCTTTCTTCTGCTTCATCAATTCTGCATCCCATTCTTGTCAGTTTGTTATTTATTCATTGCATGGAGTTCTTTATTTCTGTTATTTCTAAATATACTTTCTTGAGGCTGACCAACTCCATTGCAATTTCATTTAGTTTTAGCCCTTGCATTTCTTGAATTTTATCCATTTTGTCCAATGATTCTCTGACTTCTGTAAGTACTTTCTGGGTACCATAACTCTTGGATATATCCATTTTGTGTGTGTGTATGCCCTAGTAGCTGTTATTTCAGGAACTGACTCTTTGCTGGGACCCTGAAAGTTTCCAGTTATTTTTCATTGGTTTTTCATCATTTATAGCACTTCCCTTATTTTTCTCTTTAATTTCCTCACTTAGTGGGAAATTGGGAAGCAATTCCTTCTGATATTTGCTTTACCTTCTGTCCTTCCCTGAGCCAGGGCTCTGGGTTTGTTCAATTATGAAATAGGACTGAAGGTGGAGTATTGTGCTATCTCTTAACAAATTTGAGCATGTACTAAGGGGTTTGGGAAAGGCCACAAGAATTCGGAACTTACTGGAGGGTCACAATGCTTGCTATTTGGTGATTGGACCAGCTGGGAATTGCTCTGTGTTTCCACACAATATGACCTTACAATGGGTATATCTGCATAATTCCTGAGTCAAAGAGTGGGTATAAGAGGAAAAAGAGAAGGAAGAAGGAGGGCAAAAAGGGAGAGAAGAAGAAATAGAAAAAAAGAAAAACCAACCAACAAACAAAAAACCCAAATCCATAGAGAAAGAACAAGGAGAGAGAAATAGGAGGAAGGAAAAGAGAAAACCAATCAACAACCAAACGGAGCAAACAAATGAGACAAACAAATCAAAACCAGAAAAACCCATTGATAGAGAGTTTTCAGCTTTAGTATATCTCTTTGAGAGGGCTCTTATGTTGACTTTGCAACTGCATGTCTATTACTGCAGGTTCTCTCTTTGCTGTTGAATCTTAAGGTGCTAGAATCTTCACCCCCTGCTGCCGATTGATAGTTGCTGTATGCCCATGGAGGGGGTGGAAGGATGGAATAACTTGACTCAGCATCTCTAGGGCTCCCTCCCCCTTCCTTCTTCTCCCAACATGGTCGCAGCTCCAAGGGTATCCAGTTTGCAGTGTGTGGATGGAGCCTCTGACCTCTGCCCTATCCTCCTGATCACTTTTGCTCATTGCTGGGGGTGAAGGAGAGTCAGTTACGCACCCACCAGTCTCCTTCTTGGTCAAATACACTATATGCATCTATTGACTCGCTCGACATCGGGGATGGATTCTGAGGGGTTCAGCATATGCTGTTACCCGCCAGGCTTTTGCAAAGAGCAGCCGCTGTGCAATGCAGAGATCACCCCTTAGTCTCAAGATGCAGGTCTGCTCTTCTGCAGAGGCCACCTTGGAGCACTTCTCCGTCCAAGCTTAGAGAGACTGCTCAGTTTCTCTACAGGGTACTATTCCTGCCAGAAATGGGGTTGGGAGAGATAGCTGTATCCCCAGCAAGTACCACAGTCTCAGGATCTCAGGTTCCTGTGGCAGGACTCTGTAGCCCAGCTTGATGCTAGAAGTGGCAGCAGTGAACCCAGGCTTGGGGTGGCTCACTGCTTCTTTGGGGCTCTGATTCTGGTTCCCTTGCTGCACTACCTTCATGGCCCTTGCTGTCAGCATCTGGTCTGGTGGCACAGTGATGGGAGCAGCAGTCACTATGATGGATTCTTACTGAAAAAACTTCACTGATTTTAGAAAATGGTACTCAGCTTTTGTACTCTGGTAAACTCTAGAGTCCAAGCAGAGCAGTTGCAGCACCAGTGGCTTCAATTGGAGAACCCTGGTTACTTGCTCTTGAGTCCTCACTCAGTCAGCCTCTCACATGCCTACTTACACAGAGACACACACACAGAATTGTCTATACATCAACTCACACACACAGGGACCCACATAGTCTGACTGGCTATGCCTACACCCTCCCAGCATCCAATATACAGGCTTTTTCTAGTCTGCTTCTCCTCCAAATTCTTCTAGCCTTTAATCATAATCCAGTTCTAAAGATGCTTCTATATTTTCAGGTATTTGTTGTAGCAACACTTCACTTCTCTGATACTAGTTTTTTGCATTAGTCCCTTTTGTTCTGCAACAACAATATACCACATATAGAGTAATTTTTATAGCAAATATAAATTTATTGGCTGGGTTTTTAGAAGCTGAATAGCCCAAGATTGAGAGACCAGAATCTGATGATAATCTTGTTGGAAGGTCAAATGGAGGTAAAGTGAGTAAAACAAGGTTGAATTCCTCTTGTATAACAAACCCATTCCCACAGTAATTAACCCACTTCTGCGATAATGACATTAATTCATTCTCTCCTCTCTTATGGCCTAATCACTTCTTATGAGGCTCCACTTCTGAACTTCTGCATCAGGAATTAAGTTTTCAACACCCATTGCATCCATTGTGTCTAAAGAGAAAAAAAGAATATGGCTTGAAGAAATTAAACTGATCATGAGACTAGAAGTCAATACAAATTTTCTGTCTAAGAGCTTCATTAAAATCTTTATAATGTGAAGTAATGCATGCAGCAAATTATTTAAGTACAATTGTAGTAATGTTTTTGTTTGGAAAAGGTTTTCCAGCCGGGCTCGGTGGCTCAGTCTGTAATCTTGCGCCTTTGGGAGGCTGAGGTGAGTGGATTGCCTAAGCCTGCGGGTTCGAGACCTGCCTGGGCAGCGAGACCTCATCTCTACAATAAATCAAAAAATCAGCCGGGCATGGTAGCGCATGCCTGTAATTCCGGCTACTTGGAAGGCTGAGGTGGAAGGATCGCCGGAGCCCAGCAGGCGAGGCTGCGGTGACCGGGAGCGGCCACTGCACTCCAGTCTGGGCAACCGAGCTAGACTCCAACTCAAAAAAAAAAAAAAAGGTTTTCCTTTGGTGGGTGTTTTGTTTGTTTATGTAACTAGCAACAATGTAAGATGGATGATTTATATATAAATGGTATTCATGTACAAGTATGAAAATTTTGAGGGGAATGGTGAGGTCAAGAGAAGGAAGTGTTGTAGAATGCAATGCTTTTATCCAGGGAAATATTTTAGAATGAGTGAAATTTATTTAACTGGATTTTAGGTAACTCTTGAACTATACTACACATGAGCTTTTACTCTGTCAAATGCCTCATCTGCCAAAGATAGCAGTCAAGAAAAGACTCACAGATATAGTTGTACTACAATTACCATGGGGAAAGTGTGAAAAATTTTTTGAGGGGGTTTAGAGGCTAAAGATGATTTTTGCCTGAAGACAACTCCTTCTCACTCTGCCCTGAACTGAGCTGCTGGCAAAGTGATGTTTCTTCTTGACAAATGGCTTTAAAATAAATCCACTACACTGTCTACTGGGGAAGAAGAACAGAAAAGCATGACCCACATAGTTAAGAAGTAGCAACTTTGTTATCTGACATTAGTTTATGTCACTCTTGAGTCTCTGATTGTCTTGATGCATCATTAATAACATTTATTATTAGCTATAGGTATTAATATTACTCTGAGCATTATGATTGCTATGCTATGTTTGTGAATACAGATGTTTTAAATGATAGTGTAATATTCAATAAGTATTGCACTATTCTCTTTGAATTCATCCAAAATGAAGTGGCTTTTGAAAAGAAGTTGTTTTGGAATTTCCTACTAAGTATCTGACTGCTCATTAAGAATAAAAATGTGTTTCACATATGCTGGTCTTTGACCTTTCTATTTGCAGGGCATTTTACATTTATGGTTTCATTACCTCCTCCAAAGCCCTGACAATATTTGGCAAGTTTTGCAAAATGGTAACTTGATCGGCTTGCCATAAGGCCACCCAACAAGTAAAGAATAGTCAAATAGCTGCAAGACCCAAGATATTTTGACTCTTGTTTTCCTGTGTTGTACAAAATATTTATATATCCAGAAATGTTTTTCCTCAGAAATATTTTTAATTTTCATTTTTGATAAATTATTATTATCAATATATTATATTTTAAAAACTTAAAAATAAAAGGAATTTATAGTGTTACAGTTTCTGTAAATATTTTTTTTCAGCTATTAGTACCAGTAAGGTGAAACTTCTGAGTCATAGTTATAATACATTGGAAACATATGATTGATAAGCAGCTGCTAGAAACTTTAAGTTACAAGAGAAAATATTTTGCAATTTTTCTGCTAAAAGTAATTTTTAGTAAATTTCTTCTTAAATGAATATTTACTTTTTCTGCAAATTATTTTAAAAAGCTAAGAGGCTTATTAAATTAGCTCCATAATTCATATGAGATTATTTGCATAACCGTTGTAATGAAACTTCCTTCCTTCATGCTAAATCTATTCCAAAGATAACTGTAGAATAAAATAATAGAGCTTTATAAGCAAAGAAGCCTATTGAGATAGTTGTTGTCATTACTATGAATGTAATGAAGCTGAGGTAAAAAAATTAAGTGACTTGTTCAAGGTCATACAACTTATGGGTGAGTAAAATTTAGAGATCCTGACACCTGTTTCATAATCTTGTGTTTATGATCTATTTAACAGCTTTCTGTGCAAGAGCAGTAAATAGCTTAATCACTTGATCACAAGGGTACATTGAATCAACAAGTCAAATATGACATAGCTTAAAAGGTGAATTTACAAAAGATGTTTACCTTATCCTTATTTACGCAGCAAGGAGCTTTGAGGAGTTAATTTCAAAACGGTAAGCTTCATGAATCAACTTTGATGAAAAGCAAATATAGAAAACCACAACAACCTCTAAATATTCTAAGTAGATAAACAATAATATAACTTAGAAACATGACATATTGTGTTTGCAGCTCAATGAAAATGAAGTTAATTTGAAATTCTTAATATCAAGTCAGCTTACAAAAAGATAAAGAAAGTAGAAAATTAGTCCAAGTAATTAAAAAATCGCAATTTACTTTTTACTTGACTCTTAGGGAGAATGAATAGAAAATAATGCAGAGGATATTTAATCAGGGGCAAAAAACTCTCAGAATACACATTTTTATACCTGGATTATTTTATATAAAAAGTAATATTAAAATGGACACTATAAATTCAGAAACAAAATGTAGATATTTGTACTATTTCATTAATCTACATAAGATAGTGTTTTCAATAGCATAGACTTAGGCTATTAGACTCTTAGGAAAGAACATTTAATCATTTTGAATGTCTTGGTTGTGCTTTGAAGAAAGATGTTAGAGTCATAATAATGAGAACAATGAGTATTGAGTTTTCACATTTTGAATGAATTCATATATATATTCCTTGGTAGATTAGCATAGTGTCTGTAATATTTTTGTATACATTTTTTGTACTTAAATTTGTGTATTAAGTTGGAAATGAGAAGAAAAAATCTTACAGGAACATAAGATGTGAAAGTATTCTCATTTTACAAAGATGAGAATCAAGAACTACTTGTCTATAATTGATAGAAAAGGGAATAAAAGTTGAGGCAATGGATGAAACAGAATGACAAAAATGTATACATTAAAAAGAGTACAAGCCGGTCTCGGTGGCTCAGCCTGTAATCCCGTGCCTTTGGGAGGCTGAGGTGAGTGGATTGCCTGAGCCCGCGGGTTCGAGACCCGCCTGGGCAGTGAGACCTCATCTCTACAATAAAAATCAAAAAATCAGCCAGGCGTGGTAGCACATGCCTGTAATCCCAGCTACTCTGAAGGCTAAGGCGGAAGGATCGCCGGAGCCCAGCAGTTCGAGGCTGCGGTGGCCGGGAGCGACCACTGCACTCCATCTGGGAGACAGAGTGAGACTCCAACTCAAAAACAAAAACAACAAAAAAACAGTCTGCAGCAGCTAAAGCAGCACTTTTACTAATTTGTAAGACATCTAATGTCATGGAGGTATAATGACAATTGGCTATGAACTGATAATATTGTGGCCATTGCACTCCAGTCTGGGCGACAGAGTGAGACTCCAACTCAAAAAAAAAAAAAAAAAAGAGTACAAATATATAATATAGATAAATTTTCTTTTACCACAGTATACAGATAATAGGTAATGTTTAAATTTTATAAAACAAGAAAGGAAAGCAAAATGTATTATTTATAAATATGAAATTAACCATCCAAAAATAACACAACTTACTTAAAAAATTTGCTTATAAGAATTCACCAGACTGGAAAAAGGGGAAGAGACTTTTCTTTTATATCATTTTACTTTGTAAGTCAAGTGTATATATTAATAATTTCAGGTTTTGTTATGAGTTCTCTATTAACATAATACATATATAATCATTAAAGTTGGTTTAATGTTGTCATCAAGATAGTCCATAATCTGTTATCAAATTTCACAAAAAGTAATTAAAAGTCTAGAATGTATGGTCATTCAAAAGTATATATAACTAACATATGACTGAAAAAAATAGCATGTATTTTGCTGTAGCTTAATTGGTACTCTTTAGTAATACCTTAGATTAAGACAGAATAGTTTGCAGCCTGCCATAGTTATTAGGAACAAACCCAAATAGTATAAACTTAGCAGATTGTTGAATGTATGAAATTAAATCTCACTCTGACTTCTGTAAAAAAAAATTTCAGAATTGAAAGATAATTTAAAATCACATATTTTAAAGCTAGTTGAAGATTATAATTATATCTAAATAGACTAAAAACGTTAGGTATTTGGAAAAAATAGTTTTATATACGCTAATATTCATTATAACATAAATTTTTATTATTCACTCATTGGAAATATTCAGTAACAGGAATAATATTTTTTGAACCAGTGAGAACAAATGAGAACCATATATTCTAAGCAATTAAATTTAACCACATATTACTTTAGTGCTATTTGTGGTATAATGATACATCAGTATGCTATAGTCAGCATTTTTACTCAGTATAAAAGTTTTTAATGTATTTTTGAATAGTGAGTATATTTTTGTTTTGATTAACAATTTTAATCATAATATTAAATGGTAGAATACATTTCAAACAAGGTTTTAAAATTTGAAATAATATTGTACTATAAAAATGTCTTAGGGTATTAAATAACTTAAAAATTACCTATAGATGATTTTGTCCTGTAGAGAACATAATGTTTATATAGATATTTACATGTAATGTGCAATTTATTGCATGTGCATCTGTTAAAAATATTTCTTAAGCTATATTGGGTGTCAACAAATCTTTATTCTAGTCTTTACTCAGCTATGCTAGTAAGTGCTTGTGCAACAATATGTGAGTCTAACTTCTCTAAGTTGCAGATTCTAAATAAGTCAAATTGTGAAATTCTGAACACTAATTTTTTTTACATTTTAAAGTTTGAAAAATTATCTCTTAGAAATGTTAAGTTATTCCTCACCTTTAAAATACAGATTAAAATTATCCTATAGAACAAATTAGCCCTATAAGCAACTAAATTCTACAAGTAAAACAAATTATTGTATCATATTAGCTCTATTTACCAATAGATGACAGTAGGTTACAGAAGTCCCTAGTAAATTATAAAGCTAAGAGTAACCAAAAATGTAATATAAACGAGTTGGTTAGCAAGCGTATAAAACAGTAGGAGTGGAGTGGGCTGAGTTAAGCTACAGAGAAGAGACTTCATTATAAATGGATGGGTACTACACAGATCCAATTAACTTTTGCTATGAGAGAATATGTGTCTTATGTTGTAGGACTACATTTCTCTACAAAATTGATAAATTGAATTTTATGTGAAATACCTTATTTTTAAATGTGAGCAGGCAACTTATATCCTGACTATCTCCAAAACAAATCTCTTGGCTATATCTGCCCCTCAGAAAAATATGGCCCTGTACCTTTTCATATTTTTATGGTTAACTACAAGAAATACATTTATTTTAAAAATTCAATTTTACATAATGGAATAATTTATGAAAGTATTGTAAACATTTATTTAGTTAATTTTAACTAGTGTTTGAAACAATTTCTTGAAATATGCCATTTTAATATTAAGATTAAAAGAAAGTATTGTTTTAGAAACTTATGAAATACCTTGTCATATTTTCAGATAATACTTGGTTCATCCATTGCACTTGCATTCATAATTTCATGTTACCCCAAGACTTTCCCACACATCAGCCTCCAGGATAATTAGAATCCACATCATCCTTGGATCCTACAGGAACAGAAAATTAAGTATAAAGTTGGGAAGGTATTTATTTTTTTAGACATAATTATGTGGGGCATATAAAATGTGACAATGCAGCATAACAATGTATACTACCTTTTCTGTAATTCAACTTGAATGACACTTGAAGTAGGAAGAATTAATATATGTTAAAGTGTATAATGTTAAAAAATAGAAAATGTAACATGTATAATGTTCAACTTTCCAAAAACTAAGTGACTGTAAGTGTGCTCTATTGCTCTTTCTCTCTCTCTTGCACACACACACACACACACACACACACACACACACACACACACTTCACTGAAGGATCTAACAACATTAAAAGTCAACACCCTAATGACTTCCAATAAAATTTATACAACAGAAATTCAGTTTAATGTCTAGATTTTGTGTGTGTGTATGTGTGAGTGTGTGTAAAACTACCACTATTTACCCAGTGCCTTGCATATTGGCCGGAATATGGTTGGTTTATTTTGAGGATAAATAAATTATATTTATAGTAATGCTACATATATTTGAGAAATGTCTTTTTTTTCTCTCTTTTACCATCATGAGTGTAGAATGGCAATACTAGAGAAATTATTGGAACTTGCAGTAGAAAAAAACTTCTTCCAGAACCATTAGCACTGTGGTAGAACAGCAACAGAAAGGACAGTCTTACAGGCCATCTGCACAGAAGGAGCTGAGGTGAAGAGAGTAAGCTATTTATATAAAAAGAGGTGAACCAAACAGGTCATGTGAATTATCTACACCAGAGAAATAAAACAGCTTTTGTATCAGTGAGCTTACCGTGTCTTCTATGTTTGTTTTGAACTAAAAGATTGAAAGAGTTCTGTGTTATTCAGGTTCAAACCCTTCACTGACCTCTCAACTTTTACAAGATGCCTTAACAATTTTAGACTTTTTAGTTATTGGTTGAAAGATAAAATGTTATGGGTGTGCACAGGGTTTGCCTCTCAGTTGCAAATAAATTGAAGCAAAACTAAATTCAATTTAATTTTCCTTTGGCACAGTGAGTGGTCATTGAGACTGGCCATTTGCAGTTCAAAGAAACTGAACTATGCTGTGCTTTTTGGATAAAACTTTTTTCTAGCCATATGTATCCCATATGATGTACTTATACTAGACTTAAATAATAGTTCTGCTTACATTCATTTGGGTAAGAATTTTAATGTTAATATGATTTTGATATTCATGAATGAAAATGTTTATTTTCAGTGCAATTTTTCAAATAAGATCAAACAAATGTTAATTCCTACAAAGTTGGTGATGTTCACATTTCCAAACCTGTTCATGTTTCATTAAAATTACTAATGCATTCTTATCAACATTTTATAATGTCAAAAGCGCCACAATTTACCAGTTTTATCTTAAGTGAATTCTGAAAAAGTAAAGAAATGCATATTTTGGTTAATAAAATGAGTTTAATGTCCAATTTATAAACAAAAAAATATACTTCTCTATCGGCATTCCATGATGTAAAATGCATCTCTCTTGACTTATTATGAGTTTCTGCCTTTGTTTCATATAGTAGATAATTGTCATATTGCTTATCACAAAACAGGAATCAGAACCATCAGAAAACCAGTCTGAACACTAACTCAGGAAATCTAAAAATTATATTCTGTTATTTGCTATATTAATTACCCAACTCATATACCCTTAAATCTGGCAGAGATTTTGAATACCATTTTAGATCAACTATGCATATATTACATATATACATGTATATACATGCATATATTACATGTATACATGTATATCATACATTATTACATTTTAGATCAACTATGCATAGATACATGTATACATGTATATCATACATTAGTATGCATATATTACATGTATATCATATATTTGCTATAACATAATGTACATACAGTGTTCTATCTACTAGGGAGCAAAGTTAAGTTTGAGTAGATTTTTGCTCTCCAGAGGCCTTAGTATAGTGAGAAATCAGAATTTCTCACAATGTAAATCAGAATTTCTTCAAACCTCTACAAAAGTATAATCAAAGGAGTTCATTTAAATGAAGATACTTTGGCCCAGCCATAGAGTTGTGGTTTGTTCATATGGGAGTTTATAGTGCTAGAGCCACTTCATTCTAATGATCTCACATTTGGATTTTTTGTCTTAAGACTGTTCCACCTTTAGCATTGGAGTAAGAGGTGACTGCTATAAACATTAATCAAGATAAATAAAATTTTAATGATTGACTATAGACCACATGTGGAACAACACATTAGTTTAGAAAGTGTTTCTGTACTATAGTGACATTTTGCTAGATAATTCTATCTTCTGGGGGCACTTTTAAATATTATAGTATGTTTAATAAAACAAGAATCAAGAAAAACATAGAATCAAAAGTGTATTAAAAGTGCATTAAACTAAAAATTGAGACTAGAAAAATATCTGAAAAAAAAATTTAATATTTTTGTTATAGCTAGACTAATGACCCCAAAGATGTCCAGAACCTATGAATATGTTAAGTTACATTATAAAAATAAATTGGAGGCTAGGTGTGGTGGCTCACATTTGTAATCACAGCAATTTGGGGGAATGAGGCAAAAGATTATTTGAGACCAGAAGTTGGAGACAAGCTTGGGCAACATAGTGAGACTCCGTCTCTACAAAAAACTTAGAAAATTAGTTGGATATGGTGGTAGGTACCTGTCTTCCCAGCTACTCTGGAGGCTGAGGTGGAAGGATCGCCTTAGTCCAGTAGGTCAAGGCTGTGGTAAATCGTGATCATGCCACTGCTCTCTAGCTTGGACAACAGAGTGAGACCTCAACTGAAAAAAATAAATCAATAAAAGGGAACCTGTAATGTGTGATTAAATTAAGGATCTTGAGAGAACAAGATTATTCTATATTATCAGCATTGACAAAGTGTAATTACAGAGGTCCTAGAAGAGGCAGAAAGGTTAAAGTTAGAAAAAGAGATGTAACTATGGAAGCAAAGGTTGGTAGGAAACACTATGAGATGGAAGAAGGGGCCAAGAAAGGCAGTATGCTAGAGACTTCCAGAACTATAATTGAGTAATTTGGGGTAGCCAATAAGCTTATAGTAATTTACTAATAGCAAGGGAAAACTAATATAATTTGTCAACCAAATAATACACTTTAAATAATTCCTGGTTCAAAGTGTAAGTTACATGAAGAACTAGGAAATATTTGAAGTTCCATGACAATGAGCACAAAAGATATGAAAATTTCTGATATTCAGGAAATAGTAGTGTAACCAAGGAAGACTACAGCATTAATGCTTATATTGAAATGAAAGAAATATCTCAAACCAACAATCTAAACTCTCCCCTTAAGAAACAAGGAAAAAGAGAAGTAAATTAAGTATAAAACAAGTAGAAGTTAGAAAATAATAAATGCAAAAGCAGAAATAAATAAAATTTAAAACAGAAAAAATAAAGAAAAATCAATGAATCAATGTTTTCTTTTAAAAAAAATCTATAAAATAATAAATATCTAGGCCAAACTTCCAGCCTTTTATAAAAAGATAGTAACACAAATTGCATATGTCAGGAATGAAAGATTCTGCAGATACTAAAGAAATATATATTATAATTTGACCTCAATAAATTTATCAAATTAGATGAAATGTACAAACCCTATGGAAGATCTAAAATAACAAACCTAATTGAAAAAGAATTAACAACCATATAGGTACTGAATAATTTAAATTTATTATGAAATATCTCCCATCAAAAAAACCCAGATAATTTAACTGATGAATTCTACAGAATGTTTGAGAAAAATATAATACTAATTCTAAACAATTTCTAAGCTCACTTTGTGTGGCCAGCATTAGCTTGATAACAATGTCAGACTGCCGTTACAAGAAAAGAAAGCTATGGACCAATATCCCCCACAAATATGAACACACACATTATTTATCAATATTAGTAGACAATATCTAGCAGTTATTAAAAAGATAATAAATCTTGACAACATGAGATTTATTTAAGGGATGAAAATTGATTCAACATTTAAAAATTGATTGATGTGAAACACCCTATTAACAGACTAATAGACAAATGACTGTCTCTACAGATGCAGTCAAAACTCAACATATGTACATGATGCAAACGTTCAGCAAGCTAAGAATGGAAGAAAACTTTCTTAACTTGATAAAGGTAATCTATGAGAAGCATACTTACATTGTACTTAATGGTGAAATAGTGAATCTTTCTCCCTTAAAATCTCAAAGACAGCAGTGACATTAACTTTCACTTTTTCTATTCAACATTCTATTCAAAATCAGTCAGTAAAGTAATTTAAGAAAAATAAATGAAGGACGTAAAGATAGAAAACAAAAAAAAACCCCAATGTGATTAGTGTGTGTGTGTGTGTGTGTGTGTGTGTGTGTGTGTGTGTGTGTATGTGTGTAAGACAATATAAAAAACCACACTGAAAACCCTAAATAATCTGGAAAAAAAAAAACTCACAAAAAATTTTTTTAAGTACTAATAAGTGATTTGATTCATGTTTGTAGATAAAATATCAATAAAATTAAATGTATATCTAGATATTAGTAATAACAACTGAAAAGTGACAGAATTCTCAATATCATTGAGAATAGCAATGATTACATAGTTATAAATCTAAAGTAAATGTGTGAAATAATTATATGGTTAAAATTGCAAAATATTGATGAAAGTAGTTAAAGTTGACACACATAAGCAGAGAAGTTTATACTGTCTGTAGACTGAGTTTATGGACTACTCAATATTGTTAAGGTAGCAGTTTTCTCAATTGAAACACAGGTTCACTGCAATCACAAGCAAAATATCAGGAGAGTTTTTGAAAACATTGATATGTTTATTTGAAATTTTATATGGACATATAAAAAACCTACATTAACCAAAAAACATTAAAGTAAACTTATAAGCCTAATAATCAAGTTAGTGAAGAAATGGCAAAGACATAGGTCATGTGGATCAATTAAACAAAACAGAGTCTAGGAATAGAGTCACGCATACATATTCAATTGAGTTTTACAAACTTAAAGATGCTAAGGTAATTCATTGATAAAAGTGAACTGGAATCTTTTCAACAGATGATGCTGGATTAAGTAAATATTAATATATAAAATGAAACCTGATTCATCAAAACTTGCACCATGTATATACATTCCATTTTAAATGGATAACATACCTAAATGTAAAATCTAAAACTATAAAGATTCTTTAAAAGATAGAAAAAAATATTTGTAATATTGGAGTAGGATATTATTTTTTCAATATGAGACAAAAGATTAAAAAATTTTAAAAAAAAATCAGATAAACCATGTCCAAATTTACTGTTTCTGTTCTAAAAATATTATTGTAAGAAAGATAAGTCATGGACTGGGAAAAAATAATTACCAAGAACATTTTTTATAAATAATTTTATCCAGAAAATATGAAAAATACTTACAACTTAGTTAAGGACAACCCAATTAGCATATTATGCAACAAATGTGAATAGACATCTCATAAAAGATGAGGTGATTGACAAAACATAAACATCCATTCAACATCATTAGCTATTTGAAAAATGCAAATTGAAATCCCATTGATACCTACTAGAATGGTTAATATGTTAAAAACAAAAAGAATAAGGTGCTGGCAATGAGTCAGAACAACTAGAAATATCATACATTGTTCGTGGAAATGCAAAGCAATGTAACAATTATGCAAAAGGACTTAGCAATGTCTTATCAACTTATGCATACCGTAAGACATTATACTACTACTTCTGGCTATTTGCCCAAATAGAAAGGAAAACATATCTTCACAAAAAGTTAGATATGAATGTTTGTACCAGTTTAATTCACAGCATCCCTAATCTGAGAAAAGCTCAAATATCTAACAATATTGGATTGAATTAAAAACAAATTGTGGTCTGTGTGTACTTACTACATTGAGAAACAAAGCAACAAATCACTGAAATATTTAACAACAGGCTAATTCTCAGGAGCATTTTGTCAAAGGAAATCCACTAGACACAAAAGTCTACACACTGCATAATTATGTAACTTTCTGGAAAGGGTGAACCATAGAAACAGAAATCAGGACAATGATGGCCAGAGTCTGGGTTTGGCAATATAATGAGTATGGGGAGAGAGAGTGGATAGCAAAGTGACAGAAGGAACATTTGAGATGATAAAAATGTTTTATAGCTCGATTAAGATATTGACTACACCAGTGTATAAATTTGTCACAGCACATTTAAGTGTACATCAAGAAATAGTGAGTTTTATGAGGTTTGACAATTAGGTACATGAACTTACTATCATGTGCTTACATTGGCAGCACTGTACAAATAACTCAGTAAGGTTTCATAACCTTGGTATATTAGTATCTCACAGCTGTGTTCATGTGTACATCTGGCAGTATCTTGCTGAGTGGTATTCATTATTGTTATTGCATATTTTGTGCACCATAATAAGAATGCTGGAACTTGAATTAGAGCAATGAATAAACTTTAAATTTCTTGTTAAATTTGGCAAGAGTGGAAGTGAAATCTGGAACATGCGATTCCAAATTTATGGGGATAATGTCAGGAGGAAAATGACTGTATACAAATGGATTAAACATTTTTTAGAGGGGAGAGAAAGTATCACTGACGAAGAGAGGTCAAATGGTCAGTAATTAGCAGAACTGACTAAAATATTGCAAAAATTTGTTGAATCATGAGTCAAAATTGTCAGCTGACTGTGAGAAGCATAGCAGACCAAATAAACATCAATACAGAAACAGTTAGGAAAATCTTACCTGACAATCTTGACATGTGAATGGTGTGTGCAAAAATGGTCTTGAAGGAGCTTTTGCATCACAACAATGCACCATCTCACATAGCACTGTCTGTGAGGTAGTCTTTAGCCAATAAATAAATAACTGCATTGGAACATCCTCCCTACTTACATGAACTGGCCCCCGATGACTGTTTTCTTTACCCAAAGATAAAGGAAATATTAAAAGGAAGACATTTAGATGACATCCAAGACATCAAGGATAATATGACAACAGCTCTGATGGCCACTCCAGAAAAAAAGTTCCAAAGTTGCTTTGATGGGTGGATTTGGTGCAGGCATCAATGCATAGCTTCCCAAGGGGAGTACCTTCAAAGTGACCATGGCAATATTCAATAATGAGGTATATAGCAATTTTTCTAGGATGAATTCATAAACTTAATTGTCAGACCTCTTATTGCGCGAAAATTGACCTTGGTAAACCTGAAAAAGGTAAATAGATTCTTTCTAGAAATTAAAATCTGTATATATGACTAACTAATTCTGAGGAATGTTTGGAGGCATTAGGGAGAGTCCATGAAAGAAGTTGGACCCTTTACACCAGCAATCTACTTCTTATATAATTGGCTTGGTTAAAAGATCTTTTAACTTCTGTCTTGAGTATAATGTTACACATACTTAAATTGGAACAATTCACTTATTTATAAAAAAGTTAAAAAAAATTGATCTTTCTATTGAAGAAACGTAACACAGAAGTCTTAGAGAAACATTATCTTCTTTTCTTATATATTTTGCTTTAATTACAAAATCAACGTTTGTCAAAAATAAAACAAAATAATATAAACTAAAAATGATATCTTTCTCAAATCCCTTAAAAATAATTCCTGTGTTACCACTCCTTAAAGGTGTTCATTGTGGTGATATGCAAACAGTAATGCTGAACAGACAACTCTGTGTCTGCTGTCTATAGGTATAAATTAAGTTAAATGTGTTATTTGTATTCTGTAAAGTTAACTGTGTTAAATGTAGTGTGTTCAGATGAGACTTGTCAAACACATTTACACCTGAAAAACATAAAGAGAGTAGAATGTCTTGGCAGAATTGGACCTCCAACTTTGACTTCTCAGAGTTCATACAGACATTCAGGCTCTCTACATGCCTCTCTTCCAAACCTACATCTTTCATATTGAGTTGAACCTTCTGTAAAGCAGGTTCACTATGCCCTAGTTACCAACTTATCTGAATACAGTGAGACAGAACACCCATGCTCACACGTTGCATGAAGCAGACTTATTACTTGCAGATAGGTAACAAAAAATTACAGAAGACTAGAATTCAATGCAAGCCAGTTCACTGAGGCTCAGAAAAGCTGCCTGAGGTAAATGAAATCTCTAATGCACATGTTCAACCACCAACCTGAGGGAAACCAGAAAGCAGCCTGCCCTGGTTTTTGTTGTTGTTGTTTGTTTTTACCTTAGAGTCCCATGAAACACTGGGCTAAAGCAATGAAGGATGTCTTGTTTCTGGGAGAAGGGACTGAAACACAGCCTGGGCTGTTCAAGTCAGCTCCCCTTTATCTTAAGTTGTTACATTCACAAAACACTCCAATCATTCTGGAGAACTGTATATGAGAAACAGGAGAAATTGATTTTCCCAAGGCCATCTGAAGAACTGTCCTGCACCATGCATATTTTAGCTTAATTATGCCTTGTAATCTATGAACCTGACATTACTTGTACATTAAAGTAAGGACTCTTAGTGTTAGCCACTATTAGGGTTTAGAGCTCAAGATTTTTATTCTTTCAGGGAGTAGTCAATTAAGAAATCTAAAGTATTTGAAGAGATTAATAGTAAATATTAATCGGGTTTGTTTGGAAAAAAGTAATCACTAATATGCACACTGAAATGCTACTGAGAAATAAAAGCACTTTAATTTTTTTTAAGATTGGGGAAGTGGCTCACTATGAAGTGACAGACCCAATCTCTGTGACTAGTCAGTTAACTACTCAGGGGCTGTTTGTGATTCAGAGGGAATATACTGAAAACAGAAACTTTGGAGGGACAGAACAAATGCTGAGTCTCAGGCACCCCACTCCCTACTTGGATTCGGCCATAGGAAAAAGGGTGTGACCAGAAAAGGAGGAAGAAGACCCATGAAGAGTCTGGGGCTAATCGAACCTCCTCCTTCCTGGCTAACCACACTGCTGGGGCACAACTGAGACAGGTGAACCCAGGCAGATCCTGGATGCAAGCTATGATAGAAGAACTGTACTCCATGATAAGCCAGGCTGGGGCACTTCTCCACCAGTACCTGGGAAGGAGACAATCCTACACCTCTCCACAGGAAGGAATCCCCCTAACCGTACAAGAGTGGGATGGGAAGACTGAAGCCCTACCCACCCCCACTGCCCTCTCCTCCTTCCCTGGGCTGGGCATTGGGGAGATTTTGAATGAAGCCACAGCTCCACAAAAGACAGCAGAGGAGCTTATCTATGAGAAGTTGAAAGGAACAGATATGGTACTTGCCACAAGACAGCTCTTAGTGTGCATAGTATTTTTTAATTTTTAAAACTCTTTGTGAATGTATATGTGAGGGATTGATTTGCATTCTCCTTTTTGTTTTCTTCTCTTTTTTCCTTTTTATTTCTCCTTTTTCCTTTCTTTTTTTTTTTTTTTTGCTTTCTGTTTATGTGTGTATGTGAATGATTGAGTGTTCATCTTTCAGTTCTCTCTTTTTTTTGTCCTTTTTTTGAGTTTAATGTGTATGTGTGAGGATATGATTTACATTCTCTCTGCTTTTTTTTCTCCTTTCCTTTTGTGTTAGGTGTGTGTGTGTGTGTGTGTGTGTGTGTGTGTGTGTGTGTGTGTGGTGTGTTTGGTTTCATGGCTTTTTGTTTTGGTCAGAGGTTTTTTGCCACAGACCAGCTCCAGTCGGGTTCAGGGTACCCCAAAGGTGGAGATGGCATCAACGATTGGGGGGAAAAAGAAAGAGAGAGAGAGAGAGAAAGAGAGAAAGAGAGAGAGAGAGAGAGAGAGAGACTGGACTCCAGTCTAGTGTGGAAGGGATGTGTCATATTGGGAATTACAACGGGTCTCTTATACACAAAGTCAGACGTGGGAGGGGCATCCCCCATCCACCAGAAACCTTAATCCATGAAAACCTAATCAATGATTGCCTTTAAACCCTTTTCATATGATAATCTTAAAATCCCATAACAAAGGATGACCTAATCTGTGACTGACATATTCTATAAACCTTTTTCATCCTAGGCTGATTGATTTATGCCAAGTTAAACAATTCTATAGAAGCTTAAGTATTTACTTTACAAATGAAAGTGGCCCATCCCAGAATGTTTGGAATGTGGCTCAGTTCAAAGTTCACAGTGGGCTACCTGCAAGTAACCCAGCCGCATTCTTTCAACAAAATGGCTGTCTTCTAAAACTGTATTCTACAATTTACACCTTCAATAAATCCTAAGATCATGACCCAGAAGCCTGTGACCAATACTAAGGCTCTTAGATGTGACACGAGTTTGAATTATAAGTTGTGTGAAAGCCAAAACTGCAGTTTGTGGAAGAATGGGAGCAATGAGCTTCTAAAGTTAGCTTGTGTTTGTCCCGGTCTCAGAATTTTTATGTTTTGAGCTCACCAGAGCTTAATCTGGTTAGTGCTGAGTAGAAAGGGGGAGGAAATGGGGTCAAATAGCTCCCGAATGCATCCTAGTGGTCTCGGGGTCAACGGCCCTTCCTGATCCCTAACGCTCAGTGGGCCTCCATGACTGGCCCCCAACAGTTTTTGTTTTGTCAGGGTTTTTTTTTTAATTTCTGTTTGTCTTAGTTTTAGTCTCTGTGTGTGTGTTTGTGTGTGTGTGTGTTTTATTGTTGCTTGCTTTGGTTTTTGCTTTTGTTTTTCTATGGTCTTTTTTGATTTGGTTTGTCTTTTTATTTTATTATTTTTTTCTCCTTCCTATTTCAGTTTTTTCTCCCCCTGTTCTCCTCATTGCTGTTACTGTATCTTGGACTCAAGGGGTCCACACATGTATCCATTGTATCATCCTATAGAGTGGTGGTAGAAAGTAGGTATCAGGGAACCCATAGCACAATCAATGAACATTGTGACTTGTAGGTAGTTTCTGAATACTATTTCCCCATCCTCTACCCTATTTGACTCTCAAAATTACAAGAGACAGCAAAACTTCCCATCCCTAGGCCTTCTTCAAAACAGAACAAATTAAGAACCCTGATAAGGGAAGAAGAGAGGGTCAAGCAACCATCAGAAGTCTAGGCCCCTCCCATTGCCACTGAATAATGGAACTAAAGAGAAAAGGAAGAGATCTGTCACATATGAGGAAAAGTAAATGGAAGACCACAGGTGATTCCCAATGTACCAAAGAAACAATACCTGAAAAATCAGACCTCAGAGCCCAACCAGTGGGAATCACCAACATTGGACCCAAGAATACAACAGGGATTAGGGAATAAATGGAAAGAGTGGATAAGGCTCAAGAAAGACAAGATTCAACACTAAAAGAACTTATAGCAGAGATTGTGGCCATAAAAAAAAATTTCAACTGGGCTCGGTGGCTCAGCCTGTGATCCCACTCTTTGGGAGGCTGATGTGAGTGGATTGCCTGAGTCCGGGGGTTTGAGAGCCACCTGAGCATCTTGGCAAGACATCATCTCTACAGTAAATCAAAAAATTAGCCGGGCGTGGTAATGCATGCCTGTAGTTCCAGCTACTTGGAAGGCTGAGGTGGAAGGATCACTGGAGCCCAGCAGGTCGAGGCTGTGGTGGCTGGGAGTGGCCACTGCACTCTAGTCTGGGTGACAGAATGAGACTCCAATTCAAAAAAAAAAAAATTCACCAGGAAATACATAACAAGATGACAAGCATGGAAAGCAGATCAAACAGAAGAAGCAGTCTCAGGACTTGAAAACCAAAACATGGAATAAACCCAATCATTAAAAAAACATAAAAAGAAAACTCAGAAGGAAATAGCAAAGCCTCTAAGAGATGTGAGATTATATCAAGAGACGGAATCTACACCTGATTGGTATCCCAAAAGAAGAAAGAAAAACAGAGAATACCTTGGGTCAAGTATTCCAGGAAGTTATGCAAGAAAACTTTCTGCATTACATCAGAGGTGTGACCATCCAAACACAAGGGATATGGAGAACCCCTGAAGTACATCAAATAAGAAGTCCAACCCATACACACATAGTCATTCATCTACACAAAGTAGGTACAAAAAAATCCTAAAGGCAGCAGAAGAGAAAGGTCAGACTACCTATTGGAGAAGACCTGTCAAAATAGCAGCAGACTTATCAGTAGAAACACTACAAGCTAGATGGGACTGGAGTCCAATATTTAAAGTCCTCAAAGATAAACAATTTCAACAAAGAATTCCCTACCCAGCCAAACTCAACTTCATCAGCAATGGAGAATTAAAATCCTTCCCAGACATCCAATCACTAGGAGATTATTCAGCTCCACGCCAACACTACATGAGATGCTTCAAAAAGTACTAAACACATAAGAAAAAAAATAAAGAATGACCATGCATTTCCCAAGAGAACAGGAGAACACAGAATCAAGAAAGGGTACATCATGACTGCAAACTTGAAAACACACACATATATCAACCTAAAAGTTAAAAGAAAACAAAGAAAAAAACTTTATATGAACCTCATGAAGGGATAAACACTCACATTTCAATAACCAGGCTAAATGTGAATGGACTAAAGGCACTACTAAAAAGACATTGAATGGCAAACTGGATTTTTAAAAAATGACCCAATGATTTGCTCTATCCAGAAAACTTGTCTCACCACAAGGAATACATACAGACTCAAAGTTAGAGGATGGGAAATGAATTTCCAGGCAAACAGACCACAAAGGAAGGAAGGAGTCATGATCTTAATATCAGACAAAATAACCTTTAAGCTATCAAAAATTTAAAAAGATAAAGAAGGAAACTGCATAATGATAAAAGGTTCAATCCATTAATAAGAAATATCTGTCCTAAATATATATTCACCCAACACAGGAGCACCAGCTTTTATAAAGCAATTACTAAGTAAACTTTTTTAAAAAATTGATTCTAACACTATCATATCCAGGGACTCTAGGGACTTAAATACACCACTGACAACCCTAGATAGATCATCAAGGTAAAAAAATCAACAAAGAGATCTGGAACCCCAACTTGATGCTTGATCAAATGGACTTAATAGATACCTACAGAACACTCCACCCAACAATCACAGAATATGCATTCTACTCTTCACCACATGGAATGTACTCCAAGATTGAACACATCCTCAGCCATAAATCAAGCATAAACAAATTTCATAAGATCAAAATACTGCTATGCCCCTTCTCAGGCCACAGTGGAATAAAAATAACTATCAAAACCAAAAAAATTCTCCCTCAAATCCACAAAGACATGGACACTAAACAGAATGATGCTGAATAACTCCTGGATCAATACAGAAATCAATACAGAATTTAAAGTTTTCGGGAAACAAATGAAGAAACATCTTATCAAAACCTCTAGGATGCAATGAAAACAGTTCTAAGAGGGAAACTTACATCTCTACGAACACACATCAAGAAAATGGAACAATCACAATTTAACAGTTTAACAAAACACCTATGGGAGCTGCAAAGGTAAGACCACCAAAACTCAACTTCATAAGAAGAATCCAGGTCGCCAAAACAAAAGCCCAAATATGGGACATAGAAGACAAAAATATACAGAAAAAAATCAATGGGCAATCCCTTCAGATCCCATCCCACTGTGGGAGATTTTCTGTCCTCTCAATAAAACCTGCTTTCCAAAAAAGAAAAAAAGAAAAGAAAAGAAAAAAAAATCAACAAGACAAAAAGCTGGTTCTTTGAAAGGATAATTAAGGTTGAAGGACCTCTAGCCAGAATGACCAAGAAAAAGAGAAAAAAGTCCAAATAAACACAATCAGCAGAAATTCAAAAGATCAAATCACAACTGACACCAAATAAATGCAAAAGATTATCAGAGATTACTATTCACACCTGTATGGAAACAAACTTGATAGCCTAAATGAGATGGAGGACTTTCTGACATCACACAAACTCACACAAAGATGAAACAAATAAACATTAAGACATTAAATAGACCAATAACAACCCAGGAAATTGACTCCATGATAAGAAAACTACCTATAAAAGAAAGCCCTGGACCAGACAGATTTCCAGCAGAATTCTACATATATATAAGGAGGAGCTGATGCCAATCCTATTGAAGGTATTCCAGGCAATTCCAAAAGACTGAACTCTCCCCAAATAATTTTATGAAGCTAACATCACACTGATATTCAAGCTGGGTAAAGATCCAACACAAAAAGAGAACTACAGGCCAATATCCCTAATGAACGTATATGCAAAATTTCTCAACAAGCTTCTAGCAAATTGGACCCAACAGCACATCTCAAAAATCATCCACCATGATCAAGTAGGCTTCATCCCTGGGATGCAGGGCTGGTCAACATTCGCAAGACCATAAATGTAATTCAATACATCAAGAGATGTAAAAGCAAGAATCAAATGATTATGTCATTAAATTCAGAAAAAGCTTTTGCTAAAATCCAGCATCTCTTCTTGATAAAAATTCTTGAACACCTAGACATAGAAGGAACATACCTCAAAATAGTAAGCACCATCTATAATAAACCCAACAGCCAGCATATTTCTGAACAGACAGAAACAGGAAGAATTTCCCTTGAAAGCCAGAATAAGACAAGGCTGCCCATCTCACCCCTCCTGTTCAACATTGTGTTGGAAGTCCTAGCTAAAGCAAGTAGAAAAGAAAAGGAAATCAGGGGTATCTAAATAGGAAAAGAGGAAGTTATCACCCTTTGCTAATTATTTGATCCTATATCTTGATAATCCAAGAGAATTTGTCCAAAACCTCCTTGCACTGATAAGGGACTTTGGCAAAATCTCATGATACAAAATAATTGTGCAAAAGACAGTTGCATTCTTACACACCAACAGCAAAGAAGCAGAGAAACAAATAAAAAGCACAATGCCATTCACAATAGCTACAAAAAATATGAAATACCTCAGCATCTTCCTAAACAAAGAAGAGTAAAGCTTATATAATGAAAACTACAAACACTGCACAAAAAA
This sequence comes from Cephalopachus bancanus, assembly GCA_027257055.1. Lineage (NCBI taxonomy): Eukaryota > Metazoa > Chordata > Mammalia > Primates > Tarsiidae > Cephalopachus > Cephalopachus bancanus. The sequence continues at coordinate 13,629,282 of JAPVLO010000024.1, read as the reverse complement.
CCAAAATAGACACAAACAAATGGAAAAATATTCCTTGCTCTTGGATAGGAAGAATCGATATTGTTAAGATGTCCATCCTACCAAAGGTCATCTACAAATTCAACACAATACCCATTAAATTACCAACATCATTCTTCTCAGACCTGGAAATGGCAATACAGAAATTCAAATGGAAACATAAACAACCACTAATGGACAAAACCATCCTCAGCAAAAGAAAAAAAGCAGGAGGTATCACATTTCCAGTCTTTAAACTTTACTATAAGGCTACAATAATCAAAACAACCTGATATTGGTACAAGTAGAGGCACATACACCAAAAGAACAGGATTTAGTGAGACTTCAACTAAAAAAAAAAAAAAAAATGAGATACCACCTAACCCCAGTAAGTATGGCCATTATTAATAAAACAAACAAACAAAAAAACCAAGAGATGCTGGCAAGAATGAAGAGAAAAGGGAACATTTCTACACTGCTGGTGGGAATGCAGACTAGTTCAACACCTCTATGGAAAACATATGGCAATTTCTAAAAGAACTAGAAATTGACTTTCCATACGACCCAGCAATCACTCTACTGGAAATATACCCAGAGGAACTCAAATCATTCTACCAAAAAGACACTCATGCACACGTTAATTGTAGCACTATTCACAATAGGCAAAACATGGATCAACCATGCTGCCCATTAAAACTGTACTGGATGACAAAAATGTGGTATATATGCACAATGGAATATTACACAGTCATTAAGAAGGACAGACATATGGACTTCACAGAAATTTGTATCGATTTAGAGTCTATAATATTCAGTGATCAATCACAGAAACAAAGAACTGAGTACCACATGTTCTCACTCTTAAGCAAACCCTTAACATTTACCATAATACTATAAGAAAAGGATTGGCAGTAGCAGGACACTTCCAGGGGGTAGGGGTGCCCATAACATCAATGAGGGTACCTGATGTCAAACCAGGTGAAGTGGGGACCAAAGGGAGACCCAAATTTTACCTGTATGATGATGACCACATGTATACCTAATCCTGAATTGTACTCCACATCTTAAAATTAAAACATTAAAATTAAAATTAAAAAGATTGTGAATGTATCTTTTATGCATAGAGATTTTGTTGCTAACTGCAATGGTAAATAATGATCCAAAATTTTATTTATCTTAAACAGCTTGAAATTAACTACAATATTTTTCAAACAATTATTATCTTGATACATAAATAATAGCCATTTGACTTTAAAATAAGACTATTTCCAGTGGTGATTTTATGCATTAGATATATGAAAAAGTTTTATTTCTATACATTTAATGTGCTCCTAAATTATATATTTTATAAAACTTTTATTAGGAAAAATTATATTTGTATGGTAGAGCATTTATATATTTGCTTTAATTATAGATTCTACCTCACTCAGAGTAACATCTTAGCAATACTGTAGCAAGGAATTGTTTCATAAATCAAAGAAATGAATATATCCACTCTTATACATACACCTATGCAGATGCCCTAATTTTCACTCAGCCTTCTGAAATCATGGCCTTCAACTCATTATGTCAGTGAAAGTCCTTCAGATCATAGACTGTCCTGAAGCTGCAGCTGTTTCACAGCCTTCTTTTGTGCTCGGAAGGTTCAGTTGCTTGCTTTGCTTACCTGAAACTATCGCTGAACACAGTCTGTTTCAAACAGCCCACAGAGCCATCTCTGCACTACTGTGTCCACACCATTTGTACTGAGAATCTTGAAAGTGTTAATACACATAATTCTACACAAATAATGGGTTCATATTTTCTGCTAGGCTGGAAGTTTCTAGAGTTTTTTGCTTTGTTTTGTTTCCCAAATATAAAGATAGGAATTTGGCATTTTTGTCTAATAGTTACTGTAGGACCACCCTCCACAACCTTGAGCAATACCAGGCTCATAATGTCAGAAGCCAAAATCAAAAAACAATACAGAGTTGTAGTATGAAAATTGAGGAGTCACCATCTATAAATATTTTATTATCCTACCTCACATTGTTCTTTTCTATAAATTTTTGTGGAACTTGTTATTGAGATTGTTCTTATAAGCTTCCTACTTCATGTTTTAGGTCAAACACACTGTTTAGCATATCCTTATTCATTTCTCATAAAATTTTTATTAAGCCATTAAGCTAAAATTAAAACATATTTGTATGAGAATGGTTCTTAAAAATGTAATGAAACTATCAATACACCTGGAAATAATATTTTCATTATATTTTAGAATAGCCTTAATCTAGCATTCTATGGTATGAAGTATTTAAATCAGATATATAATATATAATAGAGTTGAACACTATCTGTTCTATAGATTTTCTCATTTTTTTTTTAAGTCAAACATGTGAAAGTACCCCATTTGGTACTTGAGTTCAGTCTACAGACTTTATGCCTCCCAATAGGTTCATTGTAAGAATTGGCATGGACAATTAGAGAAAAAAAAGGTGAAACAGGCAAAACTCAGAAAAACAATACTTTTTTTGTGTGTTAAACAATAATTAAATCACTAGGGATGAGATTAGCTAACAGCTTGAAAACTTCCCAGAAGGAGTTTGCCTAAAATGGATTTGGAAACATTCAAGGTGCCTCCCTGGATGCTATTATGAAGCAGTCAAATTAAAATGAACCAGTATTTAAAAAAATAGTTTGTCAGATATGTTATTAAATAACACTTAAATTACGCAGCACAATTTTGTGATAACAAATGAAACAATCTCTAAACTATTGAAGCTGAGGGAAGTGTCCATGATTCAAGATTTCTTAGACAAAGGACACTAAATCACTATTAACTATCCCACAACTTAGAAAAAGAAGAAACCAAAGAGGGCTTAAGAATTACATAATAAATGGTAAGTAATTATAAGTTTATAAATTACCACATTATTTACCAAAAAAACTTGATCAAATGTTAGTAGAAACAGAATAGGTTTTAAAAAGTGTTTTGATTTATTTATTCTTTCAGAAATGTTGACATCTGTTTACTGCATTATTTTATTTTTCACATGAGATCAAGGTCAAAGTAATGAGCTAACAAATGAGGGATAAATTCATACAGAATGAATTAATAATCTGAGAATCATCCTTTCACATTATTTAAGTACTTTATTTACATTAAACAATTTTTATCATTTTTTGTTATTTATATTGTTCTGTTTCCAGCATATGGGAGATCTAATATAATTTCTTAGATATACTTGCTGTGCCAGAGAAATCAAACTTTGATATTAGAACTCATAACCTTAAAAGGAATTGAGAAGTGATTTTGTGATATGATTACAGAATGTTTTTGGATTCACATTACCTAAAGGTATACAAACAATAAAATTTTAAAATTACTTAAAGAAAGAAATGTGTATTCATTACTTTGGTTGATGTTGTTATTTTAGACAGCTTTCCCTTATAAAAATATCTACATATGTGATGATCTCTGCAAACAAGTATATACAATTTATATATACAGATATATACTATATATAATACATATCTAATATATAGTTAAATTTTTGTGCATGTGGATATGTAACATGGATCAGATTGGTACAAACAGACAAATGGTTGAAGAAACAACAACTTCTCTTTTCACAGTTTTTATTTAAAATTTACTTTGTAGTCAAGGCACATAGAGACTTTGATTTGAAGAGGTTTCCTTTTGAAGGTGACAAGCTAGCTTTCACTAAAACATTAATCCTCTGGCTATTTATCAGAGACTAGAGGCTATAAGGATGTTGGAGACTAGACAGATACTCAGAGAAAAAAGAAACAAAATCCTAGTACTTGTAGAACTCTAGAAATTTTTTACATTAAGCAAAATTATTTGGAAAGTTTGTGTTTGGATTTAAAATAGAAGTGTGCGCCTTCAATCACTTATAATAAGTAGATTACAGAAAATGGCCATTTGGCAGTTTTGTTTTAAATGTTTTTTAAAGCTCAAGAAACTGCATACACATAAAAACCTCTAAATGCAAAGAACAATTTTAATAGCTATGGTAAAATATTAAAGACAATTTAAAAAATTTTAGTCATGTTAGTTGATAAGATATCATTAAGTTGGTCCCTAAGGAAAAATAAAGAGAATAAGCAAAGTGCACAGCAAAGGCTCTCTCCTGGGAAGACTATTTAGAGGACATTGTGGATGAATCAATGTAGAGAAGTAATCAGGTAGGTTTCACAAATCTTGGTTCCTCCTTAACTATTGATGTGCCCAGAACTATGAGAGATTTCAACAAAACAGACAAAAATACTACCAAGAAGCCAATACATTCATGACAATTTTTTTAAAATTTCTTATAAAACGTGTAGATAACAGAATTGTAGGTTTTACTTTTGAAAGTAGAGATCATCTAATTCAGCTGTACCATCTTTTCTTTTCTTTTTTGAGTTGGAGTCTCACGCCCAGACTGGAGTGCAGTGGCCGCTCCCGGCCACCGCAGCCTCAACCTGCTGGGCCCGGCCATCCTTCTGCCTCAGCCTTCCGAGTAGCTGGAACCACTGGTGCGCTACCATGCCCCACTGATTTTTTGATTTATTGTAGAGATGAGGTCTCACCAAGTTGCCCAGGCGTCTCGAACCCGTGGGCTCAGGCAATCCACTCACCTCAGCCTTCCAAAGCACGAGATTACAGGCTGAGCTACCGAGCCCGGCTTGTACCATCTTTTCAACATTCTTAAGTTCATGAGTATGCTGAAATTCAAAGTGGTTAATTATGCAAGCTCACAAAAGTTGTGATGAAAGTGGCTTCTCTGTGATGGAAGAGGTACTGGGCAGACAATAGGAGGAACTAAATGCTCATTCACTAGATTCGTTTTATAAAATCAATAAAGTTAGTTTTCAGAATTGCACACACAGTTTGATACCATTTATATACGTTTAAAACACATAACACACTATTGTACATTGTTTATACATAGACATTTGAATGCAAAAAATAAAAATAGATTTAATGAATGTACATCAAACTCATTCCATTGGTTGCTTCTGAGAAAAAGTAAAATATATATATATATATTTATACATATTTATATATGACTGAAGCATGTGATCAAAGAAGCTTCCCTATATCTGGAAGTAGCTTTTCCATTAGTAAAATGGGAACAATAATAGTATGTACTTCACAAGGTTACTAAGACTTTTAAAGCGCTACCATGGCTAAATGTTTGAACAGTGATTAGGCCACACTAAGTTGCTATTATTATTATGATTTTTTAAAAATTGGAATGTCAGATCCATCCCTTGAACTAATGATATTCAAATACATTCCAAGTAAACCCTGAATCCTCCTGTTTCTAGCAATACAGCAAACCCAAGAAGCTACAAAAAAAATTGCTTCTAAATAGTTTTTAACAAAATAAAAGCTCCGTTTCAAATTATGTGCAGTATATATTGCAGGAAAAGGCCCGTGTATCATAGATAATTTTTATAAAACCCTGTTTATTGTCTAGTCAAAGTATTATACATTTTACACACATAGAGAATATCACATAGATAAACTAGTAAGGTTTGCCACGTTGCAAGTCAATTTTTAATAGTAAATTATTTTTCAATATGCAAAGTAGAAACTTTAATATCAATATCTTAATATGATACAGTTATTTCGTTTCTGTTTATGGCATTAGTTCAACAACAAAGCATTTATAATAATTTTTAATCCATTATCTTTTATTTGGCTATGTTTTTATTAACTAAGTAGTTTTCAGTGAAGTGTATAGCATAATGCTTCTTTGAAATAATGCTTTCTGCTTGCATAATTTATAATGTATGAATGTCATTTATTACAATATTATTTTATAATTCATGATTTCACTATTTTTCTTCATATATTTTAAATATATTTACTCTTTTGGAGTTTGTAACAGATATGTTGATTAGAAATAGGTGAAAATATATATTCTAAAAAAGCCTATTTCAAAGTTGCAGTAATTTAGATCTCTAGTCCATTAGTAAATATATAAAATATTGTTTGCATTATTATTTATAATTTAGGCATGAATCTATAATCAAATAGAGAAAAAATCAGGTTGGCTTTTAAGATTAAATTTAAATCTAATCAAGTAATAGTATCTTAATTCCTCAACAAATGATATTATGGACTTCAGAGCAATTATTTCAATGTGGCACACAAATTAGCAGTAATTTAAATAATGTATGCACCAATTCAAATAGTGAAAAAGCAATAATTTTATTCTATAGCTCCAAGGATTGGAATTTTAATGATCACTAAAACTTTAAGCAACTTTGAAGTCTCACAATAAAAGATCAAGATTTTTCTTGTTATTGATTTTAACAAAAGTAAAGACTTTCTAGATTTAGTCAAATCTTATATCCTAGTATAGTATATTCTGCATCGCATAGCTTTTTGTACAAATTCAGAAAATTTAAAAAATATAAATTATTTAACAAAATAAAAATTCTCTGTAAATCTTTTTAACATAATTAATCTAATTAATACAATATTTTGAACCTTGGAGGCAGAGATAATTTATCCTTACTCCTTAATATATGGCCTGTTTCTTGGTACACTGAAGGCATTAAACGATATCATGTTATACTGAAATAAAAAAGGAACTGCTTTATGTAAATATGATTTATATACAACTGCACTTATAAGTAGAGAATTTAAGAAAAGACAGAACATGTTTCTCTAATCTAAAGGTGGGGAGTAAGGGTGGCTGTGAGGAAATTGAACACTCAGACTCATCTTTGGTCAAATTATATTCAACTACTTTCTGAGTAAATATTGAATCTTCTTTTATATCTGGCAACACATGATGATAGAAAATAAGTGGAAGTTAATACTCTGTGTTTCTTGAGCTTGCTATTTTCTAAATAAGTGATTATTTTAAAAAAATCCTATATGTCCATCTATCAATTTGCTTATCAGTACAGCTATAATTTAGTCATTTAGACCCTTAATTTGGAGCATGTAAATAACCCATTTGAAATTATTCGCTTTGAATTTTATGTAAATGCTATTAGAAGTTTGTATTATGTTTTGTGTTTATAAAATGTTAACTAACATGAGCTTTGCATATTGTAGGCATCCATGCATGTAAGAAGTTAAATATTTATTGCCTGTAAAAAAATGCCAAATTATTGAAATAATGCCAAAGTTCACAATAATTAGCATTATAAACTCCATATCCTTTAAACAAAAAAAATTAGATGGTTTAAATTATATGAGACCCATTAAGTTAAACATCAAATTTTTTATATGTAATATATTTTATACATATAGCAGTCCAACAAACTCTTACCCACCCAGATGTTGTGAAATATTTCTTTCATTACAAGTTTTTTCCAAGTTTATAATCAGTCAAAGTTAAATTGAGTCTTTTGAAAAAATAAATACAGTCTAGAAAAAAAAAAAAAGCTCTATAATGGCAATTAAATGAATAGCAATCCTTTAAAAAGAAAGTCCCTGTTCTTTTGATTATTTAACAAATGAAAATGTTTGCAGATATTTTTTTCAAAACTGTAAGAGTTAGAACAGTAAGCAGAAACTCCATATATTTTTCACCTTTTTGGCAATAAAATAAATGACAGATGTGTATCTAGAGAAATAAACTAGGGTCAACCCCTTTGGGTCCCCTTCCACTGTGGAGCTTTTCTGTCCTCTCAATAAATCTTGCTTTCTTAAAAAAAAAAAAAGAAAGAAACTAAATATATTTTCATATCTATTTTAATACCAGGTTTCCCAAAGATTCAAGGTGAGCCTGATCATTGGTTCCTCAAACAATGAGAATGAATAATTCATTATTTTCCACAAATAGGCAGATTATATATTTATTTTTATTACTTAATTCAGTAATATCAGAAAACCTGCTAACCAAATATACAGCTGTCACACCTGGACCATCTAACCTGAAATCTTTCTCATTGGCCTATATTTTTAGATTATAATTATATAAAGCAGAATTATTGCTTTTGGAAAGTTCTTATTAATTATATGCTATCTGGACACAGAGCTAAAACATTCATTTTAACTTGACAAAAAGTTCAAACAAAAATGATAAACTTTTTACAAAGGAGTTGACATAAGAGACATTCTAACTTATTTTCCTATTCCACAATATTGCTTTGAAATACTTATACACAAAGTCAACACACAAAAATCATTGTATTCTTATAAACCACAAACAGTTGAAAATACAATTTAAAAATAATGTTTGTAATTATTAAAACCAATATGCTATTTAGAAATATATTTATTAAAAAGATTGGAAACTTCTAAACTGACAACTAGAAAATATTACCTAGGGAAATGTAAGAAGAGCTAAATAAAAAAATGTCATTTTCAGAGTCTGGAACAAAAGGGAAGAACAGACTACAAACAGCAATATGGTAGATTTGAGCACAATCACAATAAATGCCAGTGGTCCAAACAAACCAATTAAAGACAAGGATTGTTAGGTTGCACAAAATAGGGAAAGCCTATGTTTTAGCATGTGTTGTATACAAAATTTTTTCCAAACTTAAAAGGTTAAAAGAAGAATGGTATTATCTCACATATTTTCTGAGAGTCAGAAATCTGAGAGGAGCTTTACTGGAAGGTTCTGACTCATGTTCTCGTGTGAGGTTGCTATCAACTTCTTGTCCAGTTCTTCCTTCACCTGAAAGTCTGACAGGGGCTGGAAGATTCACTTGCTGGCAGGATGCCACAATTCCATAGTATATGAATTTTTTCACAATGCTACCTGAATTTCCCTGTGATAAAGCAAATAACTTCCTCAGAACGAGCTAAGAGAGAGCAAGAATGACACTTCAGTGCATTTTATGACCTAGTTTCTAAAGTTTCACACTGCCATGTATACTTTATTCAATTTGTTAAATATAGGTAATTAAATTCAGCCTACACTAAAGGAGAAGAGAGTTGGATTCCAACTCTTGAAGGGAAGAATATAAAAACATTTATGGTCATGTTTTAAGTCAACTGCACCCAGTTATATGCTATTGACAAGAAACTAAATTTAAAGCCACAGATAGGTACAACAGACAGATAGACACACGATATTTGAGGACAAAGGCAAAACAAAAGGTCCACATGACTCCATAGATTTAAAATAAATAAAATACATATGGTTTGGAAAGGAAGCAATAAAATTGTGCTTACTTATAGATATCATGATCATCTATATAGAAAATTCTATAGAGTCTATCTTGGTAAAAAAATAAGTGTTGAGAAGTAAAAACTGAGGTAACAAGACCACAGGACGTTAGGACAATATATAAAATAAAAACAATTCTATTTCCCTATATTAGCATTAAACAATCAGAAAGTGAAAATATAAATACGATATAAAATAACATCAAAACTATGAAATCTTGAGAGATAAATTAATAATAGATATGTAAGATCTATACACTAGAAACCACAAAATATTGGTAAAAGAGATTAAAAAACTAAATAAATGAAGGAATATACTATGTTCATATAATTTGTAAGGATGAAAGTGTTCATACAATCTGTAAGGACTGAAATTTGAGAAAATATTAACAATGGCTTCAAGTCAAACAGTTAGTGAGATTTTGACAACAAAAAGGTACAAGTGAATTTTCTGGAATTATACAAGTATCTGGATTGATAGTTACAGAAATGTATATATCTGTCAAAATTTTGCACACTAAAAATTTGCATTTTTTTATGCATATTATACCTCAACAAAGGTTTTTGGGGTTTTTTTAAGATGTTGGGTACAATTCAAGATTAGGTATACAAGTGGTCATCATACAGGCAAAATTTGGGCCTCCCTTTGGTACCCACTTTGTCTTGTTTGAGATCAGGTACCCTTATTGATGTTATGTGTCCCCTCACCTCCTCTGGTAGTCTCTGACTACTGTCAATCCCTTTCTTGTATATTATGATAAATGTTCAGGGTCCACTTAGGAGTGAAAATACGTGGTACTCTGTTCTTTGTTTCTGTGATTGATCACTGAATATTATACACTTGAAATCCATCCCAGTTGCTGCAAAGTACATATGTTTGTCCTTTATTCCTGTGTAATATTCCATCATGCATATGTACCACATTTTTGTTATCCAGTCCAATTTCAATGGGTAGCACCGTTGGTTCCTTGTTTTTGCTACTGTGAATAGTACTGCAATAAACATGCGTGTGAAGTTATCTTCTTTTTGTAGAATGCTTTGAATTCCTCTGGGTATATACCTAGTAGGGGGATTTTGGGGTCATATGGAAGGTCAATTTCTAGGTCTTTTAGAAATCACCACACTGTTTTCTGAGGTTGAACTAGTTTTTATTCCCACCAACAGTGTAAAAGCATTGCCTTTTCTCTGCATCCTCACCAGCATCTATTGTTTTTTGCTTTATTAATGATGGTCATCGCTGGTGTTAGGTGGTATCTCTATATGGTTGTTTACTTGCAATTCTCTGACAATTAATGAGACTGAGAAGAACCCAGATTACCAAAGTAAAAGTCCAAAGACAGAACATAGAAAACAAAATATCACAGAAAAAAATCAGCAATAACAAAAGCTTGTCCTTTGAAAGGATAAACAAGATTGATTGACCCATAGTCAGAATGATCAAGACAGAAAAATCCCAAACACAATTAGAAATGCAAAAGTTCAAATCACAACTGACCCCAAAGAACCACAAATGATTATCAGAGATTACCACACGCACCACTATGGAAACAAGCTCGATAACCTAAATGAAATGGAGGACTTTCTAACATCACATAGTCTCCCAAGGTTGAAACAAGAAGACATTGGGACACTAAATAAACCAATGACAACACAGGCAACTATCTTTAAAAAAAAAAAGCCCTGAATAAGATGACTTTTCAGTGGAATTCTACAAAACATATAAGAAGGAGTTGATACCAATTCTATTGAAAGCATTTCAGGCAATTGAGAAAGACATGGAACTGTCCCCAAATCATTTTATGATGCTAGCATCATACTGATACTCAAGCTGAATAAAGATCCAGCAGACAGAGAGAACTACAGGCCAATATCCCTAATGAACCTAGATTTTTTAAATATATAATTCACTTATTTTATATCTTTTAAAAGTACAATTTAGTGGGTTTTGATATATTCAGCAAGGTCATGCAACCACTGCCATTGTTTACTTTGAGAATATTTTCATTATCTCCCACTAAAATTGCAACCCATTAGCAATCACTCCCTTTCTTCCCTCTCCTCAGTCTCTAGAAACCAACAATAACTTTTTGACTCCAGGGATTTGCCTTTTCTTGAAAGTTCTTTTACGGGGACCACCCCCCAGAAAATCCCATAGAATTCTTTTATAAAATATTGTTTAATTATTCTTACATGTTTACACTTTAGTCACCTTCAAAGTACTTTGTTTGATGCAATACACCTCTCAGATGCTTTTTCCACTGCTCAAAACAGTTTTTGAACTCGTCAATTTTTATGCTTTTTAGTGATTTTTAGTGTTTCTGTCATTTTTTGTTTCATCTCTTCCACATCAGCAAAACGTTTTTCTTTGAGAACTTTTTTCATCCCAGGAAACAAAAAGAGTTGCTTGGGGATGAGATTGGATGAATAGGGAGGGTGGGGCATTGGGGTGCCATTTTTGGTAAAAAACTGCTAAACACTCAGCACAGCAGTATGGGCAAGTGCACTCATGAATTATCCATCATGAACCGGGCATATGTGTTTGAAAGACTCTCTAAAGAAAATAAAAATTAACTGAAGCTGAACTCAGCTTCTCACAAGAATGCTAGCTGATACACTAATGATGATAGGTTCCTAGAACACACCTAATGATGGAAGCCTGTACTACTAGGACCTTCCCTCCAAAAAATAATCCTATTTTTTGGCAGGGAGGTCCCTCCTCATACATGGAATCATATAAAGTTGTTGTTTTTTTTTAACTTGACTACTTTCATGCAGCATAGCATTTTTAATGTTAATGTGTGATTCAGTACATATCAGTATTTTATTTCTTGTATTGCAAAATAATATTATAAGGACATAACACAATTTTGTTTATTCATCAGTAATGGATATTTGGGTCATTTCCACTTTTTGACTACTATCAAGGGTGCTATAAAAATAGTAGTACAAGTTTGTTGTGAACATATGTTTTCAATTATTGTGGGTATATAACTAAGAATGGTATTACAAAATCATATGGTATTTATTTTAGAGACGTGATCTTGAGAGAGGAGAAAGGAAGGCACCAGATACGCGAACAAATTAGGGAAGGTTCCAGTAAAAGAAAGGAAAGCACCAGATACGCGAACAAATTAGGGAAGGTCCCAGTAAAAGCTCTCTCAAGCCCCATGGATTGGAGTGACAACGCATGGACTGGAGTGAGAACACACGTTTCCAAGTGCGAAGATTGCCCCTTTCACATGTTTCTTTTTGATTGGTCCTTTCCAACCCCCTTCCTATTGGTGCATTTCAATCCCACACTATAGTATCTCTCTCTGACTGGTGCTATCACCAACCAGTCAGCCTGCTGTCAAGACCATATAAAACGCTGACTACAAAGGCATTATCGGCAACCCTTTTTTGAATTCCCTGTACTGCTGAGAGCTTTTCTGTCTTCTAATAAATTCATGCTTACTCACTTTCTAGTGTCTGTGTCCCTCATTCTTCCCGGGCATGCCAGATTGGAAAAGCTGGACCTGCCGAGGATCTTCAACACTCCTTGAGGCCTGCCATGCCAGCCCACCAAACTGACAAAGCTGTAACACTTCTCAGGGCTAGGTTCACTGACCCCCCGACTAAGAGAGCTATAACACTCCTTGGGGAATCCACAGCTGTTGGCATCCCCGGGTTCTCTGTTGCCACTGCAGTCCCCTATCCAGACTCCATCACCTCCCCAGCCACCACGTCACCACATGGATCCCAGGCTGGCAGTGCAACAGCTTTGGGAATTGCAACATCCCTTGGGAGCACAGCTTGCCAACCTGTCAGACCAAAAAAATAATAATAATAATAAATAAAAAAGCATGATTTCTTGAGGGCTCATTTGGGATTGGCTGTGGGATGAGTTAAAGCGGACCTATCTCTTTCCTTTCATTTTCGAGGCTTCTTGTCCTCAGCTTTCCTATTGCGTTTTCTTCAGCCTTTCCCATCACATTTTCTTTTTGGGGGGGATTGCCGTGACTGCTGTCCCTTCTTTATGCTCATTGTCATGGGTGTTCCTGCAGCCTAAGGAGATGGCACTCCTGGGCAGTATGTGTTTGGTCATTTGGAATGCAGCTCAGGGCAATGTTGTTTTTGTCTTTTCCAAGAAGGGGGGTATATAATGATTTAAAGAATTGACTCTCTTAATGAAAGAACTCTCTCAGTGAGCCTAGAGGGTAGGAGTTTTTGGTTTTGTTTTGTTCTCACCATGTCAGCATAACCTGGTGAATATGAGAAATCTTTATATGCAAGGAATTAACTTTTGTAAGGCATCTCATTAGGTCAGATTCCCACTTCCTCGGGCTCCATCTCTTTTGTTTGAGGAAAATCTGGCTCTGTAGTTTCACCCTAGCAGGTGAAGACTTGTTGGTACAGGGATCCTCTGGGTAGATAAACATTGAGGAAACGCAGATTCTTCCCTTTGAGGCAGCTTGTCAGCTCTATGCCTGGAAACTCAGATACCTTGTTTGTTGGCCCTATTAGAGCCAGCTTACACAAATTCAATATCTTGCTGCATTTGAAAAATTCTGCTCATGATGGGGAAGCAGGAAGAAAGATGCCCCACTGGCTGCTGGTTTCAGTTTTTCGGAGACCATTGGGAACTGTCTTGAATGGACCTTTATATCTTCCTCAGGCACCTTTATGTCTCCAACTTGAATGGTCCCTTACTATGGAAAGGGGATTTTGATTGGAAAGTGATTTCTCCCATTACTACAGATGTTGCAACTTGGCTCAATCCATGAATTCATGGAAGGTCCCAAGAACACCCTTCCTTTGTTAGAATTCCTTGCCCAAATCCAATTGCTCAAAGCCTTTTTCAAGACTTAGTCTGGATGAGGGGAAAGCTAGGTTTGAGAAATTCAGAGGCACACTTGACAGCGAAGGGTTGAGGCACTGCACCAGTAAGCGTGACTAATCCTACTGACCAGGTCCCTTCTGCTACACATGTATGGAGGTCACGTTCACACCTCCATGGGGATGTCATGAGCATATTCATGTGCATTAATGGAGAAGCAGGAAAAGTTAAGGGCCAACTTCTTTCACCTCACTCTCTCCAGATGGCTAACAAGCCATCTGGCTATCTGCATTATGTACTCCTCTCAAGTGCATCCTGAGACACTGGAACTCCTTTGATCCTCAGACCCTAAAGAAAAAGCATTGTAGATTCTTTTGCACCCAAGTGTGGGCAAGTTATAAGTTGCAGGACAGAGAGACTTGGCCTCCAGGAAAGTATCAATTATAATATCTGCTTGCAGTTAGACAGTTTCTGCAAATGATAGGGCAAATGATCCAAGGTCCCATAAATATAGGCCTCTTTGCTTCACAGAAAAATCCAGACCTTTGTTGATGATGTAAGATTGATTCAGCCTTCCTAGCAGCTATTTCAAAGGGTGGTCCCAATGGACCGGGGATGCCAACCCCAACTGCTGCAGAAGGCATCAGCCCTGAGGTCACTCATTCCTCTTGGTCCACCCTGCCCCCTTTGTCTAGGGCCTTCCCTTACCTCAAGCCTTCCCAGTTTTAAAGACCCTCACCCCAGACAAGTTTCTGCTTTATTCATGCCCCTACAAGAGATGTTTGGTGAATATGACCCTAGTAAGGTATAGGTATCCTTTTCCCTATAGGACTTGAAGCAAATTAAGGGCGTTATTGGCAGGTTCTCAGATGACCCTGACAAATATATAGATGCTTTCTAGAACTTAACCCAAGTATTTAGCTCTCCTAGAAGGACATTATATTACTTTTAAGCCAAATCCTGACAACCACTGGGAAGCAACCAACCCTGCAAGTGGCAGAGAAGTTTAGGGGTGAGCTTTGCATTTCATATAGTGCCAGAGAGGGGGAAGAGCCTTATTACACCAGAAAATAGTATCATTGGGAGACCTTAAGTAACCTCAATAGTGACCTGGAAGACTGGAGGAGAAAATATGTCCTGATGAGCATATTGGGAGGCTTAAGAAGGACTAAAACTAAACTGCTCAACAACTGTGAATTACCCATGATAGACCAGTGTGATAATGAGAGTCCTTCAACCATCTGAAAATGCCGTGAGAGGCTTTGGTTAAGCATACCTCCCTAGATCCTGAGTCAGTCATAGGGCAACTGATCCTAAAAGATAAGTTTATTACTCAAGCAGCTTTGAATAACTGGAGGAAGCTGCAAAAGCAGTCCATAGGACCAGAAATTACCTAGGAGAACTTTCTGAAAGTGGCCACCTCAGTCTTTTACAATGGGGATCAGGAGAAGGGCTCAAAAGAAAGAGGGGACACAAGAAAAAGGCGGAAGCTCTAGTGGCTGCCTTATAAAACTTTAAACCATAGCATCTCCGTGGTGTGCCTGCTAACTGTTATGGATGTGGCAAGCCAAGACATTAAATAAGTGACGGGTGTCAACATGGAAGGCTGCAGAACCAGAGGACCAAAAGATGCATCTTAGTTGACAGTCACCATTAACAAAATATTCCATCAGCCCCCAGAGACCAGGTAAAAATGAACCTACTAAGGGAATGGTATCTGTTGCCATGCGTACCATCTGCAGGGGCACTAGAAGCCTAGTTGTCTCAAAGAGGCTTAAATCTCTAGGACCTTGTGTGCCACACAGGCCAGAGAATTATTGGAAAGTGGGTACACTTCCTTCTGAAGAGAAGAGAGAACACCTAGCTCAGGAATTATGTCCATTGAGGAGGATTGGGCATCTGCTAATGTGCCCCAACAGCCCCCAGATGAATATTAGGGCACTGGAACCCAAATTAATTTCTTAATTAACACAGGTGTCAGCTGTTTGGTCCTGACTATCCATGTTGGAATATATATAGCCTTAATTAAAGTTGCTAGAAGTCATTCAAAGTATAAATGAAGACGGTCATATGGAAAAGGAGAAACAAGAAAAGCAAAGGAAAGATAGAAAGAAAGTTATTGGTATGGAAGTATGTTTTGGGTAAGGAAGGATATAAAGGACAGAAAGTAATTGTATATAGGAAAGGATCTCATATGGTAATTTTTTTCCTGCAATAAAGTGACTGATTATTAAAAGGAAAAAGTATAGGACAAAAAAAAATAAAGAGTTCACACATGTCAAAAAAGCTTATGTGTATGTTGTAGAATATTATATGCAACCCCAGAGACTTGGTACTGGTGAGAGTTCTTCCCTCTCTTTCCCCTTCTTTAGGCCCAAATTGGAAGGGACTCTACACTGTTCTCTGCACCTCATCAGTGAAGTTCACTGGAATAGATTTTGAATTCATCATACTAGTATGAAAACCTGAAGTCCAGGAGAAGTTGCCTCTGCTGACCTAGAAAGCCACTCAAAAATACCATTGTGAAGAAATTGGAGACCTCAAACTCAAAATCATAAAATACAAGTGCCAATAATTAACCTTCCATGAATATTCTCCTTATAGTTTTATGTATATTTTCTGCCTTTGCTTTTGTTTTGATTTGCACTGGTTTTCTTTTTTGTTTTTGAAATTAGTAAACTTTATTTTTTAGAGAAATTTTAGGTTTAGAGAAAAAATTGAGCAGAAAGTACAGAGTTCACATATACTTCTCCCTTCCAGCTCCCCAAAGTTCTCCCTTTATGGGCATCTTGTGATTTGCACTGTTAAACGCCTTTGTCAAGGACCCCTTAACACTGAATGCCATGGAATTACCTACTTCCTTAGACAGTCATAGCTGTTACTCCTCCTACAAAGTTTCTCATGAGAGAATGAGCAAAATAATTAGTCCATTTTACTTCCTATTTCTGTCATCACTAACCTTAGCTTCTTATAAGCATCCCCTTTCTCCCTCAATTTTGTACTTGACTCAACAGGGTAATAATTCAAACTGCTGGATATGCCCACAAGAGGAAACATCTCTAACTCTCCCCCTGATAGTTCTATCATTGTTTCTCGAGCAGATTGAAAATCTCAGTGATTCCTAGTATAAATTCACTGCCCTAAAATGAGCAGTGAAACCTGACCAGAAAGCCCCCGAGGCAAAAAGGCCCCAATTAAGATTGGAGAAGTGGTGGAGATGTGAGGAAATGCTTCTCTCTGCTTTTGATTGCACTTAGAACTATGCTGAGTGGGATGGCTTTCCCCTGAGTATTGTAATACAACTGTATTCCACCAAAATAAGATATTGCTTGGGGTATGGGGACCATGGGCTCTAGTCTCTAATGGAGTCCCTACTGAAACTGAATGGTGTAAAGCCATATTTGAAAAATTTTAAATACACTGTCCAGAGTATGCAACCATAAATGCATCAAATTTTTCAGGATCTGATGAATTGCACTGATATCTGTCACCATCTCACCAGCCCCTTTGGGTACCTCACTTTAATTTGTCTGCATTTTAGTATTATTGAAACCCAGGGCATGTGTAACTCTTTACTTTACGGCATCCACCCTGGAAATATCCTCTCTAGACTTTTTCTGAGTACAATCTGTTCATATAACCCTTATCATCATGCCTGCAGAGACCATATGCATAAATGAACAGTTCTTGGGAGAACACCAAATGAAAACAGCTAGGGTTATCCAAAGAGGATTTTCCACATTACTTTTCCCACAACTCTGATGAACCAAAGGAAACTACAGCCACTGGGATATTGTTCCCATCAAGACACCTTCCTTAATTGAAACTGGTAATTATTTTTCATGTGGTAATGGATTATACTTGGTCTTACCCTACCAATGGAAAGGCGCTTGCACAATAGTAGCCACTATTTCTAAGGTAACAATCCTCAGTCAGGCTCAGATGGCTTCCTCAGGATATATTCTAAATTGAGGTACTTTCTTGTAACCTGAGACCACATTGTTGTAGAAACCTGGAATTGCCTAACTATAACATACCTAAGAATTATAATCTAAAGGACCATGCCCATGACAAACCAATCCTACAAAGACCTGGGCTAGAACACCTGATTGCCAGAAGTTTCTTTTGGTTTGTTGGAATACCCCTGCTCGAAAAATTCATATTAACTCTCACTCTCATGGTATAGCAAGGATGGAAAGCCACAATAGGAGCTATCGAGAATCAACAAATGTTCCTTAATTGACTAACTGCTGTGGTCCTGAAAAATCATTGAGCTTTAGATATGCTCATGACAGAACACGGAGGAACGTGCACATTCTTAAATGAAGCTTGTTTCTGGATTAACCCTTCCTCCAGGTGGAAGAAAACCTACAGGTCATAATTTTTTTTTTTTTTTCAAAATCATCAATAAAGGCTCAGGACCTAGTTGACTACAATCCTTTCTATTCTCTCTAGGAATCTCTAATATATGGACATGGATTTTTCCCTTGAACTTCTTTTTGTATTGCTCATATTTGGTCCATGCATAGTTAACCTCATTGTAAAATTTGTTTCCTTTAATTTAAAGGCATCAAATTCCAGATAATAAAGCAGATATAATCTTGTATGGACGCTTCCTATTACCAAGGACCTTTAGATCACCCTCCAGAGGGTCCCTAGCTGCCATTCTCATATGACACCCATGATTAGCAGGAAATAGCCAAACTGATCATTGTCCCTATTCCTTAATGGCAGTTAGGGTCACCACTCCAGAGAGTGAGATGAGGGAGTAGAAAGGAAGAACTGAATAGACAGACAGACAGACTAGGGAAGGTCCCAGAAAAAATTCTGCTGCAAACCCCATGGACTGCAGGGAGAACAACTATTTCCAGGTCTGTGGGCTACCCTTTTCATGCACTTCCTCTTGATCGGCCCTTTCCAACACCCTCCCTTTGGTGTACTTCAATCTCACACTATAGTATTTCTCTCTGACTGGTGCTACCTCCAACCAATCAGCATGCTGTCAAGACTATATAAAGCCCTGACCGCGGAGGTATCATCAGCAACCCTCTTTTGTATCCCCCTACTGCGGCTGAGAGCTTTTCTGTCTTCTAATAAATTCCTGCTTATTCACTCTCCAGTGTCCGTGTCCCTCATTCTTCTTGGACATGAGACAAAACCCCCAAAGTGTTGCACTAGAAATGCTGCTGAACTAGAAGAGCTGCACACGTGGGACTAGAAGAGCTGTACCCACTGAGCTGAGAGAACTTCAACACTCCTTGGGGGGTCTGGTTTGCCGGCCCATCAAACTGACAGATCTGTAACATTTCTAAGGGTTAGTTCACTGGCCTGCCGAACCAGCAGAGCTGTGAACACTTCTCAGAGGCTGGCTCACTAACTCCTAAACTAAGAAGGCTGTAACACTCTTTGGGGACTCCACAGCTGTTGGTAACCCCAAGTTTTCTGGTGCCACTGCATTTCCCTATCTAGACGCCACTAAATCTCCAACCATCATGTGGATCCTAGGCTGGAAGTGCGGCTTTGGAAATTGCAATACTCCTTGGGTGCCCAGTTTCTGACACCTGGACTTGAGATCCTTCTGCCTCAGTCTTTTAAATTGCTGGGATTAGAGATCTCAGTCACTGTGTGACTCTCTAATAACCATTTTTAACCCCCCCCCCCAGATTTTAATAATATAGTCTCTTTGGGCAAAACAGAAGACCTCTCTGATTTTTTCTCCTGTACATATAGATTATTTGATTTATTTTTCGCAAAGTCTTTATAATTTAGAAATTGGGGAAGAGAGGGCCAGCTAGAAGCCCAAATCTCACCTGCATGCAATTTACTTATGTAGTAAATTCTCACTTGTATCACACAACTCAATAAAATAAGATAAAATAAAATTTAAAAAAAGACATGTCTGCATATGTAAGATTTGTCCTGTCCTGTTTTCTAGAAGCAATTTGGTCATTTAATTCAAAAGATATTTCTAAATTGTTTTTATCTTTTAAAGAAGCTGTTTAACTAGTCCCACAATGACTTTACAAATCTACATCAGCAATGTATTAGTACACCTATTTCTTTACATCTGCATCAAAACCTTGTCTTTTTTATTATACCCATTTTAATGGGTATACAATTGTGTCTCATAGTTTTGATTGGCATTTTCCTGATGAATAAAGATATTGAGCATCTATTCATATGCTGATTGGTCATTTGTATATCTTCTTTGGAGATATGACTGTTCAACTCCTTTGGTCATTTTTTAGTTGGTTTGTCTTTTTGTCATTGAGTTGTAAGAGTGTTTCATATATTCTGGAAACTATGTGTATCAGATAAATGATTTCCAAATAATCACTTCATTTCTATGGATTGTCTTATTACTTTTTTGATTGTTGATTACAAGCACAAAAGTTTTTAATCTTATGAAGTCTATGTCATCTTTTCTTTGGTTGTTTGTGCTTTAGGTGCCATAGCTATGAAACCATTACCTATTCCAGTTTCACAAATATTTATACCTTTTTAATAAGTTTTATAGTGTTAGCTCTTCTATTTGGGTCTTTGACCCTTTTAGATATAATTTTTATATATGGTGTGGTAGGGGTCCAGCTTTACTATTGTGTTTAGAAATCTAGTTACTCCAGAACTATTTATTGAAAACATTGTTTTCCCAATATTGAAGGTCCTGTCAAAAAATCAATTGACTGTAAATTTATGATTTTACTTCTGTACTCCCAACTCTGTTCCGCTGACATTTGTATTTGCCATTATTCCTTATTTTTATCACATGCTATCTTGATTACTGAATAGTAAGTTTTAAAATTAGAAAGTATGAATCCTTAAATTTTCTTCTGCTTTTTCAAAATTGTTTGTTGTTCTGGGCTAATTGCCTTTCATATAAGTTTTATTATCAATTTGTCAATTTTTACACCCAACAACAACAAAATAGCCAACTGGGATATTGGTAAAAATAACACTTAATCTGTAGATAAATTTTGGTAATATTGTGATCTTAGCAATGTTGTCTTTCAATTCATGACCTTGAGATGTTTTATTCATTTACTTAAGTCTTATTAAAATTTTTAAATTATTATTGTAAATTTCTGTGTATAAACTCTGTAATTCTTTCTGTAAAATTCCTTCTAAAATATTACATTTTTGAAATTATTATAAACATAATTGTTAATTTTATTTTTATATTGTTTATTTTCAGTTTATAGAATATAATTGATTTTTTTTGGTCTTAAATGTAGCAATCTGTATATGTATTCGTTAGCTCTAAGTATGTGTGTGTATATGTGTACACCTTGATTTTTTAAATATATACATCGTTATGTCATCTGTAAATAGGAATCGTTTTATTGCTTCCTTTCAACCTTTACATTTTAAATTTATATTCTACCCTAATTGTTCTCGCTATAACCTCCACTACAGTGTTTTTAAAGTGGTAAAATTGGCCATCCTTATTTTGTTTCTGATTTTAGAAAAAAAAGCTTTTACAATTTAACCATTAACTCTGATGTTATCTGTTAGGTTTTTCATAAATGCTCTTTGTCATTATGAGAAAATTCCCTTATTACTATTTTCTTGAACATTTTTATTATGAAAAGATGTTGGTTGTCACCAGATTATTTTTCTGCCTGTACTAAGATGATAATGGGTTTTTATTCTTTATTCTGTTACTGTTTTATTATACTGATTGATTTTTGTATGTTGAATATTTTTGAACTGCTTGGATAAATCAATTCACTTGGTCCTAGTATATAATCATTTTAAATGTTGCTTGATTCCATTCATTAGTACATTTGTTGGATATTTTTTGTGTAGAAATTTATGGGAAATATTGGTCTGTAAATTTTTTTTTTCTCATAATGTCTCTCTGTTTTTGAAATCAGAGTAATACTGACCTCTAGAATCAGAAAATTTGGAAGAGTTTTTAAGAAGTAATGTTAATTTTTATTCACATATTAGATGAAATTCACATGAGAAAATATCTCTTCCTGGACTTTATTTATTGTAAGTACATTTGTGATTATTAACTGAATCTCTTTACTTTTTATAGATCTATAATACTTTTATTAGTCTTTTTAGGCTATTTCTTGTTAAGTCAGTGCTGGTAGTATTTCTTTCCAGCAATTTTTTTGTTTCATCTAGGTGATCTACTTTTTATAATACTATTCTTAGTAGTCCCTTATAATTGATTTAATTTCTATAAGGTCTGTAGTAATATTACCTCCTGTATTCCTAAATTTAATGCTTTAAGTTTTGTCTTTTTCTCTTGTTCAGTTGGGATAACAATTTGTCATTTCGTTAAGGAATTTTATTTTTATTAAAATAATAATTTCTGTATTACTTTCTGTTGATCTATTATTTATTTTTTCTTATGCTTAAATTTGGTTTAGTTTGCCCTTATTTTTTAGTTTCTTTATTTGGAAAGTGAAGTTAATGATTTGGTCATTCTTCTTTTTTTATATTAGGTGTGTATACATTTTCCTCTAAATACTGTATTAGCTTAAAATTTTGATTTGTTTTGATTTGTTTTGTTTTTTTATCTCAAAATATTTTGTGATTTTCCTTGTGATAATTTTCCTTTCTCATTGTTTATGTAACCATTTGCTATTGAATTTCCATACACTTGTAAATTACTATATTTTTTCCTGTTACTGATTTCTGATTGAATTCCATTAAGGCCAGAGAAGGTATGCTGTATTATTTTAGTTGTTTTAAATAAGTTCCTTTCTAGGAAGATAAAATTTAGGCTTCCACAGGAACTATCTCTTATGAATTTTTTCTAAATTTAAGCCATACTTTCTGGATTTTGTACATGACATAACTTTTTGTTGAAAACTGAACATTATAATTAATAACACTTGACAATTCTAGACATCAAAATCTTCCTCTCCCTGGAGCGAATTGTTTGTTTAACTAGTTTTCTGAACTCATTCTGTAAAATCTGTTTTCTTTGTCATTTGTGATCTGGAGATTCTGCTTGGGCATTTTAGTGTTCAGCTAATGATTAGACAAAGAGTTCCTACAATTTTTGGAAAGTATAAGCCTCACTGCATTTGCTAGAACTCTGTGTTTATGTTTATGTTAGGCCAAACTTCCAACCTCATCTAGTCAGTTAACATCTGTGACTTAGCCTTGACTTCCTACATGTGAAAGCCTCAAGATCAGTAAAAAGGAAGAATTTCAGACTCTCTGAGGACTTTTTTTGTATGCACTTGGTTCTAGGCATGTTTACCACCTTGTGCATATGTATGGTTTCTAGTGTCTCAGTAATATACAAGAGTGTTTTAAAGCCCTTAAGGATATCATATCCCCAGGTTTTCATTTTAAGTTACTTAGTTAGGCTATTATTTGCTTCACCTATTATCCAATGTCTCAAGTATTTAAAAAATTATATAACTACCTCCGTTTTTAATGGCACCCAAAGGGAAAGTGCTTTTCTTTTTTGGGTCTTCTCTTTCAGAACTCTTATCTTATAAAACTCCCTAATTTTCACTGATTCCTCTTTATGACCTTTAGCTGCTTAAGAGAGCCTGAATGGAGAGAAACTCTCTATGACTTGATCTGTTCTCCATGACATACCAGGCTTAGTCCTATCTCATCTGGCAAATTCACTCCTATCTATGCCCTGAATCTATCAAGATTAGTACTAGAAATTACTATGTGAAAATAAATCCTTGGTCTTCTCCAAATTTTATCCCCCTTTTTTCCATCAATCCCTCTTCCATTTCTTATGTTCCACTCAAGAATGTTATATTTTTTTCCTTTTTCAGCAGAATTTTGAAATTTGAAATATCTTTACTATATAATATGCTTATCCTCAGGCCTATTTACCTCTTATGAGATTAAGTATGGAAGGAGGCAAAACATAACTCCAAAAAAATTCAATGGAAGCTTTCTATTCATTGTTGCCAAAATTGATATATATTTTCTCTTTGCTTGGCAGGAAGTATTTTTAGAACCCCTAACTGAATGAAATCATATGGCCAATGTACTTACATTTATTGAATTCATTTGTCTGTCATCATTAAACAATTTCAATAGCAGCACTACTTCTGGTTTTATTCATAATTCCAAAATGTTATATGTTTGGTTTTATTGTATCTTTATTTTTTAAATTATCTTTAGAAATAAAAGAGAGACATTAAACAATAATTACAAATCAAACTGCTTAATATTCCTTTTAAAACAAACTGCTTAATATTCCTTTTAAATACCAAACACATATTAAACTCATAGCTAGGCACTAGATATATAGAAGCAAACATAATACATAATAGCTTTTGATAAAGAAATTGCATGTTTTGAATTTTGGAATATGCATTAAGACTTCAGATAAGGGGAACTCAAAAGCAGCTGGAGCAATGTGGAAAAACAACATGAGTGAATGAAAATAAAAAAAGCTGAACTTTTAAAGAAGTAAGAGCATGAAGTCAGTCAAATAAATCCCAGACCATCAAGCCTGACAGATTCAATGTTTCTTTCTAGAGTAAATGTTAAGACTCTGTAACTGCTGCTTTAGGTTGGCTATAAGATTTTGTGTACTGGCATTCTATCATGCTTCTGAAATGGATGGAATGTTGCCCATATATAAAAAACTTTTTTGAGGAAAAAGAGAAAACAAAAAAACCCTTTTTTTCACTTAGATTTATTATTTCCTCCACAATTGGCTGATGTTTTATAAATACTTATTACATTACTCCCTATCTTCTTCCCTAAGTAATCCAGGAAGTTTTCCATTATATACAATGCCTAGTGAAGAAAAAAAAAAGACTGCTATCAAATTTTTAAAAATGTTTTATTTTGGCTGGGATCAGTGGCTCAACCTATAATTCCAGCACTTTGGAAGGTCAAGGTGAGTGGATTGACTGAGCCCGTGGGCTCAAGACCACCCTGGGCAACTTGGTGAGACCTCATCTCTATAAGAAATAAAAAATTAACTGGCGTGGTAGTGCACGCCTGTGGTTTTGGATACTTGGAAGGTTGAGGCAGAAGGATCCTCAGAGCCCAGCAGGTTGACGCTGTGGTGGCCATGAGTGAGCCACTGTGCTCCAGCCTGGGCAGTGGAGTGAGATTCCAAAAATAAATACATAAATAATTTAATTTAATTTAATGTTTTATTTAATTTTATTTTATTTTAGGAAAACTCAGTGTCATTAGACAATGCAGAGCCATTTTGAAGAGAATTCTGCCTCTCGTTTGTATTTGGTGGTGTGGGGAAGGTAAAAGAAAAGTGTAATTCTCATTTTTTTAAAGCCCTCTTTCATACCACCCTCTCACTAAAAAAACCAAAAAAAAAAAACAAAAAAAAAAACTATTCAGGACAGAGAAAATTATGTAACAGCATAAAGCTGCTGAGTTACAAAAAGCAGGTACTGATTACTAAAAAAAGTGCCAATAATTAAACATTATTTATTTCTTTTGAAATGTCTTAGTAAAAGAGTAATCCCAGAAAATATGGGAGATATATTACTAAAGAGTATTAGTATTAAACTTTTTACATGGTACATAAAAGAGGAAGAGGTATGAAATTGTATTATCTTGGACTGTCCTGACACACCTGGAATTTCACAGCAAATGGAGATTTGTTTTTATTAAATTGTTTATAAGTAATTTCAATTTATATTAGTGATTATAATAATTTTTAACAAATTATTTTTTGATCCAAGAGAGACATTATTGGATATGCATGCCTAGTCTGTGTCTTTGTTGTAGGTGACTTTCATCATATTCCAATGTACCAATATGAGAAATACTTGTCTTTTGATATATGTATGATACATTTGATATTTTATAAGGTACTGGTTTACCAATGTACAAAGTATACATATTTCTAACATTTTGTTTAACTGTAGTGAGATATCAGTAGTTGGTATATTAATACGGCAGTTCTTCACAGTAAATATATTGCTAAATGTCTGATGCTAGCATGACCTTTTTTCAAATAAATAACATTACAAATTAATTTCCATGAATTTTAGCTATCTTTTATAGGAACGATAAATTTTCAAACAACAAGAGAAGTACATTCTTCTTAAGGTTAAATCTGCTAAAATTTTCAAATGTTCTATCCCTGGGTATAAATGTAATAATAATATTGTTTTACATTAAAGAATTATCTTGTTTTTTAAAAAATATATCTAGTTTTATAAAGTAAGTAAAAAATTTGGCTCCTTCATTTCATATTTCAATAAATAAAAGAGAAAACTCGCAGAGCAATATGTTTCACTGTTCTCTTCGTATGCATATTAGTATATGTATGTAACTTTACAAACAATATAATATTATACACTTATTAGACTGATACTAGAATGCACTCACTGTATTTGAATATTTCTTCTTTGTATAATATATAAGCCATTTATTATCATTTTTGTATTAAGAATTTTAATGTTTTTCAAATTGTTTTGAACTAAACTTCTTCTTTTGGCAACTGTATGCATTAGGAGGCATTGTTCTCTTACAATTTTCTTTTGCAATTATATTCCATCCAAGTAAAATATGAAAACAGGATTCCATAACACTGGTAAACAGCTGGAAAGAGAATAAGTGTATAGAGTTAACAGGTCAGGGCGAGAAAGAACAGCAGAAATAATAGAGAGTAGCCACAGCAGGAAGCTATCCCTTCATTCTTCACTGGCATTATTTTTGTTCTTTCTCCTTCACATCAATTCTCATTTGCTTCATTTCCTTTTTCCAACTCTTCAACCCATGTAATTCTCCTTTTCCCCCTTTCTTACTTCTCCCTTGATTTCCTCATCCCAAATATTTTTAGAGATTTAAGTTGCATTCAAGTTAATTTATAGAGCATATTCCAAATTATCTCTTGAAAGGTAGCCAAATGTTGGAACAAAAATGCTTCCAATTTTTGTAGTGAATGTATTCTAAAAGGCTTATCTTCTATCAGAAATTTGTTGGGCCTGCTGCCTGTTTATGTAAATAGAGTTTTATTGGAACACAGCCATACCCATTTGTTTATTTATTATGTATGGCTGTTTTGAGCTACAATGGCAGAGTTGAGTACTTGCAACAGAGACCATATGGCTCACAAAACCTAAAATATTTACTGTCTGGTCCTTTACAGAAATAGTTTGCCAGCCCTTGCTGTACAGCTGCTAAGAATGTAAGGTGTAGAACATCCACACTGGTTCCCTTTCTCATAAGTCCTCAGGCTGTTCTAAATTTCTTTTATATTCAAGTTATTTAGCAATTCTCTGCATTCTTTATTTACAGGCTAAAGCGTTAGCTATGATTTCACAGGAAAAATAAATGAGACCATCTTGAATCTACTATCATAATGTTGTAAACCTTGTGGACACATAACCCAGACAAAGAAGTGTATCAACAATGTACTCAAAAATCTAAAACATAGTACTCTATTAATAATTGTCATGATATAGCTCTAACATAATAATACTACATCACAACCTAGGTTTATATCCATCTTCACCTTTCCCTTCTTTCTTCCATTCTTACATTTCTTTCCTACTGACTAGGGATAAAACCCTGAAGTTCCACTGCCTGTGATCTCCTCTGTCCTCTATGATGCAGAGCCAGGAATTGTACTCTCAGTTATCTGCATTTTCAAACTTTCATTTCATCTGCATCTTTCCTTAAAAAAGAAATGGATCCAACTTCAAAAAATCTAGGCCCTACAAAGAACTCAAATGTGATGAAAGGAAAAAAAACAAACAGCCTCTCTAAAAAGTGGACAACAAACAGGAATAGACACTTCACAAAAGAAGATATACCAGCAGACAACAGACACATGAAAAAGTGCTCAGCCTAACTCATCATCAGAGAAATGCAAATGAAAACCACATTGAGATACCACCTAACCCCTGCAAGAATGGCCATCATTAATAAAACAATCAACAACAGATGCTGGCGAGGTTGTGGAGAAACAGGAACGCTTCTGCACTGCTGGTGGAATGCAAACTAATACAACCTCTTTGGAAGACAGTGTGGTGATTCCTGAAAGAACTAAAAATTGGCCTTCCATATGACCCAGTAATTCCCCTATTAGGAATATGCCTGGAAGAACTCAAGTCATTCTACAAAAAAGATACCTGCACACATATGTTTGTTGCAGTTCTATTCACAATAGCAAAAACATGGAACCAACTGCGTTGCCCATAGAAGCTGGACTGGATAAAAAAAAATGTGGTACATATACATGATGGAATATTATGCAGCCATAAAGAAGGACAAATATATGAACTTTGCAGCAACTTGGATGGATTTGGAGTCAATCACACTCAGTAATTTATCACAGAAACAAAGAACAGAGTTCCATATGTTCTCACTCATAAACGAACCTTGAACAATTATAATACTACAAGAAAGCAATTGTCAGTAGTGGGAAACTGTCAGGGGATTGGGGGTTGGAATTGGCAGTTGAGGGAAACTGAGGGAGGGGCATACCTCATCAACAAGGGTATCTGCATGATCAATGTTTACATACCTAACCCTGAAATGTACCCCACATCTTTGTAATAAAAATTTTTTAAAAAATTCTGAAGATTCATTTTCAATATTCTCAAAGTCTCCTAGTATTTAGCATCTTTTATCCTCCCAAGTTTCCTAAAGAAATAGTCAAGGTTCTTCATTTCTTCTTTCTAGTTTCACATTTTTTCTGGAATCTCCAGGGTCTAACCTATTACCTGGAACATACAAGTTGTCAGTAAATGTTTAATTAAAGAATAATATAATAAACAGTTTGATTCAAAAAATTAATATTTCTCTTCTCAGAAATCTGCCATACAGAAAAGTAATTGGTTTTTTATATCTATAGCTCACCACAGGTCCCTGTATGCCATTCTCAAAATTAAAATAAATACCCAAAGTACAATCGAACAAATAACTTAGACCAAAAAAGCAATTCTTTCAAATATTGCTTTATCATTCTAGGAAAATTTATTTAATCTTTCAAATTGTTTTCTTTTCCTCAGGCTCCAGTACAGAGTTCAAAAAGGAGGATGGTGTGTGACTTGAAATCTGAAAGCATAAAGAGCTGGAATCTTTGCCATGATATCATATGAGAACTCCCTTTGTTCATAACACACATTCCTTTTTCCTAAGTTTCTTAGTGCTCTGCTGAATATACTACTCAAATCTCCAGTTGATCATGTTTCACAGGTTGTCTGCTTTCACTCTGGCTCCTCTTTCTCTCCTTTCCTTTCCTTTTCTTTTCTTTTCTTTTCTTTTCTTTTCTTTTCTTTTCTTTTCTTTTCTTTCCTTTTCTTTTCTTTTTTTGAGTTAGAGTCTCACTCTGTTGCCCAGACTGGAGTGCAGTGGCCGCTCCCGGCCACCGCAGCCTCGACCTGCTGGGCTCCAGCGATCCATCGCCTCAACCTTCCAAGTAGCTGGAACTATAGGCATGCGCTACCACGCCCGGCTAATTTTTTGATTCATTGTAGAGATGAGGTCTCACCAAGTTGCCCAGGTGGGTCTCGAACCAGCGGACTTAGGCAATCCACTCATCTCAGCCTACCAAAGCGCAGGATTACAGGCTGAGCCACCAAGCCCCGGCTTCTCTCCTTATTTTCTTTCCCTCCCTCCCTCCGCCCTACTTTCTCTCTTCCTCTCCCTCCCTTCTCCCTTCCACTTGTCTTCTGTCTCTCTTTTTGCTCTCAAAATTACACATTTGTAAAAGGGAAAGATCTACTACTAATCTCCCACTCTACTTTTACCATCCACTATTCACTATCTTGTCATATATCTCGTGGGTCAAGTGAAGAATCTTCACTATACAATGGTACCCTATGCAATAGAGTTTTAAGAATTTGCCCTATATATTTAAAGGATATAGGAGCAGAAATGAAAACAACATAGGAAATCTTCTGTTGAGAGACAATTATCTATGGATCTGTTATAATTCTATATGTTTTGAAAGCAGAAGTATTGCCTATGTTTTACCTAAATTATGTTGTTAAGGAAATGTATATAATACAGACTTGGAAGATAGAGACAGTACATCCTTCTGGAGCAATATGTAGGCACGCTTGCTATTCATTTTTGAAGTCAGAGTACTCTGAACTCAAGACTCCACTCTAGTAATATGATGTAGTGCATGGGCAGGTGTCACCTGACCACCTTTATATTACATTGTGGAAATTCGAGCTCAGAGAACTGACATGAGAAAATGCTGATACTATGACTAAGGCTATGCTATGAGAGAGAAGCTTTTTTGTTATTATTATTTTTCACAGAAATGGAAATCTTACATCTTCTGACAGCACTGTGAAAAAGTGTCAGAATAACTTCCCAGCTTGCGAATTGGAAAAAATTTCAAACTAATCACCATTCTTGATAGAGTCAAGAATATTGTCTGATTTATGTAATATACTTATCTTGTTAATGGGAGAATATTGCCTCTTTCTTTCCCTTTTCATTTATCTTATATTTTAAACCTCTCCCTCATAGACTCAGAATTCAGAAAAAGAGGAGTATCAACTATGTACTCAAAACTCTCAAATACAGCACTCTAATAATAAATGTCACGGTATAGCTCTAATATATTATTACTTATGAGGCAAGCATCATGTTGATAGGAAAATGAAATAAAGACAATATAAAAAATAGAGACCAGTATCTCCTCTAACTATACACACAAAAATCTTCCACACTGCATTATTAGTGAGCAATATAGATAGATAGATATAAATATATATTACATATAGATATTTGTCATTATTAAGTGGGCATAACTCTATGAATCAATAAAACTAGCTCCGTTAACATATTCCTGGTTAAAAAAAATAAGACAAGTTAAAAAAAATACCTTGAGGAAACCAGGAATAAGAGAAAAATCCCTTACCCTAATAAACACATGTAATAAAAAAAACCAAAGCTAATTTAATACTTACTTAATGGTGAAAGTCTGAATGCTTTCCTCCCGAAGTTAGAATAAGAGAAGAGAAGGATGGTTACTTATGTCACTCTTATTTATGTAAGAACTGTAGGGCCTAGTCAGTGCAATGAGTCAATAAAAAATAAATAAAAGGATACAGATAGGAAAGGATGGAATAAAACTAGCCTACAAATATGATATTCTAACCCACATAGAAAATTCCAAGAAATATACAAAACTGTTGACTGATTAAGGAAATTTGCCAAGATTATATGATGAAAAATCAACACTTAGAAAAATACCCTAATTTTTACATTACCTATGAATATGTGAAATTCAAAATATGTGTATTATATACATACATATACAGTATACACATATTTTACACATATATATGTATAATTTATCCAAAGTTAAAGGTCTAGGTATAACAGGAAAACATGAAAAGGTTTCATATGCTGAAAATTACAAAACTTTGATAGAAGAAAATTTTTTAAAAGATGTAAGTAATTGTAGAGACATACTATGTTCATGAATTTAATGCTCAACATAGTAAAGATTTCAGTTTTAAGTTGATCTATAGATACTACTCCTACCAAAATTCCAAGAAGATTTTAATAGTGACAAGAAAGCTTTTTTTAAAATTTATATGAGAAGTCAAAGGAATTAAGTAATTAAAATAATTTTGATAAAGAATTAAATTAGTGGAATCATGCTATCCAATTTATAATCTTCTATACAACTACAGTAGTCCTTAGAATGTGGCTTTGGCATGAAGACATACATGTAGATCTATGGGACAGAAATGAGAACCTAGAAATAGATCCATACAAATAAAAACAACTAATTTTAGATGAAGTTGCAAAAAAAACTAAATTGGGAAAGAAAAATTTTGTCAACAAAAGATAATGAAACAATTGAAAATCAATAATAAAAAGTGAACCTAATCCAAACCTTATATCTTATAAAAATTCATAATATAAGGCTATTGAACTCTCAGAAAAGAATAATAGAGAAAATATTCATGATTAGGGCAAAGTGTTCTTAAATAGGACACCAAACCATAAAAGAAGAAAAATAAGTTGAGCTTTATCCAAATTAAAAATGTATTTTCTTCCTTCCTCCTTCCTTCCTTCCTACTTCCTTCCTTCCTTCTTCCTTTCTTCCTTCCTTCCTTCCTTCCTTCTTTCCTTCCTTCCTTCCTTCCCTCCGCCCTTCCTCTCTCTCTCCCTCCTTCCCTCCCTGCTTCCCTCCCTACCTTCTTTTTGGGTCAGATCTTCACTCTGTAGCCTAAGTTGGAGTGAAGTGACACAATCATGGCTCATTGCAGCCTCACCTAAGTTGGAGTGAAGTGACACAATCATGGCTCATTGCAGCCTCAGTCTGGACTCAGGCAACTTCAGTCACAGCCTCTCAAGTAGCTGGAAATACAGGGGCACGCCACAACATCTTAGCTTATTTATTTATTTATTTATTTATTTATTTATTTATTTATTTATTTATTTATTTATTTAATTTTGTAGTGACGAGGTCTCATTATGATTCCTAGACTGGTCTTGAACTTCTTCTGAACTCAAGCAATCCTCCCACCTTAACCTCTCAAAATGTTGGAATTACAGACCGGAGCCATCATACCCAGTGAGAAACTCTTATTTTATTTTTATTTATTTATTTATTTTTTGAGTTGGAGTCTCACTCTGTTGTCCAGACTGGAGTGCAGTGGCCTCTCCCAGCCACCGCAGCCTTGACCTGCTGGGCTCCGGCGATCCTTCCGCCTCAGCCTTCCAAGTAGCTGTAACTGCAGACGCACACTACCACGCCCGGCTAATTTTGGATTTATTGTAGAGATGAGGTCTCGCCAAGTTGCCCAGGCGGGTCTCCAACCCGCGGGCTCAGGCAATCTACTCACCTCAGCCTCCCAAGGTGCGGGATTACAGGCTGAGCCACTGAGGCCGGATGAAACTCTTGTTTTAAAAGCTCTATTTAGAGATGAAAAGACAAACCACTGACTGGAAGAAAATATTTGCTGATCACATAACTACCAAACAACTCATATCTATGTGTAAAGAGTTCTCTTTACTTAACAGTAAATTAACACCAAAAAATCCAATTTAAAAATGGCAAAATTATTGAGCAGATACTTCACCAAAGAAAGCACATGAATGACATATAAATACATACAAAGAGAATGTGGAAAAGTGCTTGCAGAAAGAGACTGGGTCTTCCTCTTGCTCCTCCCTTTACTAGGAAAACGTGTCCATCGTCATCTGTTGGAAGATAAGATATGTGCAACAGGGGCTAACTTGACCCAAGCGACTGAGACCATCTCTTAGATAAGCTGGTAACCCAATGAGCTCTAAATATGTGATTAAACCCCTCGATATTAGAAGAACCAATCTGCAAACACTTCAAAGGGCAATAACAAGAGACAAGAGCAATAACAGCTCAATCAAGTCTCGATTAGCAGATATAAATGTTTCTTATTATATGCCTGTGAGCTGTTGGTGGTATGTTAGGCAGTACTGCTGTGCTAAAAGATAACTACATACAGCTTGTAACCAACAAAAGGAAGTCACGTTTAGTCACCTCCTCAGTTTTAGCAAAAACTAGACCTTTTTGTCCGTCTGTGTAGCTGCTGCACTCCTGTGACTCACTAACAGAGTAGTTTGTATCACCAACCAGGGAAAAAAGATCCAGAGCTTTTAGGAAGCAGCAGGCCGCTAAGAAATACTACAAATTCCTTTGAACACAAGTGATTACTATTGGACGGCTGTAGTTTTGTTTTTGTCATTGTTGTTATTGTTGTTATTTTTTTTTTTTCCAAATAGACAATAAAGAGGCCAGGCATGGAACTCAAGCCTCTAATCCCAAAACTGTGGGAGGCAGAGGCGAGAGGATTGCCTGAGTCCGTGAGTTCAAGACCTACCTGGGCAACTTGGTGAGACCTTTTCTCTACAATAAACCAAAAGATTAGCAAGGCATGGCGGCCAGCGCTTGTAGTTTCAGCTACTTGGAAGGCTGAGGTGGAAGGATAGCCTGAGCCCAGCAGGTCGAGGCTGTTGTGGTCATGAGCATGCCACTGCACTACAGCTTGGGTGAAAGAGTGAGACTCCAATTCAAAAAAAAAAGAAAAGAAAAGAAAAGAAAGAAAAAAATGTCGGCCACATCTTAGAGGAAAAAAATCATATTTTAAAATACGTGAATAAAATGAATGTTTTTTTAAACTCAGCATGATTCACTCAGTTATGTTATTTGCCTTATTCTTAGAGGCATTTATACTTTTTTTACTATATTCTTAGGAGTTCAAATGGTATGCCCATCTTGCTCAGTTGCATATAGTATCACTTAAATTTGCATGACAGATGAAGTAGAAAGGTAATTACCTAGACCTTTTCCCTTCTTACTCTTAGAATCAGATGACAATGTATTCGAGTATAGGAACAACTTATGCTCAATTGTTCAAATGAGTGTGAACTAAGCCTCTACCAAGAGAAAGAATGTCGAGAAGGGATAGACAGACTTTCCTACTGTCAGGTAGTAGTCTATTCATCCTAGTAAATCTCTCACTGAAGTCTTTTCTGCTCCTTTCTTCACTCTTCTAAATCCATTCTCCATCCTTCTGCGTGTTTCTTTCTTGTACCAAAGGCCATCTTGTCCTGACCACATTAAATATCCAATATCCTTGGGTATTTAGTCAATAGGATAGCCCTGGCAGGAGATAATTGAGAGGACTGTGAAGGCGGGGTACGTGTCCCTCACATCCTTTCTGAAAGACTTATTTGGGTTGCCAAAGGTCCCTTTTTTTACTCAAACAAATGACTCAATCCTACTTTTCTGATCCTGGAATCAGTCCCCTGGGGGTTGGGGTGGTGAACATCTGACTACAGCATCATCCCTTGTTTTTCTTTATCCTGTGTATTTACAAATTATTGTAGAGAAAGCCTCCTGGAATTATACTTATCCTGACTAGAGTTTGTCATCTGTTTCATCTGTAGGCACTAACTGATACATTCTTTTATCACAGTTTTCAAAACTTCCCCTCCTTTTTAAAATTAAATAATTAGCTATTTGCATGAAGTGTGAATGTGAGTCTAGGCTGTTGATTAGATTAGAATTTACTGGGTTACTGGAAGGATAGTAAAAAGGAAAAATAGAGAAAACAGTATCTCTATCACTACTCTGGGATTGGCCACAGAGAAAACAAACTTCATGGCACAATATGCCATTGCATCAAAGTTAGTTTAATAAATGCTACTATGAACTATGTTCAGAACTGTATAATCTTATTGGTTACTAAAACTCAGTTTCCCCATTTGCAAAATAAGTACTTGACTACCTGCTCTACTCATCAACAATAGGACTTTTGAGATAATCAACTGAGGTCACAAGTAAATATATACAAACCTAGAAAATTTCAAAACTAGATTTGTTAAGTATTTGGGAATATTCTATTTTATGTCATTTGGGTCTTATTAGGCTAAAATTTATAAGATTTACAAAATCATACCTATTTAAGTCCCTTATATGTATATAAATTTTTTTCCAAAAAAAAAGTTTGTTTTTTTGAAAATTCGAATGAAGTTTCATGTGTGATTGTGTATCTCAGTTAAAGGGGAAATCCAATGCTCTAGGTATGTTTTCTATGACTAATTTAACTAAAAACATCTAATTTCTACCAGATAGTATTTTGATAAATCCTGGTAATTCCCATGATTCTATGGGAGTCACCTAGATATGATTTATGGCAGCTCACTGAATGTCACATTGTGCCAACATTTAGAAGGCAATTTTATGATCTATCATATCTATCTATCTATCTATCTATCTATCTAATCATCAGCATACATCTGGGTTAATTAAGGATTTAAGTGGCATGCATCATAGAGCTTTATGTGTGGTCTACTTGTTTTTATCCGCTGCCAATGAAACATAATAAGTGAGTCTTCCACTACCGTTCTCTTGGCTTGGTGCAATGACTGATTCAGTGATTCTTATCATGTCTGAAGAAACACCACCCATCAGGGGTCACGTTTACATGCTCTATTGAAAAAGAACTTTAGCTGAAAGTGTTCTAATAGTTCAGATCCTGCTGTGAAACATATGTGAAGAGACATTAACCACCTACATGTGTTAGGAATGTAAAAAACATGGAAAAACGGTGCAATTTTACAAACTACCAAAATAATTGAAACTTAATGAGGAGTTTCTCTGGGCTAAATATGACCTCTTGTGGTGGTGTCACTGAGTTCCCACTTTCTATCTGATAACTGGGGAAAAAATGGATGACAGAGCATTAAGTGCAATCTAAATCCCACTGAGTCCATTTTTTACTCAGCATTGATTACTTTCTAGGTGTTCTTTCGCCATTTAGGCATTCAAATTAGTTTTGTTTTGTGTGTGTGTGTGTGTGTGTGTGTGTGTGTGTGTGTTTGCTTGACTGATTTGAATGCTTTAAGTTTATAAAAAGTCAAGAGAGAAACTTATTTTCTTCTAGTATTTCCACTCAGTATTCTGAGTACTGAATTAGCAATTTTACAACTAACCCTGACTCAATCTTAGCAACATAGTTGCCAATAAACCCCCACATTCTAAATTTGTTGAATTTGAACTGCTACTTACTTACTGCAACTTGCTTACTGTAACTTACCAAAAATAATCTGCCATTTTAGATAACATTTTTCTTCTACTAAGAAAACAGAGGACATCAGCTCAGTATTTCTTTAGAGGCAAAGTTTGTCTTTGTTTTTTTCTACTCATGTCTTCTAGGTCTTGTAGATTATCTCCTGACTGGCCAGGGTTATCTGCTCCATATAACCATTCCAAACTTGAATTTTCTTATTACCCTTGCACTCTCTTCTTCCCAAAAAAGATATCATAAAGTCTGTCTACCCAACATTTTTTTTTCATGTCTCACTTGGATGAGATTTCTCATTTCCACTAAGCTCATCTTATCATTTACTATAGTAATGCAATTATTAGTGGAAGACTCTCAGGTATATGACTGTTCCACTAGTATTTTTTTTAATTTTTACCACATTTTTTTTGCTATTACCTTTCGGTTCTTTCTTATTTTGTTGGATTTTTCCACCTGTGATGATACAGAGGTAGTGTATTTCATCTTTAATGGAATAACATGGTGTCTCTAGCCCCAATTTACCATAAGTGGTAAATTGTAACTCTTGGAGAAAGTGATCAAGGTAACACGTTATTTCAAATAAGCTTGTGCTGGAAGAACGTGGAGAATCAGAACTTCTTAGACACTGTAAATGGGAATGTAAAATTGTACAGCAATTTTGGAAATCACTTTGGTTTTTTAAAATTATTTTAAATGTGGACATTCTGTATTACTCACCCATTTGACTCTTAGGTATTTACTGAAGGTTAATGAAAGCATATGTTAATACAAGATTTGCACAAATATTAATAGCAGCTCTATTTAAATTCAGCAAAACCTGGAAACACCCAGTTGTTGACAAATAGGTGCCCTCATGCACACTCATCATAAAATCAGACAATAGAATATTATTTAGTGAACAACTGGTACATAAAATATGGATGAATCTGACTATCATAATGCTGAGTGACAGAAATCAGATAAAATTATAAATAAAATACGAGTTTATATATTATATGTGTAGAAAGCAAAAATTAATATATCATGATAGAAATCAGATCAATGGTTACCTAAGTTTGGGTGTGGATATGCTGAAGTAAGTGAGTATAAAGAAGCCAAAGGAAACTTTTTGGAGTGATGTTTTTGTTTAATGTCTTGATAGTGGTGATGATTTCACTGTTACACACATAAATCAAAATTGAAATTTGTTTTCTTTATACTTGTGTACTTTATTAAATATAAATTATACTTCAATTAATACATTGTAAATTAAGTGCAAAAAATAGTATGGATAAGAACTTCCTACTTGAAAATATTAAATATTGAAAGACAGTGCTTGTTTTTAAAGAATATGATGCATTTTTATGTGAAGAGGTTCAGAAAATCAGAGAAAAATGAAGGAAATGAGTATTTTCACATAGAACATCACAAGTTAATAGTTACAAAACAACATAGATTTCAATACATTTCTGCTTTTTTAATAGTGTAGATCCCAATATAAAGATCACTATAGGTCGATGAGAGTTGTGACCACTGAATATCTGAATTTGAAAAATTTTCAATTTTATTCATGAAATCAGTCAGAGATTATCTGAAAAAGAAAAGTGTGGCCACATCTAAATTACAACATTGAATTAAGTAGGAAATTGGTTGATGCAGAGTTTATAGAGGAAATATTTAAAGAGTTACCATGCACTTTTGATTTTACAGTTTAATTCTAGTTGGGAAGCAAATAATTTATAAATGCTATCAGTGCTCAAATATATAACTCTCTTTTGTATATGTTTGGTAAAATGGCACTTTTTCAAAAAATTTCTAAATGGAACTGATGCAAGAACATGAGGAAATCTATATGCTGTCCAAAGTGAATAAACTATATACCAACATTCATTGCTTGCTTTGATTTAGAAACTTTCCCAAATTGCACAATTACTGGAAATGTGTGCTACAGAAGTGAGAGATTTTCAAAAATTGTGTTTAAATCAGAATTTATTTTCGATTCTCAAAGTTTTTATTTGCTTATAATTTTACAAATTAGTTACAGTGTGATGCACAAGAAAACCAGCTCTTTGTTTTTGACTTTAAAATAAAGATGTACCTAATTATTATTTGAGCTAAACAATCAATCTATAAAATCACTTGAAACAAAAAGAACATACTAAGAATTTTCTCTATTGTTTTCAAAGTTGAAAAACATTTCCTTCAAAGGCAAATTTAGTGTGTGTTTTCTCTCTCTGTCACACCCATTCATCTGCACACTCCTATGTGCTTGAAAACCAACTGCTGTTAGGGTATGGTTGGACATGAATTTTGGCAATTATAATATATTATAAAATTAATTATTATTTTATAAAAACATTTACTTGTATAAAACAATTATTCAACTTGAATGGTTAATTTGCACTT
Source organism: Cephalopachus bancanus (assembly GCA_027257055.1). Lineage (NCBI taxonomy): Eukaryota > Metazoa > Chordata > Mammalia > Primates > Tarsiidae > Cephalopachus > Cephalopachus bancanus. The sequence goes on along the minus strand of JAPVLO010000024.1, from coordinate 13,590,479 downwards.
TCTTATTCCAAAATTATTAATCATGCTTCTTGATCATTTACTTGAGTATCAAGAAGAGGCTTACCCTACTCTAATCATGCCTTTTATTTAATGAAAGATATTTTAATAATCTATACATATATATTTTAATCAATAAAATTGTTCTATTATTTTATTGGGCCTGTTATTACAAAATACCACAGACTAGGTGGCTTTAAAAAATTTATTTTCTCACAGTCCTAGAGGAAAAAAGTTCAAGATCAAAGTGCTGGCAGTGTTGATCTCTCCAGAGGTCTCTCTTCCTGACTTGTGGGTGGCTGCCTTCCTGCCCTGTCTTCACATGGCCTTTTCTCTGTGTGCACATTTCTGGTTTCTCTACCTCTCTTATAAGGACACCAGTGCTATGGGATTAGGGCCCACTCCTAAAACCTCATTTAACCTTTACCCCCTTAAAGTCTATCTCCAAATATGGTCACACAGGGGGTTAGAGTGTCAAATTATGAATTTGTGGGGTACACAGTTAAATCATAACAATTGCTGAAACTCAGACTATCAAGACTATCTGAGATATTTAAGATCATTTATCTGTGGCAGGTGATTCTCCAGATCTCTGCTGTGAAATGATATGGCAGTGCTTTCTAGGAAGTTATTAATATTAGAAATAATTAAACAAAATGTGCCTTAGAATGCAATAGTTCTTTTTCTCTGCTATATCTATATTTACATGTTGAGACAAGCTGCTGCCTCACACTAACAACTGACTATCTTCTTGTTTCTAACAACTGACTATCTCATGTTTCTTTCTAAAACTGAAAAAACTGCCTGGTTTAGAACTTGGCTCAAGAACGTTTAGTGGGATTGTGGTAGGGTGCGTGGGGAAGCTGTGAAAATTTTTTCGTCATTTCCCAATGTCGCTCTCTCAGATCATAGAAATATGATCAGATTCAGAAAATCTCCTCCTACTGGACTAGGTTGACAGTATGTCTAGAAATTGAAAGTCCAGCTGGGATTGAGAACTGATTGGACACTTGATATTTTCAATCTTTAAGCAGATTACTAGCAAAGCATATTGTGAATATTTATTTTAATAAAAATTTAAAGTGAATGTGAACCTGTAATAGACTTTCTTGGTGTCTTGAAATTTTGTTTTACTTATAATTAAAATAATGCTTTAACCCCAAATAAGAGAGCACCCCTATTGGGCTGTTGTAAAAATAACTAGATGATGATGTGTTTTGCTATACAAACTTTTTTAGAGGAAATTAGGAACAAAGTGAATTTTGCTCCAATCAGTCCTTGAGTGGCAGATCGAATACGCATTGTTAATTTTTAGAAAACAGAGATGTTGCCGGGCTCCGTGGCTCAGCCTGTAATCCCGTGCTTTGGGAGGCTGAGGTGAGTGGATTGCCTGAGCCCGTGGGTTTGAGACCCACCTGTGTAACTTGGCGAGACCTCATCTCTACAATAAATCAAAAATTAGCCGGGCGTGGTAGCATGCACCTGTAGTTCCAGCTGCTTGGAAGGCTGAGTCGGAAGGATTGCCGGAGTCCAGCGGGTCGAGGCTGTGGTGGCCAGGAGCGTGCCACTCACCACTCCAGTCTGGGTGACAGAGTGAGACTCCAACTCAAAAAAAAAAAAAAAAAAGAAAACAGGTATGTTAATAAGAGATATGAGACATTGTTCTTAAACTCCCAAATGAGTCACAAACAAACCTAAAGTTAATATATGGCCCTTTCTCCAACCAGGAAGGATTCCAGTGGTCTCTTCTATTACTAAATTTTACTTCTCAGTTGAAACTTTTGAGAAGTTATTGGCTGAAATGTAATGTTGTTACCAAAACTTAATAACACTACTACATTTATTTAGAAAATAGAGAGCACAAGCCTGATCATCTGCAAATGACCATGAATTAGAGAAATAAGAGAGAGAAAGCCCTGGAACTGAAATAAATAAATCAAAATAATAATTATATACTTATACTCTTCAGAGCAGCAAAATAAATATAAATAGAGGTTAATTTTTTTAAAATAAAAGACTCATTGCTCCTGTGTTTTTATAGTTACTAATACTAACACTGTATTAAATTTTTAATATCATCTAAACCCAGGGTTTTTGTTTCTAGAAATCTTGTAAAAACTACCAAACTAGTTTAAACCCCTGATTATAGATTTTTTTTAAAAAAAAGACCCAATGAATTAATTTGGCCAATGTCACAGGCCTATCATGGGTTTAAACAATTTTTGACTAACGGTTTTCTGGTTTTTGGCTCATACCCCCTTATACCACACTCGAAGTATTTTCTCTGTTAGCTCATGTGATCAAATGGCAATTTGTGCTTCAATAAAAAGTTAAATTAAAGCTTGCTTCCTAACTTTTAAGATGGTCGTTAGCAATGCCTTTGCCTCTTAAGCAATAGTGCTTGAAAATAGAAGCTTCAGGATTCCTGTAAGCCCAAACTTATGGATATATGGTGTCTTAGTGGTTTAGATGACTATTTTATATATTTTCCTACCTTCCCTAATATCACCCCACTCAATTTCACTCTCAGCTGATCACCTTACTTTTCACTTTTTTGAGAAGATTAAAGCAATAGAGAAAGAAGAGCTTTCAGTGTCCCACAACATCTGAAACAGCTACCAGTGTCCATACATCTTAACCACATACTCCTGCCCACACAGTACTTTCCATAGCACTTGGACCTTACCACTTTTGGCAACTCAAAGGCATAACTATAAAATTTGATCCTCAGCCGGGCTCGGTGGCCCAGCCTGTAATCCCGCGCCTTTGGGAAGTTGAGGTGAGTGGATTGCCTGAGCCCGCGGGTTCGAGACCCGCCTGGGCAGCAAGACCTCATCTCTACAATAAATCAAAAAATCCGCTGGGCGTGGTAGCGCATGCCTGTAATTCCGGCTACTCGGAAGGTTGAGGCGGAAGGATCGCCGGAGCCCAGCAGATCCAGGCTGCGGTAGCCGGGAGCGGCCACTGCACTCCAGTCTGGGCGACAGAGTGAGACTCTAGCTCAAAAAAAAAAAAAAAACAAATAAATAAAAAATAGAATTTGATCCTTTCCTTCCAATGGCATTTTTTCTCTCTACTAAGTCATTCTCATCTACTGTATCAACCGTTTTTTTTCCTATCGGAAAACATAACCTTGCCCTGATCCAGCTTCTTCTCCCAGTCACTGCCTTATTTCGTTGCTGTCCTTTGCAACATGTTTCCTCGGAAGAGTTGTTTAGACCAACCTTTTCAATTTCTTTCTTCCATTTTCTCTTAACAGGAAATACACATCCATTCTGAGGAAACTTCTGCCAGAAACAATACACTCTTGTCAACCCACCAACAATCTCCACGTTGCTAAAGCTGTTGTCCATTACAGTTTTAAGTTTTGCCAAGCCGTCAGCAGTTTTTACATAGTTAATTACATCTTCATCTTTAATGTATGGATTAGTCCTAACAGATTGAGTTGAGCAACAGTTACAACTAGCCCCTATTGGGGTCAATTTTTTATTATGTATATTTTATAAAATAAAAATCATAGAAAAGATATTAAGTAACATCATGTCACTCCTCTGTATGCCTAACAGAAGGCTCACAGTTTCACTTACCTGTTCACATCCATAACCTTTGTGACTGTCACACTTACTATTCTCTCCCTTATCACATTATTTCAGACAGCTTGGCCTCTTTGTAACACTGTTACCTTATGGTCTTTGCTCTAGCCTTTGGTAAATCCTTTCTCTAAATTGTAGTCTTTGGTTAAATCCCAACTTCTCAATGGGTGACCTTGACTGCACTGTTTAAAATGCAACACACATCCAGACTTTTACTCACTATTAACTTACTATACATTTTGTGCATTGTGTAATGCACCTAACATATTATGTAAGTTGTTTAGGTATTATGTTTGCTTGGTTGTTTACTCCTCCTCCTCCTTCTAGGATGCAAGTTCTTCCACAGCAGAAAGCATTGCTGTTTAGCGTATTGATTTATTACAAGTGCCAAGGACAATGCAAGGCTCATAGAAGGGGCTTAATATTTATTTGTTGAATGTTGAATGAATAAATGTCACTCTATTATCCTCTACATCTGGCCATTTGATATATCAAACTATCCGATCTTAATAACCCTTAATAGCATATTTTTTCTTATTTATCAGATAAATTTCATAGACTAGTTATTTCAGTTTTCTTCTAGACTCTTATATCCATTCCATAGAGTTAACAATTACTTGAGTTAGGTTATACATTTGTTGTTTGCTTTTGGTGTACTTTTCTGTTTACTGTTTTATCTGTAAGAGTGAAAACAATAACCTAAAAAGCAGTAAACATTTATGACAGTTTCTTTTTTATATTTTGCTCTTATTGTTTGATAGTTATAAGTTTTTTATAGATAGCTATGGTTTATTTATTGGGCAAATTTAACTCATAAAAGTTGTATATGGGCATCATCCAAAATGATATTATTTGATTTATCCCAATTAAAGGGTGTCATCAATATTTGGTAATAACTTCAGGCATAAATTTTTTGTCATGTGTCTGAACTCTGAATGTGAACAGCAGTGACATTCAAATTTTAAACAGAACATAAATAATTAGAATTAACAATAATAGTTTTTCATTTAAGAATCTCTGATTCAGAAATATCTCTTCTGAGTCAAAAATAATATCTAAATTATCCATTATGATTTAATATTTAAGGCATTTTGTAAAGAAACTTGTTCTATCACTAATTGTGTTTAGTGGCTGTAATATATTCCTACCTTGATTTCCAAGGCAATTTTAAGATTGCTATTAGAAAGCAACACATATATTTTGTTAATGTATTCAATGTGCTAACTTTGTACTCAAAAGTGCATATGATGTATTATATTCATTTTGTTTTATCTCTTTAAATTAATTAAAATAAATCCACTGGAACACTTCCTGAAATTTATACGTATAGACAGAACTTCTATACAATAAAATTAGAGTAAATGTTAATAATTTGGTCTTGCAACTGTGCAACAAGGTGGCTTTACCCTTTTAACTTCCCATTCCCAACCCAATACTGTGACAAGAGTTGTCTTCCCTGCATGTTATTTCAATCATTGACTTTGAGTAACTTAGAACTAACTGTTAGCACTCCCTACAATTCTACCATCGATCAATTCAAATTCCACAGAAGATTCTTTAAGCCTAATTATACCATTTAGTGATACTGTGCTTTAGCCGAAAAAATAATGCAGTCAACTATATTTAAAAGTCCTGATTATTTTAAAACATGCTAACATGCACATGACCCAATTCTTCAAAATTTTTTATTTCTACCTCCCATTTCAAAATAGGACCCAGGATTTGAAGGGAGAGTCGATGTTGGCAATTAGTTTTTTTTAGCATTCTAAAGATTCCAAGGCACAGTCTCGTTCTATGTGGTGTCAAATCTGAGATTGATATTTTTTGTTTGTCTTATTTTTTATTCAATGGTATGCTTGCAAATGTTTAAAGATGCAGTCTCAAAGAAATGTGGCATTTATGTGTGTAACTACAATTATTGGGATTTTCACTCATATAATATTGTATGGCACAGAAATAATAATAATATTAGGCTTCATTTGAATATATATATTTCAGGTGTACAACATAATGTTTTGGTATACACATGCATTGGGAAATGATTACCATAACCATGCTAATTAACATATCCATTACTTGATATTGTTACTTTTTTATGGCGAGAGTTCTTAAGATCTACTCTGTTAGCAAATTTCAAGTATAAAATATGTTGCTATTAATTATAATCACCATACCGTACATTGTATTTCCAAAACTTATTCATCTTATAACTGCAAGTTTGTACCATTTTATACAAATAACCACATCTCCCCTACCCTTCAATCATAGGAGAAAATATTTGCAACCTAATATCTGATGTGGGGGCTAATAAGATATAGAGGGAACTCCTACAACTCAATAGCAAAAAAACAAATAACAAGATTGAAAAGTAGGTAAAGAACTTGAGAAGACTTTTTTTTCCAAATAAGACATACAAATGGTATGTGGATGTTTCTCAAAAAACTAGAAATGGAATTAGCATATATTTCAACAATCTCAGTTCTGGGTATATATCAAAGGAATTGAAATCAGTATTTCCAAGAGATATATGCACAGTAATGTTCATTGTAGCATTATTCACAATAGCCAAGATATGAAAAGTATACTGCTTATTGTAAATTCCATATAGCCAATTGCTTCTTACTCTTTATTGTAAATAACATATAGCCAATTGATTCAATACTTTCACTAAATTTTTTGCCAACTTTTCTAAGCATAGGGACTATATAATTGAAATTGATTAATGGATGTGTTCCACACATGAAAAATGGTTGATATTTTGTATGCATTAATATAAGAGGAAAAAGAAGCAATTTTGATGTATGTTGCAACTTTATTTGTTCTTCAATGACATTAGCACTTTTTTTTGCTGAATCACAGAATGAATATTGAATATTGGAAGAATGCTTCAATTTCCTGTGACATTTACAAGATGATGGCTTTACATATGGCAATTTTTTGTGTGTAATCAGCATTAACACTTTATCCATCACTTTCTTAAGCTGGACATTCAAAAAACAACATTATAAGGCCCTGATTTGTAGCATTTGTTTATTACCATTTATAAAATTCACTCAGCCTGGCCAATTTTAAGATATCAGTGTGACATTATTTAACAAGTACTTCTACCTTATTAATGAAAAAGACATGTTAGGACATCTCTGGATCATCAAAAAAGTAATCTTGAAGAACCCACTTGACTGTTTCAGAGACTTTTTCTTATAGACTCAGCAACATTTGAACTTTTACTGTAGTCCACTAATAAAAATTCTAATTAGCTTGTTCCCCCTGCATTTTTCAATCTTTAACATATCACTCACTGTGTTTTGCTAAAGGTGATAATACTACACAGTTGGTTTCTGTGGTTTTTCTAGAATGGCATAATAAGCATGCTTTGATACTCAGGGTGTGTAGGTTGGTTAGGACCATAATTGTTTTTAATGGGTTGCTGTCTTCAAAAACTTAGTTGGTTACTAAACACAGCAAACCAAACAGGCCAATAAAAATTAGTGAATTTATAGACTGACAATAAATGAAACTTTGTTTAATATAAATAATCACTTGCATTTCTGTTTAATTCTGCAGTATACTAAGCAACATTTACTATCCTATGTATCATCCTTTAGTAATGCTTTGGAATACTGGCTGACAATAGTAAACTGCCAGAATAATGCAACAATAAAATGCCCTTTTGTTTAATGATTTCACTTTGGCAAAGATTTGTTTATATACAAAATGACTTCTGTTTAAAGTTGTCAATAAAGAAGACATTTCTATTCGTGACAGGAATAATCTGACTTGTGCCAGGAGTGTTCTCGTCTTGTATTACATGCACTTTGATAATCATCACCTTCACAGGAAATCCAATTCTAGTTGGGCATACATAGGCAAAATAAAGTGCACACTGAAGTGATTCTCTGGGAATTTTCAGGAAAATCAATTCGCAAAGTGAAAAACAAATCACTTTGGGGCTAAATTATGAAAAGTCAATTTTTTCATTGAATAGGTTATCTTAAAACTGTATATATTCAGTTGTCAGAATAGAGATGAAATATAAACTTGGGACTTTTAGAATGAGGTAGGATGAGGATGGGAATTATTTTAATGTTTAAAAATTTGAGATGGGAAATTAGTATTTTAAAAGCCTAAAGCTTGGTGTTTACTCTGATACTTTTTTTTTTTTTTTTTTTTTTGCGTTGGAGTCTCACTCTGTCGCCCAGACTGGAGTGCAGTGGCCGCTCCCGGCCACCGCAGCCTCGACCTGCTGGGCTCCGGTGATCCTTCCGCCTCAGCCTTCCGAGTAGCCGGAACTACAGGCATGCACTACCATGCCCGGCTGATTTTTTGATTTATTGTAGAGATGAGGTCTCGCTGTCCAGGCGGATCTCGAACCCGCGGGCTCAGGCAATCCACTCACCTCGGCCTCCCAAAGGCGCGGGATTCCAGGCTGAGCCACCAAGCCCGGCTACTCTGATACTTATTCATCTATTCCTTCCTTCACAAATCTTTACCTTGGGTATGTAAGAGGAAACATTGCCAGGTTTTGAGTAGGTTCAATGATTATCTGTAACTAAGTTTAATGTGTTTGGATTCATTTAAAATGAATCCATTTTTCTAAGAATGGTTTTCCTAAAATCTAAGCTCAGTTGAATTTTAAGAGGAAAATCCTTGCATGTGTTTCTAATTCTTCTATAAACGTGTCATTAGGGTATATGATTGCAAAGGCCAGTAGATAGCCAAAAAAAATATAAACTATTTTTTCCATAGAAACAAAAAAGGTTTTGGGGGCCAAGTGTAAACAAATGTGATTCCAGAATATTATGATAGTTTAAAAAAAAAAAAAAGCTCCATTCAATCTGCTCACACTTTTTTCTATACATTCTACTTTTTTCTTTCTATTTTCCACATTTTCTGTATTCTTCCTTTTTTCACAATCCTTTTTTATATTTAATTTTTTAATATTAGAGTCGGGGCATACAAGTGAATGTGTATTATATGGGCATATTGCATATCAGTTGTAATTGAGCTTCAAATGTCCCCATTCCCCAAATAGTGACCGTTATACCCAATAGTTAGCTTCTAAACCGTCATCCCCCTCTCCATCTCCCTTCTTTTAGTGTTCCTAGTGCTTATTCTTTAAGGGCTCCTTCTCAAACTCCTTTCTAAAAAAGCAACTGCTTATATTCAATCCTTTCTTTTAAAAAAAAGAAAAATAAAACAAAAAAACTACTATGTATTCAACTCGGCTAAGAGAAGCAGAAAGCTACAGGAAAAATAAAACTACAATCACAAAGTTCATAGAACTTGTATATTTAGGTCCTACATGTAGGAAGAAAATATAGAAAAAAAGAAAGTATTAAAATGCTTTCTTTGTCTGATGTTTGAATTTAAAGCACTGAATAAATACTGTTGTAAGTTTATACTATGCCCAAAATTTTACTTCAAAAATTCAGGTAAAATGTTTTCTGAAAAAGGAGATATTTTCCCTTAATGAATGTAAAAGTATTTTTTTTTTAGCAACCTGATGACATTAAATAAACTTTTGTTGTCATGCTCCACACAGTACCCATTTGAGGTTCTAAATGTTTCTATTTGGCTAACAACTTGCACAACACAAAGTAAAACTGATAAGCTACTTGTCATATGTTCCCCTTGATGTATGTTGTTATAATACTGGATTTGGAAAAATGGTGCATATAAATTATTCAGAAACGCAGAAGTCAGAGCTACATCTCGATGTCCTACAGACCTCAGCCTTGAAGAGGCAGAACTGATCAATGGAATTTTCCAAGGCCAGTCAGCCTGATTTAACCAGAAGCACCACAGATGAATAAACTAGGTGATCTATCTGTGAACTGCACTGACCATTCAGTTTTTCCATGGTCCATTAGAGTAGTTACAGACCTGTGTCTATGATGAAAAATAAATTGGGTAGTTGAGGCAATTATCTGAACAATTCTGGTGAAAAGAAAGCTTGTTATTAAGGAAAAAGTAAGTTTGGGGGTAACCTTAATTATCCATATTGAATTTCTATATTGACCACATACACAAGACAATTGCTTGACTCACTACTTCATTTTGCTTGGGTAGGCACAGGCTAAGATAATTGAAAGCAATTAAACAGCAGTGTCTAGGGAACCATAAGTGACAACTTAGGTCAGTTATTGTGGGGGCAGGGTAACTTCTTCAACACATATTTATCAAACACTACTGTGCTAGATATGGGGAAGATAACCCCTTTAACAGAGAAGAAAATTACTATTAGCAAAATAGTAAAAACAAAGCACGCATCCATCAAAAAATTACATGGTAATGGAACGCCGATTCAACAGTGAGTTTCAAAACTTAAAAAAATATGTTTTAAGTAATGTTGATCTCTTGCTGAAGCCTAGAGGGCTCAGAAAGCTTGTAGTTAGACATTTGTTTGACTTTATAGAAAGACATGCAATTATTTGAAAAGGCATGGGATATTTTCTCTCTAAGCACATGCACAAATTGATACCTGAAATTCCACCATCCTTTGAATGAAAATCTAGCAATCTAGTCATCCTTCTTTAAAAGGAGAGTATACCTAGGAGGAGTCAGATACAAAATGCACTAAATGCCTAAGTCCTTTTCTTGAGGAAAGTGAGCTGTCAATTTCCTCCAGAGTGCCAGGTGAGAGCAGTAACATTAAGACCACTGGGTGCCCTGGGGCAGGTGGAGGGGCACGAAATAGTGAAGCAAGAACAAGCAAGGACTGAAAGGAAATTCTGTACTCACATAACAATTTTGCCTTGAGCCTGTCAGGTGGACTAACAGACACTTTAGGACAAACTGATTACTGCAGTGAAAGTGGCAACAAGTCTTCACCTAGAATACTGAGGGAAGACCTGTTTATCTGGATATTTTCTTTTTTAATGGGGACAATATCATTGGAAGATCTATAGTAACTTTATTTTTCTAGAACTACGTATGCATCTCTTAGAACATGTATATCTCACCTCAGTCCTATATTACCACAAAAATGAATAATTTGAGGTTAAGTGCATTATACATTTGCATTTCTAAGTTGTAAACACATTCAATATTCACTCACCTATATTTATTTTACCATTTAACTACTTTAGCTCTTTAAAATCCCAAAGAAGATATTTTTCTCTTCATAATTAAAAAAATTACTTTTTAATTGGCACATCATAAGAATACATACAGTATTTACAGGGTACAGTTTGATGTTTTAATACATATCTATGTTGCAATGAACTCCTAAAGACCGTGTCTCTTAATACCATTGCATTAGGGTTGAATTTTGGGCTAAGACAAATATTCGTTCCATAATAGGTAATACTTTCGTGATTTTAATGGACAGATCAGCATTATTAACAGAATCAGAACATCCAATGACACATATCTTTTCATTTTTATTTTCATCAATGTAGTTTAGGACCTCTGCTGCAAAGCAAAAGTGACAGAAACAGGTTTTAATTTTCATGGAAGCTGACTGGGCCATTTTTGCCCACCCACTCTTCAGTACACATTTCTATTCTTCCTTAGAAATTCACACACTCACTCCTGCAATCAAAACTCACTTCTATTTAGAGGTAATCACAAAAGTACTATGGTTCAGAGACAACTTGTGATAAACTTATTTCCTACTTCAGACTTTTCTTATTTAAACAACTGGTTGCTGGGTGCGGTGGCTTATGCCTATAATTCCAGCACTTTGGGAGGCCGAGGTGAGAGGATTGCCTGAGCCCAGGGGTTCGAGACCAGCCTGGGCAACTCAGCAAGACCTCATCTCTACAAGAAATCAAAAAATTAACTGGGCATGGTGACGCGTGCCTGTAGTTCCAGCTACTTGGAAGGCTGAGGCAGAACAGTTTGAGCCCAACAGTTTGAGGCTGTAGTGGATGTGAGCGTGCCACTGCACTCCAGCCTAAGCAACGGAGTGAGACTTCAACAAAAAAAGGAAGGAAGGAAGGAAGGAAGGAAGGAAGGAAGGAAGGAAGGAAGGAAGGAAGGAAGGAAGGAAGGAAGAAGGGAAGGAAGGAAGGAAGGAAAAATTGACCTATTTAATTTAATCTATGGCATCAATCAAATGAAAGATTGGTGCAAATATAAACATAAGGTACAGTGACTCTACTATGTTGTAAAGATAAGACAACTGTTACTCTTTACCATAATTGTATCTCACCCTGAATCAACCTGAATTATAACTGAGAAAGTAGAAAAGTTACAATTGGCTTTACTTGCTCATTCAGCTGTTACTCTTCTAAAAGATCGGAACCTTCCCACAAATCCTCAGAGGCAATACAATTCTCTATTTTAATGAATTCACTTGCACCCCACTGAGAATTAATTGCTTTGGAAGCAACCCAGTGGTCTGCCATGCTGAGAGGCCCACTGGTAGTTTTTTCTAATAAAGAGCTCTAAGGAATTAACCAACCTTCTGACCAGATACAAAATCTACTTCCATTATTCCCTTCTACCTCTGTCCTAGTGTCTCTCTGTTCTTCTGTCTCTCCTATTTATCTATCTCTCTGTCTGTCTGCCTGTCTCTCTCCATCACACACACACACACACACACACACACACACACACACACACACACACTACAAAATTTTGTATGATTTCTGGTATTACTGATAAAATTTAAATACTTTCCTGTATAAATGAAACTGAGGCATTTTATAGTATGTAAATTCACATGTCAACTTTCTACAGTCTTTTTTTCTTTTTAAGAAAAATCAGCAACAAAATGCTCTTTATGAGGATTTCTTGGTTGCTGATATCTATAACAGGAAGAACATTTGTCATACTTACTTGTTTGTAATAGGATGTGCCATTCTGGGATTCCCATGTGGGTTATGATATAATTGAACTAATTCATCAATCAAACAGATATTTATTCAGCAACTATTATATGTCAATATTTGCCCAAAAGTTGGAAACCTTAATGGACAATCTGCTTTAGGAGAAGGGCACACAGTAAGAACTATTCAGTACACCAGACAATCAGATGACACATAAGGATTGGGATATAGAAAGATGTGGTACTGAGGTATCAGTTGATTTCTATGCAAATACTACTTTGTAAAAATTGTATTTATTTTCTACACTGACTAAATCCTTTGAATGCCAAAACAAAGGAGATAGGTAGACCTAATATGTTCCGGATTGATTTCTCATAAAATGCAAAGAAACATTATTTAGAGACTAAATTAGAGGAACCAGATACTCTTACATCAGAAAAAAAAATCTAAAAAGAAAGAAAGAAAGAAAGAAAGAAGAAAGAAAGAAGAAAGAAAGAAAGAAAGAAAGAAAGAAAACAAAATCATGTAAAAACAATGGGTTTCATGGACATTAAATAAGAAAGTATAAAGAACCCTAATTGATGCCCCATTCTACTCCCTGGGGAGAATTTTCAAACTACCATATGGAGAGTGGGATTTCAGGCAGAATATTAATGAGTTGAGGAAATAAATTTGGAAATCTAGGAAGACCAAAGTGGCAACAGCAGTTAGAACTGGAGAGAACTGCTCACGCACACACACACACACACACACACACACACACACACACACACACACACACATACACACACAGAGAGAGAGAGAGAGAGAGAGAAAGAGAAAGAGAGAGAAAGAATGGTTTCTCTAAAGATCTGTAGATAGTCTCATTCACTTAAACTTTCAGATTACTACTGATGAGGACAGGGCATGCACAAAAGGAAAATACTGGAGCCAGAGAAAATAATCCACCTAAAAAACTAAAGCAAACAATCCACAGGTCTCACACAGGGTAAAGTAGCGTGTATTTTGGAAACAGCTGAATTTTCAAATATTCATAATTTATAAAGCATCGAGTAAAGTGTTCTGCGTAGTTCTACTTCAGTAGCGGATACAAATTTAGCCCTAGACTAAATTCTCCTCTGGTCCTGCCTAAAAAACGTATGGCAAGAACCAAAGAACCAAATTATTTTTACATAATATTACTGTATCTCTGAACAAATCTCATGCATATTTATGGAAACATAAAAATGTCCAGTACCCAGAAAGAACAAATTTATTTTGTCTGGTATCTGATAAAAAATCACCAGGTGTACTAACATTGGTAGTAAATCAGTCTTCCATTGTGAAGGAAGATTCATAAGAGCCAAAATAACAATGTTCACATTTCAAGTTTACTGCAAGAAAGGTTTAATAAAGCAATAGCATTAAAGTAAGAATATACATCAGAGCTAAAGCCAGCTCCCAGCAAGGTTCTGCAAGGAGCAGAATTGGGATGTCTTCCCTCTATATAGAAAGGGCCTTCTCTCTCTGTAAGAACCACTACCGCGTACATGGAACACCTCAGATCCAGGAAGTGCAAAATAGTCTCAGCCTAAGCTTTATGTATCCTGCTGGCCTTGTCACCAGCTTTAACCCTCTGAGGATCTTGCCAAAATCTGGTATAAACCATCAATCACGACTTTACCAAAATATGATGCAGCTAAACTAGGTTAAAAACCAAACAACCAAACAATGACAACAACAAAAACATATTCTGAAACTTGAATCTGATGCAGAATTAAAAACAAAATGATTAATCAGTACATTTCAACCTCTGTCCATGAAATACTATGACAATAACATATCTTTTTATTATTTTTATATTTTTTATTTAATTTAATTCTTTTTTAGTTGGAGTCTCACTCTGTTGCCAGGGCTGGAGTGCAGTGGTACACTCATGGCCACCCCAGTGTTGACCTGCTGGGCTTGACTTGCTGGGCTCCAGCCATCCTTCCACCTCAGTCTTCCAAGTAATTGGAACTATTTTTTTTTTAATTGTAGAGACAAAGCCTCCCCAAATTGCCTGAGCTGATCTCGAACCTGCAGGCTCAGGCAATCCACTAACCTCACCCTCCCAAAGTGCTCAGATTACAGGCTGAGTCACCAAGCTTTTTAAACAGCTCAGACTACTTCCGGGCTTTCTATAATAAACTATCATAGCACATCAGTCATATGAAGAAGCAGGAAATAACAGTTCATAATGAGGAAAAGCAATCTGAAAAATACCAGCACTGAAGAAGATTATATAATTATATAATTACTAGACAAGGGCATTGAAAGTTAGAACTATTCTATATATTCAGGAGCTAGAAGAAAGAATGAGCATGTGTAGCAGTGACATGGGAGATATGAAAATGACTCAAACTTCTAGAGATAAAAACTACAAAGTCTAAATTTAAAAATCTAGTGAATAAATTTAGTAACAGAATATATATTGTTGATGAGATTAACTAACTAGAAAGCATAATAATAAAAATTATTTAAAAGTAAACACAGAAAGAAGCAAAAACAAAAAGTAAAAAACAGATACAGCAGTTGGGCATTCATAGGTCAAAAACAACAACAAAAAAGTAACCCCAAATAGCTCATAAGTGAAAATAATTGATGAACATAAAATGATGCATATAAGAAAAATCCATAAATTAGACTTTATTAAAATTAAACACTTTTGTTCTTTTAAGACTCTGTTAGGGATGTAAAGACAAGATACAGACTTTGATAAAATATGTAAAAAATAAACATCTAACAACAAATTCACATATCAGATATAAAGAATTCTCAAAAGTTGACAGTGAAAAAAACAAACAATTCAATTAAAAAATGGGCAAAAGACACAGACATTTTACTAAATAGGATACAAGATCACAAATAAACATAGGAAAAGTTTTTCAATATTATTAGTCATTAGGAAAATGCAAATCAAGTTCATAGCGCGAGAACACCACATATCCAATGAAACAGCTTAAACTAAAAAATAGTGACAGTATGAAATGCTGGTGAGAATGCACAGAAACTAGATCACTCATACAAGGGGGGCCCCAAAAAACTCTCAATTTATTTATAAAAATTGTGTATCTATTCTTACATCTTTAAACTTCAGTCACCTTCAAAGTCCTCTCTGTTTGATGCAATACACCTATTGAGACACTTTTCCCACTGCTCAAATGTTTCTAAACTTGTCAATTTTGATGTCTTTTAGTGTGTCTGCCTTTTATTTGTACCTCTTCCACATTAGCAGAATGTTTCCCTTTGAGAACTTTTTTCATCTGAGGAAACAAAGAAAAAAGTCACTTGGGGTGAGATGTGGTGAATAGGGAGTGGGGGAAGAATGATCATGCCCTTTTTGGTCAAAAAATGCTCAACACTCAGCATGGTGTGAGCAGGTGCATTGTGATGATAGAAGAACCAGTCACCTGTTTGCCACAACTCAGGAAGTTTTTTCCTAAAATCGTGATGCAACCTTCTCAAAACCTCCAGATAAAAACGTTGGTTGATTGTTTGATCTGGAGGAACACTTCTGAGTATACTACAAGTTCTTTTATCTCTCACTAACTCATAATCTTCATTGGTTATAAGAATAGCTTCTAGAAAGGTTGTTGTGAAAATAAAATTAGTTTGAAGTGGCTATTTCATTAAAATTTGAGTCCATATCTAGACAAGTGTTCTTTTTGTGTGGATAGTCTGGTGCATAATTCAGATCCTGGAGTTAGGCTTAAAAAAAACCTGGGTGCAAATTCAGACTTTTCCACTTGCCACTTGTGTAAATTTGGATATTTGTTTTGAATTTCAATATTATAATCTGAAAGAAAATTAACAATATTGTACTACAAATTTTTTATTGGGTTAATGATAAAATGACGTATAGTGTATGAATATTCTAAACAGAATCTTCAGTGTCTTTACCAAATTTATTCACTTAGGCATATAGCAGTTTGGGTTAAAACTCAATCTATTTCTGATGCTTTTTTGATTAGAAATAATAAATCCATAAAATCCTAAGCAATGAAAGTAATCAGAATCAATTGAAGTGGCAAATAATTAAATTTTTGCTACTTGATAATGTTTAATTCTTGAATGGAGATAAGAAATAATCTTAATTAGATTTGGATTTCACCTATCTCACAGATTAACACTCTCAATTGGTATTTGACATATGTATATAAACAAATATAGCTCTTGTGTGAGGACTCTGCAGACACTTCTTCTGAATTTGTGAATCATAGAGAAAAGATTCATGATTCGGGGCTTCCAAAGTGCATTCTTAAAAAAGCATTGGGAATTCTAGTATAGAATTTTTATTTTTTAAAATTGGTATCAGCTCAACTGTCTCTGGGTCATGGAACTGAAAAACAATTAGTATGTAATATGAAAACCATCCAAGTAACTGCTTGTGTATTTAAAGAGATAAAAGAGATTTAAAAATGAATAAACATAATTATGAAATAATATATATGTATGTGTATGTTTTCTAAGGCTAATTGAGATTGATCATCTTTGCTTCTATTAACACTGTACTGCAAAGTTGCTGAAAGACTCTGTTAATAAAGGGCTAAACATCAGAAAACTGGTTTTTAAAATATAATCTAGTGCACAAAAATATTAAAAGGAAGGATTTTTTTTTAAAATTATTTTTAAGATGCGGGGTACAATTCAGGGTTAGGTATACAAATGTTCATTTTGCAGGTACCCTTGTTGATGAGGTGTGCCCCTCCCCCGGCAAATTTCCCCCACTACTGCCAATCCTACCCGCTCCTGGCAGTTTCCAACTATTGTTCGAGGTCTGCTTACGAGTGAAAACATTTAGTACTTGGTTCTTTGTTTCTGTGACAGATCACTCAGTATTTTAGCCTCCAAGTCCATCCAAGTTGCTGTGAAATTCATAATTTTGCGTAGTAGTCCATGGTGTATATATACCACATTTTTTTAATCCAGTCCTTCAGCATGGTTGGTTCCATATTTTTGTTATTGTGAATAATGCTGCAATAAACATGTGTGTGCGGGTATCTTTTTCATAGGGTGATTTGAGTAAAAGGAAGGATTTTTAAAAATTGTTTGCCATAATTAGTTTGTCATACTTTCCACATGCAAAGTTTTAATGTCTATGTAGAACATGAGAAAGTTCACAGAATAAAGAAAATTGTAATTGTTTTTCTCTTTATTGATTCAATATTTTATATGCCTTTAGTTGCTTTTAAATTAATCTGGACAGGAAAGAGTTGATTTGTTTTCCATATATAGTTTCTCAATTTGTTTGAATTGAGAAAACTTATATACTTCTTCAATTTGTTCATTTAGGTAAGGAGATTAATATTGACAAAGATATTAAAATTTCAGAAAGATATAGTTAAATGTCATGCTGAGTTTTAAACTAAAAGTAATGCCACATGTTCTTAAAATGCAACGAAGACAGTGAGCTTTGAGAAGTAAAATTAGCACTGTTTATAATTTTGAATGTTTTCCTTTTGCAGTTCAACACTATTTAAAATTTAATTTTTTGCAGATCATTGAAAGAGTCATTCAATTTAAGTACATAATTTATGCTACTTCCAAGGAATAATAATTTTATAGCATTTAACTAAAGTGCTTGTTTCAACAGTTTCATTGCTAAAATTATGTTTGTAGATCAAGACCCTCAAGAGGGCTTTCTGTTTTATAACCTTCTGTTTCACTATGGCTTGATGTATCTGCAGTAGCTGGCATGATTCCTCACACATAGGAAAACCTCAGGATGTGGGCTTGGTGATATGACAACCAATGAAGAATGTATGAACCCACCACATACACACAGACACCCACAATGCCATGTCATGTTCAAGAATGGCAAATGAATTGAAATAAATAAGAGGATAAAGTGTGTATTTGACATCTAAAGTAGAAATGCAATTGATAAACATGCTAACCATTTTTTCTCATTTCAAAATTCATAGAAAAATTTGGAAACTAAATACATTACTGCATATATTTTATGTCATGATAAAGGAAGATGAAAATTACTGTTATTGGAGGAATAAGAAAACCATCTTCTAGTTGTAAATTCTATTTTATATTAAAATAAACCCCTAACATTTTCAACTAATAAAGACTATAATCACATTTATTTGATACCCCATAAATGTAAAAATAAAGAGACCTAAGTACCATTTATTGCCTGAATGCAGTAATAGCTTCAGTTTCTTCAAGTAGATGAAATAAATAAAAATTTTAGAGGCATGGGAGGAAGACGTGTTAGATTTATTATAGATTCTGATGCTTTAAGTCTCGAAGAATTAATAACTTTTGTCATGTTATTTTTTTTTACAGTTCTTCCCACTAGCAGGGTGGAGTTTAATTTCTCACTCTTTGACTTTGTCTGGCCATGTGACTTGCATTAGTCATGGAAAGAGAATTGACAGTATGCAATTATGATAATAGGATTTTAAACATCACACACATTTCTGCTTGCTGTCTTGCAACTCAACCATTATTATGGAAATAATATGGCCTAGATAGCCAGCCTGCTAGTTTATAAAGGAGAAGGGACATGGGATACAGAGCTGCCACAGCCCACCAACCTAACTGGAAGACAGAGGGCCTTGGAGCCAAACCCAGTCTAAAACAGATTTGCAAATACGCAAGAATAACTATTTTTTTAGTTGTTACAGCCACAGAGATAGTGTGGCTATTATTTTTAAATGACGTTATTTGAAAGAGGTAACTGGCACAAGAAGCTATGAAAGACAATAAGTTTACAGGCCCATAGTTAAAGTGGGTGGCAAGCCAAAATAGAGCTGTAGTGAAAACAATGAACCCATTTCTCAATGGAGATGGAAAGAGGCATTGCTTCCCTGCTATGACTGTCCCAAAAAAGTAATTGTTCTATGGTTATGAAAACATTTTCAACAAAGGTATTGTAAGAAACAATGAAAATGACAATGGTTATATTGACAGACATTCACTGGAAAGGTTCTCAAAGAGTGAGGTTTGTATATGACTGTGTCCAACACCAAGGCAGAGGACAGCCCTCCCAATCTCAAAACATGTCAGACCCATACCTTTTGTTGCTAATACCTAACTGACTGTACCTTTGGTTTGAAGTGCAAAATTATGAGTCATTCAAGAAGTTTTCTCCAAGGGGTTTAAAAAATGTTTTGTGTCTTTTGGGGGGGGGGTGGAGAAGCACCCAGTTTGCCCTATAACAAGGAAGAGGTATCCTCCTCTAAAACACTCTAGTGAACAGTCTTTGCTGGGATCTCTTGATGGTTTCTCACACTCGAAGATAAGCTGATTCAGAAATAAATTAAGACAAACTTTATAAATAAGGGAACTCAATTCTAAATTAATCCTATTTCTTATTAAAACAATAACTTATCTATGGAAAAATAAAATATCATTTAGAATATAATTTTTATGCAAAATATAAGTTACTCAGTTAAAATAACCGCATGTTCTGAATAAAATAAAATGATGGAGATTTCACCAGAATCAAAACAAAATTATAGAAAGCAAAATTACAATAATAAAGTCAAGAAGTAAATAAAATAGTTTAACTTTGCA
This sequence comes from Cephalopachus bancanus, assembly GCA_027257055.1. NCBI lineage: Eukaryota > Metazoa > Chordata > Mammalia > Primates > Tarsiidae > Cephalopachus > Cephalopachus bancanus. The sequence goes on along the minus strand of JAPVLO010000024.1, from coordinate 13,570,564 downwards.
TTAGACATGATTGAAAATAAGGTAGCTAAACTTGAAAAAAGATTACTATAAAATGATCTACACATTGAAGTCTACATGTTAAAGCAAAAAAGATTTAGAAAATTGAGAAAACATGTAAAAGATGTAAGAAACATTATAAAATATTAATATGTGAGCAATTGGAATTCCAGAAGGAGAAAGAAAATGGGAAAAAATGAAGATTTGAAGAGGCAACCTATTTTTAAAAGGCTGTAAAAGAAATCAAGTCCACATTTAAGAAATCCTATTACTGTAAGATGGATAAATAAAAAGAAAATGCAAAACAGTTCATTCTTTAAAAAAAATACCGACAAATGAAAATTTTAAAAGTAGCTTGAGGGAAAAAAAAAATTACATTCTAAGAACCTGCAGTAAAACTTACAGCTAATATTTCAATCAAACAAAAAACCCAGAAGGTACTTAAACAACACGTTTAAATTGTTGAAAGTAGCTGCTGTGTAGTTGTGGTACACTGTCCAGATGGATTTTCCCATTAGAATTTAAGTTTTTATTCTCTCTTTAGAATTGGGGTTCTCATTCTCCCAGGTATGCTAATGGTTCACAGTTAGATCTATATAAGTAATGCCTCAAACTAAAATTATTAATAGCCGCCATACCCAGGCTTCTACTAAAGGCAAATGAAAGGATGTAAATCCAAATAGTTAATGAAGGGAGGCATAATAATAAAACTTTTTCTTATTGCAAAAGAAGACAATATAGGAAAAAAGTAACAGAAAACAATTGGGTCAAATAGGAAACAAATTGAACGGTGGTTGTTATAACCTAAAGATATTAGTAATTAAAATGAAAATGAACTAAATACTTAAATTGTTAAAAAAACTATTTTCTAACCTGGATTGAAAGACAAATTTTTTGTTTAAATCTCTAAATGTTGCATATAAAACAAATATCTTAAATATAGAGTCCAAAAACTGTTGAAAATAAACATTTGAGATTAAACACTTTTACATCACCTTCATGTCTAAATTCCAGTGCGGTGGTTATTTTAAGGTATATTACTTTCTGAAAGTGATATGTTTGCAAAAAGTATACTGGGAAATGTTCTAGAAGAACACTTGAGAAGGATTAAAGTAAGAAAGATTGGCAGAGCAAAAAGCTAAATCTCAATGAGTTATGCTAAGCGAAATAAGGCAGACACAGAAAGACAAATAATGCATTATCTCACTTATATACAGAATCTCAAAAAGTTGAACTCGTAGAAGTAGAGGGTAGAATGGTGGTTACCAGGGACTGAGGAGTGGCGGCTAGAGGAAATATTAGTCAAATAATACAACATTTCAATTAGATAGGAGGCATAAACTCAAGAATTCATGAGTTGTACAACTTGACGGGTATAGTTAATAACAATGTGTTGTAATTGAAAATCGCTGTAAGAGTAACTTGTAAGAGTTCTCACCACAAAAATATATATATAACGTGTATGGTAATGCATATAGTTCAACTGACTCGTTTCACAATGTATGCATATTTCAAAACATTACATGGTACATGATAAATATATACAATTTTTATCAATCAAAATCAAACTTATTGTAAAAAATTGAATTTTTTAAAATGTACAGGTATAAATCCTAAACTGAAAGAAAGTCTGTGTGATACATTAATATCAGACAAAATACATTTTGACACAACAAATATGTTACATCATGATAGACTATCAATTAGAAGTATTAACACACACATCCAATAACATACTTTCATAATCTATAAAGCAAAAAATGACAAAACTAAAAATAATGAACAAATGCTTAATCGTGCAAAAAGATATTAGTATATACCTTCTTATACCCAAGAGATCTGAATATAATAAACAGAAGAAAGCATAGCTATGAATATTTTAAAAGTTCAATGGACAATTTTGTATGTGTTCCTTTTTTTTTTTTGGTAATACCATAGAATTATCACCATGAAAAAATTACTGGATTAAGAAAGCTTGTTAGATATTAAATAACAAAATACCCAAGCTTCTTAGCTTGTAACTTTAAGTTCCACTCCATTTTCTATATAGTCCCAATAATTTTGTCAATATCTTTTCATAGATAGCAGCAGATCATAGCATTGAAAAATAATCAGAGGTTAGCTTCTGACAGCTAGGACAACATGGAAACTAAAGTTAGCTTGACTAAATAAACATACTTTTATTATTGGATATTTATTTCAATTTTGAAAATTTGCTGAGATGAATGAGCTAATGTTACATGTTGAATTATTAGATGGAGAATAATAGACTTTTACTGTAGAAAAGTAAGAGCAGTGACATAGAAAAGAAAAAAATGTTTTCTAATACCATCGACCATATAGAATTAAAAATATTAAAACGTGGGTTTTTTATTTGTAGAATCAAAGAACCAGAAAGAACTATATCAGGGGATGTCATCCTTTCTTTTTACTCTGATAATGACTGAACTCAAATAAAAAATTTACTGTCAGATTGTTCACAACCCCGTTATTGTTACATCATGTATTTCACAACCATATAGATAATGTAGTTTGATTTATTTGTGTTATCAAGGTTAGAATTTCAAACTAATTTTGTCTGAAGTTAATGAAACACATTGTGTAAGTGTCTCTGGCTCTGTTCAAACAAAGAAAGTGATGGCATCTCCCTATCCAGCCTCCAAATATATGTTCATGTACATTTTAAAATGATACCTTCTATAAATAAATTTTTAATCTACATGCTTGCAACTAAATTGTCTTGTATTTAAACAAATTTTCTGTTATTTATTCTTTTAAATTTAAAAACAATTAATTTAAAAACACAATGTTATGTCCTAGATTTACCCAATAAATTTTCATTAAAAATATAGCAAAAAAAATTTCTTAGCCTGTAGATTTCTAAACTATAGGAGTTTGTGATTCATTTTTGGTTTTCTATTTGCAATTATTAGCCCATAATATATTCTTTAGGTGACTAATAATTGGCTAATAAGACAAGTTCATATTTCTGATAAATTCCTCCCAAACTGAAGGCAAACAAAATGTCTGTACTCTTTTTTAAAACTGCAATGAGAAACAAACAAAAGTTGTATGGAATTTTACTATACAAGCATTGTGAGGAAGGCATAATCTTCAGTGGTAACGAGGGAAGAAACCACCACAAATAATTTAACTCTGATTCTCAACAAAACCAATTATTTTTTCAGATGTCAAAGATTAACAATGATTTATCTTGGAAACTCCTTTACCCACACACCCTGCCTCAATTTAAAATCCTTGTATGAGTAGAGGATGGACTACGTGCAACAGAGACATTATCCAAGCATAACATGCAGTATAAATGTGGATTTGGTTTTTCAATTGAATTGCTTTAAGCAACGTTAAAAAAAGAAAAAGAGAGATAGGGAGAGAGAGATATTATTCTCTAACAAAGGAGTAATTTGCATTAGCAATACGTTTGGTTTTTGGTGTTTCTATGATTTTTACAGGTTTATTTCATTTAAGAGAGATTCATGCAATTATGAAAATGTTATTTTTTAAGTACTTATCAGTACCAGACAGTATGGCTAGTTTCAGGCTAGGGCAATTATCAGTTAATTTGGCATCTATCTAGTAGATTGGTTCCCAAATCACCAGGCTTTTCAGGCTAAATAGCATTTATTTTGTGAGTTGCACACAAGTGCTCATCTACATGTATGAAATTTCTTTTCTGATTCTGGTCTCTGACTGTGAATGTTAAGAAAAATTGTAGGATTGAATATGTTTAATATATTTCAAGTTCTGACTAACTTATTGTCTTCAGAAGCCCTTCTTAAAGTTTGTAACTCCTCCGATTAGAAATTAATTATTCTAGTAAGGATTTATATCATTGACTCACTACACTGCTCTCAATTGAAAGTCTGAACTGTGAATGGAAATGTAAGGAGATTTCTATAAGAAATTCTAGTTCGTTTTCAGGCAAACACATGTAAGCAAATGAAAAACAAAAGTGGTAACAACAGCAACCAAAACACAACCAAGCATATAGTTGATATTTACAGATTAGAAACATTATGTATAGTTTAACTGTCATGCATAATAAACTAAAGTTCACGGAATAGAGTAATCTAAAAATGGATACACTATATTATATTTCCTAAAGCGTATGTAAAACAACTCAATTCACTCTAAAATTACATATAATATTTTGTCCTTTAGCACATCTTGGCAAAGCACATTTATAATTTATGATAATCCACAAACATGATATTTGTTACTTTTAATTGTAATACAGAATATTAATATATGTATATGTTATGTATGTCTATAGTTCTCAAAGTTAAAAAAGGTCAATTTTGAAGTACTTTTTTATTGGTTTTTAAATTTTTGTTTGTTTAACATGAAATGTATGATCTATGAAATTGCATTCTTTAAATCAGTTTTACCTAAAGCAGGGATAAGTTTAATTAAGTAGTATATCTACCTTAGTATGCTGTTCTTCATTTGTGAATACTACACTGCCCTCAATTTGTCAGTATATTCTGAAAAGTTATGGTGATTGTATAATGTCTTTTTAATCATAACACAATAAACAATACAAAAATCCTTCCACTTTATCAGTGATCATGTGAAAAATACTTTGAGTAATTTTAAAAGTCATATTTAGAATAGATTTAAGGTGACTTATTTACTTCTGTTTATTGATCACTGTGGTCAAAAGTGAGTATGGTATTTTTGGAGTATTAAAAAAGGGAGTAAAAATAAGTAATCTGTTGTCATATAGAGAGCTAAAAAGAAGCAACTTAACAATCTTGAAGTCTAACCATTTGCTTTGGTATTATTACCCCAAGAGTCAAAGTATGCTTAGTCATGTAACTAACAATTATTTGAAAAGTTTATTTTGATTACTGGCACACAATGAGAGTGCAAGAATTTCCTTGATAGGCCCACAGCACCAATAATCTTCTAGAATACACGAGTACAGTCATTCAGTTAGTTGTTTATGTTTAGTGTCATTCAAATTGACAAGTTGCTCTACTGTACTGTCTGTAAAGTCACATAATTTCTGGTCAAATCTATTGTTCATGTAATTGAATAGCCTCATCAAAAAGTTTCTCAAAGAGGTGATTTAACTGATCTTTTTTCAAGGTTATCAATTCTGGTTTTTGTGCTATCCTTAGGAATACCCTATATCTTCCTAGTGTTTGATTATTCATTCTTGTATTCATTGATTGATGAAGCGTGTTTTTTTTTTTTTGAGTTGCAGTGGCATGCGCACAGTCACCCCAGTATCACTCTGATGGACAATCCTTCTGCCTCAGCCTTCCAGGTAGCAGGAACTACAACGTGTGCTACCATGCCTGGCTAATTTTTTTTTTTTTTTGAGTTGGAGTCTCACTCTGTCGCCCAGACTGAAGTGCAGTGGCACCCTCCTGGCCACCGCAGCCTCAACCTGCTGTCCTCCGGCGATCCTTCCGCCTCAGCCTTCCAAGTAGCTGGAACTACAGGCACGCACTACCATGGCCGGTTAATTTTTTAAATTTATTTTAGAGATGAGTTCTTGCCAGTTGCCCAGGCGGGTCTCGAACCCGTGGACTCAGGAAATCCACTCACCTAGGCCTCCTAAAGTGCGGGATTACAGGCTGAACCACCGAGTCAGGCTAATTTTTTTTTATTGTAGAGACAAGGTCGTCCCAAGTTGCCCCGGCTGGCCTCGAACCCGTGAGGTCAGATAACCTACTTGCCTCAGCCTCCCAAATTGCTGGGATTATAGACTAAGCCACTGAGACCGGCCTGATGAAACTGTAAATGAGCACCTATATTGTACAATAGTTACTCGCACAATAGTAAAGATAGACATAAGCAAAAATATTAAATGAAAATACATGTGACAATCTATGTACTATGCTCTATTGTCATATATATATTTTTTTTCACTAAGGTAACTACAAACATTGAGTAAACAATTTCATTTTTAGCTTATATATTACTCTGCAGGTAATGATTTCCATAAGTTCACTGCCTATTTTGTGACGTGTCTCCTTTTATTTCTATTATATTTACTAACCAATTATTTTGTACAGGATTACACAGTTCAAGGTTGAAGGCATTGGTTGCATCTATTCAATAACAATTATTTTCTCGATTAAATAATAACTCCTGTTTCATTCAAAGCATTGTATTAAAAGCATTGTATTCGTATTTTGAAGTTGATTTGCTTTATACTCTACTATATTTGGATTTTTCTCAAGATCTTTTTATAGGTCATTGCTATTCAACTGCTATTGCACTCATTCAAAAACCTGAGGGTCATAAGCAACTTCAAAATTTTATCCATGTATTTCATTTTTTGTATTACATATGTATAGTTTATGTGTACGTACAATTTTATAATATTTTCCAGAAAATCCACCTACCAATTTCTAGTAAGAAAGTTTCTTTTGTTTCTTACATTTTTAAAGATTTATTAAAAATATCCAAGTCAATCTTCCTTTCCTAAGAATTATTTTTCCATTTTCCCTTCCTTGCCTTGTTGTGCCCTGGTGATTTAATTTTACTAAATTAATTAGCCTTGTTTTAGAAGTTTTTTTCCCCATACATTTAGCCCTCCTGAGTCTAGTATATTAGCTGTCATATTTTTATTTACAGAAACCACGTTTCCTTTCGTAGATGTGCAGATCACAATATAAATGATTATACAAAACAATATCAGTGTCACTTAAACATATAAATTCAATGGACACCTAATACTCAAAGACCTAATACTCATAAGGAATTATGGAAGCTAGCGAAAAGGGTACTAATAGACTTTCTGGATTTTGAAAGAGTGAGAAATTAGTTTTTTTCCCAAGTAGAGGGAGATACAAAAAGTTAAATTATAGAGGAATGTCCATTTCACAATGGATTGAGAAAGTTGACTATTCGATACTTAGATAACATAAAAGACTAGAAAAAAAATCATGAACAAAAATACTAAGGCAGACATGCAGAGATTTCTTGGGTATGGGAAAATTTTATTTTGTCAGGACTTTAAAGTAAGACCAAAATTTTCATTACCACAAGCTAGAAGTTTAGTTTAGAACATATTATAGAAAACCTATATGTAAAGCTGACAATATTTCAACTTTTTTTTTTTTGTAGAGATGAGGTCTTGCCAAGTTGCCCAGGCGGGTCTCGAACCCGTGGGCTCAGGCAATCCACTCACCTCAGCCTCCCAAAGACGTGGGATTACAGGCTGAGCCACCGGCTTCAACTTTTTATGTGGTCAATTGGAAGACAATTAAAATTTTGAATCATATTAAACACTGTGTCTGTATTTTGTAAGTTTCTATAAAATAAAATATAATTCCATAAAATGAGATAGAATACCAAGTAACTATTAATTACATGTATGAAGTCATATCTAGAGAAATATAAAGCAGTATTCTGAGACAAAACAAATCTTAGATACAATGGGTATGTATATGCATGATCAAGTATTAATAGCAGAAGGAAAAATTATTGTCATAAAATATTATGCACAAAGTCAAGAAAACAGCAGTTGTTGAACAGCATGTTTCTTGCAACGTGGTGGAGAACCACAGAAGACAGGAAAGAAATAGACAATTATTGCTAAATAATAGGGAAAAAAGAAAGATAGATGTCAGAGACTTTATGAAAATAGATTTTGATGCGTTAAGCAATAGTGAGTCTAGTTAAGTTATTGGAGATATAATAGGAGATTGAACTTCATTTTGTATTTTGACTTACTCAAATATGTGTGTGAATTCAAATAGTCCTGACTTAGGATGAAAAATTCAAGTTGAAAACATTCCAGCTGTCTCTAGTTTCCTGGCTCTGGATTCACTCAGAAATAATAGTGTGGGCTGTCTCATTGTAATAGAAAATGAAAGAAGATAGAAAGATGGTACCAAGGTAACAAGAGATTCTTTATTATTCACTGAGGTTTGTAGTAATTATGCTTGAAGAGAGATGCTTTTATACTACAAACTCTCCTTTCTTGGCACAGCCATGCCCTTTTCTTGGATCTAAGATACCTGAGATTAACAAAGATAAATGTGGTCCTATTTTGTAACTCCACTGATGTCCATTCTGCTCAGAAATTTTTATAGAGTCTGACAAGTCTCACTTGTTACAATCTGAGTTACTTTAACATATATCATTTTATTTTATCTCCATTTGACAAAAGATTTTTTAAAATATTTATTATTTAGTTGGCATATGGCCCAAATAAGTTATACAAAAAAAAAAATAGAAAATATCTTCAGAGTTTTTAATTAGGTCAAGTCAATTTTCTCTTCTCCTTAAACCAAGGGCATCATTATTAGAAAGTGCCTAATGTGATACAGATTTCAAAAGCAGCACAATCAATGACTTTTCCATTGTCATGAAATAATAGGGCTGAAGCTTAATTATATTTCAGAAATGAGCAGCAAAAAAAAAAAAAATCTTGAGTCTTTTATCACAGGTTTTCTGAAGTTAAAAATTTATAAAAGTAGAGATAAAAATCCATTGATTTTCTGACTGTTTAGTGTACATTGTAGACTCATCAGTCCTTTGCTGTAAATGTCTATAATGTTGTGATAGCTTGATACTGTGAAGTCATTATGGCTTCATATGTGTAGATATGACTTTAAATATTTTTTCTCTTTATATGTACAGAGAGCTTAATCCATCTTAAATGTTTCTTACTATAGTGCTTTCAACATTATATTTTGCTATATTATTTTTTCTGCTATAGAAAGTTGGAAACAATATACTTAAAATCCCCCTGATGTGCACTAAACTTGATTCCGTTACCACTGAAAAAAAAGTTATACTTGGCTAAAACTCAGTCCACTAAAGATAATTTTCTGAATTAAGGTAATTTAAAGCTCTAGTAATAAACTGTTGCCTTTTAATAATTGTAGTATTATTATAATAGAATCCTATGTAGAGACTTATCATTCAGATGTACTCTCAGCTATTATATTTCATGTGCTCTTTCTCTCTATATATATACATTTTGGAGCCAGTGTAGTAATTCCTATTATATAGCTGCAGAAATTCAGGCTAACAATATTAAATGATACACCAAGATTATACAACATGAGTAGTAAGCCTGTATCTGTGTGTACATGTATGTGTGTGTTTAACAGGAGTGGTGAAAGACAGTGAACACCTTAAGACTTGAATCCAGTCCATGTGATATTTGCTTGTGAACATTTCAATCCATATAGAGATCAGTGGTTTTATGGGGGAAATGAATCGGGAAATGAGAATCTGTCTCTGATCTGAAGGGAGAAGCCTGGTCAGAATTTTCTGTATAGAACAAAGACAAGCCTATCTGCTAAATAGCACTGCGGCTGGAGCTGATTCTTCTAAATGGTGTGTTTCTCAAGGGGCAGAGAGAAACCAGGAGTTTGCATCACTGCTTTAGTGAAAAGATTTAAGTGTAACTCTCTCAAAAAAAAAAAGGCAACTGAGTGAGCATGGAATTCTATCCTTCCACGCCCATCTACTTCCTCCTCCTCTATTGTTTCCTTCTGATCCATGTGGCTTTCTGTAGCTTTTTTATAGACACATGCAGCTGGCAACCCCTTCCTTTGATTCCTAGAATCTTCAAGTAATATCTTAAAAGCGGATTTTAGTTTTCCAAATGAAAGTTATTAAAGTTAAAATAGTATTCCTTAAGATTTTCATAAAATATAAAACAACTATAAATGTCTGTTCTGATTTTCAATTTTAAAATGATGGTTTAAACTCAGAAAAATAAGTATGTGTGTGCCTCTCTCTCTCTCTCTCTTTCAAACATATTTGAAAGGCTTCAAAATGAAATTAAATATTTTAAACTTTATTTTCTATTATGTGTTTTGTTATGGTGCTGCATACATAGTTATTGGAAATTAGATAAACAAAACTCAGAGAAATAATCAGAAATGTTTGCATAAAAGTTGCCATTTTTATTATTAAATGAACCTTAAAATTATCTCTTTATGTAAAAGACTTGTGAAATACAAATTATAAGATACAATACTAATGTGTTTTATTATAGTTTTATATTACCCTTTAAAACCCTAAAGCCCAATGAATCCTTTGCTTAAATGATACCATGTACAAGACTTTTGATGCTTTTGCTCACTCTGAAGTAATATAAATTTCAATGACTATTTTAAAGAGCAAAATTCTATCAATTAATAATTTAAAATGCCTACTGCCCTGTAATAATCAAAAACTGAAAGTGGGTTAATGTTAAATGATCTTACCTTGTTCATATGAGAACTGATTGTCAGACTGAGGTCTCTCTTTCAGAAGCTTCTTTACCAGAATCATCCACTTTTAAATGATCTCAACCCAAAAGTTCATATCTTGTCCCACAAGTCATGCATACTTGTATATCATCAGAGAGATGTGAAGTCACTCCTTCTCTGAAATCTTGGCTGCTTTAGCCAGTCTCTACTCTTGCAGTTTATGAAAAAGTCAGTCACAACTCAGAATACTATGTCCACTAGCCATGCAGAACATATAACACATTCCCATAGAGACCCTGCCTAGTTCCCTTCCACCTTCCAAAGCAATCTGCAAGACTCTTCAAGCTTCTCAAAACCCCAAACTCTCCAGTCTATCCCAAATCCTATCCTTATATTCTTTCTATTCTAGCAAGTTCTTTAGAGGGTTTATGATCACTTTGTATGAAATTATTCATTGTGATCTGTTTCACCACTCACTTTGAAATGTAGTGACATCTACTGCCTCTATGACTTAGCTGAAATCAGATTGGAAAAGTTCCATATTAATTTTTTATGTACATATACACAGATCTAATTACAGAAATAATTGTATTAACACGGAGTAAATAATGTATTGGTTTAAAAAACTAATGTGCTTTATAGATTGGTACTGTGTTTTTTCTATATTTTTCAAGGGCTGTAATTTCAATTTCACTATTTTTTTTTCTCAGAAATTCTGGGGCTTTTTCAACTTTGAATTATAAAACATGCCAAACAAATTTCAAGTGAGTATGCGTATGTATCTTCCCTGGAGTCAACAATTGTTACTATTTTGCCATATTTGCTTTATCCATCTATTTTTTTTTCTATGTACCACCCTAGAAGTTCTTGTTTCTCTTTCTCAGGCCCCAGCTCTACCAGCACAGTCTCCTCAAAAGCTCATGCCATTTCCAAGTTTGTAAAATTATACATGTTGATATGACTACTGCCTTTGCTGAGAGCCCCCAATACACAAGTACCTGTAAAGGAGAGAGCTCTGTGATTATTCCTTGGCCAGATGAGACTACAAAGACTCTGAATTTACCATGTGCCACTTGGTGGTCTGGTGTTACAACCTGGAAATTTGGCAGAGTTAAGATTCATAGATTGACTTTAATAATGGGACACAAGAAAGGAAAGAAAAAACAACTGATAAATTATTTTCTTCTCTTCTTTTTCCACTCACAGGCTACTTGAAGATGCAGTCGGACTTGCAGACTCTGGAACTGGCCTGTGAATCTACATGACCCTTTGTAAAATGCAGCCTCTGGTAATTAATCCTCCTCTTTTCTTAACTTCCCATCATTCTTCCACCTGATTCTTCAAAATTCACCACCTACCCCCTATTAAGTGAGAGCACATATACTTTTTTTCTGAAGCTCTGCTTTCTAAGAAATTGGGAGTTGGTATAATTGGTACCAGGAATGACAGTCACTAGAATATAGACCCTTAGGGGTAAAATTTGTAGTTGCATTGCTTGCAATTCTGAAGGCAATAGAAATCACATTGTTTGAGTAAAGGGAATGTAATAATCCTGATTTGCAATTACATCATTATGGCTTAGAGGTGAAAAGTATGTAGTGAGAGATAAAGCAGCTGCTTCTGTGACTGGTCTGGTATAATTAAAATATATTTGGCTAGTTTTACTGTTTATGATGGTAATCAAAGGCTGGACGAGACAGTGACAGGTGAAAGGCAGCTGCTTATCAACTTAAAATCATACAGTGAAAGCTGGATGATGTCTATAGCAGCTTTAAAAGAGATTCCAATCTCTTTGCTGTTGCAGGACGACTGTGTTCCTCGCACGCTACTGGGCCCTAGAAGAGACTGAGCAACTGAGCATCAGACTTCATGTGACTGTGTAGCCAATGATGAGCTGGTTGTACTCTAATCAATTGAGTCAGATATTTGCAGGAGTAGAAACAGCAACAGTCCACTAAAAATTAGAAATGGTACACAGGGGATCAGACTTAAGCCTGTCCAAATGGCATGGAAAAATTAGATGAATCAATGGCCTGGATTCACTTGTCACCTACTTGTATTGCCTCTTGAACATATATTGGCCATCTAGGACATCCTATATGATCAATCTCACTGGGGGAAAGGACTTGGCCTTGGCTCACAGATGAATAGATGTGATATATTGGCACCAGCCAGGGAGAGAATGCTCATGGATTGCCCTGTAGGAAAGCAGTGGGAAAATTCTCCAAGTCATAAAGCTGGCAGAAGTTTACTTGGTTGTCCAGTTAATATGGAGAGAGAAATGACCTGAGGTAGAGATAAGGACTGACTCCTCAGTTATGATAAATAATAGGTGATTTGATCAAAAGCATAGAAAAACAACACTAAAAGCTTAGGGAATTTCTCTCAGGCACATATGTATGTGAATGAACTTGGGAGTGAAGACTACCTGTACTGATCCTTATGTCTCACTTTAGTGATTATCAGAGAGCATTTACTCAAGGAAAACATCACAAGGAGGTATAGAGGAAGGCTCATCCACTGAACATCAAACATCCTTCCTCCTTGGCCATTCATGGAGAAGTGTATGCATTATCCCAACATAGAACTCTCTCTTAGCAAGATCGAGGTAGTTGTCTACGCTGCTGGATTTCCTTTTGATGATGTCTCAGCAACACCAGCTACTCATCTTAAGACAAAACAGTTACTTTGAATCCCTTCCATTCTGGAGGAGGCAGACATGCATACTTATTAAAATAAATATCAACCCCAGTTTTGGGCTTTCCTTCTGTAACTCTGAAACATTTAGTGGCATTACCATTAGAGGATTTACAGAAGGAAAGACACATTCATATTGTGTCCTACAGAGCACTGACTTGTACATGGCAAAGACAAGGAAAGTATTTACTCATGACTATGAGTTTAACTGATTTACCATGTTTCACTCAATTCCAAAATAGTGGCTTGAAAAAAATGATGAAATTACCTTTGATGATACAGCTAAGGTACCAACCCCAGATCACACTTTACCTATTTGGAGTATAGCCTTACAGGCTGTGGTATATGTACTTAATAACAAATGTGTAGTGATGTGTGCTTAGGAGGTAGAAAACACTATTGAGGATAATGGGAGAAAAGTAGCATTGCTTCTTCCTATCATCACTCACCATCAAATGGTGCTTCTCTTCTTTGAAAAGTAAATTCTGCTGTGTTAGAAGTCCTAGTTCACAAGCAGGGGAGAGTATAATTGTGCCACAAGACACAGTAAGAATCCCACTGATTCTTTTTATGCAGTTTACCATTTATGCAGTTTTTGTCCTACTGAATTATCAGACAATGCTAAGAATACTGGTACTAGCTATGGAAATTAACCCTGATTATCAAATAAAACTGATAGCTACTGCAAAATTCATCATAAAAGAGTATGCCTGGAGTCCACTAAATTTATTTGGACTATAACCAGTGATAAATCTAAATGGGGAGTTAAAAACTGTGTATCTTTAAAAAAAATTAAGGGTCTGGACTACTTGGAGAAGTGCTGGAACACTTAGAAGGTCAAACAACCTATAACATTTGAAGAGCTGGCCAAATGTGATGAAAATCTTAGAATAAGAGATGAAGATGAGAAGTAAAAAAATATTAATTTTGTTTTAAAGCCAACTGAAGCCTGTGGACAGTAGCTTTTTTGGCTGATACTCCTTGTCCAATCTCATTTTCTGTGAGTGCAACTACTCCTCACCTCAAAGGAGTAGACATTCTTCCAAGAATTGAGGGCTTGATCTCATATGAGACTTGTATATTGTAAAATTATGTGAGCGACTCTTAGTGGACCATAGCAGCCCAAATTATGTACCACTCAAGATCTGCCTGTCTCCTCCTACTGTTCTTTACCCCCAGTAGGGGCTTCTTGCCTTGCTTCCTAGCCAAAGTGGCATTTACAAGTTTTCTTACTATTTTAGTTGTATTAAAATCCCAGTATGTTGCTGAATTTGTTCCTATCATAGACCAGAAAAGCTGGTATGTGCTAGTTACTAGCAGGAGAAACCTATGTCCAGGGAATGGCTGGACTGGACATACAGATGATTTTGCTTTAACAGAGACTTTTTGCTAGGACCAAGAGATACAACCTGAGAGGTCAAAAGAGTTAACTTTCTGTGGGTTGGATTTTTACCAATAGAGATGAGATTAGAGATAAGAAGTAACAGATAAATAGCTTGTCCTAGAAGCCCAAAGGAACTGTTATAAAAAACTGTATTTTCATACAGTCTCTCTGGACATGTCTTATAAGACAGACAAACCAGCCCCGATTTTTCCAAAGCTATGTTTCAAATACTTAATGGACTCTCTTGATTTTGCTTGTCCTCCCTGCCCACGTTCCATTTGCCCTCATGTTTTTTAACTTTGTCTCAGCTTTGTTTTCTGGAGAACATAGGCTAATACAGGATCCATGATACATACTTTAGCATGCATCTCTCAAAATAAGGATACATAACCAAAATATCATTTTCACAGCTTTGAAGATTAGTAATAATTCCATAATATAATTGCTTATCTTTTAGGATATTTTTCTAGCTGTTCATTTTGAGTCAGAATATATCTAAGATTCATACTGCATTTAGTTATTATGCCAATTTAGTTTCTTTTTATCTAAAACATCAGCCCCTTGTTTTTATGGCATTGATTGTTGAAATGTCCTAGTTAGTGCTCCTGATTACTTCATCAAACTGTCATTTAACTTGTCCATCTGTCAACTTTTGAGAAAGGTGAGCTAAATATACAAGGGGCTTCCTTAAAATAACAAGACTCTGCAGATCTTTATTCTGAGATAACAGTATTCACTATTCTTTACATAATTTTCCATACTCATTCAATTTGTTTAGAGAAGAACCATTCCATATTTGTTTCCTGTTTTTAAGCTCACTTTAGGCAGTTGACAGTCCTTTATGCAGTCATGATTCCTCTGTCATATTTGTCACTCACCTTTTCTGAAGGTCTTCAAATCTAGAGCATTTCTTAGTTCTCTGTTTTGGCTTCTCTGTGTGTATGCGTGTGTCCATTGTAGTAAATTTGAGAAATAGTCTGGAAAGTAGATTTTTAAGTTGTGTTCTATTTATTGTTAATATACTCTTACCTTTCTCTTATATTGCAGAAGCTTTTGGTGAATGTTATGTTGATAGATTAACTTTCCTTCTCTTCACTGTTGTGAGTTAATATCTTAATTTTAATTAATTTACTGCCGTCTAATAAATTCTCAAAAGGAAAGTTTAAAAATATTACTTATAAAAATGTAACCTCCAAGCAGCACATCTGCTTGCACTCTTGGTGAAAACATTACTTTGTAACTTGCTTCTACCAATATATTTATTGATTATCTAATTTGTTGTTTTGAGACTTTTTTAATCCAAACTCCTCCTTTCATCTCATTCTGTTGTTTATCTTCTTATTTCAAGCTTATAATTTTAATAAATATATTTTCTTTTTAAATTTCTGTTTCACTTTTGGAAGTTTTGTTATTTTTCTCTTCATACTTAATAGTAATGTATTGTATACTTAAATTTTGCTGAGAGTAGATTGCAAGTGGTTTCTCATTACAAAAAAACATATTTTAAAAAAGAATAACTGTGAGATGATGAATATGTAAATTAGCTTAATTTTGGTAATCATTTTTAAATGTATACATATATTAAGATATCACAGTTTATACTCTAAATATATATAATTTTTATTTGTCAATCATACTTTAATAAAGCTGAAAAAGTTTAGCTCTTATGTTCCAATTTGTCATGTAATTTCTTTTAGATTTTCTCAAAATTAACATTGGAAAGCTTTGTTCAGATCTTCAAATTACTTTGTTCAGATCTTTAAATTGCATGTGTGGTCAAACATGATATACTTCACAGTTTACCTGAGAACTCTATCTTATTCTCTGAATGAGAGTGTGCAGACTTGGTGTTGTTTTATGTATGTTGCACGACTGTGAAAGTAGCAAGGCTAAAATGAGATGGGAAATGCTAGCAGGTGTTGTTTGTAGTCTTTATTGCAGAATTGAATGAGGCTTTTAAAGGCTGAATTGTGTCCCCAAAATTCTCATGTTGACGTCTTAATCTCCAGTACCTCAGAATGTGACTATCTTCGGCTATAGGGCCCTTAGAGAAGTAATTCAGTTAAAATGAGTTCTCTAGGGTAAGCCCTAATCAAATATAAACAATAAGAGATAAGGACACAGATATACACAGGAAAGACCACGTGAAGACACAGAGAGAAGACAGCCATCCACATGTCAAGGAGAGACCACTGAGAAGAAACCAACCCTGCTGATAGCTTTATTTTGGAATTTTTAGCTTTCAAAATTGTGAAAAAATTAAGTCACCAGTTTATGGTATTTTATTATGGAATCTCTAGAAAATAAATACTTTCTGCTCTCTCTTTTGAGATTCTGTCAAATACCCAGTATATTGTTCGATCAACCATATTGAGTGCATTGTCTTTCAATGAATATGTGCAGTCTTGTGGTTTAGAAATTCAGATAAATTTACTAAGGAAAAATGAAAAAGTGATTTTTTTCCTGCCTAACCCTAACCCTAACCCTAACCCTAAAATGTTGATATTCTGTCATAAAAATATACAGGACAAAGGATTTTTAAAATTATTCTGAAACTACCAACTCAACATTTTGTGTGCTTATGTTTATATTCAAAGGTATTTTCACTAATTTTCAGAATTTTTAAAATTAAGTTGTGTTGTCTAATGCAGTTCTTCTCTGAATTAAATATGTGGTGAGACTGGTATTTTCTATTCCCTTTTATTAAAAAAATTATTATCATTACTATTTTCAGTCTTTTTTGTTTGTTTGTTTGTTTGTTTTGAGTTGGAGTCTTATTCTGTCATCCAGGCTGGAGTGCAGTGGCACACTCACGGCCACCCAGAGTTGACCTGCAGGGCTCCGGCGATCTTTCCGCCTCAGCCTTCTAAGTAGCCTAAACTACCAGCGCTCACTACCATGCCTGGCTAATTTTTTTTTTTTTTTAATTTACTGTAGAGATGTGGTCTCGCCAAGTTGCCTGGGCTTGTCTCAAACCCACGGGCTCAGGCAATTCACTTGCTTCAGCCTCCCAAAGTGCTGGGATTACAGGCTGAGCCGCCGAGCCTAGCCAAAAAAAATATTTTAAATTAAAGCTATAGTTCATTACTTTGTTAATTACCACTTCTAAAGCTTTTAAAATGTAACAATTATGCTCAATTTTTATGTTAGAAGCAGGTAGCAGAAAGAATTTAACCAGAATTAAGCTGCACATGGCACTTAAAATATTTTATTGCATCATAATCTCTACATAAAATTATTAGTATTTTTGTTATATTTAACATCAAACGTTTATTGACTCGAAATATTTGAATGAATGGAACATGGTGGAGTATCTACTGTCTCTTTCAAATGTCTCCAAATATATTTTTCCAATATATTTTTTTACCTCTCCAGGAAACAGAGATTTTTCCAAATCATTCTACTAATCGTGGAATTACACGTACACTAGCAGATTTAATAAATGTTTTTCTGTTGTCAATACTGATGACAATGCTTTTTCCCCAGGAAAATTCATTTTTCACAGGAAAATCTGGCCCAAAATACTTTTTCTTTTTTTTTTTAACTTAAAAATTTTTTATTTTAAAATTGTGGGGTATAGCCAGGCTCGGTGGCTCAGCCTGTAATCCCGCGCCTTTGGGAGGCTGAGGTGAGTGGATTGCCTGAGCCCGCAGGTTCGAGACCCACCTGGGCAACTTGGCGAGACCTCATCTCTACAGTAAATCAAAAATCAGCCGGTCGCGGTAGCGCGCGCCTGTAGTTCCAGCTACTTGGAAGGCTGAGGCGGAAGGATCGCCGGAGCCCAGCAGGTCGAGGCTGTGGTGGTCGGGAACGGCCACTGCACTCCAGTCTAGGCGACAGAGTGAGACTCCAACTCAAAAAAAAAAAAAAAATTGTGGGGTACAATTCAGGACTAGGCATACAAAATCGCGCCTTGGATAACCTCATTAGCTACAAAGATCCTTTTTCTTTACCTCCTTCCAATTCTCCAGCTGACTCAAACATATAGGTGCCACTTTGCAGTATAAGGCCAGAGCAGCTCTTCCAGAAAACAGTGTAATCTTTAAAATCTTTCTTAGTTGTTGCTTTCTGCTACCTAAGTGATTCCAATTTCACTAAAATGACATAAGAAACCTGTTCATTTGATTAACATGGAATGTTATAAGGAGTTTCAAACACGCCTCACAGGCTCATCTTAACCAACAAAGGGCAATATCCTTACTACACAAGTAATGTGATGCTCAGTTGTTGCTGAAACATTCTCAAAAAGAGAATTCTTGAATTTTGATAATCAAGCAGGAATCTTGACTCTTTTTGTGTGAGCAGGTGATTTCCTATCTATTATTACTTGGAGGCAGAATAATTGAAAACATTTTTGTCAATCGAGAAAATTTAGTATACCTGAGAGAAATTGCTCACAATTTTTTTTTTCACAGATTTGATAAGAAATAATGCAAATGCACAAACTTTTACATATTCATCTTACTATTTACTGGCACTTAAACCACAAAAATAAATGTCAAGTTATACACAAAAAGATCATTTTGTGGGTAACTTTAAAACCAGCAAAATTTGCTTTGGATATATTAATAGAAATAATGGCCATGGTTCTTGACATTAATTCTAATTACTATATTTGAAATGAACAAATATCTGAACAATGACATATATATTCATTGTAAAGTTTATAATAAAAATTATTCTTGTTAGCTAATTATGATGTAAAATCAAACATGAAACAAAATGTTCCTACCAAATTGTTTATAAGTGTCTACAAATTAAAGAGACTTAATTTGGCTTACTTAAGAACATGTTTTCCAAGGACACTGAAAATTCTGATTAAAATATTTGTATATTAAGGGAAATTGCCTTAAAGTCAAACTGGAAAGATTAAAATATACACCACATAAAAGTAAAAGATAAAATTATCTTGTTTTAACAGCTTCTGAGATGTATAAAAAAATTGGAGAATAATTACCTGAACTAGGATTCATGGGAATTAGCTCTATTATGATAAGAGAAATAAGGTGAGATGCCTGACTTTTCTACTTGGTTTGCTTCCAGTTAGTTGTATAACTTTGGCAACTCACTGTACTATCTAAGCTACAGGTTTCTAATCTTTAAATGAGATTTTTGCCAAATCTTTCAGTAAGCTATATTTTAATTATGACATGATTTTCATTTGTACTTCACTTTGCTTTATTTGCCCCTCTCTCTAGCTGTGTCGTGAATGTATTCTGTCCAATTGAAGAAACTTCAGATGGTGTGATTTCATGGGGAAGCATGCTGCTTGAGGTAACACAAAGAATGTGAGGATTTAAACTTCAGTGACTGAGAAGCAGAGAGTTGAAATAAAGTTTTGAGGATATTTTTATGATTTAAATTCCTTTTACTATGTGCCATTCTAGGAAAATTTTATTGTATTGAAAAAAAAGACATATAAAATAATGTTTTGGTGCTTCTGATTAAAAAATTAACACCTGTCATTTTAAATAATGTGTAAGAAAAATCAAATATATATATACATTTTATATCTACTTTAAAAATAAGGCCAGCTCTCAATTAGTTTTTTCTATGTGCCAAATATATTTAATGTTTCCATATAAATAGGAAATAACTTTTTTACAACTTTTTTGTGGCTTTTACCATTGTGCATATAAAAAAATTAATACTCAAATTTTAATTTTGGTAAAATATATAGAACACTAAATAGACCACCTTAACTATTTTTAAGCATACAGTTTTGTGGTGTTAAGTACATTTACAGGATTGTATGTACAGTCAATCTCCAGAACTTTTTGTTGTCGTTGTTGTTCTTAGGAGGTTTTATTCCACCTGGTGAATACAGTTAGAAAGAAACAAGGTCGGGATGGGGGGGAGAGTCCAGAACTCTTGAAAAACTTAAATGCTGTACTCTATTAAATAGCAATTCCCAATTTTTTCCTTAACCCAAGACACTGCTAACCAATATTCTGCTTTCTCTCTATGAATTTAACTACTCTCTAGGTGTCTTGTGTAAGTGAAATTATAAAGTATTTTTCTTTTGTGACTGACTTATTTTATTTAGCATAGTGTCCTCATGGTTCATACATGCTATCACATGCATTATTATTTTCTTCCTTTTTGAAGCTAAATTATATTCCATTCTGTGTATATAACACACTTTATTTATGCATTCAGCCATTGATGAGTGCTCAGGTAGTTTTCAACTTTTGGCTATTTATGATAATACTTCTATGAACATGGATGAAACTCAATTTTTAATTATTTTGGGTGTTTACCCAGAAGTGGAATTGTCGGCTCTTACACTGATTTTTTTTTTATTTATTTGAGAAACAAAAATAATTTGAGGATTTGAACCTCAGCGACAGTTTTCCACGGCAGCTGTACATTTTACACTTATACTAAAAATGCACAGGTGTTCCAATTTCTCTACATCCTTACCAATACTAATTAGTTTTTCTTTATTGTTTGATAGAAGCCCTCCTAATGGGTGTGAGATCCTATCTAATTGTGATTTGCATTTCTTTAAGTGATTAGTGATGTTGAACATCTTTAACTGCCTGTTGACATAAGCTATTAAATTCTTTTGTCTGTTTTTAAAAATTATGTTGTTGTTTTTCTTACTGAGTTGTAGGAGGTCTTTATATATTATGTATCTTAACCCCTTGTTAGATATATGACTTGGTAATATTTTCTCTCATTCTCTAATTTACCCTTTCATTCCATTGTTTCTTTGATGCACAGAATTGTTTAATTTTAATATTATCCATTGTATCTATTTTTATTTTTATTCTTGTGTTTTTGGTGTAATACCTAAGGAATTATTGCTAAATGAATTGTCATAAAGTTTTCCGTTATGTTTTTCTTCTAGGAGTTTTAACTTTTTAACTCTTATGTTTAGATCTTTCATCCATTTTGAGTTAATTTTGTATAAGATGTAATTAAGGATTCAATTTCATTCTTTTGCACGGGGCTATCCAATTTTTCTTGCACTATTTGTTGCAAAGACTGACTCGTTTCTTCAATAAATGGTCTTGGCACTCTTGTCAAAAATCATTTGACCATAAATAGGAAAGCTGATTTCTGGGCTCCCTTTTCTATTTCATTGGCCTGTCTGTGTGTCTTCAATATTTTACCACCATTTTGATCATTGTACTTTGCAGTAAGTTTCAAAATAAAGCACAAGACCTCCAACTTTTTAAGTTTTTTTCAAGATAGTTTAGCTATTGGGGGATAAATTAAAGTTCCATATGAGTCTTACTATGGATTTTTCTATTTCGCAAAAAAAAAAAAAAAGACATTGAGATTGTGATAGAGATTGCAGTGTCTATAGATTGCTTTCAGTAATATTGATAGTTTAACAATATCAAGTATTTCAATCCCTGACTCTGATATATATTTTCATTTATTTGTGTCTTTTAAAATTGTATTCAGCAACATTTTGTAGTTTTCTGTATTTACGTCTTTTATCTCTGGTTAAGTTTATTTCTAATTAATGTATTCTTTTTCGTGTTATTTTAATTTGACTTGTTCACTAAATTTCTGTTTTGAATCATTCATTGTTAATGTACATAGGTACAACTTATTTTGTATATTGATTTTGAACTCTACAACTTTGCGAATTTATTATTTCAAAGAGTTGTAGAATTGTTAGGGTTTTTAATATATAAGATTATATTGTCTGCAAACAGAAATGATTTTTCTGCTTTTTTTCCAATTGTATGCTTTCAATGTTTTTCTTGACTAATTACTGTACTAAAGGTATCAGTACTTTGTTAAGTAGAATAAACAAAAGTAGATAAAATTATCTCCTTTGTAATCTTACAGGAGAAGCTTTCAATCATTCAATATTAAGTATAATATTATTTGTGGACTTGTAATATATGATTTTGTTATTTTGAAGTCGTCTCCCTCCATCTCAATCTTATTGAGTATTTCTATTTTGTATTAAATTTTATGAAGGCAATTTTTTCTTAAGAACTTGCCCATGGAAAACCTTTCTGCCATGAATCTTTCTTTTTATTTATATTCTTCTTGCTAATCATTTCTGTTTTAAAACTTTTTTTAAAATGGCAAATAATTTTCTGCATCAACTAAAATGATTATGCCAGGACTTTTTTCTCATTTTTCTGATAATATAAAAATTAATACATTTTAATGTGTTGACTCATCCCTGAATTTTCTAAAAATAAGTTCTACTGGTCATGGTGTGAAATTATTTTAATGTGCAGTTGTGCAGTTGAATTCTGTTGGTAGCACTTTGTTGATAATATAATATTTTTATCTATATTTATGAGAAATATCATTCTTCAGTTTCCTTTTCTTGTAGTGTCTTTGGACCTGAATATCAGGGTAATTCCAACCTCACAGAATTATTTTAAAAGTGTTCCCTCAGCCGGGCTCGGTGGCTCAGCCTGTAATCCCGCGCCTTTGGGAGGCTGAGGTGAGTGGATTGCCTGAGCCCGCGAGTTTGAGACCCGCCTGGGCAGCGAGACCTCATCTCTACAATAAAACAAAAAATCAGCCGGGCGTGGTAGCGCGCGCCTGTAATTCCCACTACTCGGAAGACTGAGGCGGAAGGATCGCCGGAGCCCAGCAGGTCGAGGCTGCGGTGGCCGGGAGCGGCCACTGCACTCCAGTCTGGGCGACAGGGTGAGACTCCAACTCAAAAAAAAAAAAGTGTTCCCTCTTCTTTAATTTTTTAGAGAATTTGAGATGATAGATGGTAATTTATCTTTACTGTCTGAGAGAATTCCCTAGTGAAATCATCTGCAACTGGACTTTTGTTTGTTTGAGATTTTGATTACTTATTTAGTCTCCATTTTTTCTAGAGTTGTGTTCAGATTTTCAATTTTTTATAAGACAGTCTTGTTAGGTTGAATGTTTGTAGAAAATTATTAATTTCATCCAGGTTATTCAATTTGTTGGGAAGCAATTATTGATGATATTTTTTTTAAATATTTTTTATTACTTTAAAATCAATTGTAATGTTCTTTCTTTTATTTCTGGCTGTAGTTATTTTTCTCTCTTTTTGTTAGTCAGTATAGCAAATGTTTAACTAATTTTATTGATCTTTTTTAAAAAAGCATCGCTTGCTTTAATTGAATTTAAGCTACAGACATCATAGGCTGGATCCTGACCTCAAGCTAAAAAGATATAAAATCAGGAAACACATGTAGTACTAGTCCCTTCTCCCATGGGGTGCCTCCTGTCTCTTCCAGAATTTACTTACTTTTAATTGTTCTTCAATGCCTTCAGAAAATATGTGTGTACATAAATACATCCAAACTTTTCAGTTGTCTTATTAAGCAAGTGAATTGGTCTAATAGTATCTAATTTACTCATTCACACACACACACACACACACACACACACACACACACACACACACACACGGGGAAATTAACTTTTCAAATTTTTTGCTACTTGGATTTCTCAAGGAGTACTTTCTAAGGAATATAAAATGCTATATTTGTTTTTTATACGTATTTGACTTCTAAGCTACTGTACTTTATAATATAACCATTAACTTTGGGATTTGGGATATTTCGATTTAATATAGATTGGATTGATGTCAAAAAACTCATCCAGGGTCTGGTTATTTTACAGACAAAAAAATACTGTTAAATTTTAGCTCTGTTGCTCTAAGAATATCCCAAGAGACACTCTTGGCTAGAGTGTGGCTGATCATATGCATCTTTATTTACATATGTGAGACATAGGACCACAAAGTACAAATTTCCACAGCTACTGAGACAAGTGCTGTTAAGGAGTAATAAAAATGTATGAGGCAGTAGAATTCATAAATAAACTGAAGATTCAGCTATAGAAAAATAAGGAGCTCATGGTCATATGATGGAATAACAAAAAGCATGAAGAAATAACAAGGAGAAAGTAACTAATAAAATTGTGATTTATTAGAGTTCTGGTAGAAGCAATAGACTTAGTATGATATGATTCTTGCTAGCAATTTAGGAGCAATGACTAATTCTATCAGGGTCTTTGTGTAATAAATGTAGCATGTGATTTAAAGTATATGTGTCTATTTAAAGAATATAAGTTCAATGAAAGTTGAGACCATTTTTAGACACATATCATAAATTTGTTTAATAAATTATTAAAGAGCAAGAGTGTGAAATTATTTCAATTGATATTGGTTATTTGCTTCTCCAACAGATTTACATGATTGTGTTGGTTTCAGACTACTTTGCCTATTTATCTGACTTGTACCTATGGTTTTTATTTGACTTACATGTATACTCTATTAGATTATGCCAGTCATGTACTAGGGGAAAATGACATTAGCTTGTTAAAATGTTCTTCTTGAGTTCAGTCTAAATATATGTTTAGACACTTAGTCACAAAATTCAATCATTTGACTACTGAGAAATTTTGCTAACTTTGATTATTAAAGTAAAAAGTACTTGCTGAAAACAATTTACTTAATGCTAAATTATATAGCATCTTTTGAAAGTGTTTGTTCATTAAATAATTGATTAAATTAAATTGCTTAAAAAGCACTAATACCTTGTCTTAGTCAGTGTTAATAGTCAACAGATAGTTTCTTGGGTTGAATGAAGACTAATGTTCAAATAAATGAAGTATAATTGGCAACAATTTTTCATTGTGTTCCTTCTTTCCACAGCAATTTCAAATACTAAAATGCGACATTTGGTCTTACAGTGTTCAAGGATTTATTTTTAATGTCTCTTACAATAACTAGTCTGACTTGTAATGATTCCTACAGACCTTTTAGTATACGCTATAAATCGTTGCCTAAGGCTCATTTACTCTAATAACCTTCTTTGTATGATACTTTCATTTGTTCAATTCTAACTAAAATCTAAATGAATTAACACTATTTTATTAGTGAAATGGCATTTTATTTTTTTAGTTTATATAAGAAGCAAAGCAAAATATCACAAAGCATGCTATTGTGGAGGAAGAAAATGATTGAAATAAAAATATGACAATTAGTCTGATCTAGTATTTTCTCCCAATAGGCTGGTACTAACACTACATAAACTGCTGATGAAGTGTTATTGTTTAGAATATAATTAACAACGAATAGTCCTGTTCTTTATATCAATAAATCATGTTAACTGGCATAGCTTTGGGAGATGAAAAACAAACAACTCTTCAAAACAAACATAATTTTAATGAGCTGTATTGAACAAGGGCACTCAAATCTTTCTATAGCATCTAATCCAACTCTTGGTGTAAAATGTCTACACATAATTGATAAAAACATCGAGCAAATCGTAAGACATAATTTCTAAAAAATATGTTGGTTTTTTTTTTCACTCAAGTATGCTTTATGTATATTACCAACTATTTGAAAGAAAGTAAAAGTGCCGGTTGAATCCTCTGAGAATCATACACTTAGATAAAGATAAATGTGCAAGAAATTTATTAGTAGAAATACCTATGAGAAAAAATGAGAAGGATCCAGTGAGATTAGGAGAGCTGTCAGGTGCCAGAGATACAAGTATGACCCAGAGTGAAGGTAATAGAAAAAGCAAAGGAGGTTATATAGAAGCATTGTAGACTGTAGTGCAGATCTGAAAAATGTTCCGCTAGACTGTCAGGGAGAACTCAAGTCAAAGTTGTACATCAGAGGATTCCTGTCTCCTGGGAATGGGCCTGCCTTACTATCTTTGCCACAGTCAGTCATTGGCTAGGAGGAGTTCATGGGAAAATACAGCAGTGATAAAAAATACAGCAATAGATTTCCAAGTGTAGCAGCTGGGCATTCAGTCAATTACATTCCCTGGAATAAGAAATCTGAGTGGCACCTCCATACTAGACACGAAAAAACAGAGTTTTGGGCCAGACTAAGTTGCTCACACCTGTAATCATAGTGCTTTAGGAGGCCAAAGAGGAAGTATTGCTTGAGCCCAGGAGCTCAAGTCCAGCCTGGGAAACATAGCAAGACCTTGACTCTACAAAAATATATTTTTTAAATTAGCCAGGTATGGTGGTGTGTGTTTATCAGCCCAGTTACTTGGCAGGCTGAGGCAGAGGGATTACCTGAGTGACCCAGCCTGGGTGACAGAATAAGAGCCCAGCTAAAAAGAAAAAGAAAAAAAAAAAGGATGTTGACTAAATGATCTATCATCCATATAATGAACCATTAAGTAGTAATTAAAATAATTTTACATGTATTTCAATGGATATAAAACAACATGTTAATTAGTGAAAGAAATAAGATTTGGGGATAAATTTAGAATGTAATCTCATTTGTACAAAAGGAACACATCTTCAAAAATATCTACACATATATTTGTATATGCATAAATGGTGTGTAGAAAGACAAATATAAAATAATTAGCATTGGTTATTTCTAAGGGAATAGAACAGTTAAAGTGAAATTGTCAGTTTTTAAATCATTGTGCACTGTTGATTATTATGACTCCTAATTATAAAAAATATTAATTATAAGTTGCACTTTTGAGACACCATACTATGGTATAAAAATTACTAGCTGAAAGTTCCTAAGAAATGATTTTATAGTTTTTAGTTTTACTGGCTGGGTGAATTAATGTGAATGATTATTTTCTGTATCTGTTTCCTCACTAGTTAAAGCACAATCTTCTTCTGTATAATCTCTAAATTTTAAAATGCCTATCCAAAACAAAATTTTGAACTTTTTCATTTTACCTATTAGTGCTTATCCAAATGCAAGCAGATTTTTACATATTTCCAATTTTTGTGAAAATAGCATTTTATATTTTGCTATTTAATTTAATACTCATCAAAAACATTATGGAACAAAAATGTGTTAACTCTTCTTTTTTAACACACAGGTGGCTCTTGTCTCATGAGATTTGGGAAAATTGCCCATTCCTTCAATTAAATATATATAACCAACAAGACTGAAGGGACATTAAAAGAACTCTACATGTTCCTTCTGAGACCACTACATCCCAAACACACACAGGACTTCACAAATGCTCTCTGCCTTACCATTACAAACTACCTGGGAATTTGGTCCCGACAGGAAGGCCACAGTTAGAATGAATAATCCACCTATGAGAAATGGCAACTTCGTGTAATGCCATGCTAAGTACCTTCATCTTCTATAATAGGTACAAAAGTTTTTTAGACGATTTCCTCAGTTCTATGAAAGCAAACAAAAACAATATAAAGCTTCAAATATTATATCAATTTATATACCAAAAAATTATACATATGCAAGCATGATTGTTTCACTAGGATGTATATACTTCCACGAAGGCAAAATTTTCTTGTTAGTTACCGAACATTTTGTGAGTATTATTTTATTTATACTATTATTTGCACTATGGCCATCATCAGCATTGTTTTGACTGCTCACCGGCTTTAAGCTCTGCTGTTGGGTACCCTAATTGGTAGCAATCTAAGTGAGTGAAAATTATAGAGAATAGAAATATCATTGTCTCTGTAATGGTAATGTAGCATTAGGTGGGATACCAGTTTCCTGACACAGCAAAAGTCATTACGTTCTTCAATCTCTGTATTTTTCTTGATTAGAATTTGGAAAGGATTCAGCCAACATTTTCTACCTTTGAGTTGAAGTTGTTCAAGATACCTCTTGCTCAATTACTGAACTCTTCCAAAAGCTCCACAAATCTCAGTGGGCCAAATTCACCTGAGCCTATACCTTGTTCTGCTTCTCATTGCAGGTCTGTCTGTCACGGAACCACCATGGAATCAGGTTCTGATTTAACAGTGTGGAAAATTATTCTGTGTGAGCTTTCTTCTTCATGTTTCCAGCAGCATCTGAGTTCTTTTATGCCTGTTGGACCTACTTGATTAGTTCAGGAAAGGTAGCTTGGGAATCGGAAGAGAAAAGAGCCAGATGCATTCACAGTGTCATGTTCACAGTATTCATTGTTAACATATATATTTCATATATCTTAGCATTTATTTATATATTCTTCATTTTGCTGTATTGTGTCATTTTTGGTTGGTTTTGATTTTTTATTCCTTCTTCAACCATTTATTGTCATTAACTTAATTTTTAAAATACTTTAATGAAATATAATAGAATGTATTCAAATCTTATTAATTTATTGTTTCAGTTTGTTCTTTGAATATTACCAGTTTCCTTGATATGTATAATCATTAATGAGCTACTTGATGTAGTACATTTCCTCTATTTACAGTTGAAATGAGAAATCAGAACTCTGACTGGAACTCACTGAAACTCCAACACATTTGTTGTAGCTTCTATACTTGCCACCACAGATTTAAAAATTTGTTTGGAAAAAATATTTTAATAACACTTCATATTTTTATATTTTTTTGCCACTACAAATCACAGTAATAGAATGCAAGCTTCTTTCCATTTATTTTTTCTCATTCTTTTCCCCAGTCAGAAAACTTCAAATCAGTCAACCATGTTTGTCTAGCATACAATTGATACCTAGTTTAGAAAACACCTTTTTTCTTTGCAAATAATGGAAGTCTTTTCAGCCTGTTTGGCAAGGTGGCAATTGAGTCTATTTCCTAAAGTATACCTGTTATGCTTTGCAATAAACTTCTTAGCTTCAACTCACTGATAGTTCCTTGGCAGTATACATTTCTACATAGTTTACTTCTCTTCTTTCATACTGTGCTATTGCTGTTCATATCTTAGAAGGTCAAAGTGACTTGAGAGATTTGGTTATATTATTTTGTTCTGTTTTAATTTCTACTATTGTTTAACAGGACATTTTTTCCTTTACATTTTTAATTTATCAAGAAGGCATTTTGGAATTACGTAGAAAAATTATATATTTTTTCTCTATCATTTCTTCTGAATTTTAATATGTAAGTAACTTAAGATTTTAAATTTATTAACTCCAGATTGCAATGAAGAAAATTACTTCTGCCTTTTCGTTTACTGTCTGCTAACCTAGCTTGTCATTTTATCTTTTCTGCTACATTTTCAGTAAATTCAACAAAAATAAAATTAAGAATATCTGTTATGTATTCATCACAAAGCAAGCACTTAGAATTAAAAGTTAAGTAAAATATAATGTGTTCTTATAATAAGCTCATCTGTAAAGAGAGAAGATATGTGAACATTATGATATTATGTAAAGGGTTTTAATGTTGCCATTTGCCAAAATCAGAGAGAAGACTGAGAAAGATGTGATAAATTTGACTGGAATATTGAGGAAATCATCATAGGAAAGGAAATATTTTTATGTATACTTAAGAATAAGTAGAACAGAGTCTGGTATCATTACAAACTAAAAGGAAAAAAAAGCTGTCTGCATATGTGTGGCTACTTTAAGGAACTATCTGCTCATTCATGAGGTGCTTGCTTTCCCAAGTCTGTGATGAAGTATTAGATCAATAAAAGAGAAAACAGCAAATGCTTTTATTTGAAGGAATGAAGTGGAAAGATATTTACTTTTCCTGTTAATGCCACTATTTCTTAAAATATTTTCAGAATATCTCTGCAAAATTGTTTAAGAATCAGCTCATGAACATAACAAGGAACCTGCTTTTATCACTTAATCAACTTATTTATGCCTCAGAAGATATATGCAATTGGACTTAACTTACTCATTAAAAA
The DNA here is from genome assembly GCA_027257055.1 of Cephalopachus bancanus. NCBI lineage: Eukaryota > Metazoa > Chordata > Mammalia > Primates > Tarsiidae > Cephalopachus > Cephalopachus bancanus. Next base: position 13,540,767 of record JAPVLO010000024.1, on the reverse strand, counting down.
TTATCTCATAAAATTTGGCATTTCAAAAATTTATATCAAAAGGCTAAAATGATTTCACAATTTAAAACAAAATATACCTATTCTCCAAAGTGAAGCTTTAAAAAATTGATAGGACGTGATTATCAAGATTGAAACCTTGGCAGATTGGGAGAATCTGCATGCATTTGCAAATATTTACTTATTTCCTAAGATTATATACCTCATATCGTAATTGTTTTGGGATTTGTTTGGCAAAAGAAATACAGTTTAATTAAAGAATTGTTGATATATATTAGCCATCCCCCCAAATTCAAGGTGCTTAAATTCTAGTAGATAGGAAAAGCATTGTAGTAGATATTTGATATCGGTTTCTTAATTGTCTTTGCAGACTTTACTTTGAATCGTAGCTGTTTGCATATCCTTTAGTACTATGCTAGAAATATGTTTCAAAATTATTAAAACACACTTGATATGAGGTCTTGGCATCTTGTTAACATGATTCCATAAGGTCTTGATGCTGAAAAACCATCACTCTATTGGCAGCTTACTTCTTGAAAGCCTTTGACAGAGATAACAGCCAAAGTTTGAATTACACTTGTGCTTTTATTAATGTTCCAGATTAGGTATAACTATACAAGTTCAAATTTCTTTGAAACCTCTACTACAACTAATATCCTTATTAAGGACAAAGTATCATCATGTGCATCATTATTTGACTAACCAACAAAGATATTGCCATTGTGTCTGTAATTTGAGCAGTTTGTTTCCTGAATCTTCTATAATTCTCCTCTGGGTGTTTGATGTTGGAAGCACGTAATAAAGCAAGGGAAATTCATCTTAACATCTCTACATTTCCATATCCTCAAGCTCACCATCACCCATACTCCCGCCTTTCTTTAATTGATTAGAAGGGGCTTTTCTGGTTTTTGTTTTGGATGTCATTTCCTGCACATGAAGTATAGTCATAAAATTCTCCAAAGAAATTATTGACTTAAACTTTCTCTTTCTTTTGAATTTTGTTTTGATTTTATTAATTTTTAATTTTAAAGATGTGGGATACAATTCAGGGTTAAGTATACAAATGTTCATTATGTAAGTACCCTTGTTGTTGAGGTGTGCCCCCTGCCCCCTGCAGAATCCCACTACTGCCAATTCCACCCTCCCCGCCCCCTGGCAATTTCCCACTACTGACAATATTATATTGAGACCATACAGAAGAAGAAAAGTTGAAAGACACAATTTAGAAAATGTCCCACATACAGATTTATATTCACACTTCCACATCCAACAGGCATTATTTTCCTTAGTTTAACTAAAGTTACTCCTTGATAACAGTCTTGTGAAAGTTTAGGAACTTACTGGCCAAATTACCAAGGGTTCCTAGATGTTTTATATATGATATTGCTTCACATTAGGGCCACCTCCATCTGGTATTGAATTATAGCATTAATATTCTAAAGACAAATTTAAATCCTTCTCTATTTTGATTTTATTATGAAGTCATCTTCAATTAATTTGGTGTCCCTAAAATATTAGAACTAGTCACCCATTTTTCTTTCCTAAACTCACTCTCCCCAGGGTGAATGGGGACATGAGTAATGCCAGAAGTGTTATCTTTTTAAAATACCTGTATGCCCTGTACTCTTTAATAATGTAATGCAGCTGAAATTAGGTGCCTTTAAATGCAGTTTTATTATGGTTTAATTTTTTAATTCAACCATCCTTCACATGGGAAAGTTGCATAACGTAAGAAACTGATCAGGTATCCAATTGAATCTTTTTTGTTGTTTTGCTTTGATTTGATTTTTGCTTCAGCAGTAACCTCAATAACAGCACTTAAAATAAATGTGCTGCCTAATATTACAGTTCAGTCTACATTTTTTGTTTGATGACTCTAAGAGTTGCTTTTATTAGTGCTTTGTACTCTTTTCCTTCAAGCCTCATTATCAATAGAATTTTCACTGTTCACACTAAAATCCTTTTCTTAATTCTATTGCAGCTGAATTTTCGTTTGTTTTTATGCCATATTTGAAGTTAGTAATAGACAATTTAATTCAGAGTGAGGTTTAGTTCTCATGATTTCTTTTTGTGTTGGTCATTTATTCTATTTTTCAGGAAGATTACTATAAAATAGTCTTCATAAATTGAATTATGGTCTCTTTTGTTTAACTTAATCCAGCTTATATATAGACATCTTTCTCTGGTTTGAGTGTATTTTTATACTTCCATTGAGGATTCTTGATGGTTTTAAAATCCATGCTGTCAGATTCTTTAAAGCACTCCATTTACAGCATATTTTTGATATATAAAAAGTGACCTTATGCTTTTACTTCCATTAAAAATATATTGATATAGTATTAGTTTTACCCTATCAATGACTATTTGAAAATCTATAATTTAGAGATACTATATGTAACTATCTCTTCTCATTGGGAGACAAGTCTCAAATAATGCAAATATCTGAATTGGTTAACCAAGTTTTAATTTTATCAATACATTTTCTTAGTAATAATTTCAACATGGCATTAGTATAATTGTTACACCATTTGTAAGCTCTGTATTAATTAGAAAATGTTAATATATATTTCTTTATCAGTACACCTAAAATTTACTTATAAAACTAGGACAATCCAGAGTATTTTCTTCTTAAGGTAAATAGCACCATTGTTTCAACTCAATGCAAGACAATTATACATAAATCAGTAAGATTTTATAACTTACTACAAAGTAAAGCAAGGATTTTCTGTCTTTTTATTTTAAAACAAATTTTAAAAGAAGCAACAAAAATATCCAACACTGAGATGATAATTAAGAATAAGTTAGATAATACACATTTTATAGAATTAAGTGATAAAAATCACATGGTTTGGAAAGAAATGTTACGGCATTATTTTTTCTGCATAGTGCCAATTAAACACATTTGAATATCATAATTATACAAAACAGCTATTATTGCTTTTGTAAAAACAGATGCATACAAAAGAATAAAATGTACTGAAAAGCTACACACCAGGATATTATTTCTTTATTTCTAAGGAGTATTATAGAATGATTAAATAAAGCATTATCTTTATGTCTAAAGTTATGCTTAAATAATAGTTTGTTATAATTTGTGTAGTTACTTTGAAATTATATACTCATTAATAACTAAAGTGAATAAATCAATTTCAGGCCTTTGGAATATTTATTTTATTTTTAAATTTTTCTGTATTTTAAATGTCACAAGATGTAAAAGTAGTATTTAAAAGCCAGAATCCTTTTTTTGTTACATACATACTCAATTAAGCTACATCTAAACAAAGTAAAAAAGAGGTTTGTTAAGGAAGCCAAAGATATTTAAGATACATTTTTAGAAACAAATAAATTCAAAAGAAATACCAAAAGTCTGATTAAAAGATAGATTAGTGAAAATGAAACAAAACCTTCTATGTCTGTACAATGAATGGGAGTGATGTGTGTATTCATACATATTTTTATGAACTCTGATGTTTTTCTAATATTCTTTCACAGATTATTAATTTTCTTCTTTACGTTTTTGCAAAGTATCACTAAATTTTCATTAAAAATTCAAAATTGTTAATAACTACTGGTAAATTTATCTTTCTATATAATTTTGCCTTGGTTTTCACTGGAATTATGATTGGGTTCTTGTTCCAATATTGCATTCATATTTGGAAAAGGCTGAATTATTGTAACAATATTGTATTTCAGCCCATAAATATATTTCCACCTTCATTAGAAACAGACAATAATGATGTCAAACATAATCCATGAAACTATCTACTCCCTAAAGACCATTTGCTGTGTAGTCTCATGGTCTAGCATGCATCTTATAGAAACAAGGCAAGCTGGTAGATTGTAGGGTTGAGATGTGCTTTATCTTTATTGAAAAAGATTCTGCCAGAGAATTAAAAAAATTAATTATCTACTTCTTTTATAGGTGAAAAATCAGGAGTAGCTTTCAGTAGATAGTAATTTCAACTTTATATTTTTACCATTCCTCTGTCAAAAAAAGGTGGTTAGCCTGATATTACCATGAATTACAAACAACAACAAATAGTCCTAAGAGAAAAGCATGGCGGATCACATTTCCCATTCACCAGTGAAATTAAGCCTGAAAATTTAATTTATTCTTCTTAGATTTCTAGAGAAACAAGGAAAAGTCTGTTGACATGCTAACATTTGGATTTTTATTATTAAAAAATCAGGATACAGGGACAAACAACTAAAGAGAAGTGAAGTGTAACTATGACAACAGAATGAAAAGGTACAGAAAGTTTTTCCAAAAAGATCAAGTGGATGATCTAGATCTTTGCAATTTTTCAATATGAGGTTAATGGCAGAATCTTGTATGAAATATAATTTGTTTTAATTTTAGATAAATCTTTATAAAATCAAATCTAAATGGAAACTTGTATTTAGTCAATAACATGAATCTCTACTAATTTAAGATTGAAAGATTCATCTTTGAAGATACCTCAAAATGAATAATAATGTGTTTTCAGTCACAAAGAGTACTGGTGAGAATTATTATATCTATAAGGTAAACAAATATACACTAAAAATATTAAGGAAATATTTAAAGGAACCAATAGATGTTGAAGCTACAAACATTACCAAAACAAAAAACAAAAACTACATGTAAATTACAAAAAAAAAAAAAAAAAAAAATTTCCCTGAATTTTCTTTCTAAATTTAATCTTTACTTTTGCATATAAAATTATTTTTGTTTATATCAGTTTCAGATAGGATTTAGGTGCTATCTTTGCTGCTATTTGTGAAGTTTTATTGCTGTATTAGTACTAAACAAAAACATATAAAACTAAAATAAATGAAGTACTAAATAAATTGCAGTAACAATGTTAATAACTTCTCAGGAAAATTTATGTTTTCCAGCTTTATGAAGATATGATCGACAAAGATTGTATATATTTAAGATATATATACATGTATTATGATTTCATATACATATACAATGTGAAATGATTACCATAATTAACATATCCATCACCTCACATAGCAATCTGTTGTGTGTGTGTGTGTGTGTGTGTGTGTGTGTGTGTGTGTGTGTGTGCGCGCATGTATGTGGTGAGAACAATTAAGATCTGCTGTCACGGCCAGGCTCGGTGGCTCAGCCTGTAATCCCGCGCCTTTGGGAGACTGAGGTGAGTGGATTGCCTGAGCCCACGGGTTTGAGACCCACCTGGGCAACGAGACCTCATCTCTACAATAAATCAAAAAATCAGCTGGCGTGGTAGCACATGCCTGTAATTCTGGCTACTTGGAAGGCTGAGGCGGAAGGATTGTTGGAGCCCAGCAGGTGGAGTCTGTGGTGTCCAGGAGCAGCCACTGCACTCCAGTCTGGGCAACAGAGTGAGACTCCAACTCAAAAAAAAAAAAAAATTCTGCTGTCTTAGCAAATTTCCAGTATATAATACATTATTATTAGGTATAGTCATCTTGCCACTCTCCAGGACATATTTATCTTATAAGCTTATAGCCTGTGACTAAATTCTTTCAATTACATACATCCTCTGACTCTGGGAACCTTCTACTATTTTTGTTATGAGTTCAACTTTTTGAGATTCCACATAAAAAGTGATATTATGCTGTATTGATCTTTCTCTGCATGGTTTATTTTACTTAGCATGTTGTCATCAAGGCTCAGCCACATCACAATTAGCAGAAATTACTTCTTGTTAAAGGCTTTTTTAGATAATCCATTCTGAGCCGAGCTTGGTGGCTCAGCCTGTAATCCCACGCCTTTGGGAGGCTGAGGTGAGTGGATTGCCTGAGCCCATGGGTCCAAGACCCACCTGGGCAGGCGAGACCTCATCTCTACAATAAATCAAAAAATCAACCGGGCGTGGTAGCGCATGCTTATAATTCTGGCTACTTGGAAGGCTGAGGCGGAAGGATTGCTGGAGCCCAGTAGGTCGAGGCTGTGGTGGCCGGGAGCGGCCACTGCACTCCAGTCTGGGCGACAGAGTGAGACTCCAACTCAAAAAAAAAAAAAAAAGATAATCCATTCTGCATGAGTTTATATCCATCCTTTTTTTACAAATTAAATCATGCATCAATGGGCATTTAGGCTGTTTCTATAGCTTGGCTATTGATAATTCTGCAGCAAAAAACACGAGAATGCAGATACAACTTCAAAATAGCGATTTCATTTCCTTTGGTTATATACCCAGTGGTGCGATTGCTGGAACATATGATAGTTTTTTAAAAATTTTTTTGAAGAAATGTCATACTCTTTTCCATAATGTCTGTAGCAATTTATATTCCCACAAAAGTATGTAGGATTTATTTTCCCTATATCATGACCAACACTTGTCTTTTGATTTTTTGATAATAGTTATCATAATAGGTAATTTGCATTTCTCTGATTAATGATGTTGAGCACTTTTTCATACACCTCTAGGTCATTTGTATGCCTTCTTTGGGAAGTGTTTATTCGGATTCTTTCCCATTTTTAAATCTATTTATTTGTATTTTTTCTATTAATTTGTATGATTTCGTATATATCTTGGATATATGCTACTTACCAAATATGTGATTACCAAAGTTTTCTTCCCATTCCAAAGGCTGTCTTTTTCCATTCCAGTTTGAATACTTACTATTTTTTTTTTCTTGCCTAATTGGGCTTGATAGGATTTTCATTTGAAAGTTGTTAATAAAAGTGGTGAGAGCAAGACTACCAAAACTCTAACTTCAGCAGAAGAATCCAGATTACCAAAATAAAAGTCTAAATTCAGGACATAGAAGACAAAAGCATAATACAAAAAAATCAATGAAGCAAAAAGCTGGTTCTTTGAAAGGATAAACAAGATTGATGGACCCTTAGCTAGACTGGTCAAGAAAAAGAGAGAAAAAGCCCAAATAAACATAACCAGAAATGCAAAGGATCAAGTCATGACTGACCCCAAGGAAATACAAAAAATTATCAGAGATTACTATGCACACTTGTTGGAAAAAATTTTGTAAACCTAAGTGAAATGGGAAATTTTCTGACATCACATAACCTCCCCAGGTTGAAACAAGAAGAAATAGAGACCCTAAATAGACCAATAAGGAAATCAACTATGTCATAAGAAAGCTACCTACAAGAAAAAACCCTGGACAAGATGGCTTTCCATACATACAGGGAGGAGCCAATACCAATCCTATTGAAAGTATTCCAGTCAATCAAGAAAGATGGAACTCTCCCTAAATCATTTTATGAAGCTAACATCACACTGATACTCAAATTGGGTAAAGATTAAACAAAGAAAGAGAACTAGAGGTCAATATCTTTGATGAACATAGATGCTAAAATTCTCAACAAGATTCTAGAAAACTGGATCCAACAGTACATCTCAAAAGTCATCTGCCATGGCCACGTATACTTCATCCCTGGAATGCAGGGCTGGTTCAACCTCCAAAAGACCATAAATGTAATTCAACACATCAACAGATATAAAAACAAAAGCCACATGATAATATCATTTGATATAGAAAAAGCTTTCAATAAAATCCAGCACCCCTTCTTGATAAAAGTCCTCAAGCATTTACGCATAGGTGGAACATACCTCAAAATAGCAAGAGCCATCTATGAGAAACATTCAGGCAACATACTGCTAAACAGACAGAAATTAGAATAATTTCCCCTGAAAACCAGAACAAGACAAGGCTGCCCACTCTCACCTCTCTTGTTCGACATATTATTGGAAGTTATAGCTAGCATAATCAAACAAGAGAAAGAAATCAGGGGTATCCAAACAAGACAGGAGGATGTTAAGTTATCCCTCTTCAGAGATAGCATGATTCTATATTTCAAAAACCCAAGAGAATCTGTCAAAAACCTCCTTGCACTGATAAAGGACTTTGGTAAAGTCTCAGGGTATAAAATAAATGTGCAAAAGACAGTTGCATTCCTGTACACCATTAATCAACAAACAGAAAACCAAATAAAAACACAATCCTATTCATAATAGCCACACACATACAAAAAAAATGCAGTGCCTTGCCATCTTTCTAACTAGAGAGGTAAAAGATCTTTATAATGAAAACTACAGAACAGTGCTCAAAGAAATCAAACATGAAACAAAAAATTGGGAAAATATTCCATGCTCATGGACTAGAAAAATCAACATTATTAAAATGTCCATCCTACCCAAAGCAATCTACAGATTTAACTCAGTACACATTAAATTGCCAGTATAATTCTTCTCAGATCTGGAAACGACGATACAGAAATTTATATGGAAACACAAATGACCTCAAATAGTCAAAACAATCTTTAGCAAAAAAAAAAAAAAGCCAAAGATATCTCACTCCCAGACTTTAAACTTTATTATAAAACTACATGAATCAAAACAGCCTGCTGTTGGTACATGAGCAGGCATATAGACCAATGGAACAGGATAGAGATACTTGAAGCAAAACCTAAATATTGCAGCCAATTCATCTTCATCAAAGCCTCCACTATCAACCACTGGGGAGAGGAGAACCGATTCGTAAATTGTGCTGGAATTCTGGCTGACCACATGCAGAGGATTAAAACCCTTGCCTATCTCCATACACAAAAATCAACTCTAAATGAATCCACGACCTAAACATAAAACCTCAAACTATAAGAACCTTAGAAAATACTGGAGACACCCTTATGGAAATTGGAACTGGCAATCAGTTCCTGATCAAAACCCCAAGTGCCCATGCCATAAGAGATAAGAGACAAGTGGGCCCTCATCAAACTGACAAGCTTCTATAAAGCCAAAGAAATCATCAAGAGAGCAGGGAGACAGCCCACAGACTGGGGAAAAAAAATTACCATCTGTATATCTGACAAAGACCTAACACCTAGGATCTATAAGGAACTCAAACGTGTCAAAAAGAGAAAAAACAAACAAAAAACAAACAAAAAAAATCTCATTACAATGTGGGCAAAAGATGTGAATAGACAGTTCTCAAAAGAAGACATGCGAGCAGTCCAGATACATGATAAAATTCTCAGCCTTACTAATCATCAAAGGAATGCAAATTAAAACCACACTGAGATACTACCTAACTGCAATCAGGGTGACCATCTTCAATAACTCAAAAAACAACAAATGCTGGAGAGGATGCAGGGAAAAGAGAGCATGTCTATATTGTTGGTGGGAGTGTAAACTAGTATAAACTAGTGGAAAACAGTTTGGTGATTCCTAAAAGATCTAAAAACTGACCTTCCGTGCAGTCTTGTGATCCCCTTGGTGGGAACTTACCCAGAGGAAATCAGATCACTCTAGAAAGATACCTGTGCACACGTTTATTGTAGCATTATTCCCAATAGCAAAAACATGGAACCAACCATGCTGCCTGTCGAAAGAGGACTAGATAAAAAATGTGGTACACATACACAATGGAATATTATGCAGCCAAAGCAAAGGACAAAATTATGAACGTCACAGCAAGTTGGATGGACTGAGGGTCTATAATACTGAGTGATACCACAGAAACAAAGAACTGAGTATCACATGTTCTCACTCATTTGCAGCCCTTAAAAAATTATCATAATATTATAAGAAAGGGATTGGCAGTAGTGGGAAACTGCCAGGAGGGGGTGAGATTGGCAGTAGTGGGAAACAGCCAGGGGAGGGAGTGCACACCTCATCAACAAGGGTACGTGCATAATGAACATTTATATATCTAACCCTGAATTACACTCCATGTCTTTAAAATAAATAATTTTTAAGCCGGGCTCGGTGGCTCAGCCTGTAATCCTGCACTTTGGGAGACTGAGGTGAGTGGATTGCCTGAGCCCGCGGGTTCGAGACCCGCCTGGGCAAATTGGCGAGACCTTATTTCTACAATAAATCAAAAAAATCAGCGGGGCATGGTAGTGCGTGCCTGTAATTCCAGCTACTCAGAAGGTTGAGGCGAAAGGATCGCCGGAGCCCAGTGGTCAAGGCTGCGGTGGCTGGGAGAAGCCACTGTTCTCCAGTCTTGGCGACTCTAAATAAATAAATAAATAAATTTTAAAAAAGAAGGAAAGGTTTCAGTTTTTCACCAATGAGTACATAGTTACCTGTGTGCTTGTTATATATAACTTTTATTATGTGGATGCATTTCTTATATACCTAATTTGTTGAATTTTTAAAAACATAAAACGTTGTTATATTTTGTCAAATGTTTTTATGCAATTATCAAGATGATTATGTGATTTTTATCCTTCATTCTATTAATGTAGTTTAACACATTTATTGATTTGTCCATATTAAACTATCCTTGAATCTCAGGAGTAAATCCACATGATCCTAGTGCACAATTCTTTTAATGGTCTATTGAATTCTGTTTTCTAGTATTTTGTTGAGGATTTTTGCTTTTATATTCATCATGAATACTAGCCTGTAAATTTCTTTGTAGTATAATTTTTGACTTTGATAGCAAGGTTTTTATAGCTTTTAAAATGAGTTTAGTAGTGTTTCTTCTTTTAATATTTTGAAGAATTTGGGAAAGATAGGTATTAATTTATTTAAAATGTTTGGTTGAATAGTAGAAAACAATAGTAATGCTATCTAGTTCAGGGTTTTTCTTTGTTTTGGAGAGTTTTGATTAGTGATTCAATACCCTTACTTGCTATAAGTCTGTTCACATTTTCTATTTCTTAGTGATTCTTCATGACTTATTTATGATTCTTTATTTAATTTCACACATTCGTTTTAACTTTAAGGTTTTAGCTATAATAAAATAAAGTGAAAAAGGCACTTTATCTTACACATGAAAATTTTCAAATATTTGAAGACTTCTGTCATGTTTCCCCTGCGTATTATCATATTTAGGCATAACATTTGCACTTTCTTCAACCATTCCTTTTTACAATTTGCTCCATGATTTTTCAAAACCAGGTCACTTTATACAATAAGTTCGACTTTGATTCAATTCCTCTTAATAAACTGTGGTATCCCAAGAAGTTAATCAGGTGTTGACACAACAGTACAAAGCAGAGAAGAAAGATAAGTGTAATAGGTTCTTGTGATAAAACAGCTTTATCCTCTTGAACAATTTGTTTAGTACAGGGATGATGAGAAATATTTTATATGCTTTTCAGAATCTCCCAATAAATGAATGTAGTTATGTCTCTTTGTTCTGCTTTTTCAGAGATTCAAGGCCACCCAGCTGCATGCAAGTGCAATCCAAAAGTTCAGAGAAGCTAGCCAATGAAGAATTGGTGTTTATGGATAAATATTCCACCCTTCTTTTTCTCTGATAAAAGAATTCCAAGGAGCCTCATTGTTGTATCCGATTATTATTGTACTTAATCCATGGACTTTCTCTATCTTGTGCTCATTTTTTCCTTTTTTAAAAATTTTTATATTTCTAGTATCTTGGGAGACATGTGAAATAAATAATGGACATCCAAATCATTAGAAGATGGCATGTGCTAGAGTCCAAATAGAACAGAGTGGTTTACCAAAGGGAGCTTACAGTGTGTGTGTATGTGAAGGTGCCACAGCTAGGCAGAGGTCCTGAGCACAATTCTACATTTTCTTAAAAATTAGGCATAGAAATGTACAATTATAAAGTTCTTTTTATGTGTGTGTGTTTTATTTTATTTTATTTTTTTATTTTATAAGTGATTGTTTTACATTGCCTGAGTTTTTCTTCCTGAAATCAGTTATCTAAAATACATTGTTAAGAATTGCTGTTTATTGTAGGAGGGTTACCTGAATAATAGCTACTCAGTCATAGCCAGAAGTTAGGACAAAACCCTAGCTTAGAAATATAAGGCTTTAAAAAAAAAAATTATAGTGTGCTTTTTTATGCATCCATTGTGAATTATATCCTTTAGTTTAAAAGATTAGCAATGACATTTATTTTAAAAGTATATTAAAATAACAAAAACAAGCCGGGTTCGGTGGCTCAGCCTGTAATTCCACGCCTTTGGGAGGCTGAGGTGAGTAGATTGCCTGAGCCCGTGGGTTCGAGACCCGCCTGGGCAGGCGAGACCTCATCTCTACAATAAAATCAAAAAATTAGCCAGGCGTGATAGTGCACGCCTGTAATTCCGGCTACTTGGAAGACTGAGGCAGAAGGATCACCGGAGCCCAGCAGGTCGAGGCTGCGGTGGCCGGGAGCGGCCACTGCACTCCAGTCTGGGTGACAGAGTGAGACTCCAACTCAAAATAAATAAATAAATAAATAACAAAACAAATTAGCAGTAGATTTTAAATTATTTTAATTATCTATTACAGATTAAGTTAAATACTATTAATGCAAATATAACAAATATAAAAATAAAAAGTTATATTAATTAATAGCTAATTTTTTGAATATATGTTTTTAATAACCTCCTCCTCGATATGACATAATTATTTTCAGTAACAGTAATAAAATTAAATAAATATATCGTGAAGTTTGACAGCTGGAAAAACAATTCTCCTTATTTTAAAGTATGCATGTAACAGTTACAAAAATTGAATGCTATATATACTAATTTTAATTCTCAATACATTTATTAAGGCAGAATATATCAACTTTATAGAAATTTTTTGATCATACTACCTTGAACTATAAACTGATAAGAAATTCTTAAGTCAAAAGACTCTACCATTTTAGTTTTTAATTTGCATTTCTCTGATGATTAGTGAGGTTGAGCATTTTTTCACGTTTTGTTTGTTGGCTACTTGCATGTCATCTTTTGAGAAGTGGTAGTTCATGTCCTTTGGCCACTTTTTAATTTTTTATTTTTGTTCCTTCGGTTTGTTTGAGTTCTTTGTAGTTCCTGGATGTTACATCTTTGTCAGCAGCATAATTTTCCAGTGGAGACTGTCATACTAAGTGAACTAACACAGAAACAAAGAACTGAATACTACATGTTCTCACTTATAAGTAGGACCTGAACACTAATCACATTAGCACAGGGGTGGAATTAGCAGTCACTGGGCACTGCTAGTGGAAGGAGGGAGAAGTGTGAGGGACACATAACAACAGAATGGGTAGTTGGTCCACTACCAGGGGACTGAGGGCCACTTAGAAGAAACTTCACCTGCATGCAGCCTGCTTATGTAGTGAATCTTCATTTGTACCCCACAACTCTATAATAAATAAGCATATTTAAAATTTTTAAGAAACCTCTGCCACATGAAAATCTGTAGCAGTATTTAATAAATCATTGAGTCAAAAAACTGATTCAATCAGAAATAAAATGTGATGCTTATGAAAACTCTATGTATTAAAGCCTGCTTCATGCAATTAATTAATCAGAAAAGCATATGTAGCCTTGAATATGAGTTAACTTATACAATACTGCTTATTTCAACACACCATGCTTTGAGTTCAACTACATTTTAGTACCCTTTACTTTCATTCCTTCTTCTATTGGGTTCCTGACCAACTTTTGACCTTTCGTTAGTTCTGAAGATATTGTAGCTTAAGTGGTTCTTTTATAACTCTCCGACCCTTTTGTACTCCTTCATGCTACTTTCCACTGTTATATCATATGATGCTATTTTTCTTGGGTCCTCTCAAACATTGGGTAGCACTTCATCTAATTTTGACATTTTTGAAATTTTCTCTATTTCATATTTTCACTTAGAATGGTTTTTGCAGTATCTTTTAAAAAAAAATGTTCTTTTGAATTATCTCCAGAACAAGAAGTGGGAGTAATAGATCTAAGGCTTCTCCAGATTAATACAGAAAATATCGTGTGTGCAGTAAAACAATCTTAGATTGTTTAAGTACTTCTTAATTTCTTTAATTAGAACTTTTTAATTCTTTTTTATTGGAGAACATTGATTATTGGTGTAATTGCTTTTTCTGGATATTATTGTAGATTACTATTTTATCACTAATCATTTAAAATTATTTACATGTAATAATTTGATGCTATTTATTTTATCATTTATGTTCTCTGTTTTTCTGTTTCCCTCTGTTGTGTCTCTTTAAAGTTTGCTATTATGCTATCTGATTATTTTGTGCTTTGTATTCTGCCAGCTCATGAATGCTCCTTTTATGTTTTCTTATCTCACCTCTTTCCTGAGCTCTTGTATAGGTATTTCCAACAATGCCTCTGATTTTAATCAGTAGAAATAATAACTTGGGCATGATTACCCACAGTTTTCATCTATTATGATATATAGTTTTCAGTTAAGTATTTATAGTTGCCATTTGATTTTTCTGCTCTTTTATATCACATGTTTTTTGTGGCACTTTTGCATATACCCAGCATGTTTTTTAGTTTTGTTGTCTTTGTTTTAATGACTCACTATTGCAGGAGGTATGTCATCCTGACAACATCTGAGCAGCTAAGTGAATCACCAAGACCTTCCTGTAGGGTTTCAGTGGTCTAGAGTTTTGATTGGGAATTCTTAACTTATAAGAAACTGTGATCAAATCAGTATCCCTTCTCACTTGAGAGAGAGAGAGAGAGAGAGAGAGAGAGAGAGAGTTTTCTGAATATCCTTAATAGTATTTCTCAACTGTGAGATTCTCATGAAGTCCAGACTTCATTGTTTCCAATTCAGATTCTTTGAAGCTACTGTTGTCAGCTGGTATATCCTATTTTAACTGTTGTATATATAGTATTTAGATTTTGCTTCTCAGAGTGAACCTTTTTTCTTAGAGAAATGAAATTGGTCAACTCTTTTTTAAGCTCTTCAGTGGTTCTACTTTCCATATTTTCCTCCTGCTTTATCCCTGTACTTTGGATAGTCTTTTCCATATGTTACATTTCTGGTTTTTAAGTTTTGGTGGGCCAAAAACAATGGCTCAAGCCTGTCATCCCAGCACTTGGGGAGGCCAAGGCGAAAGGATTGTCTGGACCCAGGGGTTCATGACCAGCCTGGGCAACTTGGTGAGCTCACATCTCTACTGTTGGGAGCCAGCCTTGGAGGTCCACCCGATTGACAGGGTCCTGGTGGGCCGAAGACCCCAGGCTGCAGGGCGAGCCCGGGAAGCTGAGGCCCTTCTGTCTTCCACCTTTGCTGTTTGTTGCGGCTGAAGAAATTCTGTGCAGTCGTGGAAGAAAATGGCATGTTTATGTGAAGTACTCACACCTAACCTGAGAATGTCATGGTTCATTTTCCCATTTTCCCACTATGCCGCCTGGCCTTTTCTAACATATGCAAGGGTTAAACTCTGAAGCACATCAAGAATGCTTTCTTTCACTTGGTTATAAGTTACTAGATATTGCTTGAGTAAAAAATGATATAAGTATATTCACTCATTTGATTTAGAATTATGCAGTTTAGTGTTTAGACATAAGGTTTTATAGAAGCACAAGTTTATAGTAAGTTCATTATGAATTCATTATAAGTTCTAACACTTATCTAGGAGTTATGTAGGTGATTTATAACACTGTCTTCACAGACTTAGGATAAAGATTAATTGTTAAGGTTTTTACTTAATTCTTTAGTAAAATTTTAAGTAAACGTTTATAGAGTGGGTTTTCACTGAGTTCATAATATACTAATTAGACACTTTTATGATAATTAACTAAATACAGAAAGCAACCTTGGGGGCCTGGGAAATGTCATTAAAAGCTTCTTTTGAGTTTTCTTTAAAAATAAACACTGCAGGATAAGAGAAAAGTAACGAAGACAACTGGACAAGAAAGGCGATTACAAAACTTTGAAGGTCATAAAATCCCAAAAGAAAAAAAACTGCTACATGAAGAATTGTGCACCTGGGAACTTTCTTGAAACATTTCAAGGACTGTAATTCAGGACTTTGAAGTAAAATTATCATTTTTGGCTTTATGATAAAGACTCATTAACTGAAAGTAGATAGTGTTTTTGGCTTATTCGTTTCTTCCAAAGACCACTAGATGGTAGTAACTTTTAAAGGATATGTACATGAAGGAATTTTCTTTGTCTTGCCCCTTTATGAATGGTATAAAAGCTCTGTGTTAACTAACATTAAATTGTCATCTGTTCAGGAAACAGGTGTCCGAGTATAATATTTTTGTCTTTCGCCTATCCGTCTCTCCTTCAGGACAGCTCATGACCCTTGCAAAGGGCTGGACCCCTTCACTGTACAATAAATCAAGGGGTAAAAAATGTTTTGTTGAAGAGAGTTTGTCTATTCCTAGTTCTCTTTTTTGTTTTTGATTGATTTCTAAAAGGGAACTTTGTTCCTTCTTTTATATCCAAACCGGCATGCATGCTCTAGTGACTTAGACAGTAATGGATAATCTTATGTATTTCCTTGTAGTAGTGTCTTTAAACAAATAATAAAATATTTATCATCCTAATAATGTAAATTTATGAAGAATCTCAAGTAAATCATCTCATATTTATTTATTTATTTAAATTTTTATTATAAAGATGTGTGGTAGGTATATAAACATTGATCATGTAGGTACCCTTGTTGATGAGGTATACCCCTTCCTCCCCTAGCAGTTTCCCTCAACTGCCAATCCCACCCCCCCAACAGTTTCCCACTACTGCAAATTGCTTTCTTATAGCATTATAATTTATAATTGTTCAAGGTCCTCTTACAAGTGAGAACATATGGAACTCTAATCTTTGTTTCTGTGATAGATCGCTGAGTATGGTCATCTCCAAATCCATCCAGGTTGCTGCAAAGTCCATATGTTTGTCCTTCTTTATGGCTGCATACTATTCCATTGTGTATGTGTACCACATTTTCTTAATATAGTCCAGCTATGATGGGCAACATGGTTGGTTCCATGTTTTTGATATTGTGACTAGAGCTACAATAAACATACGTGTGCAGGTATCATTTTTGTAGAATAATTTGAGTTCCTCTGGGTATATTCCCAAATAGGGGAATTGCTGGGTCATATGGAAGGTCAATTTCTAGTTCCTTCAGAAATCGACACACTGTTTTCCAAAGAGGCTGTACAAGTTTGCATTCCCACCAGCAGTGTAGAAGTGTTCCTATTTCTCTACATCCTGACCAGTGTCTCTTGTTGTTTGTTTTATTAATGATGGCCCTTCTTACAGGGTATGTAAGCTGGTCTCTAAATGTGGTTTTGATTTGCATTTCTCTGACGATGAGTGAGACTAAGCACTTTTTCATGTGTCTGTTGGCTACTCGTGTATCTTCTTTTGAGAAGTGACTATTCATGTCTTTTGCCCACTTTTTAAAGGGGCTGTATGTTTTTTTTGTTGTTCCCTTTGGTGTGTTTGAGTTCCTTATAGATCGTAGGTGTTAGGCTTTTGTCAGATATACAGTTAGCCAATATTTTTTTCCATTCTGTGGGCTGTCTCCCTGCTCTCTTGATGGTTTCTTTTGCTTTGCAGAAGCTTGTTAATTTGATGAAGTCCCACTTGTCTATCTTATTTCTTACGATATTGGTCAATAGGGTTCTGAATAGGAATTGGTTCCCACTTCTAATTTCCATAAGGATGTCTCCTGCATTTTCTAAGATTCTTATCATTTGAGGTTTTACATTTAGGTCTTTGATCCATTTAGAGTTAATTTTTGTGTATGGTGATAGGTAGGGGTCCTGTTTCAATCTTCTGCATGTGGTCAGTCAGTTTTCCCAGCACCATTTACTGAATAGGTTCTCCTCTCCCCAGTGGTTGTTGTTGGAGGCATTGTCAAAAATGAGTTGGTTGAGGAATTGAGGCTTTGCTTCTGGAATCTCTATCCTGTTCCATTGGTCTATGTGCCTGTATCAATATCAGGCTATTTTGATTACTGTAGCCTTATAGTAAAGTTTAGAGTCTGGAAGTGTGATACCTCCTGCTTTGTTACTCTTGCTAATGATGTTTTGGCTATTTGTGGTCATTTATGTATCCATATGAATTTCTGTATTGTCATTTCCAGGTCTGAGAAGAATGATGGTGGTAACTTAATGAGTATTGACTGAATCTGTAGATTGCCTTTGGTAGGATGGATATCATCACAATGTTGATTCTTCCTATCCATGAGCATGGAATATTTTTCAATTTGTTTGTGTTTTCTTGAATTTCTTTGAGCAGTGCTTTGTAATTCTCATTGTAAAGATCTTTCACTTCTCTGATTAGAAAGATGTCGAGGTATTTCATTTTTTTGTGACTATTGTAAATAGGATTGTGCTTTTTATTTGGGTCTCTGCCTGCTTGTTGTTTGTGTAGGAATGCAACTATTTTTTCCACGTTTATTTTGTATCCTGAGACATTGCCAAAGTCTTTTATCAGTGAAAGCAGGTTTTTGACAGATCCTCTCAGATTTTCAAGGTATAGGATCATATCATCAGCAAAGAGGGATAACTTGACTTCCTCTTTTCCTGTTTGGATACTCCTGATTTCCTTCTCTTGTCTTGGATTAGGACTTCCAACACAATATTGAACAAGAGGGGTGAGAGTAGGCAGCCTTGTCTTGTTCCAGTTTTCAGGGGAAATGTTTCCAGTTTCTGTCCACTTAGCAATATGTTAGCTGTGGATTTGTTGTAGAAGACACTTGCTATTTTGAGGTATGTTCCTTCTATACCTAGGTGTTTGAGGGTTTTTATCAAGAAGGGATGCTGGATTTTATCAAAAGCTTTTTCTGCATCTAGTAAGATAATCATGTGGTTCTTGTTTTTATATCTGTTGATGTATTTAATTACATTTATGTTTTTGTGAACGTTGAACCAGCCCTGCATCCTGAGGATGAAGTCTACCTGCTCATGGTGGATAACTTTTGAGATGTGTTTTTGGATCTGATTTTCTAGAATCTTGTTGAGAATTTTTACATCTATGTTCATACGGGATATCGGTCTGTAGTTCTCTTTCTTTGTTGCATCTTTACCTGGTTTGGGTATCAGTGCAATGTTAGCTTCATAAAATGATTTGGGGAGAATTTCATCTTTCTTAGTTGCCTGGAATACTTTCAGAAGGATTAGTATCAATTCCTTCTTGTACATTTTGTAGAATTCTGCTGGAAAGCCATCCAGTCCAGGGAATTTTTTGTAGGTAGTTTTTGTAAGACACAGTCAATTTGCTGGGTTGTTACTAGTTTATTTACTGTCTCAATGTCTTCTTGTTTCAACTTGCATGGGTTGTGTGATATCAGAAAGCCCTCCATTTCATCAAAGTTATCAAGTTTGTTTCCATATAGGTGTACATAGTAATCTCTGGTAATCTTTTGTATTTCTTCAGGGTCAGTTTTAATTTGATCTTTTGTATTTCTGATTGTGTTTATTTGGGCTTTTTCTCTCTTTTTCTTGGTCATTCTGGCTAGGGGGCCATCAATCTTGTTAATTCTTTCAAAGAACCAGCTTTTTGTTTTGTTGATGCTTTCTATGATGTTTTTATCTTCTCTGTCCCGTATTTGGGCTCTTATTTTTGTGATTTGGATTCTTCTGCTAAAGTTGGGATTTTAGTGGTCTTCTCTTTCTAGCTCCCTTAGGCAATTTGTTAGGCTCTCCGCTTGTGGTCTTTCCATTTCCTTGATGTGTGCTTGTAGAGATATAAATTCCCTTGTTAGAACTGATTTCATGTCATCCTAGAGATTTTGGTAGGATGCTTCATAGTTTCCATTTGTTTCCAGGAACCTTTCAATTTCTTCTTTGATTTCAGTGTTGATCCAGTCGTTCAGCATCATGCTGCTTAGTGTCCATCTCTTTGTGGGATTTTGAGAAATTTTGTTGGTGTTGATATTTATTTTTATCCCACTGTGGTCTGAGAAGGTGTATGACAAGATTTCAATCTTATAAAATTTGTTTATGTTTGATTTATGACCAATGATGTGGTCGATCTTGGAATACGTTCCATGTGGTGATGAGTAGAATGTATATTCTGTGGTCGTTGGGTGTTGGGAGCAGACCGTGGAGGCCCGCCTGGGTGTGAGGGATCCAGGTGGGCTGTGGACCCTGAGACCACCAGGTTGGGTTCAGGAGCTGAAGGCCCATTCCCTCCTCCCTTCTTTGTTGTTTGGCATGACCCACTAGTAGGGACTTTGATGATCTAAGCATGAAGTTCTGAGAGTATGACAGGCATGACTGACTCTAGGGATCCATTATTCCCATTTCTCATAGACTGCGGTTTCGGCTTTAAACTTAACACAGCTCAAACTCAAGTCACATTTGGGTGCCTTTTATATGATACAAGCTTCTTTATAAGATTTAAAAGTATATTTGTAGAATTAGTATATACATTTAGAGAGTTGTTTCCAGCTTTAGATGGTATAGATGATTATCTAGAGCTACCAGAAATGACCCAGCATGAACTTTGGACTGGGCCACATTCCTAAGGGCCCAGTGTCTTCTTTGGACTGGGCTGCATTCTTTTAAACTGTTTTACAATTAGTGTAGGTTTTTTCTACTTATTATAGAGACTGAATTTATTTTATTCATAGAAAGTATTGTAGAATAGGCCATGCTACTTCAGGGAATTATGTTAGTTCAAGCATGATCAAACATGATACTTTAAGGTTTTATAAGAATACAGTTAACTTTAGAAATTTCATTGTTCCCACTTTCTACTAATTGCGGTTTTGGCTTTAGAACAATAGTTTGTATTTGGATTCTATTTTAGAAGCTTTATTGCTGATGATCAGCTTTATATATTAGGATTAGGAATAAGAAAGTTTTATAGAAATTAAGATAGACACATAGGATTTTAGAATAGCCATTTTGTTAAGAGATTATAATCAATTGTTCCTGGAAACAGCCCAGCATGATCTTTGGACTGGGCCAAATTCTTTAGGAACTGGTTTGAGCTATAATCGAGAGTTTTTTATAGTACAGGCAAAATTAGCACAGAATAGAAAGATATTAGGATTTAAGTCAGTTATTAGGTGTGGGTATGCATACGTTTTAGAAGTTATTGATTGTTAGAATATTATGATGTTAGAATTGTTGTATTGTTTGTGAGGAACATTAACCAAGCATAAGGAACAGTGAAATAATATTGGGATTGTCCTTCCTCATATGTGAGGAAACACCTGGTGGGTGGGGGGACGCCCCCTCATCCACCTGGCTTTGTGTGCACGTGAAAATCTTGTGATCCTGCCTGTGAAACTTTAGGATAAAAGGCTTATGGTTTGCCCCATTAAATCGGCTTCTGCACTAGACAGAGTCCAGTCTCTTTCTTTCTCCCCTTTTCTCTTTCTTTCTCTTTATTTCTCCAGAATAATCGCCGACACTGCCCCACCTTCCAGGGACCCTCTAAATCTCTCTGCAGGGGCTGGCCCCCGTAGTTGGGTGAAGTGTTCTGTAGGTATCAGTTAAGTTCATTTTTTCAAGAGTCTCATTGAGGTTCTGGGTCTACTTTCTCCCTCACTGATGAAACTTAGCTTGACTGGGTAGGTTATTCTTGGTTGAAATTGTATATCTTTGAGAACTTTAAATATTTGACTCTAAGCTCTCCTATCCTGAAGTGTTTCTGTAGATAAATCTGCTGCTGTTCTGATTGGTCCTTCTTGGTAGGTAGTCTGACCTTTTTCTCTTGTTGCTTTTAGGATTTTTTCTTTTATACCTATTTTGTTCAGGTGGATTATTATGTGCCTAGGAGTTGGTATTCTCATTTGTTGTCTTGCTGGGGGTCTCTGAATCTCTTGTGTTTGAATTTTCACTTCACTGATGAGGCAAGTGAAGTTTTCTTGAATAATTTCATGGAATGTTTGTTCCAGGGTGGTATCTGTCTCTCTTTTTACTTCAGGAAGTCCAATTACTCTTATGTTCAGTCTCTTGAAGTAATCACTCATCTCTTGAAGGTTTTTTTCTGACTTTTTAAGCTTCTTTTCTATGTTTTTGACACTTTGGTTTAGTTCTATTTTTGGTCTTCAAGTTCTGAGATTCTGTCTTATGCTGGAGTAATTCTGCTTTCCATGCTTATTAGTTTGCTATTTATTCTAATCACCGTATTCTTTACTTTTGTTATCTCAGCTATCAACTCCTTCCTATTTTCCTCTTGTCTCTCCTTAATTATTTTTATTCTCTCTATTAATGTCTTAATGTCTGGGTTTGTAGTATGTGACCAGTCATTCTGGGGGCTCTTCGTTGTTTAAATTCCAAAGTTTGTTTTCTCATTATCTGATCTCCCAAGGGTCTATGTGAAACCTATATCCTTCTTTTGATTTTTCTTTATTTGTGCAGATTTTCCTCCCTACTTTTTCCTTTTTTCTGCTCTGTCTTCTTTAAATCTGTGGTTCAAGGGAGGCAGGTTGCTTTTACTTCTGTTTGCCCAATCTGCATTTTTTCCTTGTGTGAGTTATCTGGCTTTGTTTAATTCTGAAGTTGGACTGTTGGTTGGGGATATATCTTTTGCAGTTTTGAGATTTATTTGAGGAGGTAGCTGTGATTCAAAATTTATCTGCAGATCCCAGCATCCACTGACAGGTGTATGAATATGCTGGAAACCATTTTCCACTGCCTTGTAATCTGTCCATGAAGTGGGAGTATTGGTTTGCTCCCTGAAAGTAAAATGATATAAGAAAAGGGAAAGAAGTGGAACAGGGATGAGGGAAAGCAGAAGCTGGAGAAAGAGAAGATTAAGAGGGAAAACAGACAAAGGTAGCCACTAATAAATGAAAATAGACCTGAAGACAGATAAGAGTAAGAGAAAACAAAAAGAAAAACAAACAATCAAACAAAAAAACAACAGTAACAACAAACTAACAAGGACATGCAATCATACAGACACACAAGCTGACCAACCTCCTTACGATGTACTATTCCCTTACACAAACATGAGTTCTTAGATCCCAAGTTGGAGGCTGGACAGAGCTGGGTGGGCAAGACACTGCAGGTCTCTGTCTGGTCACAGGGCTCCAGATGATCTCTGGTTCTACTGCAGCCGGGTCCAGCTGGAGGAGGCAGAGTGTGAGATAGCCAGGAGTTGTAGGTCGGTTTGTCACATGTGGCTTGGGCCTGTTTCTTTCTTTGTTCTTAGGTCCCAAACAGAGGCTGGACAAAGTTGGATGGAGCTCAATGGGCAATGCAGGTCTCTGCCTGGTCTCAGAGCTCCAGCTATTCTCTAGTCCCTCTGTGGCCAAGGGCAAATCCGGTGAGGTGGAGTGTGAGACTGCCAGGCATTGCTAGTCAGCATAGTGCTCAGGGAGGCTGGTGGCAGGGCAACGCAGCCAACAAGGGAGCCCAAGCTCCACAGGTCTCCCTGGCCTTGGAGGCTTGGGGCAGGGCTGGGTGTAACAGCCAGAGAGGAAGCTGGGAGCTCTGTGTGGTGGTGGTTTGGGACAGAGTGGGTTGTTTTAGTCAGGGAGGGGGCCCGTAGCTCTGAGGGACAGGCACTGAGGGCCTCCATGGGCAATGGCAGTTTGAGGTGGGGCTGGACACTTCAGCCAGGGAGGAGACCCAAAGCTCTGAGGGGTAGAAACTGAGGGCCTCCCCAGGAAGCGGCAGCTTGGGGCCAGGCAAGGTGTTTCAGTCAGAGGGGGGCCCAGAGCTCTGAGGGGCAGGAACCGAGGGCCTCTGCGGGCAGCAGTGGCTTTGGGCCAGGTGGGGCACTTCAGTCAGGGATGGAACCTGGAGCTCCAAGGGACAGGTTCCGATGGCCTCCATAGGTGGATGCAGCTTGAGATGGGGCTCAGCACTTCAGCCAAGGAGGGGGCCTGGAGCTCCAAGGGCCGGGAGTCAAATCATCTCATATTTAATGAAGATACTAGACCCTAATATTATTTCAATTTCCATATTTTGTATAATTTTTTTAAAATTTTAATTTTATTTTATCATTTCAAAATAATTTCTCTATATTATAAAATTTTTGTTGACATTTTTCTCATGTTTTAATATCTTACCTGTTTACTACTGTGAGGAAAACGCAAACTAAACTCTGAACGGTGGTGTTTTTGATGAATGAAGCATTGGCTGATGGCATAGACATTTAGAAAGCCATCTTTTCCATAGCAGTTTTACTTGTTTTTGAATTGGCCCAGACTTAAGCTCAACCACACACTTTTTTACATTCAAATAACTGGTTGAGGAATTCTTTTTTATTTACTTAAGTTTTTAGCAATTTAAATATTATTAAATGTTAAATATTCATCAAATATCTTCATTTTTAAAAACGAAGCAAAAGCAAGTAAATGGTCAGGAAAATAATACCTGTGCTTTTTATTAAACTCATAGTTAAATAATTGGGTACATCCCAGTCTTTCTGCTTTTTCCAGAGTATGATCTGACAACACTAAGATTTATTATTTGAAGGAATCTGAAAAGGGCATTTTTTGGTCAGATTATTTGCATCTCTTAGAATCAAAATATAATCAGGTATCACTGAAGTGAGAATTTGTTAAATTCTTTTCATTTCAAAAGCTTCATCATATACAAGGAACTTGTATGCAATTACAAAGAAATTAGAAATTTCCAAGCACATATCTGTGAGTGTGTGTGTGTGTGTGTGTGTGTGTGTGTGTGTGTGTGTGTGTGTATAATATACATAGTTTGTAAGTATTTTTTATAATGAACTGCTCTTAGTCAAGAATTGTCTCTTGGTTTTTCTCAGTAAATCTATGTTACTTGCATGTTTACAACTCTAAAATTTGCATTTAAAATAAATATAGTTGTGTCATACATGTCTTAGATTTATTGTTGAAGTTTCTACTCATTTTCTAGATGCAGCTGGTGCTAAAATGAGCTATCCAGGTAATTGATAGTACAATTAATGTTCATCACAGCAAACACTTCCTTCTCTTTAATATAATACCAGTTTCCTGCTTAAATAGAATAAAATCATTATTAAATAACATACATCACACATGCAAAAAAAATTTCTCTTCTTTCTGCAGATTATCTGACATAGAAAACCAAGGTAGTTTCTTAAAGTTTTGAGTAAAACTGAGCTCCAGAAGGAAACACAATATTTTCTCCATGCTTTCAGTATGCCTGATATCTCATTCTTGGTTCAAATTAGGATTGGGGAGTGTTATTATATATATCCAAGTTTGTAGATCTGTTTATACAAACAGAGCTATGCATGAGACCATCTTATAGCTCATGTTTGAGTGAGTATTTCCACTGTCAACACTAACAAAATTTCTTAAATTTCTTACCTAAATAAGAATTGACATTGTTAATTAAGTAATTAAATGTTTTCTGGCACAAATAAAATGTCTAACCTAGATGTTATTTAAGTTTTATTTTAAAATCCACTTAAAGAAATAATAAGGTACTTTTAAAAGCTGTGTGCGCTTGATTTTATATTTTTAGAATTTTGTGTCTCATATACCTTGAGTCTAATAAGGTTGGTACTAGAAACCTAGAATAATTTTTTAGCATATACAAGTTGAGGTTTGAAGAAATGTGCAGAATTTAGTTTATTTTATTTTTGTTTAACTTTGCAACTGGGGTTGTCCTAGCACCAATATGCACATGATTTCACCATGGTGTTAGAACTTGATCACTGCTACCTGTGACTTGCAGGAGTCTCATGTGATGATGATTCCTGGCTGTTAGGTCACCTGTAAACCTAATCTGAATAGTGTCTTGTTTCAGTTCCATGCACCAGGACGTTCTTGTCCCTAAACTTCTAAAATCTGCAAGATCTGATCAGATTCCATGCATATAAGACCAAGAAAATTGGAATGGGGTCAAGTTGAAGTTTTTGAGGCAAATGGTTGATAACAAGCCAGCAGATACACAATTCTCTCTTTTGTTGCCTCCTTTATGGTTTTTGTACACTCCATAATAGCTACAGAAATTCTCCATAAAGGTGAGACCTCCAGTAAGACCTCAACTGTCAGCCTGTCACCTTGTTTTAGCCAACTTGGTAATACATTTCTTCATACTTGTTCTATCTCCTGCCCTTTCTCCATTTTATTTTCCTACACCCTACTTTCCTGAGAATGTATGCCCTTATAGTCCTAGCACATAAGTATTTTCTCAAAGAAACACAAATTTAAGATAGGAAGATAGGTACTTAGGAAGATAGGAGACAGAATGAAATCAACTTTAGATACTGTTTTTTATCAACCACCTGTAGACATCAACAGGTTTTTTGCATAGACAATATGTGAGATATTATTTGTAAGCTTTAGGCAGATAAAATTGTTTTACACATTTTAAGCGTATTTCTCTTATTGATAGGTTTTGAAGGAGGGATGATAAGTAATAAGCAGAATTTGTCATCAAAAACTGCCAAATGTACCCTTCTCTATAGAAAGCTACTTAGGTATTAATCATTTGCATAAGTGTCTATTCGCATCGTTTGCCCACTTTTAAATGGGGCTGTTTGCTTTTTTCCTTTTGGCACATTTGAGTTCCTTGTAGATCCTGGGTGTTAGGCCTTTGTCAGATGCATAGTTGGAAAATATCTTTTTCCATTCAGGGTACCTGATCTCAAACCAGGCAAAGTGGGGACCACTGTGAGACCCAGACTTTACCTGTGTGATGACTGCTTGTATACCTAATGTCTCCCCACTCTCTGGAGTTTTTTTACTTTGCAGAAGCTTTTCAGTTTAATGAGGTTCCACTTTTCTATCTTATAACTTATGGCATGGACATCAGGGATTTTGATTGGGAATTGGTTTCCTAAAACGATTTCCATAGGGGTGTTTCCTGTATTCTCTAAGATCATTATAATTTGAGGTTTTACACTAAGAAGACATACAGGCAGCCAACAGACACATGAAAAACTGTTCAGCCTCCCATCGTCAGAGAGATGCAAAGCAAAACTACATTGAGATACCATCTAACCAAAGTAAGAATGACCATCATTAATAAAACAAAAAGCAAAAGATGCTGGTGAGGATGCAGAAAAAAGGGAATTCTTTTGCACTGCTGGTGAGAATGCAAACTAGTTCAACCTCTATGGAAAACAATGTGGCAATTTTTAGAAGAACTAGAAACTGACCTTCCGTATAACCCAGCAATCCCCTTACTGGGAATATACCCAGAGGAACTCAAATCATTCTACCAAAAAGATACCTGCACGTGCTTGTTTATTATAGCACTATACACAATAGCAAAAACATAGAACCAACCATGCTGCTTATCAGAACTGGACTGGATAAAAAAAAATGCACATATACATGATGGAATATCATGTAGCCAAAAAGAACGACAAACATATGAACTCTGCAGTAACTTGGATGCATTTAGAGTCTATCATACTCACTGATCGATCACAGAAATAAAGAACTGAGTACCATATGTTCTCACTCATAGCAGACCATGAACATTTACTATAATACTATAAGATAGGAATTGGCAGTATAGGAATACTGTACTATGCAGTATTCCTATACTGTAGGAGGGAGGGGGATACAGCATCACACAACATCAGTAAGGGTACCTGATCTCAAACCAGGCAAAGTGGGGACCACTGTGAAACCCAGACTTTACCTGTGTGATGACTGCTTGTATACCTAATCATGAATTGTACCCCACACCGTAAAAATAAAATTGTATAATGAAAGCTTTCTACTAATTTTTTTCAGAAACCAATCCCCAAATATAAATTCATTTATTCATGCAAGAAATATTTAATGGGTACCTGCTGCATACCTACTATGCATTATATGATCTAGTAACCAATGAACAAGAGAGGAAAATCTTTGATTTCAGGTATCAACCATTATAACAAACAGAGAAAGAGATGTAGAATATGGTAGGTGATGATAAGTGATAAAAAGGTAAATAAAGCAGAAGAGTTTTCGGAGTAAAGGAGAAAAGAGAAGCCTTATTGGTGAAGTAATCATTGAGCTCAGAGACATCAGGACTTCTCTGAGAGAACTTCAGTCTGCCTAGTAAATCTGTCATCCGTGGCGATAATGATGCAGGCAATTAAGAAAGTGATACAATTCATAATAATTCACACCATGCTGAAATCTCCAAAAGAAGTTAAAGGAAACCAGATGGGTAGGGAGGCGTGATGACTCTCTTCTTTTCCTGACTGTAATAAAACTAAAACAGTTATCTGTAGATTTGTTATTATCCCTGGTTAACTAAATCAAGGCATAAAATAAAATTTATCGAGTACTTATAGAGTGGTTCAGACCCTCTACTAAATTACTCTACATGCATTTGAGTCATTGAGTCCCTGGAACCCTGGGTGATAGGTAAGATAACTATCACAATTCTGCTGATGAGACAACTGAGTTTGAAAACCTTAAGCAGATACCCTAGGGCAACAATGATAGCCTTTATTAAAAACTTGAATTCTGAGCCACGCCTCTCTGAGTACTGAGGCACTGGCCTAACAGTGTAACTGTCTTACACTGTGTAAAGTTCTTTGCATTTAGAAAACTTCTGGTTAAAGTCCTGTTGCAATTTCAAAGACAAAGAAAAAATAGTGATTGAGAAATGCAGTCTATTCTGAGACTTTGTTTAAGGCATAGGGAAAAGGAAAGCAAAATAAATTCTAACATTATAGATTCAATGAAACAAACATTAATGAATCCCCTTAATCAAAATTGGTGCTTTAAGCATTTTTATGTTAAGTCTTCAAATCCTAATTACCTTCAATATTTCTTTGACATTTTGGGTTTTTGCTCTGACAATAATCTTAAGGTGAAAGATACCTAGAATTTTTTAATGAATCATTAATTAAAGCAAAACTTTATTAAGCAAACATCATAAAAAAAGTTTTGACTATATTTCATATTTTCCCTAATTGTACAATGTTAATTTCACCCTTTAAGATAATGAAGATTTGGGAACAAATTGTTTTAAATAAAAATAAATTTAGAAGAATTTTTTTAAATTTTAGTTTTCAAAGCAAACAAATGTTTGTGTTTCAAACCTATTCCCCAAATAATTTCTGAGTCAATTATGAAAGCTTTGATGAATATAAAGTATGAACCGTTTTTGACAGTAGCATGAAGATTTGTGCAAGGAGTACATTTTTAAGATTTCTGAAAAGCATAATTAAATTGACCATTTGGAAAAGAATACTTATATTTTGTCATTTGTTAAGCTGAATTGAGGCAGATACACCTTGATTAACTTCTGTATAGCTGTTTCTTTGAGTTAGCAGTTCAGCTATTTTTCTCATTAAAGACATTTTAATTCAAATAAAATTTAAATTGAATACACAATTGCAAATATGTTGTACATTTAGGAATAGAAGAAATAATATTTTTTCTGATAATCTC
This sequence comes from Cephalopachus bancanus, assembly GCA_027257055.1. Lineage (NCBI taxonomy): Eukaryota > Metazoa > Chordata > Mammalia > Primates > Tarsiidae > Cephalopachus > Cephalopachus bancanus. The sequence goes on along the minus strand of JAPVLO010000024.1, from coordinate 13,511,844 downwards.
TGAATAAAATTTTCTCCAGCCAAAGAGAGAAGAAAATTTTTATTTTTATATTTTATTTTATATAGGTGTGGTACAATTCAGGATTACGTATACAAGTGGACATCATACAGGTAAAGTTTGGTCCTCACTTGGCTTAGTTTGAGTTCAGGTACGCTTATTGATGTTGTGTCCCCATCCCTACCTACCCCAGCAGTATCCTGCTACTGCAAATCCCTTTCTACAGTATAATGGTAAAAGTTCAGGGTCCATTTTTGAGTGAGAACATATGGTATTCTCTTCTTTGTTTCTGTGGTAGATCCCTGAGTATAATAGACTCTAAATGCATCCAAGCTACTGCAAAGTCCTTAATTTAGTCCTTTAAAGCTGTATAATTTTCCCTTGTGTTTATGTACCACTTTTTTTTATACAGTCCAGTTTCAATGGGCGGCATGGTTGGTTCCATGTTTTTGCTATGTGAATAGTACTGCAATAAACATGCATGTGCAGGTATCTTTTTTGTAGAATAAGTTGAGTTCCTCTGGATATATCCCTAGTAGGGGGATTGCTGGGTCATATGGAAGGTCAATTTCGAGTTCTTTTAGAAATCGCCACACTGTTTTCCATAGAGGTTGAGCTAGTTTGCATTCTCACCCGCAGTGTAGAAGCATTCCCTTTTTTTCTGTATCTGTTGTTTTTTGTTTTATTAATGATGGCCATTCTTAGTGTGGTTAGGTGGTTATCTCAATGTAGTTTTGATTTTGCATTTTCTGATGATTAGTGAGACTAAGCACTTTTTCATGTGTCTGTTGGCTGCCCCCATGTCTTCTTTTGAGAAGTATCTATTCATGTCTTTTGCCCACTTTCTAATGGGGCTATTATTTTTGTTTTTGTTTTCCCCTTTCGGCCTGTGAGTTCCTTGCAGATCCTGGATGTTAGGCCTTTGTCAGATATATAGTTGGCATGCAGAAAGTTGAAACAGGACCCCTACTTATCACCATACACAAAAATCAACTCTAAATGGATCAAAGACCTAAACGTGAAACCTCAAACTATAAGACTCTTAGAAAATGCAGGAAACACAGTTACAGAAATCACAGTAGGCAACTAATTCCTGATCAAAATCACAGATGACTATGCCATAAGAGATAAGATAGACAAGTGGGACCTTATTAAACCGAAAATCTTCTGCAAAACAAAATAAACCATCAGAGAACAGGGAGATAGCCCACAGAATGGGAAAAATAATTATTTTTAATTTCCTCTCTCATTCTTCCCCACATAGACAAGCAAACCATAGAGAATATTTTTGTGACATATCTCTAAATAAAATTGCAAAAATTCTGTCTTATCATTAGGTCAGAAAATGCTGGTCTTTTGTTATTTCCATAGACTATAGAGAAGGCAGAAAGAAGTAACTGGGAATATTTTAATAGTCGTTTTTTCCAAAAATTTGAAAGTTATTTTTGAGAAACACTAAAGAAATCTGTTTATTTCTAAAATGAAAACTTTAAGTATTTAAATCAAAAGCTAAAATTTAAGTGAGCCTACAAATTATTCCAACTGAAATGTCTTAAACAAAATTATTTTTAGTAAAGTGATATTCTCATTATTCAAGGGACAGATTTTCAGTAAACAAAATATTTAAGAATGCGATTTTTATTAAATAGCATGTTTAGTATTCTATTTTTACAGCAATAGCCATGGATACATATAAACTTTCCCAGAGAAATAAATTCACCTTCAGTTTTCACTAGAAAGTCTATATAAAATGACGTAGTGATTTTACAGTCATTTAGCATTTTTCATTAGGGTAAATAATTCCAAATCACTAAAGGAAACTCGAAAGAATTAACAATTGCTATTTATAACCTAAACTCTAGTTAATCATAGAAATTTACATTATGTTTAGAACACTAAGTCTTAATAAGAAATGTTTACAAAAAGTTCATATAAAGTACAAGTTTTTATTTTCTAGATTATCAATACTTTTTCAAATGGTGCCAGATAACTAAAATACCTTTATATTTGAGGTTGTATTCTAAACATAATATTTATTGTTTGTTAGTTTTCTCATTTATGTGGAATTTGGTGACATGAGCTTGTTTTCTCTCAGCTCCATGAGTTGCATGAAGAATAACTCTTATCAGTTATTTTATTAGTTAGCTTATGACCAAAGTTTCCTTGAACTTGATAAAAGTGTGTTCATTTTTTGAAATTTCCCTTTAGATATTAGAAGTCTATGTGGCAGAATAGAATGTTCTGTCTCAATTCAATCTGATAATATACATGGCCTCAGAAAACATAATATTTTGTTTAATTTTAAAAATAACTCTGGAATTTCTATAGTTTTGTAGTAAATGAATTTTTAAAAATGTAGTGACATGTGAGGTAATGCAATGGAAAATTTAGTCCTCTGTGTTGTAGAGACAAGTTGCCTATGAGCTTCATGTGCATTTCCTTTCCCCAGAATTATGTATGATTTACAATTCATAAAAATTGTTTTAAGGGAGAATAAGAATGTCTACAATGTGATCTTCATGTCTCTCTGGGATACTTATAGGAGTACCGTACATTTTATTTACTGGGGTTGTACAGCAAAAGAGTACTTAGAAATCTCATCTCTCCTTGGAACTGAAGGAATAGTGTGTGTGCATAAAACAATATTTACTATGGTGCTGGGAGGTATATAAATATTACTGCTAGGATGGCTGATTAGGTTGTCTCACTGCACTTTCTATGGCTTTATGTGTTTGTGTTAGAAGCTGTTTTTGACTTTCATTATTTTGGATTTGATTCCTCCAACCTCAGAGACTTTCTGTATTATGACTGCTGTGTTTCAAGGTTGCCAAGTGATGTGAAAGAGTTAAGCGATTGCATGTATGTTTAATTTACTTCCAGAAAATAACATCAGGTTTGAGGAGAGTAAATCCAGCTTTGGAAACACTAGAATCTATGTTATAGGGCCAAATTATAAACTCTTAAAAAGTAATGAGCGCTGGGATCTGACCTTGAAAAAAATGAACAAGGAAGATTTCCAAAATCTGAGTTCCCCTCACATTGTCCTATTACTCCAGTCTAAAATGACATTGTTATAGAACTCATTCCCCATGAATGAAAGAATTATCCCCTATTAAAATGTAAATGCCCCGGAAAAGACAGAGGAAGAATAAATCAATCATTTATACCTTAATGAGAAGAAGTCACTCAAACCCTCCAAATATTATAGCTGTTTGAAATTGAACATTGATAAGGTAGAGATGAAATAGAGGTACTTTGGAAACAGGAGGTGGAAGAAGGAAATAAAAGGAAAATTAGAAAGTTCTGAGTAAACGTTGCACAATTTACAATGTCACAAAGAGGCTAAATAACAAGTGACAAACAATTATTGATGGTGGTGATTCTTAGCTCAAAAAAGATTATTAGGCTATTGTAAAACTTCACATTTGAGAAAGAAATTATTCTTGTTGTTGTTATTGTTACTACTTTCTATCTTCTTCCTTGCTTAGAGAATTAATATTTTCACAGGAGAGTGTTAATGTGTTCCCCCAATATGGGAAGGGATCTGTATATATGTGCTTCATTGGAGCATTAGTCAACTTTAATCCTCTTTACTTTTTTTTTTAGTTATTTTGCATATGTCTGTTGGCAAAAGTTTAAGATGATAGGGTTTATGGGCTGTTAATATTATTTATCTGTTGGTGAAAAGCCAATTAAGATTATCATGTTTTATTTTTCAGCAAGCATTTAAATTTTTCAAAAAAAGAATTCATTAGATATAAAATATCAGCTCAGATTGAAATGAAAAACATAGAATAGGTAATACATAATAGGTTCATATCATTCTGCTTTTATTTTTACTGTTATCTATTAGTCTACTTTTTTACTCTGAAACAAAAACAATTGTCATGAATTTATACTCATGTAAAGTTAATATTTTGCTTATCTGCAAATCTGAAAAATTTCATTCTAAAAATATTCTTAATGACCTACTTATCTATTTTTATACTTTATCTTTAATAAATTATGTTATTTATCATTAAAAAAAGCAAAAGAAAACCAGAACAAATTACAACTGCCCAATTTTACACAAATTTTCTTTCTTCAACAGTCAGCATCAAAACTATGAAGTAAATTGCTTTTGAATACTTCTGTACCAGATGTCAGCCATCTTTCTTATCACTGAACAAGCCACATTTGAACTAAACAGTTCAGTATCGCATTGAAGGATGTGGTTGCTGATTGAACACAGGTGTAATGGTTGATATACTGTCACACAGTCTGACGTTAACCTAAGATCTTTGTTGAAATAGTTATTACTGATGGCACGAAATGTAATTGCTAATTTTCTGCCTGAGTGGTTACATATTTTCTCTAAATCTTGAGAGTTATTCATCCTTTTTCCACTGCCCATTCCTCAGAGTTTAAGGCAGATGTGTCAGTGGCCAGTGGACCAGTAATTGAACCTGTCACTTGCAATCTACCAACTTCATTCTTCAGAAATGTGACTACTGCTTTATTCACTCTCCTGCTTATTGTTTTTTAGGTATCAAATGTCCTACTTGAACCCAAGCTAAGTAATATTCATTGTCTACCTTTAAGGAACTCTTTGGTCACAGAGCAAAGGAGTTGGGGAGTGACTCAAGTCTGACTATATTTTAGTATTTTTCATGGATTTTGGGTTTCAAATGAATTGGTTCTCCATGAGCCTAATTATAATAAATCAATCAATTGTATTGTGGATGTAGAACGTGTGAACATTTAGTGAAGAAAGGGGTGGGAGGTTGGGATAGATTTGCTTTTCCTATTGAATGCAAACCTTCTTAAAAGTACAAGATATCTTAAGCTGCTGATACAACTTTTCAAAATTTCATTGATTTGCACTGAGCATTAGTGTTTAGGGCCCAGTGATTACCCAGTGCTTACTATTTTGACAATAAATATGCTGCAACAAATTAAGCTGCAATAATTTTTTTTAACTTTCATTTTTTTATACTGAAACAATTCAATTAAATATAGTACACAGTAAAATAAGAGATAATATATGCCAAATGTGGAGGACTTTTTCATAAAATTATTTCAGTTACATATTTTGTCAAAATCCTTTCAAAGCTAACTCAGGTTCCAAGAAACTCTATAGTTTATTATAATTTGTTTTATGTATTAATTTTATTTGTAAAAGAGAAAAAAAAATCTTCCTATAGCTATACTTGACTTGTGAATAGATAGGATTTTAAAACTACTGATTAAAATTTAAGATTGTATCTTTAAATGAAAAAAAATGATAAAAATAATTATCGTAGCATAGTGAAAAAAACAACTCTGGTTTAAAATTCTTCCTTCACTCTTTTGTGACTTAGGACAGACCAACTGCATCTCAATAGTTTTATCTTTAAAAGGGGTACAAAAATCCCTGTTTTGCCAGTTGATGTCAATATTTGAGATATGTAGACAAATCACTTTGGGTAAGAACTTTTGTACAACAGAGACTTGATGCATGGTATCTATTGTCAAGGGACCCATTATGTACCTAAAGGTCTAGTAATAATGAGTTAATTTACTGATGGAAGAGTCTGCTACCAGCATGAGGATTTGGAGACAATGTTTTCAAGGTTAGATGAAAGTAGAAATGCAGACCTATGAAGATTAATTCTGATTGAGGAGAGAAAATGCCAAACATGCTGTGTCTTGTGGTGCAGCTGTCTGGGGCTCATTAACAGTGGAGGAAGGTACTATGCGTATACACCCCAGCTGCTCTAAAAATACAGTGTTTCGTGCATGTTATCATGCTCATAGACTGATTTATATAGACACTACATTATAAGCTAGAGTCATTATTTGGTGTCACACTAAGGAGAAAAGTGGCAAGCCTTAAGTTATATTCCATTTTAACTTTTCAAAATGGCATATTTATAAGGTGGCATTTACAAGTACACAACTGTAATTAATTGGTGTGATTTGAATTTTCTTTATATATGATTTATGAAGCACTTTAATCTGGCTTCCAGATGTCCATTTTGGGTTGTAGAAGCAAAGAATTGATAAACTTTGGGTGGAAAAAAATGTACCTTAGAGAATTGAATCTGAGGGACAGAATCTGATCTAAATTGAAATTAAGAGGTAGAAATTATGAGTACTAGGAAAAGATAAGTCACAGGGAAAACCACCAGATCAGTGGTTTGCTATAATTGTGTTTGCTTATTTATTTATTTATTTACTACTGTCTTGACTGGGTTTGGAGGCTGTGGCTAGAAGCTGGACAGTTCCCATTCTCAAGCAGCTAATTAAGTCCAAACTTCAACTACTTCTTTTATCAGTGTTTCACACTCCTAGACCTCTATGTCCGCTTCCTTAATTGTCCCGAGGGCTAAGTATCAAAGACCCAGAAATCAGCTCTTATGTCTTAGATATTCAAATTATCCAAACCACAGGGAACTTGCCAAAGCTAGTTAACCCTACCACTTGTCCTATATAAACTGCCCCCTCCTATTCCAGCTTGCTGTTATCTGGTTCCTGGATGCAACCCTCTCTGTGACCTTGCCTGAAAGTATTCTATTTTGAAGTTTAGAGGTTTTTATCTTATTTTTGTATATATTTAAGCATTACAACATGATATCTTGATTTATAAGTCTAGAGATCACTTTCGGAACTTTGCCTTTCATCTAAGTGTTGTGCATGTCAAAAGAGTTTTTAAATTCTATAAAATAGGTAATGCCAGGCAATAATGCAAGAGACAACAGTTATCAGAGGTCAAGATGTCAAAAATTCATCAGTTAAGACAAGAACAAAGGATAACTGCTTTCAGAGTTTTATTTCCAGGGGAATTTTATAGTCTTATTTAGATTGCACCATGAGGTCTTACTTCTATGCTCAATAGAGTAAATCATGATTTCCACTGCCAAATACATTTCTACCTCAACTCAGAAACTGCCAGCATAATCTTCCATTTGTTAAGGGCAAAAATCAGATTTTTTTTTTTGTAAAAGCATACTTAATACACAGTTAACAGTGCATATGTAAATTGTACCATTTGGCAAGTGTTAACATATGAATATACCTGCAATGTCATCACTACAATCAGATAATAAATACGTCTATGATTCCCACAAGACTTATCTGCCCCTTCATAATGCCCTTTTCCTATTCGGTCCACTTCCTCTCATACAACGTTTTTCCCTGTCTCCAGGCAACTACTGATGTTCTTTCTGTCATCATAAATTACATTTTCTAGAATTTTATTTTAAGTAGAATCATGCACTAATCACCTTTTTATATCATTCTTTTATGTAGCAACATTACTTTGAAATTTAGCTGTATTGTCGTGTGTATCAATAGTTCACTGTTTTGATGGATAGTATTATATTATGTGAATATGGCACAATTTGTTGATGAATATTTGGTTTGGAACTACATAGTTTCATTTTGGGACTATTAACAAAAAAAAGACTTCTATGAACATTTGTATACATGTATTTTTAAGGGCATAAACTTTCATTCATTTATTTTCTTGAGTAAATACCTAAGAGTGAAATAGCTAGATTATACTGGAAGATGCACGTTCAACTTTTTAAGAAACTACCAAACTGGTTTCCAAAGTGGTTCTGACATATTATGTTCCCAACAGCAGTCACACCAGAGGTACTGTTCCTCTACCTCCTTGTCAGCACTTGATATGGTCAGGATTATTTACATTCGTTTTATAGCTGTGTAATAGTATCTCATCATGGTTTTATTTTATATTTCCTAATAACTATGATATTTAGCATCATTTTATGTGTATATTTGTGATCCATGCATCTTGTTTGTTAGAGTCATTAAATTAATAAGGGAATGGATTTAAATTGGAACTTTGTTTTGTTTAATGTGTTTTGAATGTTAAGTATTCCAGTACAAGTTCTGATCAAGTATATCATTTGCAAGTGTTTTGTCTTTTCATCTTTTCATTCTTTCAATATTGTTATTTATTTATTTGTTTGTTTGTTAAGGTGTTACTATAATGCCCAAGATGGAGTGCTGTGGTGCTATCATAGCAAACTACAGCTTCAAAATTCTAGACTTAAGTGATTTCCCTTCCTCAGTTTCCTGAGAAGCTGGGGTTACAGGTGTGTGCCACCATGCCAGTTCTCAACAGTGTTTTTTGAAGACCAGGCATTTTAAATTTTGGTAAAGCCTGAAAAAATGTTTGATTTCTCTACTAATTGTATTCCAAATATGTCTCAAAAATATCCACTTCTTTGAATTCCTATTACTAACATACTTGTCCTATCATCTCTCGTTTCTTCTTTTTACAACCACAATAACTTCTTGAGTCTATGCTTCCAACTCTCACTTCCTCCCATGTACACAGATCTTTTTTTCAGCAACTTAAAATATAATACATATATTAAAACTTTTCTGCTTAATATTTTTTATAGTTTCCCATTGGATTTGTAAAAACAAGTCTTTTTATATAACCTAAAAAAAATCCTGTATGGTCTGGCCCCTACCCAACTCATACTGCATTTTGTACTACACTATTTCTTGATCATTATATTTCATTCATATTATCTTCCTTTCTATCTTTGTTACCAGTTAAGTTACTTTCTACTAGAGGACCTTTGTTCTTATGCTTTTCTTTACCTGGATTGTTTGTTTGACCTTTTGACTTATCTTTTGTTCTTGCCTGTACTGTGAAAGCTTCCTGATAGCATGCTTCTTTTTTCCTAAACTTACTAAATATGGGACTGGAATAAAGTAAGTATTCATAAACAATAGCTGAAAGACTGTATAAGTGAGTAAATGCAGTTCGACAATTTTTCATGTCATTACAGCATTCAATTCATAATATTTAATGTCCTATTGTTTATTTCAATGATCACTTTACATGTTGGAGGAATCATTGTCATCAATGATAGGTACTTAGTGACTACATAATTGAGAGTAGTATCATAGTTTAGATATAAAATAAAGGTATCAAAACACCCAAAGACTAATGACAATGCAAGTAAAATATGAATCAGATCCTGAGCCAAATTATGTCTTCACTCTAGGTTACTGAGAGATTTCTTTTTTTTTTTTTTTTTTTTTTTTTTTTTTTTTTTTTTATAATCAGTATTTTTTATTATCGTTTTGTAGGGTACAGGTAAGGGTTAGGTGTACAATTACGTTTCATTCAGGCACCCTGTTGATAAGAGGTGTTTTCCCAGTCCCAGATAGATATTAGCTACTGTTAATCCCATCCCCCCACCATAATTTCCCAGTACCATCAGTCATTTTCTTATAGTATTACATTGGATGTTCAAGGTCCATTATATGAGTGAAAACATGTGATATTCTGATCTTTGTTTCTGTGAGAGGTCACTCAGTATTATAGACTCTAGTTCCATCCAGGTAGCTGCGAAATCCATGATTTTGTTCTTTTTCATGGCTGCGTAGTATTCCATCGTGTATATGTACCACATTTTTTTAATCCAGTCCTCTTTTGATGGGCAGCATGGTTGTTTCCAGGTTCTTGCTATTGTGAATAACGCTGCGATAAACATACGTGTACAGGTATCTTTTTTATAGAGTGATTTGTGTTCTTCAGGGTATATTCCCAGTAGGGGGGATTGCAGAGTCATAAGGAAGGTCAATATTTAGAGCTTTCAGGGAATCGCCACACTGCTTTCCACAGAGGTTACATTGATAAAGGCCTTTGGCAAAGTCTCAGGATACAAAATAAATGTACAAAAGACAATCGCATTTCTCTACACCAATAATAAACAAACAGAAACCCAAATAAAAAACACAATTCCATTCACAATAGCCACAAAAAAAATGAAATACCTTGGCATCTTCCTAACCAGAGACGTGAAAGACCTTTACAATGCAAATTACAAAACACTGCTCAAAGAAATCAAAGCTGACATGAACAAGTGGAAAAATATCCCATGCTCATGGATCGGGAGATTTCTTAAGATTAAACAATGACCTCATCAAAAGATGAGCAGGCTAGTTAATGTTTATGAAGTGAGTAGAAACATGAATTGGTTAAATGAGAACTAAGGAATGGTTCTTAAAGGTATGTCCAAATGCATAGTTTATTCCAGAATGCTGCATTTTAAAAATGGATAAATGTGGAGCTTGTAACCTTTTGACTAAAACTTGCTTATTACTTTGTGTCTTTCCCAACTTTGACTATGCTGTTGAGAATTACCATTTATAATCTATGGAGAAAAAAGTTTCAAGATCTAAAAAACCCTCCACCATAACAATTCATTGTGTTTTATTTGCATTCTTGATTTTTAAAGTAGCAGAAGTCTTTTGCTTCATGGCAGAGATCCTCAGGCATTTTCTTTTCTTATAACAACCTTTTTAGAATATTAATTCACTACACAGTGAACTTTCCTTTAACACACATCCTTGCTAAGTTTGTATCACATATCCTTAATTTGGTAGGCTGATTATTCAACATTCTCAAGTGTCCAGATACTACTATTCCAGGACAAAGTATGGAACTGATTGGGCATCAGGTGACCTGTGTTCTACTCTTGTAAAATGTCTCAATAATAGTGATCATCTACTTACAGCTATTTCGGAGCCCAGTTTTGAATTGCTATTCTGACAAAATTACTTAAATTAACACTAAAGATTCTAATGATGTTAAATTTGTTTCATTAAAATGATATAAGAGTTTTTAGAAAACTCAAAAGCTCCTTGTAGTTTATAAGACAAATAATACTATCTCACTTAACCTGAGTACCTGGGGCTGGCTCAGTGGCTCACACTTGTAATCTCAGCACTTTGGGAGATTGGAGCAGGATGATCATTTGAGGATAGGAGTTTGAGACTAACCTAGACAAAGACCTGATCTCTACAAATTTTTTTTTAATTTAATTCCCCAGGTATGGTGGCATAAGCCTATAATTCCAACTACACAGGAGGCTGAGATTGGAGGATCAATTTGCCTCAGGAGTTGGAAGCTGCTGTGAGCTAGAATTGCACCTCTGTATCCCAGCTTGGATTGACAGAGCATGAATACATTTATTTAAAAAAAAAAAAATCTGAGCCCTCCCCAATAGATCCAGTCATAGTGATGTTATATCTTATATGAATTTTGATGTGTATTAATAAAGAAATAAGAAAATACTAGTATTGCTTATTTTATTAGCATTTTCTTGTTCACAATGATATTAGAAAATGAGCAATATTCATGAATATCACTTTTTATTCTGTAATTCTGAGTTTAAATATTAGTGATCCTTCTTAATTTAAATATGCATACTCTAATGAATAAAATATACATATAATTACATATAATCCAAACTTATCATTGTCTTTGTTGTTGCTGTTATTGGGTGCAGGTTGAGTAACCTTTAACTAAAATGCTTAGGACTAGAAATGTTTTGGATTTTACATTTTTAAAAAATTTTTGGAATATTTACATGTGAGATATTTGGGGATAGAACCCAAGTTTAAACATAAAATTTATTTATATTATATATAAGCTCATAGATGTAGCCTAAAGGTAATTTTATGTTATCATTTAAATAATGCTGTGCATAAATAAAATGTTTTTATACATAAGGTCAGATGTGAAATCTTCCACTTGTGGTATGCTGTAGGTGCTGAAAAATTTTCATATTTGAAGTATTTTGGATTATAGCTTTTCAGGTTAGGAATACTCTCTATATTAAAATGTTCTTAGTCTGCAGTTGCTGCAAACATATTACCTCCTTTCTATTTTGTAATTTTAAAAACTTATCACTTGGATATTGCAAAATAATCAGATATTTTTCTTAAAGTACTATTATATTGTTTTAATGTATATATTAATTTTTGTACATACACAGATTATGCTATAATATATGCTATTTTCAACAATTCCAAGTGATGCTGATGTGAATGAAGAAAAATATTTTTACTTCTGCTATTAACTTTCTCAACCATAAAATTGGACAATGCTATAAATAATATAATTTTCTATTTATTTTTCAATGTTTATATAAAATACAAGCACTTAATTTAGTTTTCTTTCTTTTATTTATGTTTTATTCCCTACAGTTTTGTCACTTCATCATAGATAACATTTCAAGTTAGAACATATTAATATAAATCTCACTTTGGTTAAAATAGCTTAGGAACTATTATTTAGTCAACAATTTTTCTATTTATGGATTTTTCAGGATAATTTTGGTATTTTATTTTTATAATTAATATTAGAATAAACCGATTTGTTAAGGTGTTAAAGAAAAATGTATTCAATGAAACTTGTTAAGTATCAATGAATAATGATAAGACAGAATTTATTCAGAGTCATTTTATGATAGTTATGAGGACCATAGCAGCATAGTTTTGCAGTGGAATAGAGAGACTGGACTCAACTTCCAATACAACATGTTCAAATGGAAGCTTATAGTCAAAAAGCAGTGTGGCAGTGGGTGGACAGAAAATGACTAAAAGGAAACATCAGCAGTAAGGGGAAATCTGTCTAACCAGACATAACAGAATTCCTCCAAAGACAGACCAGGTTGATCAGACTTCGCCTGGAGGATTGTGGAAGATTAGGAACGTCATCAGATATCAAGGATGATCAGATATCTAGAGTGTGGGGTTCCCACTAAACTGATTTAGCAGGGTACTGCTAAAACTAGATTTTATAAGGAAGTGTACAGACAGGCCAAAAGAAGATTCAGAAGGGTGACTAAAGTTTGAAAAAGCAAAGGATCTTTGTCAAAGGAAATTGCCCAATTAAAGACTTCATCTCTACAATAAATAAATACAAAAAAAATTAGCCAAGCATGGTGGCACCTGCCTGTAGTTTCAGCTATTTGGATGGCTGAGGTGTAAGGATCACCTAAAGGCTGCGGTGGCCATGAGCATGCCACTGCACTCCAACCTGGGTGACAGAGTGAGGCTTCAACTAAAAAAAAAAAGAAAAAGAAAAAAATGTATTATGCTCCTCTGAATTACAATTTTGATCTAGTACTTAAATAAACTTTCTGAAGTTTAATATAAAAATAAAAGCAACCCTAACACTAAGTATTCTTTTGAAATAAATTATAATTACATGAAACAAAAGAAATTCATCAAGAATACACATTATAATTTTTTAAAATTTTTCTCTTTTGCATGGGTTCTCTGAGGGAAAATAAATGAGAGCCTGTTGAGGAGTGGACAGATTTAAGAGTCACAGATATTAAAAATATAAAATAGCATATAAGTTATCTGACAATTCCTCTTCCATTATAGAAATTTATCCTGCAGGAGAAATGATTTTGCTTTATCCAGGACAGCTTTAAATATCTCTAGTAAATGAGATTAAATTCCTGTAGAATATTATTTTACAGTTGAATTGTTCATCTTATTAGAGACTGCTACCTTATGTAGCAGTCATCTGAGTTTATTTTGGATTAGTTTTGGTGTAAGACTTTAGTTAATATTGTAATAATTCTCCATAGAAACAATTTTTATTAAGTAGGTAGTAGAAGTGGTAATTTCTCCTTTTAGTTGATGACAGAAATTGATGCTCAATGAGATGAAATGAGTGTGCATGTATTAAGATCAGTTCATCATAGAATTCTACTTTAAAACAAGGCTTTGGGTTCTTAGCTCTTCTTTCTACTAAATCATACTGCTTACTAGTATGCTCAACAATGCTATAAATGTTTTCTTAAATGGCATTTTCTTTCATATGTGACACGCACATGTATTAAATTATTTAACATATTAGGAAATTTTCTAATAATTTACATGCAGAAACTGTCCACTTGAGAAAGGTGAATATGCTGCTTGAAATTAGAATTTCATTCAATTGTACTCCTACTGAAAAATGTGTACCAAGATTATGTATTTGGTCACACTAATTTCAGGTTTTGACTCTCTAAATAAACAAGGCAGCTTAGCTAATAGATTGTATGACATATTCTCCATTTGTTCCTTTAAATTTCCAGTCAACATTTGTGACAATGTTCACATTATACAGCATGCATCAGCCGAGTTGCTATGCCTTCCAACTTCCAGTTATGTTTTGCAAAAAAAAATGAATACCATGAAGAAAGAGTTGTCTCTGCCCTTTGTGTGCCTTTATCTCTATTTCTTCTTGTATGCAGATAGATGATCCAACTTCAAACCCTTCAGGCCTAGAATTGGTAAAGGTCTGCTATTGTTGGCTCCATGAATCTTTGGTTTCTCTAATCCTGCCTACATCTTTAAACTGTCCCACCATTAAACTCTCTCTGATGCTAATTTTGAATGTACATATCATCCATTTTCTCCCAACCCTTGACTGATAAAAATATTTTTCTGTTGGTAGGGATAAGTGATTCTTAATTTTAGTTCCAGGTATGTGAAAGGCTAATTTTAGGCTGTTCAATGAACAGAGAATAAAGATTATAAAAGGTGTGCTGAATGTTTCCATAACTGTTTAAAGCATACTTACCATATTTTATTTAATGTTGGGTTTTTATTTCATATATTACTCCAAATGAGTGACAGAGTTGTGGACTATAGGGAGGTAATGAGATGCATTTCATTAGGCACCTATTTTTCAAAAGTTGGTATGTTTGTGTGTATGCTGTTTAAGATTTATGTGTCAAGTGTTCCTGTTGACAAAATAGAAAGGATTAGGAAAGTATGCTAGTGTGTGCCTGTTATCTTCTGACCTGAAGTCAAAAAAGTGAAAATCTGAAGACAGTTGTTAATAAATATGATAGAATCTGTGAGAAAGTGTTCTAAAACAGAGTATCTAAACCATCACATGCATTACTAAATATGCTCATAGAGCATTGTTCTGCTAATACCCAGGAAAAAATTAAAAATAACAAAAATCAGATAGAATAATCTGTAGTAAATAAACAATAATAATCCAAATAGTGTGCATATAATATCAATCTTCTTCCATCCATAAATATACACTCAAAAATGAAAGGAGACAATTGAAGAATATATACAAAAGACATACTCCTCTAAAAAAATATGTTTTGAAATATTTCTATACTCTCAAATGAATAAAACACAATATGTAGTATTTTTTAAAACCTGCAGATGAAGAAGACCATAAGAAATTAAGAGAAAAAGGATATCAAAGTGGAAGAGCTTAAGAGTCAAGTAGAATGCTATAATAGACCTCTTACATAAATGAGAACTTTATTAAAAGTACTAGAATACAAAATAGATACTGTTGAAAATAAAATTAAGGATAAGAAGTTCTACTTGAAAAAATATCAAGCAAATCAAGTGTAAAAATAATACAAACAGCCAGGCTCGGTGGCTCAGCCTGTAATCCTGCGCCTTTGGGAGACTGAGGTGAGTGGATTGCCTGAGCCTGTGGGTTCGAGACCCGCCTGGGCAGTGAGACCTCATCTCTACAATAAATCAAAAAATCAGCCGGGCTTGGTAGCACATGCCTGTAATTCCGGCTACTTGGAAGGCTGAGGCGGAAGGATCGCCAGAGCCCAGCAGGTTGAGGCTGCGGTGGCCGGAAGCGGCCACTGCACTCCAGTCTGGGCAACAGAGTGAGACTCCAACTCAAAAAAAAAAATAATAATAATACAAACAAATAGTTCTTAAGAAGATAACTAAAAACATAATATATAAGGAAGTAATTATAGTTCTTTGGGGAGAAAATTAAATATATAAAGCAAATATAAAGTTGTCTAAACTGTATTAGAAAGGATTTTTAAAAGCTATTCAAAGATAGTTAAGTGAAACTTTTCTTATGAGAACCTAAATCTACAGAATGTGAGAGAGCCCTTGCAGTATAAATCTACAATTATTGTCAAATCTAATCTAAATCTATATGTAGATAGAAGTAAATTTTGTTTTTTTTTTTAATTTTATTTTTTTGAGTTGGAATCTCACTCAGTCACCCAGACTGGAGTGCAGTGTCCACTCCCGGCCACTGCAGCCTCGACCTGCTGGGCTCCGGCAATCCTTCTGCCTCAGTCTTCCAAGTAGCTGGAACTACAGGCATGCGCTACCACGCCAGGCTAATTTTTGATTTATTGTAGAGATGAGGTCTCGCCAAGCTGCCCAGGCGGGTCTCGAACCCGCCGGCTCAGGCAATCCACTCACCTCAGCCTCCCAAAGTGCTGGGATTAGAAGCTGAGCCACTGAGCCGGGCAGAAGTAAATTTTAGATAGCTAGATACTATAAATATATGCAGCAAAGGAGGAAAAATAGTGAATAATAAGTTATCTTAAATATAAAAAAATTCTAGGCAACAAATATATATTAAAATGAAAATACTTAAATAAGCTTAAAAGAAAGAAAATTGGGGTCCTCTTAAATTTTTCATGGCAATAGTCATTATCAGAATACATGGTAGTAGTAACATAGTTATTAGAAGAAAAACAAAAACCTTGGTCCAAAAAAGTTAAACCCAGTAAAGTTGTAATAACAAAATTAAAGAGTAATAGCTTTTAGTTTCATAAAATGACAATTATGGAAATCATATAAACAAAAACACTTGGAGTTATTTGTACTAAAAGTAGGACTCATGTAGTAAACGAACTATTTGTCTTCCTATAAAATTTATTTGATAACAAAACCCAAATAAATGGTTGATTTAAATTGGTCGATTTTCTAATCACTGGAAACTGTAGATGTCACTTTCTTTGGGTAAAAAGGACTTTCAATACGTGATTAAATTAAAGAGTACCAGTTGAGAATATCACTCTGGATTACCTGGGTCGGTTCCTAAAAGTAATCACAAGTATACTTATAAGAGAGGTAGAGGAAGATCAGACACCATCTCCTGTGTGTGCACGCACACACATAAACACACACAAAAACAATGTGAAGGTGGAGTAGAGAGATGTAGGCATAAGCCAAGGAATACCAATAACCACAAAAAGTTGGGAAGGCAAGGGATCAGTTCTCTTCTAAAGCCTCTGAAAGAAGCAATCCCTTGCCTGTATCTTGATTGTGGGCTTCTAAGAAAATAAATGTCAGTGTTTTAAGCCATTGTAATGATTAACCTTATGTGTCAACTTAACTAGACCATGGTACCCAGTTTCTTGATCAAACATGTTTTATGTTGCTGTGACAAGTATTTTTTAAAGATAATTTTAATATTTAAATCAATTAACTTTAAGTAAAGCAGATTAGTTTCTTCACTGTGGCTGGGTTTTTTGTTTTTTGTTCTTTTTCTATCAGTTCAAGGCCTTAAGACTAAACAGACTAAGGTCTCCCAGGGAAGAGGGAATTTTTTCTTCAGACTTTGGAATTAAGCAGCAACATTAATTCTTCCCTGGATTTGCACATGCCTTCCTATCCTGAAACTTTTGGATTTGACAGCCTACACAAGTTTCAACCATTCTTCAAAATCTCTCTCTCTCTCTCTCTCTCTCTCTCTCTCTCCACACACACACACACACAACACACACACACACACACACACACACACACATGCTTTTTCCTACATTCTATTGGTTCTGTTTCTCTGGAAAATCCTGAATAATATAGCTACCAAGTAAAACTTTTGTCAAGGTAAAATTCTATCCAATGCCATAAATAAGAAAAATATATTATCAAAGCCTTAAGAATAAAATAACTAAAAGTATGGTGTAACATTATTAAATTATATATGAGAGAGAACCAAAAACCCCAGAATTTATTTATTTAAAAATGTGTATTCATTTTTATATTTTTTTAAAATCAATATTTTTTATTATGGTTTTATGGGGTACAGTTAAGGGTTAGGTGTATAATTACGTTTCATTCAGGCACCCTGTTGATAAGAGGTATTTCCCCTTCCCCAGACAGATATTTGTGACTGTTAATCCCATCCCCCTCCGCCCCCCCATAGTTTCCCAGTACCGTCAGTCATTTTCTTATAGTATTACATTGGATGTTCAAGGTCCATTATATGAGTGAGAACATGTGATACTCGGATCTTTGTTTCTGTGAGAGGTCACTCAGTATTATAGACTCTAGTTCCATCCAGGTTGCTGCGAAATTCATGATTTTGTTCTTTTTTATGGCTGCGTAGTATTCCATCAGTGTATATGTACCACATTTTTAATCCACTCCTCTTTTGATGGGCAGCATGGTTGTTTCCAGGTTCTTGCTATTGTGAACAACGCTGTGATAAACATACGTGTGCAGGTATCTTTTTTATAGAGTGATTTGAGTTCTTCAGGGTATATTCCTAGTAGGGGGATTGCGGGTCATACGGGAGGTTGATATTTAGAACTTTTAGGAGTCACCACACTGCTTTCCACAGAGGTTGCACTAGTTTACACTCCCACCAACAGTGTAGAAGTGTTCCCTTTTCGCCACACCTTTTCCAGCAGCTGTTACTTTTTGAGTTGTTGATAATTGCCATTCTGACTGGAGTTAGGTGGTATCACAGTGTGGTTTTGATTTGCATCTCACTGATGATTAGTGAGGTTGAACATTTCTTCTCGTGTTTGTTGGCTGCTTGGATGTCCTCTTTTGTGAAGTGTCTGTTCATATCTTTTGCCCATTTGGTAATGGGATTGTTTGTTTTTTTCTTTTCAGCATATTTTAGTTCCTTGTAGATCCAGGATGTTAAGCCTTTGTCAGACCTGGTGTTGGAGAATATTTTTTTCCCAGTCTGTAGGCTGTCTCCCTGCTCTCTTGATGGTTTCTTTGGTCTTGCAGAAGCTTGTCAGTTTAATAAGGTCCCACTTGTCTATCTTCTCTCTTATGACCTGTGGGTTTCAGGTTTTGTTCAGGAATTGGATGCCAGTTCCGATTTCCATGAGGGTATTTCCTTCATTTTCTAAGGTTCTTATGGTTTGAGGTTTTACATTTATGTCTCTGATCCATTGGGAGTTAACCTTTGTGCATGGGGATAGATAGGAGTCCTGTTTCAATCTTCTGCATGTGATCAGCCAGTTTCCCAGCACCATTTACTGAATAGGTTCTCTCTCCCCAGTGGTAGGTGGTGGAGGCCTTGTCGAAGATGAGTTGGTTGAGAAATTGAGGTTTTGCTTCTGGAATCCCAATTCTATTCCATTGATCTATATGCCTGTTCCTATACCAATACCAAGCTGTTTTGATGATTGTAGCTTTATAGTAAAGTTTGAAGTCTGGTAATGTGATACCACCTGCTTTGTTTTTGTTTTTTTTGTTTTTTTTTCTGAGGATTGTTCTGGCTATTTTTGGACATTTGTGTTTCCATATGAATTCCTGTGTAAACTCAGTCATCCTCAAAATATTCTTCATTTGTTGCAATATACCTATGGAGATACTTGTTCCACTACTCAAAACACTTTTGAATTTGCCAATTTTGATGCCTTTTAGTGCTACTTATTTTTTGTTTCACCTCTTCCACATTGAGAAAACAATTTTCTTTTAAGACTTTTTTCACACAGGGAAACAAAGAAACAAAAAATTTGCTTGCAGTGAGATCAATTAGGTAAGGAGGGTGGACTAAGGAGTCTTGCCTTTTTTGGTCAAAAACTGCTGAACACTCAGCACAGTGTGGGCAGGTGCACTTGTAAATCTTCCATCATAAAATGGGAAAACATGTTGAAAGACTCTCCAAATGAAACAAATTAGCTGAAGGTCACACAGGCTCTCACGACAAAGCTAACTGGTACACTAATGTAGACGAGCTTCTAGAACAATTACCCAGTGCAGAAAGCCTGGACCACAAAGGGCCTGACCTTCAAAAATAATTCTGTTTTTTGGGGGGTTCTCCTCTTGTATATTAATTATATAAGAAATAAATTATATACAAGGAAATGTGTCAACCAACACAAGTGTACTCACATGTTTATACTCAAAACTACACAAAGAACAGAAAACACATAAAAACACACAGTCACATGTATATGTACATATGCATATAAGAAAAAACAGAATAGGAGAATTGTAAAGAAAATACTTAACATGAGGTGTCAAAAAAATAAGTAAAAATAAATATTTCTATCTTAGAAATATAGAAAATGTATAATTTATCTGTTAACTTATAATTATTTTACAAATCATATCCCAAAAACATCTGATATACTTTTTATATGTAGAATTTAGTGGTTTAAATATTTGACAATAAGCATATGTAATTTTCAATATATCAAAAATTGACTTTGCACAAAGAAAATGGTATTAGACTTGCCTTCCCATTAAAACCAGTAATAAAAATGGACACAATATGTGAGGCAACTCTTATTTGGCATCAGACAATAACAGATAGCAAGGGACTGTGATACTTTAGATAAGTGAAATAAATTAACAACAAGAACCCTAGATTTACTAGAGCTTTTGACCTTATGATACATTCGGGAATGTGGTACCAAGAAACAGAGCCAATAGAGATAGTTGGTTTTATTGAGTTCAAGAGTTAGAGATCAGAGTTACAGACTGCTGAAATTTCTGAATAGAGTGTAGGAGAACAGAAACTGCTCAAATAGAGATCACGGATATCTCTGTGAAGATTGTCCACAGTTTCCACAAATGTACATGGGTAAACTCGTCACGATCTAGCAGAAACCATTGCTGAAGGTATGAGATCTGAAAATAGGTTGTGCAGTGCTGAGAGATATTGGTGCTTTAGACAAGACAGAATTAAGAGACCTCCTGCATGGAAAGCCAAAAGATCCTGAGTAGTAGCCTCTAGTGTAAGAATTTTGCCCTAATACTAATGACAAATTAAACACACACAAACATGCCCATCCACTAAACTCCCAAGGACAAAAAAATTATCCCATCAATAATTTATATTGAAGTTGAAGTATATTGCAAGAGGTTTTTTTTTAACAACATGATATAAACTTCCTTATTTTATAATTTACAATGTTCAACATTTAATGAAAAAATTACAGGGAAATGAAGATAAATTAGATCTATAGTCAAAAAAAGAAAAGAAAAAAACACGCTTATAAACAGAATGTGAAATAACCCCAGTCACTGTGATTAGCAAACAAAGTCTTCTAAAAACCTACTGCAAGTATGTTCAAGGACATTAAAAAAAAAAAGATGATAGGAGTAATACGTAAACAGAAGGAAAATCTCAGCAGCAATATGGAAACTACTTTTTAAAAAGAACCAGATCATCATTCTAGAACTGAAAAATAATATACATAAATTGGAAATATATTCAATAAGTTTTAAAGCATATTGGAGACAGAAAAAGAGACTGTTAACTTAAAGACAAATAAGATTAATTATCCAACCTAATTTGTTAAGAGTTCAGCATGAGAATTACAAAATTCAGCATGAGAATTACAAAGAAAATGGTATCTTAGTCGGGCTCGGTGGCTCAGCCTGTAATCCCGCGCCTTTGGGAGGCTGAGGTGAGTGGATTGCCTGAGCCCGTGGGTTCAATTTGACGAGACCTCATCTCTACAATAAATAAAAAAATCAGCCGGGCGTGGTAGCGCATGCCTGTAATTCCAGCTACTCGGAAGGCTGAGGCGGAAGGATCGCCGGAGCCCAGCAGGTCGAGGCTGTGGTGGCTGGGAGCGGCCACTGCACTCCAGTCTGGGCGACAGAGTGAGACTCCAACTCAAAAAAAAAAAAAAAAAAAAAAGAAAAAAGAAAATGGTATCATAGTTTTCTGCTAATAGCCAAACATAGAAAATAGACAAATGTAAATTTCTTACATTTCTATATAGTAACAGAAAAAACTAAAAATTGTATTAAAAAATCTATACTATTTACACTAAACATAATATTATAATGAAGAAATTACACAAAAGATGGAATGTTCTCTATATTAAACACAAAGACCGGGCTCGGTGACTCAGCCTGCAATCCCGCGCCTTTGGGAGGCTGAGGTGAGTGGATCGCCTGAGCCCGTGGGTCCGAGACCCGCCTGGGCAGCGAGACCTCATCTCTACAATAAATCAAAAAATCAGCCGGGCGTGGTAGCGCATGCCTGTAATTCCGGCTACTTGGAAGGCTGAGGCGGAAGGATAGCCAGAGCCCAGCAGATCGGGGCTGCGGTGGCCGGGAGCAGCCACTGCACTCCAGTCTGGGTGACAGAGTGAGACTTCAACTCAAAAAAAAAACAAAAAACAAAAAACACAAAGAAAGTCTAAATATAAAAGTGACATCATTCATATGAAGTAGAGTAAGTAAGTTTTTAAAGATATAATTTACCCTCAAATTAATCTTTGGATTTAATAAATGTCCCTGTAAAAATCCAAGCCAGCTTTTTATTGTGGTCAACATTTAAAAATTTATTGCAAAACTATATCGGCAAATCTTAAAAGCATTATGTGAAGTGAAGGAAGCCTGGTACAAAAGATTACCTTCTGTAATGTTTTATATAGATTAAGTTATAAAACACACATGACTATGGTGATAGCAATCTAAGCAGGAAATCTATAGTGGCAGAGATTAACCAGAGGAGGAAGAGAGAACACTCTTCTTGATAAAATTATTCTATATTGTAATTGGGGTGTTAGTTACATGGGTGCTTATATTTGAAAGTGTTACATTTCAATGTCTGTATGCCTCAGTGAAAAAGGTTTATTAAGTAAACCTATGTACAATTTAATAATCGAACATAATTTAAATTATTAATGGTGGATTATTTTTCTTTGTATGCACATAAACAGTGATAATTTTGTAATATATAAATTATAAAAATTCCATATGTAATATATTAAAATGTAATCGTTTTATGTTTTTGCAACATTTCTTTCTTGTTTTATTCTATCCAAAAAGGAAACTTTTATTACACCATATAAAAAGTTTGTCAACACAGTGGAAAGTAAGAAATCATAAAGTGATTTTCATATTAATATATTATTTTCTGTAATATATAGTTTCAAGGACTTTATAGAGTTTTGGGAATTTAAGATAGATATTTTGGAAGCCTTGATTAAAACATAGTACTTTGTTTGCAATTGTAAACAAAGAATTAAGAGTGTAGTATTGAAAAGAATGAAATGCAAGTTACAATATTATTTTGAATTGAAACAATAAAATATAAAATGAACCATTAATAATATAAAAGTTTGGTGAAACAACCACTTTATTCATTGAAAATGGAATTACAAATTTTCCAAGGAGACAAAATTTCTCTAAAATTTGTCACACAGTTTTTCGTAGAACATTTAAGTTAAAGATAAATTTCAAATTATTTGAGAAAAATTAACTCTCACCACTCCCTATTTTCAGTAGCACAGGTACAAAGGGCATGTTATCATGTTATAACGTACAATGCCTGCTACCAGAGTGATTTCCAGATTTCTAAACCAGGTGTTAATTAGGTAGCACAATGGGCAGAAAAATTTGTTGTCATCATTTTAATGAACAGAAAAAATGTTGGATATTACTTCAAAAAATTATTTCTATTCTGTCTTTTCTTTTTTTAGATTAAATAACATAATTTATTTAAAAGTAAATTAGAGAAAGTGAAGGGAGAAAGAGGATTCACCTCCCCAAGGTGGGGGAGGAGGCCAAAGCCCTATTTTATTTTTATTTTATTTTATTTTTTTTTGAGTTGGAGTCTCACTCCGTAGCTCAGACTAGAGTGCAGTGGCCACTCCCGGCCACCGCAGCCTCAACCTGCTGGGCTCTGGCGATCCTTCCGCCTCAGCCTTCCAAGTAGATGGAACTACAGGCGCGTGCTACCACGCCCGGCTAATTTTTTGATTTATTGTAGAGATGAGGTCTCGACAAGTTGCCCAGGCGGGTCTCGAACCCTCGGACTCAGTCAATTCACTCATCTCAGCCTCCCGAGGCATGGGATTACAGGCTGAGCCACCGAGCCCAGCTCAAAGCCCTATTTTAAATCTTTCTAATAGTCTTTACAACTGTGGTAATAAAAATACAAAGCTCCTGGAGCCTTGCTACACTTACCACTTCGCCTGCATTGATACTTAAAGTGATCATGTGGCATGTACTTCTTAAATGAATTACTTTAATAGGTTCAATATTCCAGTATTTATGTTTCAACTACTTAATTATTAGATAATAATAAATAGCTCAACAAATATATCAATTCAGCCTTCAGAATCACAATATACTTATAAATATTTACTTTTAAAAGTAATTCAGGACTATGTATATAATGTCATACATTATCCTAGCTTCGCCCAAGTCTGTGTTTTTCTTATTTGCTATTTGATTTTGTGTGGGAAATAGAGTAGATTTATAATTAACAGAATATTACTACATACAAGTTAATATCCAAAACAAATTTCTTTCTAATTCCCTCTCACCTATTATTTACTCGATGGTTTGAAATATAAAAGTAATAGCATTCATATTAGAAGTAGGCATGTGGAAAGAACTTGTGCATTGACCAAGATAGAATGCTTTATTAAGCATGGATATTTAAACAGGCATACAAATATTCTTTAAACATTGAATCTCATATATATATTTTAAATTCTAGTGTTGCCTGATATCTATTAAAAGCTTATTTCTGAAATTTAATTTGGGTCTATACATTTTTGAAAGAAGAACTTCTGGAAGAGTATTCCAAGATATTTCTCTAAAATTAGCTATGCATATACTTAAGCACAAACATCTGTAAACTTTGATTTTTTTTTCGAGTTAGGAGACATTATATACATACTATTCTGAACTTCTTTGAGTTCTGCTAATCTATTCTTGCTCATTATATTAAATTCCACATATCAAATTAGCATTTGTTAAGCTTCTGCATGCGTCACACATTTTATGGTACCTTATCTTGATCTCACAGCATCTGTGTATCATGACTTATACTCTAACATGACAGATAAAATTCTGAGACCCAGAGAAGTAAAATTAACTACTCTGTCACATGGAAGGCAATTAGAAGACAAAGATATCAAATCCTACTCTCTGTCCTAAAAGCCTCTTCCAGAATGTTCTTTAAATCCAATACACTTCTTCTTATTGGATTACATAAACATTAGGTTTACATTAGGTAAGTCATTAATGTATTTTGATTTTACAAAATATGTTTTCAAACATTTAAAATTATTTTTACAGAAAAAAAGGCTCAGCTATTTTCTTAATGAATTAGATAATCTATTTTTAATTGTTACAAGTTATACTTTTATATATATAGTTACATAGGTTTATGTACAGCCAGGGAAGATCATTTTATAAAATTTCTCTGTATTTCACTTTGTTTATTTCTCAGTAAAATCACTAGGAAATAACCAAATACTAGTTTAGCTACATGATGCATTT
This sequence comes from Cephalopachus bancanus, assembly GCA_027257055.1. Lineage (NCBI taxonomy): Eukaryota > Metazoa > Chordata > Mammalia > Primates > Tarsiidae > Cephalopachus > Cephalopachus bancanus. The sequence continues at coordinate 13,486,800 of JAPVLO010000024.1, read as the reverse complement.
ATTTTTTAAAAAACTATATAAATATTGAGTAGAATTTGATATATGTTTAGATAATTCTATATTAATGTATATTCATCATATAATATGTCAAAAAATAAGTTATAAGTTTATAATTTTCCACATGAAATATAGAGTGTACAACTATGTTAAATAGGTTTGTGGCAAATTTTAATGATTCTCAACAATTATTGACTTTGGTTTTGGGAAGACATGAATTTTTAAAAATTATATCTTTTTGCTTTTAATTTCTGTCTAATTTATTTGTAGTCTCAGAAATAAGTAATTTTAATAAAGTTATGCTAATGTTCACATTTTTATTTTTTCTTTATTATTCATTATGACAACATTTTGGAACAAAGTTAAATAACTATTAGAAACTTACTAGTGCACATATTCTAGCTTAATAAATATTGTTGGAAAAACAAAAACAACATAGCTATTTATAGTTTAATCCAAAATGATAGTGTTGATGAAATTTTAATATTTTAAGTGTAAGCCTAATTTTCACACCCATAACCACACACATGCGCACACACAAACTTGTATATAAGGGTATATACCTGTGTGTGGTGGTATAAGTACATTCACACATACAGGCATGCCCACATACATACAGGAGAGAGAGACATACAGAAAGAGTCCTGAAGGTTGAGGGAGAATACTATTATTTGTAATAATCATTTTTATCCAAATAGAGAAGCTCATGTTAGAAAAAAAAAATACTACTGATTTGTAAAATGTACTTTTATATTGCTATGCAATTAAGTTACTGAGTGGAGGGAGTTGCGCTTTTAGTTATTCCTGAAGAACAAAGATGCTAATGGTAGAATGAATATAATTAAATTTTCACTTCTGAGACCAGAATTAAGAAATTTTTGTATAGAAACCTTGAATATGAGCATGGTGGTTTCACTTTCAGACAATCCTCTCTTGTTCTAACCATACGAATTTTTTATGATTGCATGTCTCTATTTTAAAAAAAGATAAGAAGGAAAGTTGTCATTGGTATAATTATAAAGATAATAACATATGTAGAATATAATAAGCTGGGCTCCGTGGCTCAGCCTGTAATCCCGCGCCTTTGGGAGGCTGAGGTGAGTGGATTGCCTGAGCCCGCGGGTTCGAGACCCGCCTGGGCAGCGAGACCTCATCTCTACAATAAATCAAAACATCAGCCGGGCGTGGTAGCGCACGCCTGTAATTCCGGCTACTCGGAAGGCTGAGGCGGAAGGATCGCCGAGCCCAGCAGGTCGAGGCTGCGGTGGCCGGGAGCGGCCACTGCACTCTAGTCTGGGCGAGAGTGAGACTCCAACTCAAAAAGAAAAAAAGAATATAATATTTGCTGATATCCATAAAGTAGAAAGAACTAATAGTGCTTTGAGGATCTAGTTGTTGTGATTGCCTTTTGAAATAAAACAAAACAAAAAAATCTAAACAAGCTACACTTTCAAAATGTTTCTGCTGACAGGAATATGTAAAAATGGATTTTTATGTGCTATCTTTCTAGAAATAAATGAAAGTTCACTTAAAATCACATTTAAAGGAACAGAGCAAAAATATGGAGTTGGTGGCTCCAAGGGCCTGTCTCTCCAAACACTGACAAATAAAACAAACAGTGATGTTCGTTATTGTCAGATGTCTGGAAGACAGTCAAATCTTTACAACAACAAATTAATCACTGAATTTAAAAAAGGCAACTTAAAGTCAGGCTCAGTGGCTCACACCTGTAATTCTAGCACTTTGGGAAGCGGAGGTGAGAGGATTACCTGAGCCCAGGCATTGGAGACCAGACTGGGAAACATGGCAAGACCTTTGTCTCTACAGAAAATCAAAAAATTAGCCGGGCATGGTGGTGCAAGCCTGTAGTTCCAGTTACTTGGAAGGCTTAGGCGGAAGCATCACCTGAGCCCAGCAGGTCAAGGCACTCCAGCCTGGGCAACAGATTGGGACTCCTACTTAAAAGAAAAAAAAAAGGCAGGTTAAAATGAAGAAAAATTTATGATATTTTTATTTGCTGTTTTTCCTCCTCTATTCCTCACATGGTGGTATTGAAAATAGCAGCCCATATACCCTAGTGAAAACTTTAGCTCCAGAGGAAAAGGATCAGTTCTCCATCTTTTTTTTTTTTTTTTTTTTTTTTTTTTTGAGTTGGAGTCTCACTCTGTCGCCCAGACTGGAGTGCAGTGGCCGCTCCCGGCCACCGCAGCCTCGACCTGCTGGGCTCCGGCGGTCCTTCCTCTTCAGCCTTCCTAGTAGCCGGAATTACAGGCGCGTGCTACCACGCCCGGTTGATTTTTTTTTGATTTATTGTAGAGATGAGGTCTCGCTGCCCAGGCGGGTCTCGAACCCGCGGGCTCAGGCAATCCACTCACCTCAGCCTCCCAAAGGTGCGGGATTACAGGCTGAGCCACTGAGCCTGGCTAGTTCTCCATCTTTTTTAACCTGTCAGGTGCTCCCTGAAGGACTGATGCAAGACACTTTTCTTTCTGTAACTTAACCAGAAAGTCAACCAAGGCTGAAAACTTTTGAGCCTTCCTCAAAAACAGTGTAAGGCAAGTAAACAATCTGAGCCACTTGGGGCAAAAGTTTACATGGGAGGCAACCCTTAGAGCACCAAAAGTCTTAGAAGAAAAGCTTGTTGTTTGTTTGTTTTTATGTTTTTCTTTTATTTTTTAAAGACGTGGGGTACAATTCAGGGTTTTATTTTTTAAAGATGTGGGGTACAATACAAAGGTCCATTATGCAGGTACCCTAGTTGATGGAGGTTGCCCTCCCACTCCCGGCAGATTCCCACTACTGCCAGTCCCACATCTCCTCATCCCCCCAGCAGTTACCCACTACTGCCAATCTTTTTCTTATAGTATCACAATAATTGTTCAAGGTCTGCTTATGAGTAAGAACATGTGATTCTCAGTTCTTTGTTTCTGTGATAGATCACTCAGTATTATAGACTCTAAGTCCATCCAGGCTGCTGCAAAGTTCATAATTTTGTCCTTTTTTATGGATATGTAATAATTCCATTGTGTATATGTACCACATTTTCTTTTATCCAGTCCTCTTATGATGGGTAGTATGGTAGGTTCCATGTTCTTGCTATTGTGAACAATGCTGCGATAAACACGCTTGTGCAGGTATCTTTTTTCATAGAGTGATTTGAGTTCCTCTAAATATATTCCCAATATGGGGATTGCAGGGATGTATGGAAGGTTGATTTTTAGATCTTTTAGGAATCGCTACACTGTTTTCCACAGAGGCTGTACTACTTTACACGCCCACCAACGGTGTATAAGTGTTCCCTTTTTGCTGCATCTCTCCAGTATCTGTTATCTTTTGAGATGGCCATCCTGACTGGAGTTAGGTGGTATCTCAGTGCAGCTTTAACTTGCATTTCTTTGATGACTAGTGAGGTTGAGCATTTTTTTCATGTATCTGTTGACGGCTTGTATGTCTTCTTTTGAGAAGTGTCTACTCATATCTATGACCCACTTTGTAATGGGGCTGTTTGTTTTTTTCTTCGGCACATTTGAGTTTCTTGTAGATCCTAGATGTTAGGCCTTTGTGAGACATACAGTTGGCAAATATTTTTTCTCAGTTTGTGGGCTGTCTCTGTGCTCTTTTGATGGTTTATTTGGCTTTGCAAAAGCTTGTCAGTTTGATGAGGTCCCATTCGTTTATCTTATCTCATGGGCACTTGGGATTTTGATCAGGAATTGGTTGCCAGTTCCAATTTCCATGAGGGTGTCTTCTGCATTTTCAAAGATTCTTATAATTTGAGGTTTTATGCTTAGGTCTTTGATCCATTTAGAGCTGATTTTTCTGTATGGTGATATGTAGGCGTCTTAATCTTTTGCATGTGGTTAGCGAGTTTTCCCAGCACCATTTTCAGAACAGGTTCTCCTCTCCCCAGTGGTTGGTGGTAGAGACTTTGTCAAAGATGAGTTGGTTGAAAAATTAAGGTTTTACTTCTGGAATCTCTATCCTGTTCCATTGGTCTATATTCCTGTACTTGTACCAATCCCAGACTGTTTTGATTATTGTAGCTTCATAATAAAGTTTAAAGTTGGGGAGTGTGATACCTCCTGCTTTATTATTATTATATTATTATTATTATTATTATTATTTGCTGAGGATTGTTTCGACTCTTCTTGGTCATTTATGTTTCCATATGAATTCCTGTATTTTAATTTCCAGGTCTGAGAAGAATATTGCTGGTAATTTAATGGATATTGCATTAGATTGCTTACAGTAGGATGGACATCTTAACAATGTTGATTCTTGCAATCCATGAGCATGGAATATTTTTCCGTTTGTTTGTGTTATCTTTGATTTCTTTGAGCAGTGTTTTATGGTTTTCATTGTAAAGGTATTTCACGTCTCTGGTTAGGAAGATGTCAAGGTATTTCATTTTTTGTGGCTATCGTGAATAGGATTGTGCTTTCTATTTGGGTTTCTGTTTGTTTATTGTTGGTGTATAGAAATACAATTGTCTTTTGCACATTTATTTTATACGCTGAGATTTTGCCAAAGTCCTTTATCAGTGCAAGGAGATTTCTAACAGATTCTCTTGGGTTATTGAGGTATAGCATCATGTCATCTGCAAAGAGGGATAACTTCACTTCCTTTTTTCTATTTGGATATCCCTGATCTCCTTCTCTTGTCTGGTTTCTCTAGTTAGGACTTCCAAAACTATTTTGAAAAGGAGGAGTGAGAGTGGGCATCCTTGTCTTGTTTGAGTTTTCAAAGGAAATGGTAGCTGTATTTTTTTAAGTTGTGTGCATGCTTAGGGTGACGTATACTCAGAAAAGAACTGAGAAGATATTAAGGTTTTAATTATTGCCAACTTCTTTCTTTCTTTCCTTCCTTCCTTCCTTCATTTACCTCCCTCTTTTCCTCCTTCCCTCCTTCCTTTCTTTCTTTTTTTCGTCTGTCTTCTCTTTTTCTCTCTCTACCACATCATATTCAATGAAATAGCAGTCAAAACACTAGTTTAATAAAAACTAAAGGAACAAATTTCAGAGAACACATGACAAGAAATTCAGAATTTCCAAAAACTGTTTAAAAAATCACTAAGCCAACATCTACAGAAATGAAGACAAATCCTAAGAAAGAAAAATAATTCTTTTTTTGCTCTTTCTTCTCTTTTATCCCTTGCCACATCATAATGTTCAAAATTCCCCATACTAAACAAAAAATTATGAAACACTTAAAAGAAAAGAACATTTAGCATACTCAAAGACTAACTTAACAAAAGACGGGTCTCTGAAAATGTATATACTGGGTTTTACTATTTTAACTTAACCTTAAACCAACTGTCTTAAATATATTCTAAAAACAAAGGACACAAAAATAATAATATTTAAATAGATACAATATGTCAAAATGAGATAAAAATTATGCAAATAAACAAAATAAACTTCTGGGATTGAAAAGTATAATAACTTAAATAAAACATGTGCTAGAGTGTTTCAGTAGGGAGTTGAAAAGACAACAAAGAATCAATAAACTGGAAGATAGAGCAACAAAAATTATTCACTCTGAGTATCAGAAAATGATGAGAATGAAGAAAAATTAACAGAACTTCAGATATCTATGAGACACTATCAAGCATACTAACATATGAATAATGGGAGTTCTAAGAGTAGAAAAATAGAAAGAAGGAAAACAGTAAGAATTTTGAATAAATAATTGACAAGACTTACAAAATTTGATCAAAGACACAAATCTATGCATTTAAGAAGTTCAATGTACTCCAAGAGGGATGAATGCAAAGATAGTCACAATAAGATGCATTACAATCAAATGCATCTATCAAAAACCAAAGATAACAGAAAGCAGTAAGTATGAAGGAATTTCTCAAGAACAAAAGATTCTCAGCAAGAGTCAAAGTCTCATCATGGAAAAAGTGAAAAGACATATTTAAAGCAAAAGGAAAAACACTCAACCCCAAATTTTATATCTAACAAAATTCTTCCTCAAAAATGAAGTAAAACTAAGATACTGCCAGATAAATAAAAACTAAAAAACTTCATTGCTAGTAGTAGTTATGCCCAACAATAAATGCTAAAAAGATCTAAAATGAAAGGGCAAACTAGACAGTAACTTAAAGCTATGGAAATACATGAATAACTACTACAAGTGTAAATATAAAATCTAACGTTATTGCATTTTTTGTTTAAAACTCCTACTTTTATGTCCTATGCAATTTAAAAGACACATACATAAGATTATAAATATAAATCTATGTTGATGAGTGCACAATGGATAAAATGTAATTTATGACAAGATAAATAATGGTCAAGGACAAAGCTATAGGGAAGGAACAGGATTTTTACGTTCTGTGGCTAAATTGATATCAATTCAATCTGGTTATTATAGTTTCAGGTGGCTAATTTTAACCAGGACAAAGATCAGTAAGTACATTTTGAAAATAAAAATACACAAAATAAATGAGAATAAAATCAAAGAACATACTACACAAATTAAAATAAACACAGAAGCAGGCCATGATGAGGGAAATGAAGAACAAAAAGGATAAGAGAGAAAAAAGAGCAAAATGCCAGAGATAATGTCCTAAGATATCAGTAGTTTCATTTAATGTAAATGGGTTAAACTATTCAATCATGTAAAGATAAGAAAAAATGGATTAAAAAATTAAAAATTCAGCTATGTACTATCTATAGGAGATACATTTTAGATTAAAAGACAAATAGTTAGAAAATGAAAGAACAGATAAAGACCTCCCATTTGAATATTTATTGATGGTTGTACTTACATAAGAAAAAATAGACTTAACACCTTTTGTAAGAGATATAGAAGAATGTTATATTTAGACTGAATGGAAAATTTATTAAGAATACACAGTTGGCCCTTGGTATCCACAAGGTGTGCACTTTCCAGTTCAACCAACAATGGATAAAAAGAATTTGGAAAAACTGGCTGAACACAGTGGCTCATGCTTGTAATTCCAGCATGTTGGAAGACTGAGGAGGGAAGATTGCTTGAGCCAAGGAATTCAGAGACCAGCCTAAACCACATAGTGAGACTATATCCCTACACACACACACACACACACACACACACACACACACACACACACACACACACACACACATTAGCTGAGTGTGGTACACATCTGTAGTCCCAGTTATTTGGGAGACTAAGGAGAAAGAATTGCCTGAGCCCAGCAGGTTGAGGCTGCAGTGAGCTGTGATTGCACTGCTGCACTCCAACGTGGGTGACAGAGTGAGACTCTGGCTTTAAATAAATATTTACATACATACATATATAAGTATGTTAGTCTAGATTTATATAAAGTTGACAGTAGTGTGCCCTGATTTTGTTGTATTCCACAAGTTTTGGTATGTTGCACTGTCTTCATTTTTCATTTATCTCTAAGTATTTTTAAAATTCACAGTCTTATTTCTCCTTTCTCTCTCTAATTTAATTTTAAATAGTTTCTTTCTTTAAAAAAATTCCCTTGAGATTTCTTCTTTGACTTATTATCTGTAATTTTTTTTCTATTGTTGTTGATTTCTAGCTTCACTCAGTTGTTGCTGGAGAGAATACTTTGTATAATTTCAAACTTTTAAAAAACTTATTGACACTTTTTTTTATCTTAATGCAGGGTCTAACCTGTTTAATGTTTCATATGTACTTGAGAAAAACATGTTTTCTTTTTTTGCTCGGTGGAATGTTCTATTAATGTTTCTTAGGATTGAGTGGTCAGCTGTGCTAATGGTATTATATTTCCTTAATTATTTCCTGTCTGTATATTGTATGCATTATTTAAATTGAGTATTTAACTTCCCCACTGTTGTATAAATTTCTATTTCTCTCCTAAACTATATCAATATTTACTTTATATATATTTTTTTTTTTCAGTGCATGTATTTTCACTATTGTTACACAGTCATCTCTTGGATCCAGTGGGTGACTGGTTACAAGATCTCCAGTGGATAACAAAGTAAGAGGATGCTCAAGTCCTTGATATAAAATGCTGTAGTATTTGCGTCTAACTTATGCACATCCTCTCATATACTTTAAATCATATCTAAATTACTTAAAATACCTAATGCAATGTAGATGCCATGTAAATAGTTGTTATATTACATTTTTATTCATATTATTTTTTTGTTGTATTGTTACGTTTTATTGTTTTGTTTTGTTTTGTTTTTCTTTTTTTTGAGTTGGGTTTTCACCCTGTCACCCAGGCTAAAGTGAAGTGGCATTATCATGGCTCACACAGCCTCAACCTGCTGAACTCAGGCAATCCTTCCGTTTAAGTCTGTACATGGAACTACAGATAAGCACCACCCCGTCTGGCTAATTTTTTGGTTGTTTTTTTTCATAGAGACAAAGTCTTGCTATGTTGCTTAGGCTGGTTTCAAAGTCCTGATCTTAAGCAATTCCCCCGCCTTGGCTTTCCAAAATGCTGGGATTGTAGATGTGAGTCACCATGTCCAATCTAGAGGCACTTTTAACATTTGTTTTTCTAGCAATGTTTTCTTCATTATTTTTATTTCTTTTGAGAAAGCAAGATTTACTGAGAGGACAGAAAAGCTTCCAGTGCTGGAGGGGACCCAAAGGGGTTTGCCCTCTTCATTATTACGTATGTATTTTCTAAGATGATAATCTTTTTCTACTTCTTTTTTTTCTGACCTCACCATATTTACCTTTAGCATATTTCTGCCATGTTCCTCAAAATTTTTCCAACTACTAGTCATTACCCAATTACAAAGCCATTTCTATATTTGTATGTATTTGTTATAGCAATATCCTACCTCCTAGTACCCAAATCTGTATTAGTTTCCTGTAGTCTGGATGGCCTAATACAACAGAAATTTATTCTCTAACCATCCTAGGAGTTAGAAGTTTAATATCAAACTCCCTCAAAGTTCCTGGGAAAATATCTTTTCTATGCCTTTCTCTTATCTGGTGTTCTAACAAGTCTTGTGACTGTATAGCTCCAATTTCTGCCTTTGCTGTCACATGGCCTTCTCTCCTTACATTTCACATTATCTTCTTAAAAGAACAATCATACTGGATTAAGGCTCCACCCTACCTCAATATCATATCATCTTGACTTAACTAATTACATCTGCTATGACCTTATTTTCAAATAAGGCCACATTCAGAGATAAAAATTTCAACATATATTTTGAAAGATACAATTCAACTCATAAAAATTACTGATACCTGCTACAGTGTGGATGAACTTTAAAAAACATGATAAGTGAAAAAAGTCAGACATAGTAGATTATATATAATATTCTATATTATATGAAATGTCCAGAATAGGCAATTCCATAAAGAAATAAAGAAGTCTGATGTTTGCCAAGGACTGAGGAAAAGAGGGAATGGGGAATAATTATTTAAAATATTTAGGACTTAATTATAAAAGCAATCCATTTGGGGTGATGAAAATATTTGGAATTTGTGTTAGTTGGTTAGGGTTGCCATATAAAATACCATAGATAGAGTTCCTTAAAAAAACAAATTTATTTTAACACAGTTTTGGAAACTAAAAGTTCTAGATCATGACAATGGTAGAGCTGGTTTTCTTCCAGCATCCTCTCTCTTTGCAAGTTGCCTTCTCACTCTATCCTTACATGTTTTATTCTCTATGCATACATACCTCTGGTGTCTGTTCTTTTTCTTATAAGTAGACCAGTTCTACTGGATGAGGGCCTCACACTTATGCCCTTATTTAATCTTAATCACCCACCTAAAGATTCTATCTCCAAGTATATTGACATTGGGGGTTTGGTTTTCAAAATATGAATGTTGGAGGAAAACAATTGTTGTAACAAAAGTAGCTAGAAGTGGTTGTTACATAATTCTGAATGTAGTAAGTACCACTGAATTATTCACTTTATAACTGTAAATTTTTGTTATATGGTTTTCACCTCAATAAAAAACAAATTAAAAAGCATATTTGAAACATACCTTCTTCCATGCACTACTTTACTGTATTCACAGTCAAATGAAATTCAAGTATAGCAAATATCCATTTGTATACTTTTACCTTCATTAAAATAAATATATTTTATTTATTAAAATATTTAACAATAGCATGTAAATTGCACTTTAAAATACCAGTTAAGATTTTATTTTAGAGACTATGAAGAATATTTTACCTCATATTGAAATACTGATTTATGAATGCCAAATATAATATGTTATTTTGTTTTAACAAAAACTATTTGAAAATAATTATTTGAAAATAATTATATCATAATTATTTGAAAATAATTATATCTTAATTATTTGTGAGGCAAGCCACAATTGTTGCTTGCCATTAATTATATACATTTATGTTAGAATGGAGTCAGTTTTAAAATGCCACATGATAAAAGTTGTTCAATCTCTTTTAATATTTGGTGAAATTCAGTGTTAGCATTGGAAAATGAGTTTAAATTTAAATAACAATAATTATATACTCAACTTTTAATTATTATTAAATAAAACGTGAAATATTGATATCATGGTAGGTAAGTAACAATTTCCATTGTTCTTTAATTTTCCCTCTGCCTCCTCCTATTATCCATAACTTTGTATCATGTATAGTTACGAATGACAAATACCTTGCTATTTTCTAAAACTTATCTATATAACTCAGATGCTTATATTCTTTCTGTGTAATAAGTCTTGTTTAACCTTTCAGCACAATTGTGCTGAAAGTAATAAACTTTCTCCAAATGTGATAATTTGAACTAAGTTGTTGAATTTACACAATAGCACCATATAAATTTGCTATTATTGTCCCATTCTTAGAAATATTTGAGACATGTAGATTTCTGCCTCTTATCTTTAACCACAATAGTAATCAAAGTTATGAGAAAATATATAGTTAACAGTGACTGATATGTTAGAAAATCTAATGCTTCTGGATCGTTCTTGGAAACTGGACATTCTCATAGATATATAGGTCTCTCAAAATAATTCTGGTTCATCTATAACAGTCCAAGATAAAAATGAGGCGACACAGTATACGGATCCTCACTGGAGGCCTTTTTGTATTTATTAAATCCCAGATGAGATGTGCAGCAGGTAACCTGCCTTGAATGTGCCATTTCTAATACTTTCTTAAATGCCTGCAAGACACAATCTCACTGTCAATTCTCAAAACCAGTCAGGCATGCAGGGAATAGCTTGTCTTAACTGGTGTAAAAAAGAAAATGGCAGACAAGAAGAAGGGAAAGAAAGAAGAAAAGAATGGAAGAAGGGAGGGAGGAAGGAGGAAAAGAAAGTGAAAGGAAGAAAAAAAGGAATGATTTTTAAAAAGTAAACCAATTTATTAGATTTCCCTCCAGCATACATGACAGGTCTTTTATCATCTTTCAATCTGTCTTCTTTAATCTCTCAGCTGCTGAACTATGAAAAATACTTTCGTAATTAGGGTAACACTTTCTATGACAGTGAAAAACATTAATCCTGCAAGATGTCTATGATTTTTAAGGAAGTTTAGTTTGAGGTGAGGAAAGAAGATAGTAATCAAATCAAATCCATCAACCTAATTACACATTTGATTTAATAAGTGATTTTTATTCATTTAATTTCTCTGGATGTTTACGTTTATCATTATTATGATTTTATATTTCCTTATGCTCTCAGACATGACACATATTTCAGTCAGCATTCTTTTTTTTTTTTTTTTTCTTTTTGAGTTGGAGTCTCACTCTGTTGCCTAGACTGGAAAGCAGCGGCACATTCCCGGCCACCACAGCCTCAACCTGTTGGGCTCAGGCGATCCTTCTACCTCAGTCTTCCAAGCAGCTGGAACTACAGGCGCGCGCAACCACACCTGGCTGATTTTTTGATTTATTGTAAAGATGAGGTCTCGCCAAGTTGCCCAGGTGGGTCTCGAACCCACAGGTTCAGGCAGTCCGCTCACCTCAGCCTCCCCAAGTAAGGGATTACAGGCTGAGCCATTGAGCCTGGCTCAGTCACCATTCCTAAGATTCTCAAAGACCATCATATCTGAGTCATAAACAAAAATGAAACACAAAATCCTACATTGAACTTCTGTACTTGAGACCACTGAGCTCAAAAACTTATGTAAAACAGGAGTCTCTGGGCACCCGTATCCACCTTTATAATTTATCACTATCGCCTAAAGCCAGAGTAAAGTGCTTTTTGAGATTACCAGAACCTCTTTGACAAAAGAAGGCTGAGCAGCTGTCTGTCTGCTACTTTGGGAACCTGAATCACCATACAGTATGCTTTATCTTGGCCTTACTACTGGTTATCTTCATTTTTAACATCCCAAGAAAAATTGTATCAATGTGTTTATGAACAGTAAACCAGCCTGGCATTGCTGTCTAGGCAATATAATTGCATATAGGATTTAGAAAGTGTTTCATAATTTCCATTCAAGAAACCTCAAACTTTATGGATTCACAGATCTTTAGTGCTTTAAGAAATCTTAGAGATTATTTGCTGTAGTTTTATAAATTATGTGCTATGAAAAACTTTATTATCCAAGACTGTTAAATTAGAGGGATAGCAAACACAATTACAAGACAGGTAACCTAAGTGAGTAAGTCTGGGTAGATACTATATAATTAGGAGTGCTGGGAACGGTGGTGGGCTTGAATGCTTATTCTTCTTATACTTTATTTAAAACAAGTGGCTAATATGCAGTCCAATAAGATTGCTGTCATGTTGGATTTGTATCCAATATTGAAAATCAACCTTTCTCAAGACAAAATGAATTTTAAATATTTATGTGTAATTTCTTAATTTTTAAATATTAGCAAACATATCACTAAAAAAAGCATTTCTAGTGGAAAGTGAGTTGAGGTACTACAGAGAGAATTAAACCCAGCAGATCCAAACAACTGGATATCCCTTTGTGAAATCTATTTATTTAATATGTGACCACAAATGGTTCTGTGATTAAATACGCTTTGGAAATTTTGGCACAAACAATGTGAAAATCATTTATTTACTCTAAAACTTTAGAGTCTGTAATATCTACAAGAAATTGTAAATCACAAAAAACAATATGATGTGCAGACTAAATCAAGAGGCTAACATTTGTGAGTCTATTTCAGAACCATCCAGCATAGTTCAACATTGATTGATTGGCTACTATAGTAAAATCAGTGATATTTTCCAGTTTTGTAAAGATGGATTTTTAAAAAGTGTCTAAAAAGCTTATATGCAAAAGGGTAAGGCATATGTCAAATGGAATACTCAATTTGATATGATAAAGGTTAAACAACAACTTCAATTTAGGAGCCAGACAGTTGAATTTTCATCCAAGTAGCGACAGAAAGCTAGATTACCAGCAACTGGGATCTTGAGTCCAGTGATAAGTTTTAGTCATCTCACTCAGAGAAAGGCAGTTGTAGGTCTGTGAGGAATGAAATGTGGCCTTAGTCTTTTATATTGAGAAGCAGGAATCTTTAGAATAAGTAATCTTATTGTTCAGACACTTATTGTCCACTGTCACTTTCAGGCAGTCCTACACTTCCCACAACAGCCAAGACTGTATACCATAAGAGGCACAAGGAGAAAGGGGCAAAGAGAAAACTTGCTGTTTCAGGGGTGAGGATGAGGGGAATGTGAGTTTAGCAGAAAATGATTGAAGGCACTATGGAAAAGAAGGGGATGGTAGGGTGAGTAGAGGAAAACAAGAGGCTTCAAGTAGGTATGGTATGTGAGAACATGAATGTGGAGTTCCTGTGAGAGAGCTGAAAGAACTGCTGGACACATGCAGAGTTAGAAATTGTTTTTATGTCAGAGGAATCAGGGTTTCTAAAAATTGCAAAGCTAGTTTAGGTTCATGGAAGCCATTGAATAAAACAGAAGTAAATAAAAAAGCAAAATTCACTTTAAATAAGAACTTCAGGATGTCAAAAATGAAGATCAATATTACAAATTTAGCCATTCATACAGAAATTGAATTATCCAGGCTCTAGGTAACTCTTGTGGTGACAGAAAGTATGTGCTGAATAAATGATGAACAGTGACTAAGTCCTTAATCGATGACCATTTAAAAGTATCGAGATTGTAAGTGGTGGCAAATACTGCAAAAGAACACTATCCTCTTAACAAGGTTGTAGGATAAATGGTATTATCAGAGAACTGCCATGTTATAATTGTTTATTTCCATCAGCTCTTTATATCTTTAATTTTTTTGACTCAAGTTATAGATAAGACAAAGAGAAAGAGAAAGAAATATGTCAAGAGATTTAGAATGCAAATAAATAAACTGTACCAGAATTGAAGGAAATATACATAGCATGGGATAAAAGTAGGATGTGGGGATCAACTGGAGAGGTTTACTTCTTGGGCAGTGACCAAGAATACAAAGGTTATAAACTATGTTGAGTTTAACTGACCAATAATTTTTGGTAGTTTATTCTCAATAGAATTTGCATTCCAAGATACTCAGGCCAGCGAAGTCAGAGGACTCAAGGACAGAATATCTAGACTGGTTGCTGAACAGAATGCATCAAAATTTTCAGTTCATTTATTAAAAATGATGATTTTTAAGCTACAATTCCAGGCTACTGAGTCAAAATTATTAGTGTTGGAAATAGGAAATGAATATCAAAATGTATCCCAGTGGCTGGCATTCTTTTGGGAAATAAAAGAAATGCAGTTCTGATATGTAGTTATATGGTGGTGTCATGATATAGGAATCTAGAAGAAATAAAACACAATGGAAGAATCACCCCTGATAGCAAAGCCCCCTTTTTTACATCAAGATTTGAAGAAAAAAAATCCAGCTCTATATGTTCTGCTGCTTAGACAGAGATCATCAGGCCAGACATTAAACACTAGAGCATACACCCTGGAGAGATTGGCTTATTTACATTTAGTTTCCTAGAGACATGCATTTTAATTCAATAATACTCAAATGTAACTAGGATTTTGTTGATGGTGTTGGGAGTGGTTCTGATCTTCGAGGCAAAGTGAAAAATTGAAAGGAAAAAAAAGTCTAAACTATGCTGTTTTAAAACCATGTTGCTTTAGTACACACTTGGTATGCAACTTCATTATTTATACAATTTAGATATGTGGAGTTTTTTAAAAAAATGATATGACTGCACTATTAATTTCAGCCTGATTTGCTCTCCCAAATTACATTTTTAATAAAAATGTACCAAGAGGTCAGGTTGCCTTAGACTTTGCCTTAATTTGTGGTGATAAGGCCTGTAGTTATTTTTGTAATTGGTCATCAACAACAAAGTAACATTTAAAGACTATATTTTGATCACCAAGAGTAAAAACAGTAAAACATGCAAAAATAAGAATGATCTATCAAAATTCTCAAACATTTATTTTAGATTTAAACATATAATCTATGCTTGCTACAGATCAAATGTTTATATCCTTCCCAAATTCATTTGTTGAAACCTAACCCTCAGTATAATGGTATTAGAAGATGAGATCCTTGGGAGGTGATTAGGTCAAGAGGCCAGAGCCTCATAAATGGAATTAATGTATAAGAAATGTAATCTCCAGTCGCACTCGGCGGCTTAACCTGTAATCCCGCGCCTTTGGGAGACTGAGGTGAGTGGATTGCCTGAGCCCGCGGGTTCGAGACCCGCCTGGGCAGCGAGACCTCATCTCTACAATAAATCAAAAAATCAGCCGGGCGTGGTAGTGCATGCCTGTAATTCCAGCTACTCGGAAGGCTGAGGCGGAAGGATCATCGGAGCCCAGCAGTTCGAGGCTGTGGTGGCCAGAAGCGGCCACTGCACTCCAGTCCGGGCGACAGAGTGAGACTCCAACTCAAAAAAAAAAAAAAAAAAAAGAAAAAAGAAAAAGAAATGTAATCTCTTAAACAAGAAATCACAGACATCTCCCTAATCCCTTCTGCCACGTGAGGTTACTGCAAGGAGACTGCAGGCTATGAACTAGAAAACAGGCCCTCACCAGGGCCTGTTAGTGCCTTGATCTTGGATTTCCCAGCTTCCAGAACTGTAAGTAACACCTTTCTGTTGTTTATGAGCTACGCAGTTTATAGAATTGGTTATAGCTGACTGAGCAGACAAAGACAATGCTTTTCCCAACTTTGTCCTAAGGTGGTAAATGCATATTTATATTTATTTTAAAATAACTTTTCTACACAACTCTGGTAGTAAATATATTATACATTTGTTAGATAATATTTAGATAATATTAAATCTTAGATTATTAATCACATTAGTGCTGATACTAAGAAACAATGAGGTTAATTGACAGCCCAGCATCAACAGAAAAACTATTAAAATTCACCTTGCCTGATTCTATCCTAGAATCCCAAAATACACTTCACTCTATAGAGACTCTCTATGAATAGATAAATATTATATTCAATCATTTGAAATCATTCCATTTTGAAATTAAGTGATAATGAGGCAAAAATAGATATTTTCATCATTTATCAGACATAAACACTGAGGTGATAAGTAAATATCAATGCTTCCATTCATTTAATAAATATTTATTAGGTAGTTTTTATTATGCATAGTAATGTTTTTTTTTTTAATTTATGAACCCAAATAATAATAGATCTCTAGAATTTCAAAATATCCAATTTAGAAATCATGGTATCCTTGTACAGTACACACACAGACACATATACTTTAATTTGAGTTATTATTAAAATTATCCTATAGCATTATGTTTATATTAGTAATTCAGATATGCTGGTTAAAATGGAAAATTATTAATTAGAGTTCAAGAGACCTATTTCCAGACTTTCTACCTAGTAGCTGTAATCTTGATTTCTGACTAACCATTCAGATGTTGTAACAACTTCCATAAAGCAGTTGCTTAATCTTTGGGGGGCTCATTTTTTATTAATAATATAAAACCTTCAAATTAAGTAATCTCCAAATTATGAGAACTTTTTAATACATTTTGTCTGCATGAATCATTTGGAGTCAAAGCCTGCAGGAATCACTATGAATATTTTCTATTCTTTTTTACATTTAGGTAGTGAGTGCATTTGAGCAGATAAGAGGTATATTTTCTAGTTTCAGAGACAGAACCAGATCAATGTCTTCCACCTCCACAAATATTTACAGACATAAAAATCACAGAATATATATAAAACAATATTATCCTTCTGTGCTCTCAAGCTGGAGAGAAGAAAAAAGAAAAATCAGATTTTTGTTGAGGGAAGAGTAAAGACTTTGCTTTCATTCCAGGCAGGTTTATTTCTTCTCTGATTCAGAGAAATCATCTAGAAAATGGGCCTCTAACTTGCAGTTACATATTGGTGGGCTTTTTCAATATTATAAACGTAATTTTTCAGGGCATATTTTGAAATGATTACTCAAAATTTCTTCCTTTATGTTAGAATGAAGTTATGAATAGTAAATTAGTTGTAAATATTTGCAAGAAGAGTCTTGTTTTTCCCAGCATGACTCAGACCAGGCACTTGACTATTTTGACTTGATTGATGTTATCAAGAATTAGAAAATTAAAAAAAAAAAAAAGAAGTTGATTCAGACAATTAAAGTGACTTAGAAATAATATGTGTCAGAGCTTCGTTCAAACCTGGGTTCTCCTCATTTAAGAATCTATAGTCTTAACACTGCAATACATTTAGGTCAGTAGTAGGTATCGATAGTAATAGAATTAATTATCATTCTTTTCATGATCATCATGATTATTAGATATGCCAGAAATACCTGAAGCTGTAACTGGGTCTCCACGTTTGCTGTAATCTGTAATTTCTAAACTTCCCCAGGCCAGGCACAGTGATTTACACCTGCAATTCCGGCACTTTGGAAGACTAAAGGGAGAGGATTGCTTAACCCCAAGAGTTTCAGATGAGCTTGAGTAACATAGGGAAACTCATCTCTACAAAAAATCAAAAAAAATTAACGGAAAGTAGTGGCATGTGCCTGTAGTCCCAGCTACTCCAGAGGCTGAGGCAGAAGCCTGATCCCAGGAGGTCGAAGCCATAGTGATCCCTGATCTGGTCACTGCATGCCTGCTTGCAGTGAGACCCCAACTCAAATAAAAACAAATACAAAACATAAACCCCTTTCTCCATTTATCTCCATGCAGTCTAAGTCTAAGCTTTGCATCAATGAAGAATTGTCTTGTCTTTTGACTTATTCCTTTGATGTTTTAAAATTTATTTTTATTTTTGATATGGTAATTATATTGCACGCCTTACCAGAGGTTCAGTAAACGCTTTCCTCAATTGTATCTTCAACACTAGTAATCCAGAAAATTCTTACTTACGCAGTATAAAACTTATTTCCTTGTCTTTTATTGAAAAACAAAGTTTTATGTGTTTTCAATCTTGTTAGTTTTTTTTTAATTTAACTGAATTCCTATAGCACTTCGTAATAATTTGGTTTTTATTTTAAATACATCACATTCACTATTACCAATATATGGCTTTATTTGATGATTTCTGCTACTATTTTCTGTCTCACAGATTTGTTGTTCTTCAAAATGTAATTAATTAATTGACAGCTAAAATCATCTCCACCATGGACTCAGACCATCCAGATTTGAATTTCCGGAAAAGTGTACCAGAGTATACTTATTAGGAAGCCTAAATTATCTTCTCACCAAGTCTATGCCCTAGTTTTGTCATCTATAAATTAAAGTTAACAATGAAACCTTAATTATAGTGCCATAAAAATAAATATGATAGTACAGTGTTTCTGTAACTTTTAACTGAAAGACAATGCTTAATAAATATGAACTCTCTTATTAATAATAAATGGCAGTCAAGATAAAGACATTTTAAAATTTATACTGTCAAATATGAGGGCAGTTTTACAATTGGAAAATAAGGATTTTTAAGTCTCCCTCTCTCTCTCTCTCTCTCTCTCTCTCTCTCTGTGTGTGTGTGTGTGTGTGTGTGTGTGTGTGTGTGTGTGTGTGTGTGCGCGCGCGCGCGCACCATTATTCTAGAGATATATCTTTATAAATGATTTTTTGCCAACAGCAGTTTTGGCGAATTTTTTCTTGATTCTAATTTACTTTGAAGTTTTCATGTGTTTTTTTTATTGCTTCTGTGAGCAACTTTGCAACTGAAATTGAAGATCCAACTGACCTTATGTCATTTCAGATTTAGTTCCAGAGAGGATAAGATAATCAGGCTGAGTAAGGAGTTTACTACTGATATTTATGACCATAAATAAATGCAAAATTGTAACAAAAGAAAAGAGAGCTCTAACAAAGCGTATGAATATTTGTTTTGTAGTAAAGTTTGAGATCTTCCTGGAATGGACATTGATTTCATTAATTCACTTGGCTAATTTGAAGACATTTTTTTAGAGATGAAAAAATTCAGCTTTCAAGTTGACCTAAGCATTTTTTGGGGGGGAAAAAAAAAGCTCTGGCTCAAAGCAAGATGGTACCTTCAACTTTATTACCTTGTTTGTGTGTGTCTGGGGGGGGATATCATTGGACTCAAATACTGCATTGAAAAAATTGGTACAGACTGAAACTGATATATTGTCTTGTATTAGAGTTATATTTATATATTAATTATTGTTCCAATGGTCTATAAACATTAATATTTAAATATATTGATTATTATGTCATAAATAGCTTTATATTCTTCTGATGTTTCTCAGAATCTATAAAGAGAAGGAGTAAAATATAAATTCTACTTTTGGAAAAAAAGAGAAGGAGACAAATATATGTTATCATTTATTTGATAGACAACCTTTATGTCCAACTTCAAACATAAAAATTACAGTCTTTTGTTCATTGATATTTTTATACAAAGGGGACTTCCCAAAATACAGATTTATTTATAAAAAATTGTGTATTGATTCCTATATGTTTAAACTTCAGTCACCTTCAACATATTCTCCATTCGATGAAATACACCTATCCAGTTGCTTTTTCCACTGCTCAGTAGTTTTTAAAATAGCCAATTTTTGTGCCATTTAGTACTTTTGCAATTTTGTTTCAGCTTTTCACATTGGCAAAATGTTTCCCTTTGAGGACTTTTTCATCCAGGGAAACAATAAAAAAAAGTCTCTTGGGGTGAGTCCAGGAGTTCAAGATCAGCCTGAGCAACATGGAAAGACCTCATCTCTACAATAAATCAAAAAATTAGCAGGACATGGTGGCACACGCCTGTAGTTCCAGCTACTTGGAAGGCTGAGGAGGAAGGATCTCCTGAGCCCAGCAGGTCGAGCCTGCGGTGGGCAACAGAGTGAGACACCAACTAAAAAAAAAAAAAAAAGAAAAAAAACTTCTGTAAGAAGTGCCTACATATGGTCTTCTTTGAATTTATTTTGATTGGGATTTACAGAGCTTTTTTATTCTTGAGTTGGCATTGTGCAACTGTTTTGAAAACTTCTCTGCCGCCGTCTAATTTTGCTATGCTCTGTTCTCTTTTATCTTTTTTCTGTGTCTGCAACTAAACATATGTTAGACCTTTTACTGTATTATACATCTCTCATATGCTTTGCAAACTATATTCTACCTTTTTTTTCTCTATGCTTCAGTGTGGAATTTTTTTCTATAGACTCATCTTCCATTTCTGTATCCCTATCATTTGCTGTCTATTCCATTTTTGAGTTCATCAATTGAGTTCATAATTTGATGTATTAGATTATTCACTTATAGTTTCCTTTACTCTTTTTTATATGCAGACTTTTGTAATTTTAGACAGTATTTTGAACTGAAACTCTTGTATGTCAGAATTATGTCTTTGTTTTGCACACTTGTGCAGCTGTTGAAACCACAGATCAAGGACACAATTTCAACTTGCACAACTTGCCCAGTTAGCACAATGGCATGTAAAGTGAGTCATACTGGTATTCTACTTATCTACTGACAATTTACATATTTTTCTTTATTTCACTGAATGTATGAATCACATTTACTTAAAGTTCCTTCTCTTAACTGTTGCAGTGATACATAAAATGGTAGCATGTAATGAGAAAATGATTTTACTCCATAATGTGAATTGACTACATCACTACTTCATTCAATAGATTTTTAAAATTAATATCAACAGTTTCAGAATGGAGGTAGTGCATTACTTTACACTCTGGCAGAAACTCCTTAATTTTTGAACTTACCACATTCTAGTTTTCAAGTAATATTGTACCTTTTCATGTATAACCTAAGCACCTTACCATATACACGTTCATTTCTCTTATCCTAAATTTTGTACCATGGTTATCATACAATTTACTTCTACGTATTGTATAAACCTCATGATGCATTGATATTATCTTTACTTTTAATAACAAATGTGCTTTTAAACTGATGGACTTTATAAGGATAAGCATAATTTATATTTTTCCAGGTAGTAACCAAAACTAGTGTCATTTTTATTTTTCCTGGAAGTTTTGTTCAACTTTTATAATTCAGATTTTCTGGCAATTAATTATTTCAGCTTTTAATTCACCTTCTGATAGAAAGATATTTTCACTTTTTCTGGAAATTTAGGTTGATAGCTTCTTTTGTTTCTGTCTTTTCAGGATTTTAAAGATGTTTTGTGAGCCGGGCTCGGTGACTCAGCCTGTAATCCCGCGCCTTTGGGAAGCTGAGGTGAATGGACTGCCTGAGCCCGCGGGTTCGAGACCCGCCTGGGCAGCGAGACCTCATCTCTACAATAAATCAAAAAATCAGCCGGGCGTGGTAGCGCATGCCTGTAATTCCGGCTACTTGGAAGGCTGAGGCGGAAGGCTCGCCGGAGCCCAGCAGGTCGAGGCTGCGGTGGGCGGGAGCATCCACTGCATTCCAGTCTGGGCGACAGAGTGAGACTCCAACTCAAAAAAAAAAAAAAAAAAAAAGATGTTTTGTGAACACAGGTTCTGGGTTGTTTCCAACAAAATCTTTGCTGTCATCCTTATCTTAGTTTCTCAGTATATAATGTATTGCTTTTCTCTCACTGTTTTAAAGATTTTACTCTCTGTTGTTTGTTTTAAGTACTTTGATTATGGTGTACATTATAATTTAAAAAAAATATTTAATACTTGAGTTTTATTGAAATTCTTGATCTGTAGGTTTACAATTCATATTATGTTAAGTGATGTAAGCCAGATACAGAAAGACTATTATTGCAGGATCTCATTTATGAGAACCATCTTTTAAATAGAGAACAAACTGTGATTACTGGGGATGGGAAGTGGGGTAACAAGAAAATGAGATGAAGATCAGAGGATATAAAGTAGCAGATGTGTAGCATGAACAAGCCTAGAGATCTACTGTACAACATATGTACTATAGATAATAAAAAAGTACCGTATTTTAAAATTATGCTAAATGAGCAGCTTTTAACTGTTTTTGTCACACAAAAAATAAAAAAGATAGCTTGATGAAATGATGCGTATATTATTTTACTTAAATAAGTAGTAATCCTTTTACTGTCTATATATATTCAATAGCATTATGTTATTTACCTTAAATATCCATAATTCATTTATTTTAAAAAACAAAACTATAAATTTTTAAAAATATTTTTATTTTTTAAAACTTTTTTTCCAAAAAGTTTTTATAATTTTTTTCTTCAGGGACTTAAATCACATGTACATTATGCTATTAAAAGTTGTCTCCCCACTCCCCTAACTTGGGGAGGTGAATCTCCTCTTTCTATCTTTTTTCTAACTTTCTAAATAAACTTTATTTTCTAATAAAAAAAAGTTGTCTCACAAGTCATTGGTGCTCTAATTAAAAAATAATCTCTGAGTTTTGTTTGAGTAGTTTGTATTGTACTGTTATGCCTTTAAGTTTATACTCATTTTAACTACCTCACTCTTAATCTTTTTTTGTTAAAATTATATGTCATCATTTTTGTATCTGAGAGTTTGACTTGAATCTTAAATTATGACTTTTTGGATCTTGTGAATTATGAGATTTTCTACTATGATGATCAGGAAGAGAGACTTTTAAAAAATTCTGTGAGATCTTTAATTGTTCCCTTTAATTATTTGGGTATTGCTATTGTTGTGTTTTTTTGTTTTCCTTTAGAAAGAAGTAGCTTTTCTTCTATACATACAATAATCATTATTTAGCTGATGCCTTGAGGGAAATCCTTTTGAGAAATCTGGTGGTCTCTTTCTCTGCAGTCCAGTCATGAAGGACAAAATTATGAACTTCACAGCAACTTGGATGGAATTAGAGGTTATAATACTGACTGATCTGTCACAGACACAAAGAACCTAGTATCACATGTTCTCAGTCATAAGTGGACCTTGAACAGCTACCATAATACTATAGGAACGGGATTGACAGTAGTGGGAAACTGCCATTGCTGGGGCACACCTCATCAAGTGTACCTGCGTAACAAACATTTGTATACCTAACCCTGAATTGCACCCCACTTGTTAAAATAAAATTTAAAATAATGATGATGATAATAATAATAATAATAATAATATAATAATAATAACATTTAAAAACCAACACATGAAGTTCTCTTCTCTATGGTGCATTGCTCTGTGATATTTTCCTGTCTTGGCCTTCCTGGAATCTCAGTTCCATCTTCATCCCTCTTAAGATCACAAAGCTTGTCTTAGGTTCCTCCATCCTTCATTGGGGTCTGGAAATTCTTTGTTTTTTTCCTATCTTCCTGAGATCATTTTTCTTCATTATTTGATGAGTAATGTGTGGAAAACCATTGTTTCATATATTTGGTTTGTTATTTACCTTTTATTTTCTTCAGGCAGTAGGCTAAATGTGATTTTTATTATTCTTTCTTGACCCAAATAGAAGTCTAATTTTTTTTTTCTAAAATTGTATGCTATACCTTTTTATAATTGAATGAGTAAACCGGGCTCGGTGGCTCAGCCTGTAATCCTGCGCCTTGGGAGGCAGAGGTGAGTGGAATGCCTAAACCCGCAGGTTCCAGACCCGCCTGGGCAACTTGGCGAGAGCTCATCTCTACAATAAATCAAAAAATTAGTCGGGCGTGGTACACGCGCCTGTAGTTCCAGTTACTTGGAAAGCTGAGCAGAAGGATCGCAGGAGCCCAGCAGGTCAAGGCTGCGATGGCCAGGAGTGGCCACTGCACTCCAGTCTGGGCGACAGAGTGAGACTCCAACTCAAAGAAAAAAAAAATTGAATGAGTAAGGCTGTTATTTAAAATAAAAAATAAAACTATAGAATATATTCTCAGTATATAATTTTTAATAAATTATTATAATTTCTTGAAGGATACCTCTATTTGAGTCAATAAATTTGAGAACAGAATAAACTATAATCACTTAAATGAAATTTCACTGAAAACACATTTACCATAATAGTTTAGAATTTTGCTTAGGGTAATTTCACATAAAGAAATGATCAAAACTGATAAAAATTCATGTTGGTGTATATTAACTGTATATATTGCTTATGATAATTTTAAATGATTGTCTTAACTTATGTACAAGAATCATGTGTAATCATGAGTAATAACCAGGTGTTTTTTTTACTGATTAGTAGCAGTTATCAAATAAAAATGGAAATAACAACAAAAAGTCTAAGGTTATTATAAGAAGACTGAATAAATAAAGATGCCTTATTTATTAGAAACTATGTGAAAAAAAAAACCTAAAAGGAAGATTGGGATAATACTGTTAATATTGAACACAAAATAAGTTATAGAAAAGTTACTACTGACTCTTCATGCAGTTATGAGTAGCAAATTAAGAAAACAGGTGAAAACTAAACAAGTTTCACATTTCTATAGGACTTTTAGTCTTCATTTATCTGTTGAAATGAAAAAATAGGAGTGTCTCTAGATCAGCATATATTTGTGCATTTGGGATTAATAAACATCTAAAAATCAAATGACTTTCACCATCCACAAGAAATACAATGAGTAAATGCCTTTCTTTCATGTAAATTGCAATATTTACATTTCAACATTTTATAAAAGATAAACAAATCTAAGGTAATTAAAAGTGAGTTTTACCAGGTTTTGAAAGTTGTGTCTAATTACACTCCTACTTTTATACATTTAGAGGAACTCCATTATAAATATTATAGCTAGTTAGATACATGATCTTGAATAGAAACAGTAGTTTTGACAACTTATAGAAAAATCTAGATTCTAATAAAAGAAAAAAAATGAATCCTTTTAGGATATTCTTTAAGCAATTAGCTTTATAATTCTTTTTATTTTTCAAACAATATCTGGTGGTTACAAATTTATACATTCTACTTATGTCTGACTATAAGAATAACTATTAAAATATATGAAAGATGAATAAGAAGAAAGACTATAGTTATTAGATTACAAAATATTCTCTCCTCATAGTCATTTTTTCTTTGCTTTTTCCTTAGTCTAAGAGAATTACAGGCAAACCTTATTGAATAAGCTCATAAAAATAATAACTATTCAAACACCCTATCTAGCACAGGAGAAACAAAATGGGCATAAACAGTGATGTCATCAATTCCATTTCTCTGACAAAACTTACTCCCAAAGTCAGGGTCCAAATGATTGTTTCTGCTTTCCACACCCATCGTCAAGTAACTTTTCTGGAAACAATGTGTTGTTGTTGCTGTTTTTTTATTAGTTGAACTGCATCCCAAATTTCCCTCTTTTGTTTGTTTTCTATAAATCCTGACAGCATATAATCTCTGTATTATCTTCATAATATATCATGTCAAACTACTACCCATTTCAAGCAGTCTAAGCAATGATGCTTTATTACTCTAACTAACATGTGTTTCTACAATATTTCTTTTATATAAACAAGTCATTTTCTAGTGAATTAATTTTTGTCTTCTATGTCTAACCTTCAAATTAAAAAATTATTATTATTTAATCATCTGAGTCCACACTCATGACTCATTACAACTTAACCCTCCTTGACCTCTAAAATGAATATGTATCTTTACTTTTCTCACTTCTGCAGCATAGCTTATGGTGTTTCTTCTATTTGGAATGCCCTCCTCATCCTATATAATACTTTTAATAAATCAGCCTAAATCTTAAAGAATCTCTTTTATTATTGGTTAAACCTCAAGAACTTAACAGGACATTAAAAGGGAAGAAAATGTAAACTCTATCATGACAGTAATATACCGAGGGAAAAGTATGGGATTCCAGGCCAAAGCAGATTTCAAGAAGAATGTAATCTCTGATTCATGAGTAGAAGCATCAAGAATTTTGGTACCTACTCAAGAAAAAATGTTAGAAGTATCAAGTATTTTTATTCTAGGAAAAAGAAAGTCTATATCCTAAACAGTGGTACAAATGCTCCGATGAGAAGATACCTGTATGTTCAGGTAACAAACTCATAATGAACTATCTGAATTGGACTTTGTTGACAGTGGACAGAATTGGGACAGATGACAGTGGACAGGGTAGAGGAGAAGATCAAAGAGAACTATTGTGGAATGATGGGGAATTCATTTTACAGACAAAGTTTCATACTGAATCCTTATAATAATGGTCAGCAAGGAAACTAGAAGCAGAATTATATTTTCTCTTAGTCCAAAAGAAATAATGTCCCATGTTGATTTTTTACTTATTTAAAGTCATTTTCCGATAATTGTATTTTGATTCACAGAAAAAAAGTATAATTGTTTTTAAAGAATTTTTTAAAATTCATATTATTTAATTTTTTTTTTTTTTTAAGTTGGAGTCTCACTCTGTCGCCCAGACTGGGGTGCAGTGGCCGCTCCCGGCCACTGCAGCCTCGCCCTGCTGGACTCCGGTGATCCTTCCGCCTCAGCCTTCCAAGTAGCCGGAATCACAGGCATGCGCTACCATACCCGGCTGATTTTTTTGATTTATTGTAGAGATGAGGTCTTACTGCCCAGGAGGGTCTTAAACCCGCGGGCTCAGGCAATCCACTCACCTCAGCCTCCCAAAGGCACGGTATTACAGACTGAGCCACCGAACCCGGCTTATTTAATTATTTTATGTATCAAGAATATTAAATTGCAAACTTTACTACTGTACTTAATTATATGCGGATATCAGCTGTTTACAGATGATAGTTTAGGACTTTTTGCAATTACCATGAGATCAAGTGTAAACTTGGTATAGAAAGTTAGGATAACAGTTAACAAAGTCCAATTTTTTCTTAAAGATTGGGTATGAACTATGATATGAAGATGTCTCTTCTAGATGTTGTCCTCTCCTGACCCTGCATATCTATGATTCTATTATAATTAATATTTTTAATGAATCCACTGGGTTAAGTGTGATAGAATTTTAGCCTAAGGAAGTATGGAAATATGGAAAGTCTATCTTACTGCTTTACAAAGAATAATGTTAAAGCAAGTCTTAAAAGTAGTAATATAAGTTAGAATTTGTCATAGTAGACAATGGTAGCCTGTCAACTAATTATTGCCAGTGGCAAAGTATCACTCAATTATCTGAGAAATAGAAAACGTTAGAATCTTATGAATATTAGACTCATGAATACATTGTGATGAATTGAGTATTACAGGGTGATGGTAACAGAAAGAATATTGATTTATCAGGGAAGGCCGCTAGGCTTTAGTCATGAGCAGCAGAATGGGGTCTTGATAATTATTAGAGAATGCAGAAGAAACAAAGACAGGGATGAGGACAGTTTAAACATTGAAATTGATTAGCCTATTAAATATCAAAGGGCAGAAGGTCAGCAAGAAGGAGGTGTGACGTATATCATTCTTTTGAGATATGGCCGGGCTCGGTGGCTTAGCCTGTAATCCCGTGCCTTTGGGAGGCTGAGGTGAGTGGATTGCCTGAGCCCGTGGGTTCGAGACCCGCCTGGGCAGCGAGATCTCATCTCTACAATAAATCAAAACATCAGCAGGGCGTGGTAGCGCATGCCTGTAATTCCGGCTACCCGGAAGGCTGAGGCGGAAGGATCGCCAGAGCCCAGCGGGTCGAGGCTGCGGTGGCCGGGAGCGGCCACTGCACTCCAGTCTGGGTGACAGAGTGAGACTCCAACTCAAAAAAAAAAAAAAAAAGAGATATGAATTTTTTAAAAATCATAAGAAGTCAAGTCAAAAGTTATAAAGAAGAATGTAACTCTCCATATGCCCCCTCCCCAATTTCCAGGATTATATACTGTGATTAAAGGAGGTTGAAGAATATCCAATCTATATAATCCTGCTTTACATAAAGCAGGAATCTAAACCCAAATTACTTGTAGTCATATTAATACATAGATGTCTAAAGAGGAAAAACACAGAAATGTTAGCTATCATTTCCTCTGGGATAATTTTTTTTAATGAAAATGTTAAAGAACACTTCAGTTTTAATTCAATATACTTTTCTTTCTCTAAAAAAATTCAAGAATATAATTGTTTCAGTGAAATTAATTATTTATTTGAAAGGGGATGTTAAAAAAAGGAGTATATTACAATAATTGAGAAATATTATGAAGGGAAAGGAGAAACTATGGAGAACAAATTACTTATTTCAAAGGATTTAACAATGGTCATTAAATTACCTTGAAAAACAAAGCATTTGAACTCTGTATCCCTTCTTTTTCAGTTTTGATCTCCTTCTTCTCCTTTCCTTTTCCATCTTTTATTATTTCTCAATATGTTCCCCAAAACTGTGTTCTGAGGGATGACAGAAAATAAATAGTAATATTCAGATCACACAATGTTAGAAACACTGACTGATCATTTTTAAATAAGCCAATGTTATTTTTTCTTCCAGGGAACGAATCTATTCTGTCTTTAAGGGAATGTAGAGTTCACTTAAAAATCACATCTATTTTTTTCTAAAAATAACAATGTTTTCAATGCTACCTTTTTCAAAAGTGTGTCATATTTGGCATCATTACCTTGGCAAATTTATAGTCTATTTGCTTTAGCACTCTGACTACTTTAGGTGCAAAAATCTTAAATGTATATAAACATAGACTGGTCTTCAGATACTTATACTTAATTCATAGTCTATTATCTTTATCATAAGAGGAAAGTAGAGATAAATAGATAATACACAGAAAGAAAAATGTGCACAAATGAACCGAAGGAGAGAAAATTTTGTGTTACTTTATTCATTTCTCTAACATTTTTAAGGTGAGTCAATTATAAGTTTATAAGAAGTTTCCAGGTAGTGTATTTCAT
The DNA here is from genome assembly GCA_027257055.1 of Cephalopachus bancanus. Lineage (NCBI taxonomy): Eukaryota > Metazoa > Chordata > Mammalia > Primates > Tarsiidae > Cephalopachus > Cephalopachus bancanus. Next base: position 13,457,847 of record JAPVLO010000024.1, on the reverse strand, counting down.
GGCTTTAAGTCAGTACTCCAAAGAAATTCTTTTTTAAAAAATTTCTACCATTAAAAGAGCAATTTTATGTGATTGTTATCAACTTGGTTTTTTCCAAATCTACAAAGCAGCTACTGTCAACCTTTCAACATTTACTGAAAATAACTCTTCATCAGAGCATCTAGATACACCTAGATACTAGCACACAATACTATTTCACCATTAAGTTTGAAGACTTGATTCATGTGCCTGTGCACCTCTGAAATTTCCTGCCTTTTCCAACCTTTTAGTGATTTAGGAGAGAGTGAAGAAAGCAGTGTAGCAACTAAAAAGTCACAGTCAAAATGAACACTTTTCTTACTTTTTCTTTGAAGAGATGATGGAAATTTCTCTACTTTCAAAAGAATGAGAAACTTTTCTCCTTAGCTTCATGAAGATGGTAAAGAATCTATATAATCTTTAGTAAAAGTATGGCACAATATCATTTGGAAAAAGTTGCTAGAATTATTTAAAAGTAACCTTGAGAAAATAAAACTGCATAAATTAAATATAGGCTGATTTGCCTTCACATAGCTTTGTCTAGAATATTGTTTTTGGGGATATGTAAAAATGTCCTTGAAGGTGGGCTCATCTTTACTTTATGATGTATACTTTGCAATATCCTAACAAAGCTTAAGATCAGGGTAAGTGCAATGTATTATTAAAATCTGACAGGAAGGCTGTGAACACATTAAATTGTGTAGAAAATAGTTGGGAAAAATGTCATTTAAAAATGGTATTTGAAATAGGAGAAAACATTATATATAGCAAACAAGTTAAAATCTAAATGTTTTAATTACACCAGAAAATTTGAGAATCTTTAAACATAAATATTGTATGCAAGAAAAATAAGATCTTGATTCAAGTTTTTCATCATTATTCCCTGAGCAATCTTAAAAAGATACAAAGATATCCTAAATTAATTTTCTAGAATGATAAATTATATAGTATATATGTTCTGGAAATATTTAGACTAAAAGGATCTACTTAATGATCAAAGCATATAAGAAATCTGATTGAATTTAGGAAGTTAAAAATTAGCATCATTCCTTTATTTCTTAAAATTTAATTTTTTATGTTGTACAAATGAAAGTATAGAAGCATCAGGCAATATGCCAGTTATATTATCTGACTTGAGAGATAAAACAACTATGATAGCTTCTTAGGAGGCCTATTGTTTTGATCCTAATCCCTTCAGTATCCTTATTCTAAATCTGGAAAGAATGATTTCCTCTTTGTGATATCTTTCACTTCTTTACTATGTTCTATTTCTACTTCTCTGATGAAACTTACAATATTATTGTACCAAGTAGTTACAAAGTTTTAAAAATACTTATTTTTAGATATTACACAATGATGTAATATAAACATTGGTAAATATAAGGTAAATATTGTTGTTAGAACCTAGAGTCCTCCCTTAGCAGAAGCCTGCCTCCTTCCTTCCTGATAAGTAGTTTCCTTACAAAGTTCTCTCTTTCCTCTCTCTCTCTCTCCTCTCTCTCTCTCTCTCTCTCTCTCTCTCTCTCTCTCTCTCTCTCTCACACACACACACACACACACACACACACACACACACACACAAACACACACACACTCGCACGCACCCTTTTCCCATCTATCTGTCTCTTTATTTTGATGATGCAAGACATTTGTATTTACTTCATTTTGGAAGAATCTATTATTTGCTATTGAGCACTATATCAAGTAAATTACCAGGTCAAATATATGACTCTTTCTAGATCTTATTTATTTATCTATCGATGTACTTACCTAGATCCTATTTATCTTGTATCTTATATAAATGCTTAAATCTCCTCATGACTCTTCAGACATCTTCCCCTGTCCTTAATCAGCTTAATTTTTGACTCCTTAAGTATGAATATCTCTCCCTCCTAAAGTGTCTAAGACAAAGTTTCTACTTGTTTAACAGCTGTCTCAGAACATTTCTTAGGTTTTTCACATATTAATATATATAAAATCACCGAATGCAAGCAGGATAACTCTTTGGCATGACAGAAGGTAGAAAATACATTTTCTATTTGACTTTGGTTTGTGACATCATCACATGTTTTTACAGTAAGAAATATATAAAATATAATCTTTATTCTTAAAATTTGTACATTTAAGATTGATAAACTGGTGCAGATTCTAAGATTCAAAAACAGCATTCAGAAAGGACACTTATTTTGTTAATGCTGCATATTTCACTACCAAAACTTTGTTAATGCATTTAAAACACACATCCAGAATTTTTACTCCAACAAATTTGCACAAGGAATTAGAAATACTTGATGCTAATTAACGATGTAAAGAGGATTAAACAATGCTAAGAAATAACCTTTGCCTTAATCAGTTGTAAATTTATTTAAAATGTAACAAAAATGGAAGAAAAGTGATAAAAATCATTTTTGTTAAAAGGGACATTAAGAAAAATGTTTTGATTCTTTAAATTCTATGGGCAATATGCTTGCTAGTGGTCATTTAATTATTGGAGAGGAAGCTGTGAAAATGGCCCCCAGCAGGAGCACAGATTTATCATTTTGCATATAGAATAGAAATCTTGAGTTTTTAAGACGTTATTTCTGCATGAAGAGAAAAGACCTAGCAAAAGCTATGTTAAGAGACCCTGAGATTGCACTAGTACTTGGTCAAATGCTAAACAAGAATATATCACAAAGTCAACATGTGCTGTCGAGGGGAGAAGATAGCACCTACAACTGCCACTTGAAAGGAAATGTCTCAGGCTTCTTAGGAGTGATCAAAATCACACTGGATAATTATCTACATTTATTTTTGAGAAGTCCAAAAGATTCATCAGTAAATATTCTTCATTTTGAGAGAAACATTTCATTGCTGCAGGGCATGTCACACTGACATATTGTTTCTGCAGAAGCCAGCAGTATGAACTGAGGTAACTAAAAACTGCAAGTATTATAATATAACCTTAGTCCATCTGGATGTATGAGATAGTTTTAAGTTTCATTAAACTTTTATTTGAATTATGACAACTGTCCAAGTCTATTTTCAGGAGTTTCTCTGTCCAGTTCCTCATTAATTTTATCAGAGAAAAGGTGCTGATAATGTTCAAAATGACCAAAGGCTATTATTTTGTAGAAGATTGTGATACCAAAGGTGACAACTTTCTACCATGCCTATGAAGTTTAATTTTATTATCTTCTTCCAATGAAATAGAATGTGTTACCAACTGTATTGTACTTCATTTCTACATATTAAAGTGTTGGGGTTTTTTTCAAATTATTCTTATTGTTCTTAGGAAATTTCCACTGACTAAAACAAACAAAAATACCTATTTAACTTTCCATACCCTACCATAATTCATAATAATAATTTTAATGAAGCAATCCTCTTGCATTCACTCCTACTCTGGGAGTATTCGGGTCCTCTCAGTAAATCCTGCTTTCTCACTAAAAAAGAAATAATAATAATAATAATAATAATTTTAATGATCAATTTAATCAATATCACAATCTTTAGGCATGATAATATTTCATAGTCTAAGCATCATGGAAGTATTTCTCTATCATCAAAAAGAAATATTAGCTTTATTCTAGTGGCCAAGAAATCATTTAGAACTTTTTCTTTTTTAATATAGTTTCAATAGCTGAGTTTGACTTTTGAAAAATTATTTAATTTCTATGGTTTAGGTCTTTCACATTAAAAATAAGAAACATTGTTGTTGTTAAATGACTATAAATGTTGATTTTTTAGAGTATCCATTATTGACATTAACTATCTTCATCTTAATATATTATTATCCAGAGTGTCCTGATCTTTTGGTAATTTTAGTTTGTTGTCAAATTTTTCTCAGTTTCTATCTTATCTTTCCTATTTCCACTATAACAATCTTAATAAGGGAAATAGTTTAAGTTATCTTTCAATCTCACATTTCTCCTTGTACATAATAAGCATTTTCATAAACATAAATCAATGAACAAAAAAGCAATGAGTCATCATAAAACCTATACATAAAAAGGTAAAAACCTGGCTTGGTTATGTTTCTAGAATGGTTATTGCTATCTAGTCAGTGAGTTGAAGGCTATAATAAATAATGCCTGGAAATATCTACAAGTATCAGCAGTGAAGAACTTTCTTTAGTTTCATGTTGTTAGATGAAAGATAAAAGGAAGTTTTCTGATAAGTAAGATGGTAGACACCTTGTTTTCACACAGAACATTTCTATATCCATGTAATGAAGCAATGGCTTCAGTTTTCAAATACTAATTATACTTTTTTAATTGTTTCACAGTAAAGACAAAACTGCTATTCTTAATCTTGATATTTTTATATTATTTAACAAAATGTCTTAATCTTGATATTTTTATATTATTTAACAAAATGTACTAAGATTTAGTACTTAGTATTTAGATATTATTGATACAACGTTAACAAAATATTTAGTTTGCAAACCATAGAAAGGAATCAAGTCATTTTCAGAACAGAAAGAAATTGTATTTTGCCATGATGACTGCAATGCTATGATTTAGGACAAAATGTGGATTCTGTTGGATAGGAAACATAATTACATTAGTTACATTAGAAATATTATTTACTGGCAAAACGGTATACTCAAAGCAAACCCTATAATATTATAGCATTCTGGTAGCACTACATAAAATCCTGCTACTCATTTGTGATATTTTAGTAGACATCCTAATATTCTGGTGCTGAATTGCTTTAATAGCATCACAGTCTGTGTCCTATTACTGACTTCCATGAACAGCATGAGGCAATTGGTTTTTTGTAATGCAGTTGTAGAGCAAAGTGGTTTATCATGTAAATGACTATCCATAGGAGTAGATAATTCTGATGAGATTTACCTAATTTATTTTTAGGAAATAAAAACGTATCACTAGATTTCACAAAGCATAATTAAAATACTAATTGAAAATACTATGCAACATGTGTACTGACTGTCATCTCACTTTTGCAGAGTTCTGTTCATATTTTTAATACATCTGGCCAGGACACATAGCAAGACAATGCCTTTTATATTCAATGTTGTAGACTGAGTATTTAGAAATTCTCCTTTTAATACTATAAAAATAATTAATAACAAATTAATATAGAGTTGGTTTATTATAAAAATGATAAAGGCAATAGCAAAAAAAAAAAAGAACACACACATTGGAATACATAATGAAGCTTCTTTGGGGTATTTCATAGGTAGGACTAACACTACCTATTAATTCTTTATTTCTGACACTATTCACTATGCCAGTGTTATAGTACACAGTAAATTATAATTGTTGGAATTAATGCAACTTAACATGGCCAAAGATTAGAGAATAAAATGATCCCATTTTTGTATATATATATATATTTTAATTTAGTTTCCTTTCCAATAAAAAAATTACTGGAAATAAATCTAATGTATAATGTTTGTATTTAAAGTAATTAAAGCCAGTCACAATTAGGAAACTCTTTTAAGTAGATAAAATAAATTTTCAATCCATCATGAAACATGATGCTGTTTTTTTTTTCCTTCTATAGATGTATTGAGTAATATGACTTTAGATTCTATTATAACAAAAGAGCATTGTAATTTTCTATTAGCAATATAGAATCAAAGAAAAATATTCTGCATATAACACCAAGAAAATAACAGATTGATTTTGGCTAATAAAATACTCCCTTGAATTCATGATCAACCATATATTTGATGTTTTATAAAAAATATCGTTAAATCAAGGAAAAGAGGGCTACCAATTTCATAACAAAAAAGGTACTTCATTTAAAATTACTATGTTTATCAGGACATTATACATTGCCAAATGACAATTTTCAGGTGCATTATGAGAAACAAACAAAAACTGTACATAGTGCATGTGAGCAGATTATGGACAAGATATGTTCTTACTACATTTTCCATACTGTATATTTGTTGGTTTATTTGTTTTCAACTGATCATATAATTGTATTGACTGAGCTGATGGAAGCACATATCTTTTCCACCCTAAAAGTTTTTCTACAAATAAATAATATCTTTTCTACTTTGCAATATTTTTGGAAATGGGGTCTTACCCTATCATCAAGGCTGGAATACGGTGTCACACAGTTCACAACAGCCTGTAATTCCTGGATTCAAGGGATTTTCCTGCTTCAGCCTCTCAAGTAACTGGGACTCCAGGATCACACCACCACACTGCCTAATGACTTCTCTCTCTCTCTCTCTCTCTCTCTCTCTCTCTCTCTCTCTCTCTCTCTCTCTCTCTCTCTCTGTCCTTTTATCACAGATTGGGTCTTGCTATATTGCTCAGGCTAGCCTAGAACTCCTGGGTTCAAAGAACTCTCCTGTCTCAATCCTCTGAAGAGCTGGGATTGCAGGCATGAACCACCGTGTCTAGCTATCTTTTCATTAAAACATCCAACGATAGGCTTGTAGTTCTCTGAAGAATTAGATGAATGTTAATGTGCACATATTTTTTTTTGGTAATCTATGGGTAAAAAATATTTTAGAAAATTGACAATGAAACAGGTGGCTAGCCATATACAAAACAGTGAAACTTATTTATTACCTTATAGCTTAAATCAAAATTATGTTAAGTATATAATAGACTAGAATTAAAAGCTAAAATTATAAATCTAAGATATTGAACAAAATCTTTATAATTTTCATATGGCAATAATTTGTACAATGGAGTGGAAACTTCTTGAATTATAAAGTGTTAAATAAATTGGGTTTTATCAAAATTATAAACTCTTTTTCATCCAAAACAATGTGCAAAAAATAAAAAGGCAAATCACAGCAAGGGAAAATATATTTTCAGATATATTTCTGATGAAAGACCAGTGTTTCTTTTATATATATATGCATATATATATACCACAAAATGCTCATAAAAACAATCCAATAAAAATGGACAATCACTGTTTTACCAAAACATTTGCTATCAGTGTTAAATATCAATCAACATCTTTTTGTCGGGTTGAGGTTGTAATCTTTATTCCTGTTGTGCTTATTGCATTTTTTCATTGTTAGATGCTGAATTGTGCTAAAAAAAAATTCTACATCTCTTGATATGATCAAATGTTTCTTTCCTTTTTTATTTTAATTTGTTGATTTGGTGAATTAAAGTAATTGATATTAAAATGTTTTCTCAAATTTGTATTTCCAAGTAAAATCCACTTGATCATAGTATATTCTATATTTAAATATTTTCAAATTTAACTTACTAAAATTTTCTTAGCAATTTCTGCATTTATGGAAGATACTAGTTTTCTTTACTTGTAATACTTCTGTCTGGTTTTGGTATCACAATAATTCTGGCCTCATAGAAAAGTTAGGAAGCATTTGCTTCTCTTCTATTTTTGAAAGAGCTTTCAACTGAAATTGTTTCTCACTAAATGTTTCATAGAATTCCTCCATGAAACTATCTGGGCCTGGAGTATGGAAAATTTTTCACTGTGAATTCAACTTATCTTCAAGTAATTTGTCTGTTTCATTAAATTATAAAATATATTCCCATACAAGTATGTATGATATTTTCTTATTATACTTCAAATGTCCTTAAGATCTATAGGGATATCTCCCTTTATCATTGTTGCTATTATTACCTAGCTATTTCTGTATTTCATTGTCCTGATAATTCTGGCAAGAGATTTATCAAATATATTTTTCTTTTCAAATAATGACCTTTTGGTTTTACTAATTTTATCCTAAGGTTGTTTTCTATTTCTTTAGTTTTTGCATTTTAAAAATTATTATCTTTCTTCTGTTACCACAGGTTTTAATTCTTCTTTCATATCTTACTGTGAGAAACTTAGGTCATACCTTTGAAACTGCTATTTTTTTAATACACTGATAAGAAAATTTATATTCTTACATTTCTTAAGTATTTACAGTTTTGGCTGCATCCAACAACATTTAATATATAACATTTTATTTTTATTTTTTCAAAATAGTCTGTAATTTCCCTTGTGGTTTCTTCTTTGAACTATCGATAATTAAGAATTTTTAAAAATTTTAAAATATATTGCTATTTTCTGGTTCTTTTCTTTCACTGATTTCTAATTATTTTATCTTCAGTGGACACACTTTGCATTATTTACTATTTGTAAATTTACTGCAACTTGTTTCGTGGGACCATAGTTGATCTACCTTGGTAAATGTTTCACATGAACTTGAAAAAAGCATCCTTTACGTTCTTGTAGGATAGAATTTTCCATAATTACAATTAGATCTTAATGTCTGATGATTTTATTCAACTCTTCTATTTTTTAATTGATTTTCTGCTTATTCTATCAATTATCTAAAGAGTAATATTGGAAACTTCAATATCATTGTGAATGTGTCTACTTCTCCTTCCAGTTATATCATTTTTGTTTTAAAATGCTTCATGGAAGGTCCATACACATTAACACATTTAGCTGTGTCATATTTTCTTGCTTAATTGATCCCTTTATGTTTGAAATGACCCACTTTAACTCTGGTAATATTTTATACTCTCAAACCTTTTTTGTTTTTTTTAATTTACTATTCCATATTTCTCTTAAGTAGTGTTAGCATGGTATAGTTTTTTCATTCTCTTATATCTATTCCAAGTTCATATATTACAGTGAGTTTCTTGTAGATTTAACTTTCCCAGGAGATCTAGACACGTGGGTATCCCTGACTTTGTCTTTTGGAATGAGGAAGACAGCAAGAGTCTATTGAGTTCCCACTCACTGTGCTCTAGCTTGAAACTCTCTCCCGTTAAATAGCTGCCCTTATCATAGGGCTCTGTTTCCCTCACTGTCTTATGCTTCATGGTTACCAATACCTGAAAACTATTTTTTTCTGGCTTTTCAATTGTCAAAATAGGAAACTGAATCTATTTTCTGCAACTTTATATCTATATGAGAAGAATACAATTTATTTTACATTTTCCCCTTGAACAGTTGATAGATACTCGGAGTGTCTACTTTTTGGTTATGCCAAATAAAATTGTTATGAATATTCAAGATTTGTAATAATTTTTTAAAAATTTGAATTCCAGGAGTGGAGTGCTGTATTGTATGTTAAATATATGTTTAATTTTATAAGAAACTACAGTACAGTTTTCAATGTAGCTATACCCTTTGTATTCCAGAAAGCGATATCTTTTAAGTTTCAGTTTTCTACTTCTCTTAAATATCTTGTCAATATTTTAATTTTATTCCTTCTATTGGATATGTAACTGTACCTCTGTGTGTTTTTAATTTGTATTTTAAATAACTAATAAAATCACACATGCTTTAGGTGTTTATTTGACATCTTTATATCTTCTTTGGTGAAGTGTTTGTTCAGCTATTTTGACTATCTTTGTCTTAGGTGGTTTGTCTTTTTATTATTGAGACATAGGAATTATTTACATAAACTCAACATGTCCTTGATCAAATATGTGATTTGCACATATTTTCTATGAGTCTGAAGCTTTTGTTTTCATTTTCTTAACATGAAATTTTCAAATAAAATTTCACTTTGACTTAAAGTCTCAGCTTTCATTTTTTTCTTTTATATGCATTTTTTTGGTCTAGCTCAAAATGACATAAAATTTTATAGTTTACTTTACATTTAAGTCTAAGATCAATCTGGAGTTAACTTTTATCTGCTATGTGAGGTAATAGTTGAGGCTTATTTATTTTCCTGGTGTTTCCGATTGTTCCAACACAATGTTTTAAAGAAATTATTTTTTTCTCATTGAATTGCCTTTGTACATTTGTCAAAAATCAACATGTTCAGGTTTATATCTGGCCTTTATTCTGTCCCATTAGTTTGTATGTCTTTTCTTGTATAAATATCACACTGTCTTGATACTAAATCTTAAATATAAAGCCAGTAATCAGGAAGCATAAATTTTCCAACTTTGTTATTCTTTTTCTCTAAAATTGTTTTGGTTTTTTAAGTCCTTTATATTTCCTTATACATTTTTTAAAAAATTAGTTCTTAAATTTGAGCACAAAAGCTTACTGAGATTTACCTTGAGAATAAATTGAAGTAATGAATTTTTCAGCTCTTCTAAGGTTTCTCTGAATATTTTGCTGTTTTCTCTATAAATCTTGTACATATTTTCTTAAATTTGACTCCAAGTATTTCAAGTTTTTGATGCAACTGTGCATAATAATGCTTTTAGAATTTCAGTATTCAATTGTTTAATACTAGTATGTGGAAATATACAGATATATTTATACTGACCTTGTATCATGTTACTTTGCTATACTAACGTATTAGTACTGGTGACTTTTTTGAAAATTTATTAGGGTTTTATAGATAGATGATCATACTGCCTGAAAATAAGAACCCATTCCCAAATTTATACCTTTTTAAATTTTCTCTTTCTTTATTTATTCAATTCATTCTTACTTGAATTGTTTCTTTCTTGAATTCTTAATGACTGGAATCTCCAGAAAAATATTGAATAGAAGTGATTAGAGCTGCAAACTTTGCTTTACTTCCAATTTTAAACAATAAAATAGCAGTGTTTCAATACTAAAATGTGAGCTTTAGTTCTTTAATATTAATATTGTCAATTTATAATAAATTATTTTATTGTAATATTTTCTAAGAGCTATAAACCTTAATTATCATTTTAAAGGTCAGCTATTATTTATTTTGTTTTTATCATTTGAATATATCTATTCATTGATTTTTATTTTTTAAATGTCTGCTTATTTCTTCTCTGTCTCCTCTCTCATTTTCTCTGTCTTCATTAAGAAGTAAATTTAGATTTTTAAAAAATTTTTCAAGTTTACACATTTTAATATGAGCTGTTAATATTATGACTCTCCCTTTAAAGAGTGTCTTAGCGGTGTTCCACAAATTTTGATATACTCTTTTTATCTCTATTTATTTCAATTAAAAAAACTTCCTTGTGATTTCTTCTTTGACCTTTGAGTTTTAGTGACATGCTGTTAAACTTTCTAGTATTTGGAAATTTAGCTATAGTCAGAAAATTTACTATGCGTGGTTTAAATTGTTTTAAGTTTATTAAGATTATTCTAGAAAGGCTTTTTAAAAACATAAGATCCCAGACATTATATCAGTGGATCTTTCTTTTGCATTTGTAAAAATGTGCATTATGATGTCCTTGAGGGAAGAATTCTGTAAGTATGCTAGGATTTGCTAGCTGATAATGTTGATCAAGACTTGCATATCTTTACTGTTTTTTTGATACATTTCACATCAATTTTTTTTTTTGAAACCACCAACTAGACTTGTGGATATTTCTGCTTTTCTTGTTAGTTCTATTAAATTTCGTCTTTATAACTCTCTTTACATACTTATTTGAGATTGTTATGTATTCTTGATTATTTTACCACTTTATTGTTATAAAATATTGCTCTTTATCACTTAACACTACTTATTCTGGAATCTAAATTATGTAATTTTAAACGAGTCACTCTAGCTTTCTTTTGATTAGTGGTAGCATATTATATACTTGATTCCCATTCTTTTACTTTTTATCTTTCCATATCTTTATTGTTAGTGTGACTTTATATTAGGGATCACTTTTTATGTAAATTTAGGTGCTCTGTCTTAAATTGGAATGTTTATGTCATTTACTTTCAAAGCAATTTTTGAAATTGTTACTGTTAAGCATATTATGACTGTTTTCTGTGTGTTCCATTTGGTTTTGTTTCCTTTTTTCTTTTTGTTTTCTTTTTAAAATATTTTCCTCATATCAGTTTACTGGGTTTGGGGATAATTATTTTTATCACCACTATTGGGTTATGAAATATACATTTATCTACGTGTATATGTGTGTGTAGTTTCTCTAAAGTTTTCATTATGCATCTTTAATAGTAGCTTACCTCAAAATAATATTGTATCTTTCATGTGCAATTTAGCACATACAAATATGTAATTCATAAAGTTGTTTTTTGTGTAACTGTCATAATACTTTTACTTTACATATGTTATCCCATAGTTTACAGTTATAGTCTTAATTTAATATTCAATGATATTTAAATGAGATTTTATAAATTAGAAGTGTACCTTCTTTACACATGTATTTATTTTTTCCAGTACTCTTCATTTATTTTGTTGGTAGAAATATATATATAGGACCTACAATGGTTAATTTCATGTGTCAACTTCACTAGACTACAGTGCCCAGCTGTTTGGTCAAAGACTAGTCTAGATACTGCTGTAAAGGTATTTTTTATGTATGATTAACTTTTACAATTAGTAGGTTTTAAGTAAAGATGATTACCTCCATAATTGGATGGGTCATGCCCAAGCCACTGAAGGACTTAAAAACAAAGATTGAGATTTTTCCAAGAAAAAGGATTTCTGCATTAAGACTGCTGCATAAAATTGTGCCTGAGTTTGTAGGCTGCTTGCTTGCCCTGTGGATTTCAGTTTTTAATGCTGGACTCAAGGGTATAACACTCACTGAATTTTGAGCCTGTTGGATTTCAGGACTTTAAACTTACAGGCCCCACAATCATGTGAGCCAATTACTTAAAATTTCTATGTGTACAGTGTGTGCATTCTATATTAACATATGCACACTTTTTAGTGTAGTGTATGTATATCTTTTATTGCTTCTGTTTCTCTGAAGAACTCTGACTAATAACAGTACCATTTTCTTTTTTCATTAAAAACTGTCTAATAGTCTCGGGAGTTCATCTCTGTTGCCAAAGATTCATCCTATTTGCGAATGGAAAGTATCTCGTTTTATTTTCAATTTATATTTTCACATTGCTGATCATTCTGAATTGACAGTCTTTTTTTTCCCTTCTTTTAGTATTTTAAAGCTGACTTTCAATTGTGTTCTGGATTTCATAGTTTTTATTTATTTTTTTTTTAAGGTGTGGGATACAATGCAGGATTAGGTATACAAGTGGTCATTGTACAAGAAAAGTTTGAGCCTCCCATTGGTCGCCACTTCACCTGATTTTGGATCAGGTTACCCTTATTGATGTTCTGTGCCTCCCTTCCCAGCAGTTTCCCACTACTGTCAATTCCTTTCTTATAGTATTATGACAAGTGTTCAGGGTCTGCTTATGAGTGAGAACATGTGGTATTTAGTTCTTTGTTTCTGTGATAGATCACTGAATAGTATATCTCTAACTCTATCAAAGTTGCTAAAAAGTCCATAATTTTGTATTTCTTTATGGCTGCTTAATATTCCATCGTGCTTATGTACCACTTTTTTTTTTATCTGTTTCATTTTGGAGGAACAGCACAGTTGATTGAATGTCTTTGCTATTGTTAACAGTGCTGCAATGAGTAGGCGTCTTTTTCGTAGAGTGATTTGAGTTCCTCTGGGTGTATTCCCAGAAGGGATATTGGTGGATCTTATGGAAGGCTGATTTTTAGATCTTTTAGGAAATGCCACACTGTTATCCACAGAGAGTGAACTAATTTATACTCCCACCAACTGTATAGACTTGTTTCCTTCCCACCCCTATCCTCTCCAGTATCTGTTGTTTTTTGTATTCTTGATGATGGCCATCCTGACTGGAATTTGGTGGTATCTCAGTAGGTTTTAATTTGGATTGCATAGTTTTTGATGAGAAGTCTGTTATAATTATGATCTATGCTTTTCTATATGAAAGTTTCTTCTTATTCTAACTTCTCTTAAGTTATTGTTATCCCTATTTCTCAGCAATTAATGTATTATATACCTTAGTAAGTGTTTCCTTATTATTTATCATTTGATTCTGCATAAAACTGTTTCTAGAATGTATATTTTTAGAGTTTTCATAACATGTTTGATTATTGCTTCTTTAAGTAATGTTTTTATGTATGACCCCCCCCAACACCCTCTAATGTTTTCTCCATTGGAGACTCTAATAAAGTATATATTGATATTTTCTTTCAGACCACTGATGCTCTGTTCAATTTTTTCAGTGTTTTTTTGTTTCATTTTGGTTTTCTATTGCTATTATATTCAAATTCACTGATAATTTTTTCTTTGCTGTATTATTTGTTGCAATCTCATCTTTTTTTTATTTTTGCTCTTTGCCTCAATAGAAGTTTTCTTTCAATTTTCTTTTTAGTTTAGATTTTTTTCTCATATATATATATATATATATATATATATAAAGTATATCCTTGTACATAAGGAACATATATACAATTTATTTCTTTTGTCTCCTAATTTCATCACCCTCTCCTTTGTTTTTCTGTTTTATTAACAGGTTTTCCTCATGTTTGTTGTTCACTCTTTCTTGACATGTAATTATTATTAAATTTTAAATATGGAGTATTATCTTTGTTTTTTAAAGAGTATTCGACTTCAAGTCAGTTTGCTTATTAACCAGTTTAGTCCTTTTAAGTTTCTGCACTCTTTTTATGTAAGTCTGCAGTTGCCTTTATTTTATAACTAATTGATTTCTACTTCTAAGGTTAAAACTTAGTTTTATGTTGAATATCTTCATTATTCATCAATATCGCTCTATTCTGACTGGTGAAAACTGGAACAATTTTCAGCCCTATGTGAGCTCTGGGAATTGTTAGTCTTACAGTCATTAGGTAATTCTTTCCTTTTTTGAACTGTCTCCTTTCTACCCTTGGTTGATTCCTTCTCATGCATGTACAGATTGATATGCAGCCAAATACTTAATGGGACTCCTATGCAGATTTCTGAAATTCTTCCTTTGTGTAGCTCCATCAACTTGACTAATCAACCCCACAAATCCTAGCTATTTTGTATTCTCTGAACTCTATTTTCTATATCCTCTTTCAAGAGAATTTTCTGTATTCTGTTTTGATTTTTCCATCATGTGACACTGAGAATTGTATCATGTCCAAAAAATCTACAGAATGATAGACCTCACAAAATGTTTGCTTTTCCTCAGAGATATCACAGTATTTTCTTGTCTATTGTTTATGACTAAAGATTGTTTCTTGTAATTTGCCCAATTTCTATTTGTTTGTGGTGAGAGGGTAACTCTGGACCATTTCATTTCTTCATAGCTGAAAATGTAAATCTCATGTGTTATTTTTAAATGTATTCCTTATTTGCTAAACTGTGTTACTCTCTTAGGACTGCTCTAACAAAACACAACATACATGGTAGCTTAAATAACAGAAATTTATTTCATCACAGTTCTGAAAGCTGGAAGTTCAAGATTAAGATTTTGACACTGTTGGTGACTGGTAAGGCCTCTCTCTGTCTTTCAGATGGTTGCCTTCTCACCGCATCCTCTCGTAGCCTTTTCCCTATATGCATGCACTTCTGGTGTCTCCTCCTCTTCTTATAAGGACAGCAGTCTCATTGAATTAGAGCTCTCTCTTTCTGACCTAATGTAACCTTAACTACCTTCGTAAAGGTTATGTCTCCAAACACAGTCAAGTTAGGGGCTAGGGCTTCAACATGTGAATTTGGGACAGGAAACAATTCGATCTGTAATACAAACACAAAACTTTTCTCATTAAGTTTTTAATATAATTACATACTAGTTTAATTTACATAATCCATATGACATCAGCTTTTGAAATTTGCCAGATTTGCTTCATGGTTCTCTATATACGGCCTTTTAAAAAAATCGCATCAGTTTCTGTACAAATATAATGTTTATCCTGTAGTTTGTATATGTACTGCTCATGCTCATTTGATTCTTATGGAGTTGGCAAAAGCCCCCAAGGCGCAAATGGACATAGATGATAAAATCAATATCTCAGATTTTTCTCTCTTCCTCATTTTGGCTAGGCCATTTCCCAATGCATTGCTGACTTTCTGACTGCTATAACTGCCAGCCCCTTAGCTTTTCTAATTGTCCTTAGTGGAAGAATTGATTTGAATTACCTGGTCAGTTGATACAAAAGCATTTAAAAGAACTCCTTACTGACTCTTCTTCTTGGTGGAAATGCTGATGAAAGAAACCAATTGATGTCAATCTTCTTGCCTCAATACTTATAGAAAGGAGTCAGAAATGTTTAATTTCCTTCAAGTTTTACCCCCCAAATATGTGTGTCTAATTCCCTGGGTAACTCTACATTGAAAAAAGAGATGCTAGCAATATCCAAGGGTTCTAGTGGCTATCGTGTAACACTGATTTCTAAAAATGCATAATATCACAGCCATTTTAATCTGTCAACCTGTGAAGACATGTGAGACAGGAAATTAAGTAATTCCCGCCTCCTGTTTGTCCTTGGTTTTTCCAATGTAACTATGAATTTATTCTTTAATTTTTACCTCATGCTTGTAATATTCATGTTGAGTATACTATTGCTTAATAACAAATTATTCCAACTCTTGACACTATAAAACATTTTAATTTTCTCATGGCATTTTTAAGTCCAAAATTTGGATACAGCACATAGGAATGGCTTTTCTCAGCTCTATAATGTCTAGAGTGTTAACTGGAAATAATCAAAGGCCAGCTTATTTTACTCAGCTACAGATACTGAAACCCATGCTTTATGAAACCTGGGCTCCCATATGTCCTTATGAGGTTTAGACAAATATGAATTGAAGAGTTATAGCCAGTACAAATAGCCTTTGTTCTGATGGTACAATGATTTTCAGAGGGTTAATTCAACAGCATATTCTACAAAACCCTTCCTCTTAAATGGTACTATGATGATATGTTTTCAAGTTTCTACCATGGATGCACTGCCTTCCGTGTTAGTGTAAAACATACATTCTCCCATAAGTTCTATGGCATAGTATTGTTAAAAGAATTATTGATGGGCCACTGGTTCTGCTATCTCACTGTTGCCTGGAAGACTTTGAACCAACTACTTCAAAAGCCATTTAAATATATTTAAAGTAGTCTCGAAAACTGCTGTAGTTTGAATTTATCTCCTCAAATGCATATGTTGAAACTTAATCACCAATGTAACAATATTAAGAGGTGGGGCCTTTAGGAGGTGATTAAGTCATGAGAACAGAGCCCTCATGAATGGGATTAGCAATCTTATAAAAAGACTGAAGGAAACTAGCAAAGCCCTTTTTGACCTTTTATCTTTTGTGCCATGTTAGGATATAGCACTCATTCTTTTTCCTTTCCCTCCCTTCCTTCATTTGAGGACATAGTGTTTACAGCATCGTCTTGAAAGCAAAGACTGGGTTCTCACCAGTCACCAAATCTGTTGATGCCTTGATCTTGTACTTCCTAGCTCCCGTAATTGTGAGCAACAAATTCATTTTGATTATAAATTGCTCAGTCTAAGCAAGATATTTTACCATAACAGCAGAAATGGACTAAGACAAAGACTGAATGCTAAAAGTCTTTAGCTAAACAGTCTTAAAGTAACTGAATTACTTCCACAGGGAATTATTTCAAAATTACAAAATCTTTAATTGTGACCAGGAGTTTACATTTCTTAAAGTTATACTTTATCTGAAAGTGTTATTAAGGTTTGTTGGTGTGACTTAAAAAAAATAGCTTGTGTATTAGTCCATTGAAATTTGCTCGTAGAGAAAAGTAGTATAGTCCAAAGTGATTATATGACAAAAGATAAAAATAAGAAAAATGTACAATTCATAGGAAATGAAGCTTTCAGGATTCTTATTTACTGCCTCTTCACAATATGATTTTTATATATTAATACAAAATCATTATTCTAAAGGAAGAATTTATAGATCTAATTTTTCTCTATCTCTTTTCTATCCATGACCAGTTTCTCTAATGCCAGCTTCATTAGCAGCTGGTCATCTCTCCTTTTAACACTTCCTTTTACATAACCTGAATGAAATACAATAAAAAATTCAAATTTGTTAATTAGATATGATAAATAAACAGACAATGTCTTGCTGTGGACTTTAGCCTCAAGTTAAAAAAATGAGGGCTTTAATTCTTTACCCTAGCTCAGTGGAGACCTCAACTGTAAGGCCACAGCTGAGTTACAAAAATGTTGTTTTGATCTTATGTATTATTTGTATTTGCATTTATCTTCTTTAAGAACTTTGAGTGGGATGGTTATGCATATAATTAAAGGCAAGACTCTGGTATACCTAACTTCTAAATACGTTAATTATATCTAATCTAACACTGAATTTATCTGTGTCTAAATTAGGTTTACTCTGCTAAGATTTTCTTTTCCCTTCAAAAAAATATATTTTCTTTTTGAACACCACCAAAGCAAATCTTTAACCCCTATCGAGGTGGTCTCCAGGGAGAGTGAGTTGGAAGACTCCTCGGCACCTCAATGAGCAGATACTCGGCCAACCTCTTGGCCCCTGCCTGAACAGAGGGCAGAGTCTCAGCCTGCTGGTGTCCTAGGGGATGGAAGACAAGTGATCAGCTCCAAACCATATAAGAAAAACAAACCAAACTCACAAAACAAGAGAAAAAAAAAATCGAGTATAAGTTAAGAAAAAAAAATGACACAACACATCTAGAGGTGGCAGGCAAGATAAGGTGACCAGGTGTGCCTCTCAGAGGACCTATCTGCCAGTGCTGAAGAAGGCCCTGCGTGGCTCATGGCATCCCACGTGGGAGTTTCAGGGAAACTCACAGACTGGATAAACTAGAGTTTACATGTAAACTAGAATTAGCATAAACCAGAGAAGGAAATTAAGACTCAAAAACATAAAAAGTGAGAAGAAAAATAAAAGACATGTAACTATATACCCAAGGATCTGAATTCCCTGATAAATTGAATAGTGTAAGGTATAAATCTAAACTATTATCAACTGTTACCTTTCATGTTGGCATTGAAGTTATGGTTTAGTGATCAAGGGCTTAAAGAGAGGGACGGTTTTTATTTTTAATCTTTTTAAAAATACTTTAATACTGAAAATATATTTATATATTTCTTCTAAACTAAAAAATGCAAAATATGTGTCTAAATAATGGCAATTACAATTATGGAAAAGACAGTAATAAGGGTATTTAGCATACTTCTTTTTTTTTTTTTTTGAGTTGGAGTCTCACTCTGTCGTCCAGACTGGAGCGCAGCCACAGCCTCGACCCGCTGGGCTCCGGCAATCCTTCCGCCTCAGCCTTCCAAGTAGCCGAATTACAGGCGCGCGCTACCACGCCCGGCTGATTTTTTGATTTATTGTAGAGATGAGGTCTCGCTGCCCAGGCGGGTCTCGAACCCGCGGGCTCAGGCAATTCACTCACCTCAGCCTCCCAAAGGCACGGGATTACAGGCTGAGCCACCGAGCCCGGCTACTTCATTTTTTAAAACACTTTTGTGTTGTTTGATTTCTTTTTGCAGCTAGAATGTGCTCATTCATGTTTACAGCATTTCATTTTTAATGCTTTTCAACTTGACATTAGCAATCAGGTTTATTTCCTTTTCTTTCTTCCTGGCTATTTCTGATTGAATTACTCATCTCTATTTTAGACAGTCCAGTCCTTCATTGTTACTCATCTGACACATTAATAATGTCTATTGGTTTCAAGATATGGGCTATATTTTCAAAATATGTTAGAAAATACCTACTGCAGAAGCTATAACCTATAAAAATATGTTTGACACATTAGCCCTATGGAAGTTATCCATGTCATTGCTTATTTATTCATGAACTAAAATTCTTGCTTCTTAAAAATCACCAATAAAATGGAGCAATAGTCATAATCTGCCTTACATTTTGAAAAGGAAATGTTGATAGTCTTAAAATATTTTAGAATATATAATATAAAAATGATTTGTTTATAGACATTATGTAGCCCTCAAATTCTTCACACTTTTTGCTAAGATAAAATGTTTCTAGCATTTAAGACATGAGGTTAGCATAAATAAACATAGCAGCTTAATGTGAATGACTATATTGTGAGATGATAATTTAACAGTGTGCGACTTTCCACCTTTCTCAAGTACAATTAGGTATTCGCACATCTAAAATTATATCAAAGAACTAATATAAAGAGAAAAGGTGTGTATTAATCTTAATAAAGTTACAAATTTAACAACAATGTATTTTTGTCACCCTATGTATCACATATTTTTGATACAAATGTATTCACACTTTTCATTTTTAAAACTTTTACTTATTATTTTTGCTTGGAGGGTCCTCTGCCCAGATTAACTTATTGATAACTCATTTTACTGATTCATATCTCAGCTAACTTGTCACCTCTTCAGAAAATTATTTTCTTAAGAAACTATCTAACCCCTTATCGTATATATAATTTGCAAGTATTGTTTCCCAATCTATAGTTTTCTTTTCATTTTTTGATTGTTTTCATTGCTACATATCTGATATAGGGCTAATATACAAAATATGTAAGGAACTTACAAAACTCAATAGCAAATAATATCTTTACCAAAAACAGGTAAAGAAACTAAATAGACATTTGTTTAAAAAAAAAATACTCAAATGGCCAACAGGAATATGAAAAATGCTGAACATCATCATCAGGGAAATGCAAATCAAAACCACATAGACATTATTACCTCACATCTATTAGGATGGCTTTTATCAAAAGACAATGATTGGCTAGAGTGTGAACAAAATAGAAGCTTAGTACACTGTTCATGGGTATGTAAAGTCATACAGCCATTATGGAAAACAATATGAAGGTTCTACACACAAAAAAAAATTAAACATAGAACTACAATATGATCCAGCAATCCCTCTTTTTGGTACATACCCAAAGGAAATAAAATTAGTACTTTGAAGAAATATCTGAATTTTCCTGGAAGAAGGCAGTGTAACCAGTCAGACTGCACAGGTCCCTGTATGTGTGATTGATTGTATGGACAATTCTATGTGTATTCCTGTGTGTAAGTGGGAATGTAAGAGGCTGACTGAGTGGGGACTTGAGAACAGGTGGTCAGGGCGAAGCCACTGGTTCCCTAGCTGCTCTGCTTGGACCTTAACACTTTCCGGAGTGCAGAAGCTGAGATCCACTTTCTAAAATCAGCAGAGCTTTTCCTGGGAAGAATGACTGGAGTGATTCCAATCCCAACACCACAGTGTTGGACTGAATGATGGTAGCAAGGGCAGCAGAAAGAATGCAGTGAGGGAGCCTGAGGCACAGTCTCCAGGAAACAGTGGTCACCCTGAGTCTGGACTGGGTTCCAGAGCCTTGGCACCAGGTCCCAAGGTCCAGAGACTGTGGTAACTGCTGGAGAGATAGCCATCAATTTCACTGGTGATAGGTACAACAGCTGGCAGAGAAACTGACCAGATTCTCTAGTGTCTGGACAAAGAAGTACTCCAGGACAGCTTCTGCAGAAAAGCAGAACTGAATCTTGAAACCAGGCATTATATCTATGTGTCATTGGGGCTGCTATTTGTCACTTCAGAGAACACTGCACAAGTGCACAGCCCTGGTGGGTAACCCAGGTGATGCACCCTCCACACTGCTGGGCAACAGACACAAGCAGCAGAACTGCCCAAGAAGGAGGCTGGTGAGTGTGTAACTTACTTCCTGGCACCCCTAGCAACAAGTGAATGAGATCAGGAGCAGAGTAAAGATAGGAGGCCCCATTCCCTTGCTGTGAACAGGATGCCCTGGGAGCTATGAAAAAGCTGGGAGAGGAAGGAAGGGGATGAGATCCCAAGAAACACTGTGTCAAGTTATTTCAGCCCCATTTCCTCACACAGGCATGCAATGGCTATCAATTGCAGGCAGCAGGGGTGAAGATTCTAGCATCTTAAGTGCTAACAGCATATAGAGAACCCACAGTAACATTCTTGCAGTAGCACAACTTGTCACAAGAGAAAGTCCCCTCCCTTAAAGAGGCATACTAAACCTTAGAACTCCTTATCAACTTTTTTGGGGAGTGGGTGGGGAGTATTTGTTTGTCTGATTGCCTCTTTAGTTGTTTTGTTTGTTGGTTGTTTTCTCTTTTCTCTCCTTCTTCTATTCCTCTTTCTTTGTTCTTTGTCCTTTCTCTTTTTTATGTTTTTTCTTTCTTTTTTCTTCTTTTTCTCTTCTCCTTTCTTTTTTTTCTCTTTTCCCTCTTATACACGGTATTGGATTCATGGGCTATGCAAGATAATGACTGTAAGGTTATATTGTGCAGAGACAAAGAACAAAGCCCAGCTGGCCCATTCACCAAATAGCACACATTATGACCTGCCAATAGATTCAGAATCCTTGTAGACTCCCCACCCCCTAGTAAATGTTCAAAATTGTAAAAGACAGCACAACATCTCTCCTCATACTTATTTTATTTATTTTTTTATTTTTTATTTTTTTTGAGTTGGAGTCTCACTCTGTCGCCCAGACTGGAGTGCAGTGGCCGCTCCCGGCCACCGCAGCCTCGACCTGCTGGACTCCGGCGATCCTTCCGCCTCAGCCTTCCAAGTAACCAGAATTACAGGCATGCACTACCATGCCTGGCTGATTTTTTGATTTATTGTAGAGATGAGGTCTCACTGCCCAGGTGGGTCTCGAACCCGCAGGCTCAGGCAATCTACTCACCTCAGCCTCCCAAAGGCGTGGGATTACAGGCTGAGCCACCGAGCCCGGCTCTCATCCCTATTTTATAATTGAACAAACACAAAGCCCTGGCTCAAGGAAGGACAAAAAGTAGAGCAAATATAAGAAGTGACTCCTTCTCCCTTTTCCACTGAACAATGGTATTAAAGAGATTAAAGAGAAAGACAAGAGAACTGCCACAAATGAAGGAAAACCAGTGAAAAGCTACCAGTAGCCATCAGAGTCCTAGCAAAGAGTCAGTGCTTGAAAGAACTGCTACTGGGAGACAAAAAAAATGGCTATCTCCCAGAACAACAGTACCCAAAAGGTATTTACAGAGATCAAAGAATCATTGGATAGAATGGATAAAAATCAAGAAATGCAAAGGCTAAAACTAAACAAAATTGCAACAGAGCTAGACAGGCTCAAGAAAAAGTACTTAGAAATAACAGAAATAAAAGACTCCTCTAAGAAATAATAATAAACTGACAAAACATGGGAAACAGAATTGATCAAGCAGAAGAAAGAATCTCAGAGATAGAAGATAAAATTATGAAATTAACCCAGTCTATTAAAATATAGAGGGAAAAAAAGTAAGAAGAAAGGGAAAGCTCTCCAAGAGATGTGCAATTTTATCAAGAAACCAATCTATGTCTGATTGAAATGTCTGAAATAGAAACAGAAAACACTTTGGGACATACATACTATGAGGTCATTCAAGCAAGTTTCCCTCTACTGGCCAGAGAGATGACTATACAGCACAAGAGATCTAGAGAACCCCTGCAAGACATCTTATTAGATGACCAACCCTTAGACACATAGTAATTTGCCTACACAAAGTAGGTATAAAAGAAAAATTCCTAAAGGTAGTAAGAAAAAAGGTCAGGCTACCTAGTGTGGGAGACCAATCAGAACTGCTGCAGACTTATCTGCAGAAAACTATAGTTCAAAAGGAAATGAACCCCAAACTTTATTGTAATCAAAGATAAACAAATTCAACCAAGAATCTCCTACAGATCCAAGCTAAGCTTCATCAGTGATGAATAATTAAAATCCTTCCCAGATATCCAGTCCCTAAAAGAATATGCTGCTTCAAGATCAGTTCTATAGGAGACATTTTAAAAGGCACTGTGTACAGAAGAAAAATAAACAAAAGAAAGACCATATTCTTCACAAGATCACAAACAAACACAGAAGCAACAGGAAACACAGCATACCTGCAAAAATGCAAACACACGCATGTGAACACAAAAGCTAAACAAAAGCAAAACAGCATTATAAGACCATTATATCAAGGACATATTCTCACATTTCAATTATAAGCCTGAGTGTGAATGGACTAAATGTACCTTTGAAAAGACAAAGAATGGCAAACTAGATAAAAACACATGACCAGTGATTTTCTGCCTTCGGGAAATGCATTTCACCACAAAGGAAGCTCATAGACTCAAAGTTAAAGGATGGAAAACAAATTTTCAGGCAAATGAATCACTAAAGAAGGCAGGAGTCATGGTATTAATATCACATTAAAACAACTTTTAAGCTATCAAAAGTTTAAAAAGATACAAAAGGACACTACATAATGATAAAAGGTTTGATCCATCAACAAGAAATATACTTTCTAAGCATTTATGCACCCAACATAATAACATCAGCTTGTGTAAAGCAGATACTAAGTAAATTTTAAAAAGATATTGACTCTAATACTACCATAGCTAGGGACTTAAATACCCCACTAACAGCCCTAAATAAATCATTGAGGCAAAAAAATCCACAAAAAGATTCAGATCCTCAACTTGATGCTTGACTAAATGGACTTAGTAGATACCTATAGAACACTCCACCCAACAACCACAGAATATACATTCTGATCATCACCACATGGAATGTACTCCAAGATTGACCACATCCTCAACCATAAATCAAACATAAACCAATTTCACAGGACTGAAATATTGCCATGCATCTTCTCAGACCACAGTAGAATACAAATAAATATCACCACCAAGAAAATTTCCCCCAAACTCACAAATATATGGACACTAAACAAAATGATGATGAACAAATCCTGAGTTAACATAGAAATCAAAACAGAAACTAAAAGATTCCTGGAAAAAAAAGAAAAAAAGAAAATGAAGAAACATCTTACCAAAACCTCTGGGATGCCATGTAGACAGTACTAAGAGTGGGATTTATATCTCTATGAATACACATCAAAAAATTAGAAAGAGAACAAGTTAGCAGCCTAAAAAAATCACCTAAAGGAGCTGGGAAGACAAGACCACTAAAACCCTAATTCAGGAGAAGAATCCAGATCAACAAAATAAAAGCTCAAATACTAGGACATAGAAGACAAAAATACAGTAAAAAATCAACAGAACAAAAAGCTAGTTGTTTGAAAGGATAAACAAGATTGATGGACCCCTAGCCAGAATAGCCAAGAAAAAGAAATAAAAAGAGCAAATAAATACAATCAGAAATGCAAAATATCAAGTAACAATTGGCCCTGAAAAATACAAAATATTATCAGATATTACTATGTACATCTGTATATAAACAAACTCAATAACCTAAATGAAATGGAGGACTTTCTAACATCACACAACCTCACAAGGTTGAAACAAAAAGAAATTGACACCCTAAATAGATCAATAACAAACCAGGAAATTGAGTTTGTCATATGAAAACTACCTACAAAAAAATACCCTGAATCAGACTGCTTTCCAGTAGAATTCTACATATACACAAGGAGGAGCTGATACCAATCCAGACAATTGAGAAAGACAGACTTCTCCCCAAATTAAAAGCAAACAAGCAAAAACAAAACAAAACAAACAAACAAAAAAAAAACAAAGACAAAACCATGGAAAAAAAAGAAATATCTGCATATCCATGTATATTGTAGTTCTATTCACAATCGCATATGTACAGAAAAAAGCTAAAAGTCACAAGTAGATTTTTTTAAAATTCTAATTTATATTTATATACAATGAAATATATTTAACCTTAGATAAGGAGATCCTGCCATTTGGACAACATGGATGAACCTGGAGTACATTATGCTAGGTGGAATAAGGAGGAACAAAAAAGAAAAATACCGCATAATCTCACTAACATGTGGAATCTAAAAGTGTCAAATACATAGAAATAGAAAGTAGAATGGTGGTTACCAGGGGCTAGAAGGGTAAGTGAAATGAAGAGGTCTTAATCAAAATGTACAAACTTGCAGTTGTAAGATGAATACATTCTGGAGAACTAATATATGCCATGGTCGCTACATTTACTAATAGTGTACAGTTATATGTCACTTAATGATGAGATAGGTCATTAATTATTTATTTCTGAGGTGTATATTGTTAGGTTCTTTTGTCACAGTGTGAACATCATAGAGCATACTCCCACAAGCCCAGATGGCATAGCTGACTACTCATCTAGGCTATGTGGTACAGCCATTTGCTCCTATGCTACAAACCTGTTCAGCATGTTACTTAATGGAAGGCAATTGTAACATAACGGTAAGTGTTTCTGCATATAAACATATCTAGTTATAGAGAAGGTAATGAGTTGCCCTATAGCTTCACTAGGCAATAAGAAAAATTAGTTCTATTATAGTTTTGGGGACCATTGTCATACATGTTGTCTTCCGTTGACTGAAATGTCATTACCTTGAATGTATACCTTTTTAAAAATTCAATTACACGTCAATAAAACTGGATAGAAAAGAAACAACCAAAACATATCTGTCTTCTCCTACCCCAACTAGAAGCACTCTACATCATATAATTTTCTTTCAAGTCCTTAAACACTTTTATCACTATTCCACCATTTCCTTGGCATCTTCGTTTGCTTGCATGTTTTCAACCTCCTAAACTAACACTTAACTTCATAATATTTAAAAGAAATTAGTTCATCCTGTTTATTACTTTATTTCATTATGTAGAACAATATCTAATATCAAGAAACTACCTTATCAATATTTTTCTTTTCTTTTTTTTTTTTTTTTTTTTTGAGTTGGGATCTCACTTTTTCTCACAGACTGGGGTGCAGTGGCCGCTCCCAGCCACCGCAGCCTCCTCCTGCTGGGTTCCAGAGATCCTTCCACCTCAGCCTTCCAAGTAGCTGGAACTACAGGTGTGCGCTACCACACCCGGCTAATTTTTTGATTTATTGTAGAGATGAGGTCTTGCCAAGTTGCCCTTGCGGGTCTCGAACCTGAGGGCTCAGGCAATCCACTCACTTAAGCCTCCCAAAGCACAGGATTACAGGGTGAGCCACCGAGCCCGGCTAGCAATATTTTTCAATGAACACATTTAAACTATTGAATAAATACCACTATATGGTTTTCACTGTAGTATCACTCTGTTGGTATATCTTGCCTTTGCCTTGACTATATTATATTTTATCAGAACCAAGAGTGAGATTTTCTCCTATGCCAGATGACAGAATCCATGTGGCATCCATTACTGAGAGTGTTCTCAGCTGCTTGGTTGGCACTTTCTGAGCCTCCGCAATCTTTCAAGTGCTTTTAGTCTATAGTTTGTTAAAATTATGCTCAGTTAGCTTCCTTCTTGGACCATTGTAATTCTTCTGGGAGGACATTTCTTCATCCACTTATCACACACTTAATAGACATTGAAAATAACATGTAAGAAAATGTTAGTGTCTCAATAGCCACCATTTATTTCAGGCAAAATTTTAAGCTTTTAAATGTTAGGTGCTAAATGCATTTTCTGTTTTGAAGCAGCTATGTGTATTGGTCTGTTTTGCATTGCTATAAATGAATACACTGAGGCTGAGTAATTTACAAAGAAAAGAGGTTTATTTTGGCTCACAATTCAGCAGGGTGCCACCATCTGCTTACCCTCTGGTGAGGCCTCAGAATGTATTTACTTCTGGTGGAAGGCAAGAGAGGCCACATGTCACATAGTGAGAGTGAAAGCAAATGGGGAAGGTGTCAGGCTCTTTTAAACAACCAGTTCTTACGTGGAGCAAGAACTCACTCATTACTGCCAGAAGCACCACGCCATTCATGCAGTATCCACCCCCATGATCCAAACACCTCCCATTATGCCTTACCTCCAGCACTGGGCACCATTTTTTGACATGAGATTTGTAGGGGACAAACATTCAAGCTATATCACTATGATGTATTTATATTTATATTTATATTCCCTGTTAGACAAAGGTGCCGGGCCAGTGGGTTTTGTAAATATTTATATTTTTATTCAGGTTCTTTCCATCAAGATGGCTTAGTAAGTAAACACATTAATGTACCTACTCTTCTCTAAATAAATCTTGATAAATAAATGATTGCTAGCTAGTTAGTTAGATAGGTAAACAGATATACGAGGGGGACTCCAAAAATACAAATTGTTTTTTGGAGAGTAAACCACCTGTAATACAGGCTTTACCTGCTACGTGAGTGTTCTAGGAACCCATAGACATCAGTGTATCAGCTAATGTTGTAAGGGACTGTTGTTTGGCTTCAGTGAATTATTTTTGGAGATTCTTTCAATATGTTTGCCTATTACATGATGAATGATTTATGAACACACCGGTCCACACTGTGCTGAGTGTTCAGCAGTTTCCCACCCCAAACGGCAAGACTCCTATGCCCCAGCCTTCCTATTTACCTGATCTTGCCCATGCAACTTTTTGTTTCCCCAGATGAAAAAAGTCCTCAAAGGAAAATATTTTGCAGATGTATAAAATGTACAACAAAAAGCAGCAGAAGCACTAAAAGGCATTAAAATAGACAAGTTCAAAACTGTTTTGAGCAGTGGAAAAACTGTCTTGACAGATGTGTTACAACAAACGGAGAGTACTTTGAAGGTGACTGAAATTTAAACATGTAAGAATGAATGCAATTTTTTTTTATAAATAAATTCCAGTTTTTGGGCCCCCCCTTCATAGACAATGATAAGCATAAAATTACAGATATAGACAGATAGATACCAATTTTTAAAAACAAGAAAGATGGCAGGACTGAAAAACAAGATTTATATATTCATTGGCCTAAAAACAACCACACATTTAAAATGATAAGCATAGACTAGAAATGACTTGCCGTAGTCAGGACTTGTAATTGGTAGTGGCAACTGAAAGTTCAATTACTGATAAATGAAAGGAACTAGAAATGCTGCAAACTGAAAGAGAAACTAAATTCAGTCTCACTTATTGAATCCAGCATCCAATTAGTGTTTAAATCAATGAGTGCAAAATAATTGATTTTTAAAAATTAAATGGTTTTGAAATTTTGAGATAATTGTATATTCACATGCAGTTGTAACACATAATATACAGACACTGTGCATCCTTTATTCAGCTTCCTGCAAGGATAACATCTTGCAAAATGATAACACAATATCATAATCAGGATATTGACATTAGTGCAATCAAAACGCAAAATATTTTTATCACTCAATTTTTTTTCATGTTGCTATTTAACAGTCACAGCCAGGCAACAACTACTCTGTCTCCATATATAGAATTATGTCATTTCAAAATGTGCATTAATGGATTCACATACTTTCTAACCTTTCGGGATTGGCTTTTTTGTTGTTGTTTTAACTAAACGTAGTTCTCTGAAGATTCATCAAGATTGTTGTGAGTTTCAGTAATATATTATTTACTAATTAAAAATATTTTATCATATGAACATATTAAACTTTGTTTAGCCATTTATCCATCAGTGTTATTTCAAAATTTTGCTTATTATTAATAAGACCACTAAAATATTTGAGCACAAGTTTATAAATTTTTGGTAAATGAAATAATTATTTAATAATAAGTAAATAACTGATTAAAGGAAATAATTAGATATAGAAAATTGATTATAGACAATAATTGGATATAACAAATAATTTTTTATTTCTCTAAAATAAATATCCAAGAATGCAATTGTTGGTTTCATTGGAGTTATAGCTTAAAATTTTAATGAATTGTCAAACAATTTTCCAGAGTGTCTCCACTGTTTCATTTTCCATATGGTGATATAGGATGATCCATTTTTCTCCAAATTGTCATCAGAATGAGGTACTGTCACTACTTTTTTAATTAACTCATTTCAGTTTTAGTTATTTAGCTAAGTGTGTACTAGTATCTTCTTGTGATATTAATTTTCATTTCCCAAATGGCTATGATGTTGAACATATTTTCATGTACTTGTCATATGAATATTACCTTTCAGAAAAGTCTCTTTTATTAGGCTCATTTTCAATTTTTTTTTTTTTTGCCTTTTGTTGAAATTATTTCTTCACTTTGCATCTTTTTATTTGTCTACTTTTTATTTTTTTATTTTAAAGATGTGGGGTACAAATCAGGATTAGGTAGATAGATAAGTGGTCATCATATAGGTAAAGTTTGGGTCTATTTTTTTCCTATGTTTTATTGTTTCAGATTTTGCATTTTAAGTCTTTAATCCAATTTGAGTTTACTTTTTAAATTATTTATGTATTTATTTACTTTAAAGACGTGGGAATTAGGCATAAAAGTGGTCATCGTACAGGTAAAGTTTGGGCATCCCTTTGGTCCTCACTTCATCTTAATTGAGATTGGGTATCCTTATTGATGTTGTGTGCTCCCTCCCTCCCCTAGCAGTTTTCTTCTATTGTCACTCAATTTCTTATAGTATTATGATAAATGTTCAGGGTGAGAACATTTCTTATAAGTGAGAATATCCTTGGCCATAAGTCAAGCTTAATCAAATTTTTAAAAATTGAAATACTGTTGTGAACCCTCTCAGACCACAGTGGAATAAAAATAAATATCACCACCAACAAAATTCCCTAAAATTCCACAAGACATGAACACGAAACAGCATAACGCTGAACAACTTCTGGGTCAACATAGAAATGAAAACAGAAATTAAGATTACTGGAAACAAATGAAAATGAAGAATCATCTTACCAAAACCTCTGGAATGACATGTAAACAGTACTAAGGGGAAATTTATATCACCACAAACAACACATCAAGAAAATAGATCACAAGTTAACAGCCTAACAAATCACCTAAGGGAGCTGGAAAGGCAAGACTACCACAACCCTAACTTCAGCAGAAGAATTCAGATTACCAAACTAAAAGTCCAAATACGAGGCATAGAAGACAAAAAGAAAGAAAGAAAAAACATAAAAACAAAAAGTCAATGAAGCAAAAAGTCAACCAACAGAAAAAGTCAACACAGAAGTCGGGCTCAGTGGCTCAGCCTGTAATCCTGCACATTTGGGAGGCTGAGGTGAGTGGATTGCCTGAGCTTGTGGGTTCGAGACTCACCTGAGTAACTTGGCGAGACCTCATCTCTACAATAAATCAAAAATTAGCCGGGCGTGGTAGCGCGCGCCTGTAGTTCCAGTTACTTGGAAGGCTGAGGTGGAAGGATCGCCGGAGCCCTGCAGATCAAGGCTGCGGTGGTCGGGAGTGGCCACTGCACTCCAGTCTGGGTGACAGAGTGAGACTTCAACTCAAAAAAAAAAAAAAAAAAAGGCAACACAGAAAAAGTCAACAAAACATAAAACTGGTTCTTTGAAAGGACAAACAGGATGATGAACCCCTAGCCAGAATGACCAAGAAAAAGAGAGAAAAAGCCCAAATAAACACAATAAAAAACACAAAAGATCAAGTCACAACTGACCCCTAAGAAATAAAAAGATTATCAGAGATTACTATGCACACTTATATAGAAACAAGCTTAAAAACCTAAATGAAATGGAGGACATTCTGACATCACACAACCTCCCAAGGTTGAAACAAGAAGAAATTGAGATCCTAAATCCAGGAAATTGACTCTGTTGTTATAGCCAGATAGTGAGAAAGGAGACTCCAATACACAGAGAAGGGTCAAATTGTGAGTCTTTTATTTAGGCTGGTGCCCGAGAGTGGACTAGTGTCCAAAGACTCTCAGCTCCAAACACAGTGAGTAAAGGGTATTTAAAGGCAAAAAATGACACAGGCTATACAGTTTGATTTATATTTTCTTGGCAAAACATTGGACAGTTAGATAAGATACAGAATTTGCAACAGGGAGTTTTCAAGCACCGAGAGGAACAGGAATGTGGGTATGTGGTGTTAGTACGGGAAGGTTACATAAGGGGGTCATTTCTGGGTTAAGATGGAAGATCTATTACAAAATGGAGTTACTTACATCAAGCAAGTTATTATAGGTTATTATAGGGTTTTTTCAGATTAGATATTTCATATTTTATTCCCCCCTTTTACTTATTTATGAGTCAATGGGTTGACTCATCAGTCAGAAGTATATTATTGTACTGGGGTCTTATATACAGGAGTTTTGCAGAACTGATTCATTATTTGACAAAACAAATAATCCAATTATTATGTAGGGCCTGATGAGTAGACCGAAGAGAAAAGTAACCATGGGCTCAAATCAAGCAAGGTTTGGAACCAAGATTTATTAAATTCTTTTTCTTTTTGTCATTTGTCCAAATTTTCTCTGGCCATTTGAAGAATATCTTTAATAACCCCTGATTTGTTGGCATAAAAGCAACAAGCTTCTCCGAGGGCTACACAGAGTCCTCCTAGGGATAGAAAAAGTAGGCTTCTATGATTTTGAAGGACAACTTCAGCCAGGGATTCTACCTGGTCATGGAGTTGGTCCACAGCAAACTGTAGATTTCCTAGGTCAGCATCAATTTCTTGGGCAAGGTTAGATAGACCCAGTTCTCCTCAAACTTTGATCAGTGGTGCCGATTGCAGCCATTCCTGCTACATTTAGCCCAACTAAGGCAGGTACTAATAAGAGAACAGTGCATTTTGACCAAGCAATTGGAAGACCAGGGGGATTGAGTAGAAGAGCTCCTTCAGGACAAACCTGAGGCAGCACATGAACAGTAATATATAAGGTAGGCTGATTAAATCTTTCGGTAGTAGTACATTTTGTAAGGCCTGTGGGATCGACCAACCAGGTGTTGTCAGGGACCATGTAGGCCATGGATTCAGCCATAGTTGCAATGAGAGACATGTTACAAATATCAGAGAATGGAGAAGTTGTTAGATTGTGTAACCTGGAGTTATGAGACAGGAGGCTTTACCAGTTACATCACCTAAGTAATGCGAACCATTTCCGGAGTGCAGTTAGTTCTCCAGATGAATTTCAACTCCCATGCCCACATAGTAAAGGGGTTTTGGCTTTAAGCAAAGTCAATGATCTGAGGCCAACTAGGACATAGTAGCATTGAGCAGATGGTGCATATTATTTAACATAGGGAAAAGACTAGGGGGTTGATAGGCCAGGTTTGGAAACAGTTGAGGTGAACTCGGGAGCTGTTGGAGTGAACCTGGAGAGTGGCTTGGTTAGCAGGAGACAGAGGCTGAGGCAAAGTTTGGTGGTAACTGAACAAGGGATCCTTCAGCTCTGCCAATTGCCCTATGGGTTTGGCCACAATTTTGTAGGTAAGTGTGTGCTGTCGAATAGCAAATAAGTTGCCTTTGAATAAGGTGCCTTTGTCATAACCATCCATGTAGAGTCTTATATCCCAGGTTTTTCCCATAGTCCAAGAATAATGGAGTGGATTAGTAATTTATATATATGTCATTCTGGGCCAGCAGTTAGCCAAAGGGTGATTTCAGGATCACCCTTATTAGGATCCCCACTATAGGTTGCAATGGTAACTCATTTCCAGCCTGGGCAAAATAAATCACTTTCCTGAGTACATTTTCAGTCAGTGGGGTCTCTGAGACAGGTAAAAGTTGATATCCCTTATATAATAAGGGTTTGCCCACTGTTTGCATAATTTAATATGGTAAGCATTTTGTACAGATGTTAAATTGATTGTTGCAGACAACCATCCTGTTAGACATTCTTTTTCTACTTGTACCAGTTCAGGAAGGTTTACTGTAAACTAGACCAAATGTGAATCGTACATAGGGTACTGATGAACGTGAACAGGAGTAGCCAATGCCATTAAACTTACTATCACTGGAGGGTGATGTTTCACCAATACTGGTGGGTTGGTCTCTGCCCACACTGAAGGAAACTCCTGTTGTAACTATAGAAGTAAACTTGGTGAGGCATTTTCAGTAGAGGACTTAGAAGAAATTAAGAGATATTCTTCAGAGAATAGAACAGTTAAAAGCATCTGATAGGTAGTAGGAATAAACATTTCAGTTTTTTCAGGTGAAAACACAATAGTGGCTCTTAACTTTCAAAATAAGTCTCAACCCAAAAAAGGAAACAGATAATCTGGAGCTATTAGAAACAAATGAGTGACTTTCTTTTGTCCCAAATTGACAGTCTGGTTGGAAGTGAACTTGCAATTAGTAACTGCCCCCATTGTCCCTTGGACCAAAATTTGCTTTTTAGACATAGGTCCCAATGGTGTCTTCAGGACCAAATGTTCTGCCCCAGTGTTCACTAAGAGTTGAACTGGGTGATCCTGATAGCTGCTGTTACCATGGGCTCTAGGACACCTAAGGAAAAAGAGTCCTGGCCCTGTCCGAATAATTTCCAGCCTCTCCAGTAGAGGGCTGGACCAGAACTGGCCTAGGGTTCTCTTGTGGGGGATGGGGTCAATCTTTGACCCAATGCCCTAGTTCCTTGCAATAAGCACACTGTTTCTTTGCCAAACAAATGCATCTGGGTTTCTGATCCTTTTGGTCCTTCTGGTTATCAAACTTTTGACAAGAAGGCTTGGAATCAGCTCATGAGACCCGAAGGGCTGCTACCAGAATTTTGGCTTGTCTTCTTATAGCTCTGTCAGCTGCCTAGCACTGCCTGCTTTTGTTTCTTGGTTATTATAAACTTTTTGGGCTACCTTGAGCAGCTGAGAAATATTCATTCCTACAAAGCCTTCCAGTTTCTTTCTTTCTTTTTTTTTTTTGAGTTGTAGTCTCACTCTGTTGCCCAGACTGGAGTGCAGTGGCCACTCTCAGCCACCACAGCCTCAACCTGCGGGGTTCTGGCGATCCTTCCACCTCGGCCTTCCAAGTAGCTGGAACTACAGGCATGCGCTACCACACCTGGCTTATTTTTTTTTTATTTATTGTAGAGATGAGGTCTCACCAAGTTGCCAACATTTTTTAAATGTTCAGAGCTACCTGAGACACAAATGCCAAATTAATAGCTTGAGCATTCTTGGGATCTGAGGGATCAGAAGGGGTTTAGGTCTGAAACACCTCTTGGAGGCACTCTGGGAATGATTCTGGAGACTCCTCAGGCCCCTGGAGAATTTCAGTGGTTTTAGAAAGATTGATAGGTTTTCAGGCTGCCTCCTTTAAACTTGCTAATAGAGCCAGTGATAGATATCCAATGCCCTGGACCCCACTGAGGTGTCAGGGTCTCAGTCTGAATGAGAAGGGGGAAAATCCCTACCTAGTGTATCTTGGTATTCTTCTTGTGTGCCCCAAATAGAATCCAGAATAGACTTTATGGCCTGAGTATTAATGTGTTCCCACTCTTCAGCAGTAAACAAAATGACAAGAAGTTGCTGACAATCGTCCCAGGTGGGGCGATGGGAATGCATAACTGATTCCATTAAAGAAATCAGAACCTGCAGCTTAGTTGAGAACGTGGGGTTCTGATACTTCCAGTTACACAAATCAGAAGGGGGAAAGGGAGTGTATACCATAAAAAACCACCGAGTTTGATCTGCTCCCAGCATAGGAGGAACTTCCTAGAGGGAAAGGAGTGGGGGCAGATCAGTCCAGGACTGGAGTCAGGCAGTCAGAGGTGGAGAGGACAAAAAAGGTTTAGAACTAGAAGCAGTCTCAGTCACAGCTGTGACTGGGGACTGCTGTGAGCAAACAGGTGTTGGAGGTAACAGTGGGTGAGGAAACCTGGGGAGCGCATGGCGGAGGGTTAGAGTTAACCGGATCCTCAAAAGAATCCTCAGTAGACGGAGGTAAAACAGGGTAAAACCCATAAGAAGCAGAGGCTGAAGGTAATGTGCTCAACACAGCCTTTGCCTCATGGAGAGGTGGCTTAGGCAGAGAAGGGTCCAAAACATGAGGATTAGTATGTCCTGACCAATTAAGAGATGAAGTGACCAGCACTTGACTGGTGGTTTCAAGAGAACATGCTTTTAGCCAGGGTGGTGGGTTCTGGATGAAACTTAGCCGCTGATCAATATAAGGGGAGTGATCCAGATATCCAGGATTTCCCTTTATGACCTTCCCAACAGATTCAGTAACCTTAACATCCAGAGACCCTGAGAAGGTCATCCAACATTAAATACAGGCCAGTCTATGTTGCAGAGGGTTTGGAGTCTGCTTTTTGAAAGGTGGACACTGTAACCTCAGCAAATGCAGCAGAGAAATCCTTTAGCATACAGTCCAGAGGATGGACTGATTTTGAATTCTGAGATCCCATGACACACAACAAACAAGCGGTACAAAGAAAACAGACAGACAAATAACATGTCCAAACCAAAATGAAAAGTTAGGCATCCCTGGAACACCTCAGGGCAGAGAACAAGGGGACTCTATTTAGCCAATGTCTTGACTCTGTGAATAGTCTCTGCAAGACAACATTGTCAGGTCATTTTTTCCTTAATCAGAAATGAAAACAGAAACCACAGTCACAGGCAAACAAACAGGAAACCCAAACTAAATATTACATCCTAGGAGATTAAAAATGAACTCAAGTTCTTTTGAAGTAGTAGCTGCCAGCAGTTGTTTCAACTCCCTCAGAGCCAGATGAGAGGCTACAGTCCCTGAGAATCTCAGGAGGCACCTCCCCTATACCTCTCCTCCCAGCCAGGGAGAGTCAGAGTGAGGCAGCTGCTTGGGCTGGATGGTGGAATTATTCTTGTTGGGACCTGCAAATGTTAGAGCTGGACAGCAAGAAAGGAGACACAAATATACAGAGAGCGTCGAATTGTGAATCCTTTATTTAGGCTGGTGACCGAGAGCAGACTAGTGTCCAAAAACTCTCATCCCTGAACAGAGGGAGTAGAGGGTATATAAAGGCAAAAATTACATAAGCTGTACAGTTTGATTTATATTTTCTTGGCAAAACATTGAACAGTTAGATTAGATACAGAATTTGTAGTTAGGGAGTTTTCAAGCACTGAGGGGAACAGGAATGTGGGTGTGTAGTGTGGTTATGGGAAAGCTACATAAAGGGTTAATTCTGGGTTAAGATGGAAGATCCATTACAAAATGGAGTTACTTATGTCAAGCAAGCTATTACAGGTTATTATAGATTTTTTTCCAGATTAGATATTTTATATTTCACTGTCATAAGAAAACTATCTACAAACAGACAAACAAACAACAACAACAACAAAACCCTGGACCAGATGGCTTTCCAGTGGAATTCCACAAAACATACAAGGAGGAGCTGATACCAATCCTACTGAAAGTATTCTAGGCAACTAAGGAAGACAAAACTCTCCCCAAATCATTTTGCAAAGCTACCATCACACTGACACTCAAACCATATAAATCCAACAAAAAAGAAAGAGAACAACAGGCCAATATCACTGACGAACATAGATGCAAAAATTCTCAACAAGATTTTTGCAAATGAAATCCAACAACACATCTCAAAAATCATCCACTATTGCCAAGTAGGCTTCATTCCCAAGATGCAGGACTGGTTCAGCATATGCAAGACCATAAATGTAATCCAATACATAAACACATGTAAAAATAAGAACCACATGATTATATCATTAGATAGAGAAAAATTTTTTATAAAATATAGCATCCCTGCTCAAAGAAATTAACAATGACACAAGGAAATAAAAATATTTCATGCTCATGGATTGGAAGAATCAACATTGTCAAGATGTTCATCCTATCAAAGGCAATCTACAGATTCAATGCAGTACCCATTAAATTACCAACATCATTCCACTCAGACCTGGAAACAATACAGAAATTCATATGGAAACAAAAATAACCACAAATAGCCTAAACTATCTTCAGTAAAAGAAACAAAGTAGGGGCCAGGCTCAGTGGCTCAGCCTGTAATCCTGCACTTTGGGAGGCTGAGGTGAGTGAATTGCCTGAGCCCATGGGTTCAAGACCCACCTGGGCAACTTGGCAAGACCTCATCTTTATAATAAATCAAAAAATTAGCAGATTATGGTAGTGCACACCTGGAGTACCAGCTACTTGGAAGACTGAGGTGGAAGGATCACCGGAGCCCAGCAGGTCAAGGCTGTGGTGGCCGGGATCAACCACTGCACTCCAGTCTGGGCGACAGAGTGAGACTCCAACTCAAAACAAAAAGCAAAAAAAACCAAAGTGGGAGTGAGATAGGTGATGGCTAGAGAAAGGCTAGGCAGACAGACAGACAGGCAGGTCCTCTGGTAAAAATGTAATGAACATCCTGCAGGCTTCTCAGGTTCA
Organism: Cephalopachus bancanus; assembly: GCA_027257055.1. Lineage (NCBI taxonomy): Eukaryota > Metazoa > Chordata > Mammalia > Primates > Tarsiidae > Cephalopachus > Cephalopachus bancanus. The sequence continues at coordinate 13,420,257 of JAPVLO010000024.1, read as the reverse complement.
GCATTGGTAAATAATCTTGTGAGCCTCTCTAGCTAGAGCTAAAGTCCTCACTGCTGGGATTGAAAGCAACCAATCAGAACTGCAACAGCTCACAGCTAGTGTGAGCCAATCAGCTTGGACTTAGGGCTATATAAGCACCAGGTTTTCAGCCCCAGACGGGTAACCCCTTCAGGTTCCCTCCAACCATAAGAGCTTTTCTGTCCTCAACAAATCCTGCTTTCTCACCTTCTGGCTGTCCATGTCCCTCATTCTTCCTAGGCATGAGACAAGAATCTTGACCCTAAAGAGCTGCAGCCTGAAGAGCTGCAGAAGATCATCAGAGTCGAAAAGTCATGCACCCCAGAGGTGGGCTTTCCAGTCGACAGAGCCAGCTGAACCAAGAGAGTTGCCAGAGGAAGGCAAGACTCCAAAGCTGAGACACTCCAGGGGCTAGTCTTGCCAGCCTACTGAGTCACAACACTCAGGGTTTGGCTTACCAACCCAGTAGAGCTGACACTTCTGGGGCTAGGCTTACCAGCCCCTCCATGACCCTCTCTGGGGCTTGGCTGGCCGACCTATTGAGCTGACATTCTTGAAGCCCAGGCTGACCTGAGAAATCTGCATCAGTTTTGGTGCCCAAGTGTGCAGCTCGACAGAAGACTTAGGGAGCTGGCGTTGGCAACTAGGCAGTGTTGGCAACTGGCTGGACCCTTATTGGATTAAAGCTCAGGATAAGGTATGTTCATGAGACAAAAGGCAGGAAGCTTTGGTTTCACTTTTTTCATATTGGGAAGCATTGTAATTGGCAAGAATGAGAAACTGCTTTTATAAGGAATTTAAGTCTTGTGAAGTTGGGTCCCTACATTTGGAGACTCTGTGGATAAACAAATATCAGATGAATATGCAGACTCTATGTTGAAATGCTTGGTTGATGATGGGCTTAGGCTTTTCAGAAGATATCAGGGACTATATCAAAAGATTGTGTACTGGCACTTTTGCTCCCTTGTTAGGAAAGTAATCTGAAAGTTGTAACCTGGCTCAAACCATGGGTCTCCTGGCCAGAGTTTCATGAAAAGTCCCATGTAACACCCCCCCCCGCCCTTTGTCAGAATCCTACTCCTAAACCCAATCATTCCAAGGTCTTTTTGAAGACCTAGTCTGGTAAGGAGGAATGCTAGGTTTGAGGAATCCAGAGGCACAGTTGACAATGTGTAAGACAGGTATTAATGCGTAGGTGAGCATGACTATTCCTATTGCTACCACTATACTTGGATGGAGGTCACGCTCGCATCCAAGGGGACACCAAGAGCAGAGGAATGCAAGGTCCAAGAAGGGAAAGCTTAGGGACGCCTTGCTTTCACCTCTCTTAATCAGATAGGTAATGGGCCATCTGGCTATCTGCAGTGTGCACTCAAGTGTGCATCCTGGTACATGGGACTCCTTTGATCCTCAGACTTTAAAAAGCATCTTAAATTCTTTTGCACCCAAGTGTGACTGAATAAGTTGCAGGATGGAGAAACCTGGCCTCCAGAGGGAAGAATCAATTATAATTCAATTGTGTGGCTAGACAGTTTCTGTAGATGTAAGGACAAACGGTCCGAGGTCCCATATGTACAGACTTAACATGATGAGAAAATTCGGACCTTTGTCAACACTGCGGAATTGATTCAGCCCTCCTAGTGGTCATCTCAAGGGATGGTTCCAATGGATCAGGGATGCCAACCCCAAAGGTGCCACTGGGGAAGGCATCATCTCATGAGCTCACTCCACCTGGTCCATCTTGCCCTCCTTATTCAGGCCCTTGTACCTCAAACCATTCCCACTCCAAAACCCCTCATTCTAGAACTTTGACATTACTTATGTCCTTGCAAGAGATGCTTGGTGAAAATGGCCCTACTAAGGTGCAGGTACCCTTTTATCCTACAAGCCTTGAAGCAGATCAAAGAAGATCTTAAGTGTTTCAGATGACCCTGAAAAGTATGTAGATACTCTCCAGAATTTAACACAAGTATTTGAGCTCTCCTAGAAGGATGTTATGTTGCTCTTAGGCCAGACCCTAATGACCACTGAGAAAAAAGCAGCTCTGCAAGTAGCAGAAAAGTTTGGAGATGAGCTTTGCTTTTTGTATAGTGTCAGAAAAGGGGAGGAATTCTATCCAATAGGCATGTCTGAAGTACCATTGGAAGACCCTAAATGAGACCCCAATAGTGATTTGGGAGAATGAAGGAGGAACCATTTTCTGTTGAGCATAATGAAAAACTTGAGAACTAAACCTCTGAATTGTTCCGAGTTAGCCATGATAGACCAAGAAGTCAATGAGAATTCCTCAGCCTTTCTGGAAAGGCTGAGAGAGGCTTTGATTAAACACTCATCCCTAAACCCTGAATCAGTTGAAGGGCAACTAATCTTAAAAGACAGGTTTATTACTCAGGCAGCTCCAGGTATCAGAAGGAAGCTCAGCAACAAGCCAAAGGTCCAGGTAGTAATTTAGAGAATCTCCTGAGAGTGGCCATCTAAATCTTTTATAACAGGATCAGGAGTAGACACAGGAAAAAGAAAGGAGAGACAAGACAAAGGCAAGAGCTCTAGTAGCTGCCTTATAGGTATATACAACCCAGAATTCCCAAGGTTTACCAGCTGTTACAGATGCAACAAGCAAAAACATTAAAGAAGGAATAGGGTGCTAACATGGAAGGTTGCAGAACTAGAGGGACAAAAGAAGCATCTCAATTGCCAGTTGCCTTTAGTGACAAAAGCCCAACAGCCCATCAGAAACCTGGTAACAATGAACCTACTATAAGAGGATGGTGTCTATGGCCGTAGGTACAATCTGTGGGGGCACTAGAAGCCTGATTGCCCCAAAGAGGCCTAAACCTCCAGGATCTTGTCCACTGTGCAGGCAAGAAAAAGCCATTAGAAAACAGGTACACTCTCTTCTGAAGGGAGGAGAGAATACCTAGCTCAGGAATGATGGCCACTAAGGAGACCTGGAAACCTGCTGCAGTGCCTGGCATAGCTCACCATCATTCCAACTATCTCCAGGTGAATAGTAGGGCAATGGTACCCAAATTAATAACTGAATTAACACAGATGTCAGCCATTTGGACCTGGCCCATGTTGGAATATAGCTTCATTGTAATTCAAGTTGTTAGGGGTTAATTCAAAATGTAAATGTTAGAAAGTTATATAGAAAGATGTTGGAAGAAGACAGGAAAGCACAGAAATGATGTAAAGAAAGTTCAAGTCGGTATAGTAGTGTGCTTTTAGTCAGGAAGGATGCAAAGAACAGAATGGTTTTGTATAGAAAGGAATATGGGGGGTAAATTTTTGTTCTACAGTAAAATGGATGGTCATTTAAAGGAAGGAAGGTATAGAGGAAAAAAGAGGGGTTCATGAATATTGAAAAATGGTATATTGTAGAATGGTATATGGAACTAAGGAGATTTAATCAGTTAAAACTCATTTTCTAATTTGGACATTAGGGACTGAAAAAGCCTTTAACCAATTAAAACAAACCTTAATTGTAGCACTGGCTCTTAGTCTTTGCATAGGAAAGACATTTAACCTTTATGTGTCTGAGAGAAAAGGAAAGGCCCTGGTGTTGTAGGGTCCAAGCTCTTAATTCATGGCACTGACATGCAATTTAACAAGAGAGAGGTTTATTAGCCAAGGTTCGGTTAGCCAAGACCACTCACCAGACTTGCAAGTCTCAAGGCGAGGACCCCGAACTGCGGCAGGGGCTGTCCTTAAATAGGCCAAAGCCCGCCCAAACTACAAGGCCGTTACAATTTAAATTTAAATAGAAAAGAGCCAACCAGAAATTAAGAGGGGCTAAGCCTGCCATAATTCAAACAGAGAAAAGCCCACTAGAATTCTAGAGGGGCTTATTGTATCACATCACACCATGCCAGCAGGATTCACAGAAGCAGAAAAAAGCTGGTTAGTTTATCTAACATAGCCACTTGGAGTTTCCAAGTAAAGCGTCCTTTCTAGGGTTTCCAAGAATTACTAAGAATTGTTAGGGGAGAGGTCACAGCACACAGTTTTAGCACACACAATGTATGAGGTTATAGTTTCATTACATTACACACAATTCATTAGCTTTTGCATTCCCCCCTTTGAGTTGTTCCTAGGGTTAAATCGTTGGCTCTTCATATAGAGGCCTGGCTTGGGTTCTTAGTATCATTAAGTTTGTGGGTGTTAACCTGTACTTTATTTAGTTTAGAAGGCTTTTAATTATACACGATCCTATGATTACACATATTAGAATTAGAGTAGAGGTCCTGTGATGGCTGTGACCAAGGTTGTAAGCCAGGGAGAGCAGGAAAATAAGGATTGATACCAGTTCTCTGAGGCTTGTATGTTTGATTCTCTATGCTTAATATTTTCTCTGACTAGGGCAAGTGTTTCTCAGATTATTCCAGATTTGTTGGCATAGAAGCAACAGGTTTCCCCTAGTGCTATACACAGTCCTCCTTCTTTCATCAGAAGGAGGTCCAGCCCCCTTATATTTTGGAGTACTACCTCAGCCAATGAGTCCACCTGTTGTTCCAGCTGGGATATGCCAGTTTCAAGATTATGGAGATCTATGTTAACATGTATGCTTAGTTCTCTAAGATTTTGGCTTCCTACAGTTAGGGCAGCTGTACCTAGAGCTGTTGACCCTGCAATTCCTAATCCTACAAGGAGAGGTACCAGTATGGGGACTCGTTTAGCCTGCTTGGGGGTTAGGAGTTTAAATTGCTCCCACCCCGTAGGTCCTTCAACAATATATACCTGGGGCAATATATGTACTAGAATACAAAGTTCTGAGCTGTCTTGGAGGAGCTCCATGGCAATACATGGAGTTATGCCCATGTATAGGCAAACCAGGTAGTGAGGGGTGCAACAGCCGTATAGAGGTCCCCAGGGGTGCTAAACTGAGAGACATTTATTCTGGTAGAGGCCATGCAGGCTTCTCAGTATGGGGAGCTTTCTATATTATAGGATGAAGTATGGAGACAAGTTCCTTGGCCTTGGAGATTTCCTAAAGTGAGGGCAGGATCTTTGGCCCAAGGACATAATCCTCAGAATTGGGCAGTGGTATAGTTGAGGATGTGTATGTGTGTCTCAGTATTACCTATTGAGGAATTGACAGCTAATCCTTCATAATATGGGGGATGGGGGTCTAGGCATAACCAACAGTCCTTTGCCAAATTAGGGTGTGTAGCATTGGCAAGCTGGTGGACTGCTGATAACATAGGAAGGATAACTTTCACTTTGGGGTAGGGCAATGGGAGCATAGCATTCAGCTTTCTAGCTTTTGGGGTAATTATAGCTACCTGGGTAGAGTTGGTTGACTTGGGCTTATTCTAAGTGGGTTTGGGGGCCTGTGACATTGGCAGGAAGAAATTACGGTTAGGACCCATGGGGGTATTGACATGGGGTATAACTTTTTTTGTATAGTGAATCTCATTCCAGGATCCTCTCCTGAGGCATCTAATCTGAATCCCCATGTTTTCCTGACTCCCATTTGTCCCATTGCAAAACAGTGATTCTTAGTGGATTGCAAGTTTTAGATTGTTTGCAAGGGGAAACAAGCTTCCGTCTATGAAGGTTTATGTAGGGGTCCTTATTTGTTCCCCAGGTGACTATACTTACACAGCCCCATGAAGCACATTGGAACTGCCACAAATGATGGCAGTGGTCGGGGTCAGCATAGAAGTTCCATTTCGTGAGCTGTTTCTCTGTTTCTATATTGCTAAAACTGCATCCCCATGCTAAACTAGGTCATAATTTACAAAGGTCAAAATTAAAGACTGGTTTCCCCATCTCCATAATAGAAGAAGATTACAACTCCAGTTTCAGTATTTGTTAGGTTCCAGGAATATTTTTCTGGGGCATAGCAATGAGCTTCACAATGGGAGAGACTTATGAGAATTAGAACTAGGAGAACCAGGGTCTGCAAAAGTCTTATCTTTAGTGGATCTTCTCCTGTGGCTGACTTGACCTTCCATTTCATTGGTGTGTGAGGTTCCTCATTGGTCCTGATGGGGAAATCTGCCTTTTCCAGCTGTGAATGGTGAATCCAGGGACAGACGCCACTGATCTTTACTGCCATCACGGTAGTTAAGATCACCATGTATGGGTCTTTCTATCTTAGGGTCAGAGCCTTGGTTTTGTGTCTTTTCACCATACTTGGTCTCCGGGTTGGAATGGATGTGGATTTACTGGACTCGGCTCCTGAAAGGCAGCCTGCACGGTTTCAGTTACCATGTTTTGTACTTTTTGAAGAGCCTGTAGTGACCGAAGTAAATTATGATTAGTCAGTAAATTATGGTTAGTCAGTTCTAACACTTTTTCTAAGCCTACTGTTGGAAGTAGTGGTGGGGGCCACTCACAAAGAATTTCAAAGGGGGTTATACCTTTGATGTAGGGGATACATCTTGCCCTTAGGAGGGCATAGGGAAGGAGTGTCACCCATCCTTTGCCGGTCTCTAGGGTTAATTTGGTTAAGGTCTCCTTAAGTGTCCAATTCATTCTTTCTGCCTGTCCTGAACTTTGGGGATTGTAAGCACAGTGTAGTTTCCAATCTATCCCCAGAGCTTTTGCTATGCCTTCTGTGAGTTTAGAGACAAAGGCCAGACCATTTATCTGATCCTATTGAGATAGGCAGACCATATCTCGGGATGATGTCATTTAATAGTTTCTTGACTGTTACAGATGCAGTCTCAGTTTTCATAGGAAATGCCTCGACCCATCCCCAGAAGTGTCTACCAAGACTAACAAGTATTTACATCCATACTGCCCTGGCCTTACCTCTGTAAAATCTATTTCCCAATGTCTCCCAGGTGTTAATCCTGGTGTGGGGCTCCCTGGATGGATACACTGACCTTAATGGCATTAGTCTGCTGGCAGGGTATGCAGCTTTGGACGAGTTCTTGGGTCAGCTGGTCCAGGTGGGGCAAGTAGAACTCCTTTTTTTTTTCAGTTGGAGTCTCACTCTGTTGCCCAGACTGGAATGCAGTGGCCACTCCTGGCCACTGCAGCCTTGACCTGCTGGGCTCCGGCGATCCTTCCGCCTCAGCCTTCCAAGTAGCTGGAACTATAGGCACAAGATACCATGCCAGGCTAATTTTATTTTATTGTAGAGATGAGGTCTCACCAAGTTGCCCGGGCGGGTCTTGAACCCGCGGGCTCAGGCAATCCACTCACCTCAGCCTTCCAAAGCAGGGTATTACAGGCTGAGCCACTGAATCCGGCAGAACTCCTTTCTTATAAGTTCAGCTAGTTTAGTTTTTCCCAGGGGAGTGCCCTCGTGAAGTTGCCATAAGAGCTTGTATCCTAGGGCTTGCGGGAGGAAGGTCCTCCTGTCTTGGAGCTGTATCCATCCATTTGGATTTGTGGCTGCATTCAATTTTTGTGCTGCACAGAAGTCCTCCTCTGTGCAGACCGGTGGCTCACATAGTACTGGGGGAGGAAGTGCCAGCAAGCAGGTGGTGGGGCGGTGGGCCACCTCTTTGGCTGTTTGATCTGCTTTTCTGTTGCCAACAGCTTCATCTGAGTTCCCCTGCTGGTGACCTGGGCAGTGTATGATAACCAGCTTATATGGGGCCCAAACTGCTGCCAAGAGGTTTAAAATTTCATCTTTATTTTTTATAGTTTTCCCTTCGGCAGTAAGCAACCACTTTTCCTTGTTTATTGTCCCATGTACATGCACAGTTGCAAAGGCATACCTGCTGTCAGTATAGATGTTGACAGTCTTTACTGTGCCTACTTTTAGGGCTTCAGTTAAGGTGATTAATTCCACCTTTTGGGCTGAGGTCCCTTGGGGAAGGGGTTCAGCCCATACTGTGTCCTGTAGCGTTACCACCACTGCCCCTGCGTACCTGGTTCCATTTTCCATGAAGCTACTGCCGTCCGTATAGAGAGTTAAGTCTGGTTCTGGCTAGGGAATGTCCATTAGGTCCAGGTGTGGCTTCTGGAGGAACTCAGTGAACTCAATACAGTCATGGGTGCTGCAGGTCCCCACTGGCAGCAGTGGCAAGATTTAGGCTGGCAGTATGCTGGAATCTGATGCACAGCTGATTGAGAAACAAGGCTTGATAATGGGTGAGTTGGGCATTGGAAATCCATTTAGCTGGGGTCCCTTGGAGAAGGGCTTCTAATTCATGTGTGGCTGTGACAGTTAGGTCCTGTCCTAGTGTTAACTTGTCTAAATCTTATCAGCATAGCCACAGCTGCAGTGCTTCACAAGCAGGCTAGCCATCTGCCTCTACTGGGTCTGGTTTTTTTGACAAGTATGCTACTGGCCTATTCCAAGGTCCAAGCTTTTGGGTTAGGATCCCCTGGGCGACCCTCTGGTTCTCATTGACAAAGAGGTGGAAAGGCTTCCTGAGTTCTGGTAGGGCCAATGCTGGGGCCAAATTAAAGCTTTTTTCAAAATTTGGAAGGCCTTTTCCCCTTCTGGGGTCCATTGAAATTCTTTTTCTGGGCCCTTAGTGAGCTCATATAAGGGTTTGGTGATTTTAGCGAATCACGGAATCTAGAACCTCCAATATCCTGCTACTCCCAGGAACTCTCTGACCTGTTTTTTGGTTTCTGGGACTGGGATGCTGACTACAGCCTGAACACGTTGACTGGACAGGGCTTTCTTACCTCCCTGAAGGACGTACCCAAGGTGGGTAGCTGTGGCTGTGCAGAGCTGGGCTTTCTTCACCAACACCTGGTAACCCAGCACCCCCAATTCCCTCAGGAGAGTTCTGGTGGCCTGCAGACAGTTTTCTTGTGATTCGGCAGTGATGAGTAGGTCATCTACATATTGCAACAGGATTACCTAGGGATTGCATTTTCAGAAAAACTGTAGGTCCTGTTGGAGGGCTTCATTGAACAGCGTGGGAGGTTCTTGTATCCCTGTGGGAGTCGTGTCCACGTTAGCTGACCATGCTTTCCTTTATCCAGGTCCGTCCATTTGAGGCGAGCAGTGGCTGACTTTGTTTGACCAATGGAATACTGAAAAAAACATCTCTGAGGTCTAAGACTGTATAGACTTGTTGTTCGGGGGGAAGCTTGGTTAAGAGGGTGTATGGGTTTGGGACTGTTGGATGAATGTCCTCCACCCTCTTGTTGAGATCCTGCACTGGAGATCCTGCACTGGATGATCCTGCACTGGATGATAGTCCCCTGTTCCAGCCTTTTTTACTGGAAACAACAGAGAATTTCAGGGTGAGTTGCAGGGCACCAGGATCCCAGCCTCCTTGAGACATTGAATATGTTTGGCTATAATTTTTCATGCCTCCTGGGAGATGGGGTATTGGCGCACCCTAACAGGGGTTGCCTGGCTTTTTAGTTGCACTACTACTGGGGCATAGTCTTTTGCTAATTCCGACAGGTTGGTTTTAGCCCAGACACTTGGAATTTCAATTTGCAGCTGGGTTAGGAGTTCCAGATTTGGTGGGGGTGGCTTACCTTCTGCCAACAGATATTCGTCTCAGAGGGTCACTGTTACGAGGATTTTGGTTAGTTCTTTTAAATACACTGTTGCTGTGGTTCCTGGAACCCTATATTGACTTTGAGTTTATGTAGAAGGTCTTATCCCAAGAGTGGGTATGGGCAGTCAGGTATTACCAGGAATGAGTGAGTCACTTCTCCCTTTCCTAGATTCACAGCTCTTTTAGTGATCCACGGATGTAGTTGAGTCCCAGTTGCTCCCTGAACCCAAGTGTACTTATCTCGAGAGGACCATAATACTTTTGGAGAACTGAATGCTCTGTTCCTGTGTCCACCAAGAAGTGGACAGGGTTACCCCTTACCATAAGTTTGACCCTGGGCTCCAGGGGGGGTATTAACAGAGCCCCAGCCCCATCATTCGAATCCTAACTGGAGCACTGGGGTTGGTTGCCGTGGCTCTGAGGTAGGGGGGCATTTTCTTGGTTTATCTGGGCAGTCCTTCTTCCAGTGACCCTTCTTTATGCAGTATGTGCACTGGTCTCTGTCTAAGGGGGTTCTTCTTTCTGCACCCTTTCCTCTGCATTCCCCTGTTCTCTGTGTTGGCTGAGTTCCTTCCAAAGCCACAACCATTACTTTGGCCAATTTTGTTCTTCTATCCTCAGAAGAATCTCTGCTATTAAAAACCTTTCAAGTTACCTTGGTTAATTCTGACAAACTTTTCCCCTCAAACCCTTCAGTTTTCTGCAGCTTTTTCCTGATATCAGGAGCTGACTGGGAGATAAAGGCTATGACTAATGCTCTCCAGTTTTCTGGGGCTTCTGGGTCTATCAGAGTATATGTCCAATAGACCTCCATGAGATGCTCCAGAAAAGCTGTGGGAGATTCCTGTGGCCCTTGAGTGATTTCACTCCCCTTAGATAAATTTATGGAGTGCTAGCAGCCACCCGGAAACCCCCCAACCAAGTCCGGCAGTAGGTGGTGGGACACTCCCTACCGTGATCAGTGTTGGGGTCCCAGTTTGGTCTGTCAGAGGGGAAGATACGCTCCAGACATGCATGTTCAGCCAGTTGGCCATCAGGTCCCAGGATTAACGTTCTTGCTTTCTGCTGAATTCGCTCCCTTTCTTCTGCAGTGAAGAGGATCTGGAGAAGCTGTTGGCAGTCATCCCATGTCACTGGCGCATGTAGAAAATAGTTTCTAGGAGACAAATAAGGCTTTGTGGTTTTTTCAGAGAACGGCGGGTTTTGGTTTTTCCAATTGTAAATGTTACTGGTAATAAAAGGAACATAAACCATGAAAGGCTGGGCTCCCGTTCCATCCACATTTATCCCCAGGGCCTGCCGCAGGAGGAGGATAGTAGGGGTTTCTCCTGAGGTCCCAGAGGTTAAGTCTAGACTTGTTGACTGGTGGGGGGTTGTTGGGCCTTCCACAGGAGATGGAGAAAGAGTGAGGTAGAGAGGCTGGTAAGAGGAGCCACTTCTAGTATGTGCTGGACTAAAGGTCTCTCATTCACCCTGTCCCTGTCTGCCACAGGATATGGTGGTGGAGTCTCATCATCCTCCAGTGGGGGTTGGAGGACTGGAGGCTTAGTTCTAGTAGCTTCCTTTAAGGCCAAGACATGAAGAGGGTTAGATTCAGCCTTTTTCATCCATGATGGCTGCCGTAGGACAAGGAAGTACCAGGCAGTGATGTATGGGATCTGGTCCAGGTGGCATCGGTAGACGATCTGCTGAACTTTTTCCACTGCTGAGGGGTTAAAAGTTCCCCCTGATGGCCAATCACAGTTTGCAAAATTTGGCCATTCAAGAGAACAGAGAGTTGTTAGTTTCGCCTTAAACACCTGGTCTCCTGATTGCTGTGCAGCATTCTGGAAATCTTTAAAATGATGTAAGAGCCTGACTGCTCCATGGCATCAACAGCAGTAATTGCAGTAAAGGACATGACAGTTACGAACACAAGGCACAATGAAACAAGGACAAGGACCAGATAAACAGACCTGATTGCCTGAGGGCAAAACCAGAACAGGGGACCCTGATGACCTCTCACCAGGACCCTGGACTCAGGAATTAATGCTGCATCCAGCTTTCCTGGAAGTCAAAACAAATGTGCACACATACAGAACAGGAACCTGACTTACCTCTCTGAGGGCTTCAAGGGCGTTGTGAGTCTGCCAGGGATGGCGAACACTGAGCCTGCCTGGTAGTTGGCCACCTGAGAGTCCGTTCTGTGGGCACCAGGCCCATCTGACAGCCAACTGCTCTAGTGCTAATGAGCATCATGAATCTACAGGCTAGCAGGCTCACAAGACCAGTTGGTTTAAAAGATCATGGATTAAGCACTGGTTTCCTGGCCAATGCACCAAATGTTGTAGGGTCCAAGTGCTTAATTTCCGGCACCAACATCAATTTAACAAGAGAGAGATTTATTAGCCAAGATTCAGCCAGCCAGGACCGCTCACCAGACTTGCAAGTCTCAAGGCGAGGGCCCCAAACTACAGCAGGGGCCATCCTTAAATAGGCCCAAACCTGCCCAAACTACAAGGCCGTTACACTTTAAATTTAAACAGAGCAAAGCCCACCAGAAATTAAGAGAAGCTAAATCCGCCATAATTCAAATAGAGAAAAGCCCACCAGAATTCAAGAGGGCCTATCGTATCACATCACAACATGCCAGCAGGGTTCACAGAAGCAGAAAAAACTGGTTAGTTTATCTAACATAGCTACTCGGGGTTTCCAAGTAGAGTGTCCTTTCTAGGGTTTCCAAGAATTACTAAGAATTGTTAGAAAGAGGTATAGCACAGTTTCAGCACACACAATATATGAGGTTATAGTTTCATTGCGTTACACACAATTCATTACCTTTTACACTGGAAGTTCTGACCCAGACCCAGGGTCCAGCCCAACAACCTGTGGGCTACTTAAGCAAGGGACTTAATCTGATGGTTAAGGGATGGCCAACCTGCCTAAGAGCAATAGCAGCAGTAGTTGTTGGTGCCAGAAGCTATTAAGCTAACAATGGGAGATTAACAAACTATTGTCTTCAGTCTTCCTCCCTCCCTTGGGAAATGGTAATAATACATTGTAAAGGGCATCAAAAGGGAACAGATGAAATAGTTGAAGGAAATAAACTAGTGGTTCTAACAGTCAAGTTAGCAACAAGGAAAACCCAGATTTCTGATCCCTTTGAGGCCCCTCTGATTTTGGAGAGCCCCTTAAAAGATATAGAACCCCAATATTCTCCTGCAGAGATAGAATGGGCTACATCTTGGAAATACATTTTTGAACCTTCAGGATGGTTGCAATCAGGATGGCAAACGTCATCTGTCAACCTCCTGCCAATGGAAAGTTCTTAAAACCCTCCATCAGATCTTTCACCTTAGAAGAGGTAAAACTTTCTAATGGACTTAAAGGCTGTTCTCAGGGAAAAAAATCTACAAGAAACAAACAGGTTGTTAATGCTTATGCAATTTGCCTTGCAAACAACCCCTTCAATAGAAAAATTCTTCCACCAAAAATGCAAAGAAAGGGAAGTTACCCAGGGGAGGACTGGAAATAGACTTTACACATATGCTAAAAATAAGAGGCATCCAGCATCTCCTTTTATGGGTAGATACTTTCACTAACTGGGTAGAAGTATTTCCATGAAAGATAGAGAAGTCTTCTGAAGTGATAAAAGCATTGCTCAATGAAATAATCCCTCTCTTAGGATTACCTAAGTGCCTCTAGAGTGACAATGGTCCCTCCTTCAACGCAGCTGTCACCCAGGGAGTTTCAAAGGCATTGGGCATACAATACAATCTGCACTGTACTTGGAAACCACAATCCTCAGGGAAAGTAAAGAAAATGAATAATATCATCAAAAGGCACCCCAAAAAGATGTCACAGGAGACTCATCTCCCTGGGTTCGCTTTCCTTCCCATTGCCCTACTACATATTAGAAATACTCCTTCAAAACTAGAGCTAAGCCCCTTTGAAAGACATATGGATGACCTTTCTTAATCACTGACCTGCTGAACCAAGAGACCTTAGACTTAACTAAGTATGTAACTTCTTTGACCTACTTTCAATAAGAATTAAGACAACTAACAGAGGCCCAAGCCTGGGACCTAGAGCCACCCCTGTTCAGTCCAGGAGACTTGGTACTATTGAAGGCCCTTCCTTCTCTATCCACTTCTTTGAACCCAGGTTGGAAATTACCCTACACTGTTCTTTCCACCCCATCATCAATAAAGTTTACAGGTATTGATTCATGGAACCATCATACTAGAATGAAAGTGTGGAGTCCAGAAGTTGCCTCAGCTGACCCAGAAGAGCATACAGAATCAAACTAAAGTTCATAAAAGATAAGTGCCACTAATTAATTGCCTATAAATAACCTTCTTATAGTTATACCTATACTTGCTGCCTTTGTTTTCATCTTGTTTGTACTGTTAAACATTTCTGTCAAGGACCCCTTAATCCTGAGTGTCCATGGGATTGTTTTCTTCCCTAGAAGTTTCCTTCACAGGAGCAAGCAAAAAGTTTACTCTATCTTGCGTCCTGTTTCTAATATCATTAGTCCTAGCTTCTTCTAAGCACCTGTCCATTATGTGGCACAAAAGGGTAATTATTGAAATGTTGGATATGCTCATGGTGGAAAGTGGAGGAACAAGCACATTATTAAATGAAACTTGTTGTTTCCATATTAAAACATCCTCCCAAATAGAAGAGACTACAGGCTATAAAACAGTAAAATCATTGACTCTTTACTAGAACAGGCAGTTTCAGGACCCAGTTGTTTACAATCTTTTTCTTGCCCTCTAGGCATTTCCAATATATGAACATGAATTTTTTTTTTCCCCTTAACAGCTCTGTTTGTTTTGCGTATGTATATAGCTAACCTTCTTGTGAAGTTTATTTCTTCTAGCCTAGAGGCCATCAAACTCCAAATGGTGATGCAGATGGAACTTTCTTTCTACTGAGGACCTTTAGATTGGTCTGGAGTATCCCCAGCTGCCATTCCCATATGATGCCCATGATCAGCAGGAAGCAACCAGATTGGTCATCATTCTCACTCCCTAATGGCAGTTAGGATTACTACTCCAGAGGGGGGAATGAGACAGGAGATAGCTAGAGAAAGCCTAGGCAGACAGACAGGCAGGTCTTCTGGTAGCAATGTAGTGAACTCCCTGCAGGCCTCTCAGGCTCAGCCTTGGTAAATAAGCTCCCTATAAGCCTCTCAAACTAGAGCTAAAGTCCTCACTGCTGGGATTGAAAAGCAACCAATCAGAACTGCAACAGCTCACAGCTAGTGTGAGCCGATCAGCTTGGACTTAGGGCTATATAAGCACCAGGTTTTCGGCCTCAGATGGGCATCCCCTTCAGGTCCCCTCCCACCATAGGAGCTTTTCTGTACTCAATAAATCCTACTTTCTCATTTTCTGGCTGTCCATGTCCCTCATTCTTCCTGGGCATGAGACAAGAAACTCAACCCTGAAGAGCTGCAACCTAAAGAGCTGCAGATCATCAGAGTCGAAAAGCCATGCACCCCAGAGGCTGGCTTACCAGCTAACAGAGCCAGATAAACCAGGAGAGCCATTGGAGGAAGGTGAGACTCCAAAGCTGAGTCACTTCAGGGGCTAGGTTTGTCAGCCCACTGAGTCACAACACTCAGGGCTTGGCTTACCAGCCCAGTAGAGCTGACACTTCTGGGGCTACACTTACCAGCCTCTCCATAACCCTTGTTGGGGGTTGGCTGGCTGACACATTGAGCTGACACTCTTGAAGCCCAGGCTGACCTGAAAAATCCGCATCAGGAGTTATCACACTTCCAGATTTTAAACTTTATTATAAGGCTTCAATAATAAAAAATAATTTGGTATTGGTACAAGAAGAGACTTATAGGCTAATTGAACAGGTAAAGATTTCAGAAGCAAAACTTCAAATTCTCAACCAACTCATCCTCAGCCAACTCATACTCAACAAAGCCTCCACCAACAACCATTGGGGAAAGGGGGATCTGTTTAGTAAGTAGTGCTGGGAAAACAGGCTGACAACATGCAGAAAATTAAAACAGGACCCCTACCTGTCATCATACAGAGAAATCAACTCTAAATGGATCATAGACGTAAACATAAAACCTCAAACTGTAAGAACATTAAAAAATGCAGGAGACACTTCTATGGAAATTGGAATAAGTAACCACTTCCTGATCAAAAACAGAAGTGCCCATTCCATAAGAGATGACAGACAAGTGGGACTTCATCAAACTGAAAAGCTTCTGCAAGGCAAAATAAACCATCAAGAGAGTAGGGAGACAGCCCACAGAATGGGATATTACCAACAATATATCTGAAAGAGGCTTAACATACAGGATCCACGAGGAACTCCAAAATGCTGAATGGAAAAAACAAACTACCCTATTAAAAAGTGAGCAAAAGATGTGAATAGACATGTCTCAAAAGAAAGCATACAAGCAGCCAACAGATACAGGAAAAAATGTTCAGCCACTAGTCATCAAAGAAATGCAAATGAAACCACACTGAGATAGCACCTAACTCTAGTCAGGATGGTCATCATTAATAACAACAACAACAACAAAAACCCAACAGATGCTGCAGAAGATGTGGGGGAACGGGAAAACTTCTACACTGTTGATAGGATTATAAACTAGTATAGCGTCTGTGGAAATCAGTGTGGCAATTCCTAGAACATCTAAAAGTTGACCTTCCACATGACCCAGCAATCCCCCTTCTAGGAATAAAGTTGGAGGAACTAAAATCATTCTATGAGAAAATATACTTATACATGCATGTTTATTGCAGAATTATTCACAATAGTAAAAACCTGTAAGCAACTGTGCTGCCCATTGAAACTGGACTGGATAAGAAAAAAAAATGTGGTGCATATACATGATGGAATATTAAACAACCATAAAGAAGGGACAAAATTATTGGTTTTGTAGCAACTTGGATGGATTTAGAGTCTATAATACTCGGAGTTTATTTTTGTTTATGGTGAGATAAGAGTCATATTACATTTTTTTGCATGTGGTTATTCAATATTCTCATCACCATTTACTGAAGAGATTATCACTTTCCCATTGTATATTCTTGACAACCTTGTCAAAGTTCAATAGACTTTATATGCATGGGCTTAATTATGAGTTTTGTATTCCATTCAACTGGATGATATGTTTATTTTTATTTTACTATGGTACTATTGTGATTACCATTGCTATACATTATGTTTTGAAATTAAGGGAAATGATGCCTCTGGCTTTGTTTTTCTTGCCCCAAACTGCTTTGTCTATTTGAGGTCATCTGTGATTCCAATAAAGTTTTAAAATTTATTTTACTTCTGTAAATATGCCATTTTAATATGGAATTTTAATAAGAAATGCATTGAATATGTAGATTACTTTGAAAAGTATGAACATTTTCACAATATTAATTTTCTAATCTGCCACCATGGTTGTCTTACAATTTATTTTGTCTTTCAAATGTTTCTTGTCAATGTTTTCTAACTTTCAGTGTACAAATTTTTCTTCTTCTTGGTTAAATTTATTTATAAACATTTTATTATTTGTGAGGTAATATGGAAAATTATTTTGTTAGTTTCCTTTTTGAGTAGGTCATCATTAGTGTATAGAAGCTCAGTTAACCTTTGTATGCTTTTTAAGTATCTTACAAATTTACTAAATTTAATTATAAGTTTTAACAGTTATTTTTTATATTTTGCAAATTCCAGCTGATTATGTTTATTGAGAATTTTTGTGTTTATATTTATGATGGATATTTTTCTGTATTTTCTGTTTTGTACTGTGTTTGATTTAGTATCAGGGAGTTAAAAGTTTCATAAATTGAATTTAAAAACCTCTTGTCTTTTTTTATTAATGGAGATATTATAATTGATGTTAGTTCTTTTAATGTCTGGTAAAATTCTTTATTAAAATAATGTAAGCCTTGAGTTTATTTTGGGGATATTTTAAGTTATAAATTCAAATTTCTTAGAGTTATAAAACTAATCAAATGAACTCTTTGGTACTAAATATATGATGATAATTTTGGGTGTCTGATGCATTGATTAATTTCATCTAAATTAAAAAATTTGTGTGTAGAATTGGTAATAGTGTTCACTTATTGTCCTCTTGATATTTGTGGAGTCTATAGTAATTTTTCTGTCTCTCTACTGATATTGGTCATTTGTGTCTAATTGCTTCTTTTCTTCATATTACTAGAAATTTATCAGTATTGTCCATTTTAAACAAATAAATTTTTGTTTTATTGACTTTAAATCATTATTCTTCTTTTAATTATATATATTTCAGCTGTAATTCTTATTATTTTCTACTTTTTTTATTTTGTGCTTATTCTGCTCTTTGTATTCTAGGTTATTTATATGGGATTTTAGATTAATATTGTGAAAAGTTTATTTTTTATTTATTTATTTATTTTTAATAACTACATACTGAACTAGTCTGCCCTTTGTGATTCAGCATTACTCCAAGTTGGGCTTATCATTAGCATCTCCTGAATAAAATTGAAACTCTAAGAACTGAGCACTAGCTAAACTTTCTTTCTCTAATTTATAAAATTCTGTTTCTCTTTCATTATACCTGCTAAGCTCAGGCATTCTTTCCTTCCTAGCCTTCGA
Source organism: Cephalopachus bancanus (assembly GCA_027257055.1). NCBI lineage: Eukaryota > Metazoa > Chordata > Mammalia > Primates > Tarsiidae > Cephalopachus > Cephalopachus bancanus. Next base: position 13,402,216 of record JAPVLO010000024.1, on the reverse strand, counting down.
AGTAACTAGAAGGACAGGCACCCACCATCATGCCTGGCTAGTTTTGTGGAGATGAAGTCTCCTCAAGTTGCCCAAGCTGGTCTTGAACATGTGGGCTAGGCAATCCTCTAAACTTCACCTCCCAAAGTACTGGGATGACAGGTGTGAGCCACCATGCCTTGTTGTCTTATGACCAGAGTACGAGAAATCAAATGCCAACATGTAGGAGATAAGATCCTGAGTCTTTATTCAGCCAGCAACCAAGAAAGGGCAAAAGTCACTGAACACTCTTGGCCCTCAGAAAAGCAAGCAAGGAACTTATATATGAAATGTAGCTTAAAAATTTCAGCTTTCTATAACTATGGTAATTTTTTCTCATAATCAATATTTTTTATTATGATATTATGGGGTACAGTTAAGGGTTAGGTATACAAATATGCTTCGCTCAGGCACCCTTCTTGCTAAGAGATTTCTCCCTGTCCCCAGACAGATATTTACGATCACTAATCCCATCTCCCTTCCCCTTCCCCCCATAGTTTCCCACCACTATCAGTCATTTTCTTATGGTATTACGTTGGATGATCAAGGCCCACTATATGAGCGAGAACATGTGATACTCAGATCTTTGTTTCTGTGAGAGGTCACTCAATATTATAGACTCTAGTTCCATCCAGGTTGCTGAGAAATTCATGATTTTGTTCTTTTTTATGGCTGCATAGTATTCTATTGTGTATATGTACCACATTTTTTAATCCAGTCCTCTTTTGATGGACAGCATGGTTGCTTCCAGGTTCTTGCTATTGTGAACACTGCTGAGATAAACATACGTGTGTAGGTATCTTTTTTATAGAGTGATTTGAGATCTTCAGGGTATATTCCCAGTAGTGGGATTGCAGGGTCATATGAGAGGTTGGCATTTAGAGCTTTTAGGAATCACCACACTGCTTTCCACAGAGGTTGCACTAGTTTACACTCCCACCAACAGTGTAGAAGTGTTCACTTTTCACCATACCCTCTCCAGCAACTGTTTTTTTTATTTTTTATTTTTTGATAATTGCCATTCTGACTGGTGTTAGGTGGTATCACAGTGTGGTTTTAATTTGCATCTCCCTGATGATTAGTGAGGTTGAGCATTTCTTCATGTATCTGTTGGCAGCTCAGATGTCTTCCTTTAAGAAGTGTCTGTTCATATCTTTTGCCCATTTTATAATGGGGTTGTTCGTTTTTTTTCTTTTCAGCACATTTCAGTTCCTTGTAGATTCAAGATGTTAAGCCTTTGTCAGACCTGGAGTTGGCAAATACTTTTTCCCAGTCTGTACGCTGTCTCCCTGCTCTCTTGATGGTTTCTTTGGCTTTACAGAAGCTTGACAGTTTAATGAGGTCCCACTTGTCTATCTAATCTCTTATAGCCTGTGGGTTTCGGATTTTGTTCAGGAATTGGATGCCAGTTCCTATTTCCATGAGGATATGTCCTTCCTTTTCTAAGATTCTTAAGGTTTGAGGTTTTACATTTAGGTCTGTGATCCATTTAGAGTTAATTTTTGTGTATGGGGATAGATAGGGGGCCTGATTCAATCTTCTGCATGTGGTCAGTCAGTTTTCCCAGCACCATTTAATGAATAGGTTCTCCTTTCCCCACTGGTAGATGGTGGAGGCTTTGTTGAAGATGAGTTGGTTGAGAAATTGAGGTTTTGCTTCTGGAATCTCAATTCTATTCCATTGGTCTATATGCCTGTTCCTATACCAAAACCTAGCTGTTTTGATTATTGTACATTTATAGTAAAGTTGGAAGTCTGGTAATGTGATACCACGTGCTTTGTTTTTTTTTGCTGAGGATTGTTTTGGCTATTCTTGGTCTTTTGTGTTTCCATATGAATTCCTGTGTTGTTTTTTCTAGGTCTGAGAAGAATGTTGCTGGTAGATTGATGGGTGTTGCATTAATTCTGTAGATTGCCTTAGGTAGGATGGACATCTTCAAAATGTTGATTCTTCCAATCCATGAATATGGGACATTTTTCCACTTGTTTGTGTCATCTTTGATTTCTTTGAGCAGAGTTTTGTAGTTTTCATTGCAAAGGTCTTTCACGTTTCTGCTTAGGAAGATGCCAAGCTATTTCATTTTTTTTTTTTGTGACTATTGTGAATGGAATTGTGGTTTTTATTTGGGTTTCTCTTTGTTTATTTTTGGTGTAAAGAAATGCGATTGTCTTTTGCACATTTATTTTATACCCTGTGACTTTGCCAAAGTCTTTATCAGTGTAAAAAGGTTTTTGACAGATTATCTTGTGTTTTCAAGGTACACAATCATGTCATCTGCAAAGAGAGATAACTTGGCTTCCTCTTTTCCTATTTGGATACCCCTGATTGCCTTCTCTTTTCTGATTGCTGTAGCCAGGACTTCCAATAATATATTAAACAGGAGGGTGAGAGTGGGCATCCTTGTCTTTTTCCAGTTTTCAGGGGAAATGGATTCACTTTTTGTCCATTTACAAGTATGCTGGCCGTGGGTTTCTCGTAGATGACTTTTACTATTTTGAGGTATGTTCCCCGTATGCCTAGATATTCAAGGGTTTTTATCAAGAAGGCGTGTTGGATTTTATCAAAAGCTTTTTCTGCATCTAATGATATAATCCTGTGGTTTTTGTTTTGACATCTGTTGATGTATTTAATTACATTTATGGTTTTACGAATGTTGAACTAGCCTTGCATCCCAGGAATGAAGCCTCCTTGGTCATGGTGGATGATTTTTGAGATGTGTTGTTGAATCTGGTTCGCTAAGATCTTGTTGAGAATTTTAGCATCTATGTTCATCAAAGATATTGGCCTGTAGTTCTATCTGTTGGGTCTTTACCTGGCTTGGGTATCAATGTGATGTTAGCTTTGTAAAATGATTTAGAGAGAGTTCCATCTTTCTCTATTGCCTGGAATACCTTCAGTAGGGTTGGTGTAATCTCGTCCTTAAATGTCTTGCAGAATTCTGCTGAAAAGCCATCTGGTATAGGGCTTTTTTGGTAGGTAGTTTTCTTAATGCGTAGTCAATTTTCCTGATTGTTATTGGTCTATTTACGGTCTCAATTTCTTCTTGTTTCAACCTAGACAGGTTGTGTGATGTCAGAAAGTTCTCCATTTCCTTAAGGTTTACAGGTTGGTTTCCATACAAGTGTACATAGTAGTCTCCAATGATCTTTTGTATTTCTTCAGGATCAGATGTGACTTCATCTTTTGTGTTTCTGATTGTGCTTATTTGGGCTTTTTCTCTCTTCTTCTTGGTCAGTCTAGTTAGGGGACCATCGATCTTGTTTATCCTTTCTAAGAACCAGCTTTTTGTTTCATTGATTTTTTTGTATTATCTTTTTGTCTTCTATGTCCTGGATTTGGGCTTTTATTTCTGTGATCTGATTCTTCTCCTCAAATTAGGGTTTTTGTGGTCTTGCTTTTCCAGCTTCCTTAGGTGCCTTGTTAGGCTGTTCATTTGTTACCCTTCCATTTTCTTCATGTGCGTTTGTAGGGATATAAATTCCCCTCTTCCTCAGCTTTCATAGCATCCCAGAGATTTTGGTAAGACGTTTCTTCATTTTCATTTGTTTCCAGGTATCTTTTGATTTCTGTTTTGATTTCATCATTGACCCAGGAGTTGTTCAGCATCATGCTGTTTAGTGTCCATGTCTTTGTGGGTTTAGGGGGGACCTTGTTTATTTTTATTCCACTGTGGTCTGAGAAGGTGCATGGTAAAATTTTGGTCCTTAAATTTGCTTATGCTTGATTTATAGTCAAGTATCTGGTCGATCTTAGAATACATTCCATGCCATGATGAGTAGAATTTGTATTCTGTGGTCTTTGGATGGAGTGTTCTGTAGATATCAATTAAGTCCATTTGGTCAAGAGTCATATTCAGGTTCTGGGTCTCATTGCTGATTTTTTGTCCTGATGATCTGTCTAGGGTTGTGAGTGGGGATTAAATTGGCCAGTTATGATGGTGTTAGGGTCAATATCTTTCTTTAGTTTTCCTAGACTGCTTTATGAAAGTTGGTGCTCCTATGTTGGGTGCATATATGTTTAGAATAGATATTTCCTGTTGATGGAGTGAACCTTTTATCATTATATAGTGGCCCTCTGTATCCTTTTTAATTTTTGATAGCTTAAATGGTATTTTGTCTGAAATTAGGATCGCGACTCCTCCTTTCTTTTGTGTTCCATTCTCCTGAAAATTTGTTTCCCATCCTCTTACTTTGAGTCTGTGCATGTCCTTTCTAGTGAGATGGGTCTCTTGAAGGCAGTATATTGTTGCCTGGTGATGTTTTATCCATTTTTCCATTCTATCTGTATCCTTTCAGTGGTGCATTTAGTCCATTCACATTTAGGCTAATTATTGAAATGTGAGAGTTCATCCCTATCATAGAGTTCTTATTGAATTGTTGTTCTTCCACTTGGTTTTTTGTCTTTCTTTTGGTTTTGGGGTTGGTTCATGTGTATTTTATTCTTTTTCCTGTACTCTTGTGAAGAATGTTGTTCTTTTTTCCTTTTCTTCTGTGTTTAGTACTTTCTTAAGTGTTTCATGTAGAGGTGGTCTGGTGGCAGCTTAAGTTCTTAGGGATTGGATATCTGGGAAAGATTTTAATTCTCCCTTGCTGATGAAGCTTAACTTGGCTGGGTAGGATATTCTTGGTTGAAACTGTTTATCTTTTAGATTTGAAGATAGGGCTCCAAACTTTCCTAGCCTGTAGGGTTTCTGTAGATAAATCTGCTGCTATTCTAATTGGTCTTCCATGGTAGGTGATCTGACCTTTTTCTCTTGCTGCTTTTAGGATTTTTTCTTTTATACCTACTTAGTTTAAGTGAATTATTATCTGTCTGGGAGTTGGTCTTCTCATTTGTTGTCCATTTGTTATCTTGCAAGGGTTTTTTTGCATCACTGATTAGATAAGGGAAGTTTTCTTGAATAATCTTGTGGAACGTTTGTTCCAGTGTGGTCTGTCTCTCTTTCTGCCTCAGGAAGGCCAATTACTCTTAGGTTCGGTCTCTTGAAGTAATCACTCCTCTCTTGAAGGTTTTGTTCTGTCTTTTTAAACTTGCTTTCTGTGTTTTTAAGAGATTGGGTTAGTTCTATATTTTGGTCCTCAAGCTCTGAGATTCATTTTTCTGCTTGGCTAATTCTGCTTTCCATGCTTATCAGTTTGTTTGTTTCATTCACAGTATTCTTTATTACTTTTATCTCAGTTATCAACTCCTTCCTAGTTTCTTCTTCTGTCTGCTCAATCTTTTTAATCTGTCCATTAATGTCTTGATATCTATGTTTGTAGTTAAGACCAGTCATTCTGTGGGCTCTTCATTGTTTGCATTCTGAAGTCAATTTTCTCAATGTCTGCCCTCCCAGGGGTCTGGGAGAGACCCATATTCTTCTTTTGATTTTTCTTCATTTGTGTAGATATTTCTCTCTCTCCCCCTTTCTCTCCCCTTCTTAAAGTCTGTTTTTCAGGGAAAGCAGGATTGCTTATGCTTCACTTGCACAATTTCCTGTTCTTCCTTATGAGGGTCCTCTGGCATTGTTCACTTTTGAGGTTGGAGTGTGGGCTGTGGGCTGTACTTTTTGCAGTTTTGAGGTTTAATTGAGGGGGAAACTGTGATTCAGAATCTATATGCTGATTCCAGCATCCACCAACTGGTGTATGAGCACACTGGAACTTATTTCCCACTGCCTTACAATCTGCCTGTGCAGCAGGATATAGGTTTGGTCACTTAGGAACTGAGGTGAGGCTGCTTGTAAGTGGGAAGGGCAATGCAAATCTCTGCCTGGAGAATGGTCATGGTGTCAGCTCCTTTTTCTTGGATTCTTTTTCTCCACTTGTCTGGGTTCCACTATGATGGGCTGTGGTGGCATGCGAGGCACCAGGGATCAGCTGCACAGCCGAGTGCTGCATCCAGGGTGTTACCAGCAGGCTGGGGTGGAGGAGGGAGTTGGGAGTTCCCTCCTCTGGAGCTTAGAGCCTCCAATCAGCACCTCCTTAAGTTATGCTGTTCCCAGCCAGGCTCAGTGGCTCAGGCTGTAATCCCCGTGCCTTGGGAGGCTGAGGTGAGTGGATTGCCTGAGCCCGCGGGTTCGAGACCCACCTGGACAGTGAGACCTCATTTCTACAATAAATCAAAAAATCAGCTGGGCATGGTAGCGCATGCCTGTAATTCCGGTTACTCGGAAGGCTGAGGCAGAAGGATCACTGGAGCCCAGAGGTTGAAGCTGCGGTGGCCAGGAGCAGCCACTGCACTCCAGTCTGGGTGACAGAGTGAGACTCCAACTCAAAAAAAAAAAATAAGATATGCTGTTCCCTTACACAAACATGGGGTTGTGCGCTGGGTGCCTCAGCCAGTGGGCCCAGACCTCCAGAGCTCCAAAGCTCCAAAGGGCAGGTGGTGAGTGGCAAGAGTGGCCCTGGGCACCTCACAGGGTACTTCAGCCAGAAATGGAACTGGTATCTCTGAGGGGCAGGCACCCAAAACCTCCCTGGGTGACTGGCAGCTTGGTGCTGGGTGCTGGGCAAGACGATGTAGCCAGGGAGGGAGCCAAGACCCGAGACTCCTGCATGTGTGGGCGTCACATATAGTGATGCAGCAGTAGCCGGGGACCACAATGTCCAGCCCTGCATGGGACCAAGGGTCCCCGGTAGGTGGGTGGGGGAAGAAAAGTAAGAGTCTTTTTGGGAACTCATGTTCAGGGAATCTCACAATTCCACCTATGCCATCACCATCTTACCAGAACTCCCTGTGAAAATTTTATTTCTGTCAAAAGAACACCTTCATAGATTATCAATCCTAAACATAAACTGAAAAGAAAAAAAAAGGAAGAAATTTTTGTTAAAAAATAGTTTTATGATAGATGAAAACCACTGCATTATTAATTTAATAAAATTCAAATGAACAAAATCTCCATATATAGGAATAATAGCATAATACATTTTAATAAAATGATGGTGTTCTCAAAAGTCATTAAATATAAAAATAAAGAAAATAGAAAGCAAAAAGATAAAAATATATACTTTGCAAAACAATCAAAAGAAATAGAATAGATTGTAAACATTCTTTTTTTTTTTTTTTGAGTTGGAGTCTCACTCTGTCACCCAGACTGGAGTGCAGTGGCCACTCCCGGCCACCGCAGCCTTGACCTGCTGGGCTCCGGTGATCCTTCCGCCTCAGCCTTCCAAGTAGCTGGAATTACAGGTATGTGCTACTACACCCAGCTGACTTTTTTGATTTATTGTAGAGATGAGGTCTTCCTGCCCAGGCGGGTCTCGAACCTGCAGACTCAGGCAATCCACTCACCTCAGCTTCCCAAAGGCACGGGATTACTGGCTGAGCCACCGATCCCGGCTGATTTTAAACAATCTATTGAGGATGCATTTTTGGTATGATATGATGAGATTGGTACTTTATTACAGTAAACTTCTTACCAAAAAATATGTAAGTGTAATTATAAGAAGAATATCAGGCAAATTGGAGTTTAGGGACACCTAAAAATGACTTAACAGTACTTCTCAAAACTAAAGGGGTCATTAAAAACAAAATAAGTCAGGCTCGGTGGCTCAGCCTGTAATCCCGCGCCTTTGGGAGGCTGAGGTGTGTGGATTGCCTGAGCCCGCGGGTTTGAGACCTGCCTAGGCAGTGAGACCTCATTTCTACAATTAATAAAAAAATCAGCTGGGCGTGGTAGCGCATACCTGTAATTCTGGCTACTAGGAAGGTTGAGGTGGAAGGATCACCGTTTCCCAGCAGGTCGAGGCTGCGATGGCCGGGAGCGGCCACTGCACTCCAGTCTGGGTGACAGAGTGAGACTCCAACTCAAAAACAAAACAAAACAAAGAAAAACAGAATAACCTTAGACATTGTCATAACCAACAAAAGTCTAAGGTGGTATAATGACTACATGCAACTTGGTATTTTTGATTGAAATTATAGAATGTAAGGAGTGCATTAGATAAAAGTAGGGAAATCTGAATAAGATAGACATTCATTAATTATCTATATTATTTCATTAATTATGATGTAACTATCATGTTAATGGAAGATGTTAATAGGAGAACTTAAATAATACTTATGAAAACAACATAATATCTTTGCAAATTTTCAGTAAAATTGAAACTACCCTAAATAGAAGGTTTATTTTATATTTATATATATTTAAAGCTAATATATCAGTATGTGGAAGCTAAAGCAACTTTATCCCAGAGACTAATTTGCCATGAAAACTTTCAATTAGCCCCAGTACTACAAATGCCTTTAAGATTTTTATTTACTGTTTCTTATGTAAGAGCATGTACTTACTGAAATTCTGCTCTTAGGTCAAACAAATTTGTTCATAAATCTTGCCCTTTGGCATATTCACATATCATTCTTCCCTTTCCCTTTCCATTGTTCTATACATTCCTTCTCTATGATATAGAAGCCTTGGATCTTAGAGATAATGGTATGGGGATCTAATCTCTTGTCTCACCACTACCTGAGACATAGCTTCTGTCTGTAAACCCCTATTAAATGTTTCTTTCTATGAAAGTGGATTATCAGCCTCTTAATTCTATTTCTGAAGCTTCTTCAGACTTTGGGGGTAGGTTTGCATAGACCTGCCCTCTACACAACACTATAGAAATTTCTTAACATAGTACACTAGTAAACTACTTTGTGTGTGTGTGTGTGTGTGTGTGTGTATTCTACTATTAAAACTTTGTCCATTACTTTGAGATTAATGAGGATTACTGATAGAAGGACAGAATGAAGAAGAGGAGGAGGATAAGAAGAAAGAGAAAGAAGGAGAAGGTGGGGGAAGAAAAAAGGTGATCACAGCATCATTCTAAATAATACAGAACAAGCAGAAACATATAAATTAGTAAGGATATAAGAGATGCATACAGTAAAATTAGCAGATATAAATTTACTAATAATATGAAAATGATCTTAATATTGAAAAAATCTCTTTTTCCCCCAGATTAACCTGGGACATCTTCCAAAACTGTCAATTTAGTGAGTGTAACAAAATCAAAATATAAAAAGTTATAAGTATATTCTCTGGCTACAGTGAAATATAGTTAAAAGCATTCAAATTCCCAAAAGTTTAAAACCAAAAGACTGCACTAAAAGACAAATTCATTTTATGAACACTACTACAATGTAAATTAGAAAATATTTTGAGTTGAAGATATATAATGAGTATATATCAACAAAACATATAAGCATATAAGATATGCTTGTAGTGGCATTTATAATCACAAATGCATACATTGGGGAAAAGGTTTAATAAACAAATGTTAAAAAGAAGAGTATATTAAACCTGCAAAGGTAGAATAAATGGAATAATGAAGATAAGAGAAAATTTTAAAAAAATCTGTGAATCAGAAAACAAATGAACAACAGAGAAAAATTAGTAAACCAAATTTGATTTTCAGAGAGATTAATACAATAACATAATTAATTATGGGTAAAGATAAAACAAATTAACAAACTCAGTGATGCCAATTTAGATTTATGATGTACAATCACTGCTTTCATATAGCTCCACCAACACTTTTTTATTGTCAAAAGTTACATCTTTATACTTTGTGTGCTCAAAAGCATAGATTTTTAATTATTTTTACACATTCTAAAGTATTATATGAAATACAAAGTTAAGTTACAAACCAAAAAATGCAATATTTCTTTTTTTATGTCTGTCATGCCTTTACCTATAGTTATGATCTTTACCTCTTTATATAGCTTTGTTTTGTGTCCTTTGATTTCAATCCAAAATATTTATTTTAGCATTTCTTGTAGACCAAATCTAACAAATTACCTCAACTTTTGTTATCTGGGGATAATCTACTTTCTCCTGAATTTTAATGAATAGTTTTGTAAAACAGAACATTCTTGGTTGACAGATTATTTTTAATTGACCACTTTTTCAAAAATTTAACTTTTTTGGAGTTGAAGTCATGTTATGTTGTCCAGGCTGGTTTTGAACTTCTACCCTCAAGTAATTCTCCCACCTCGGCCTCCCGAGTAGCTGTGATTACAGGCACAAGACACTGCACTCAAGCTCCTTGAACACTTTAAATATGCCAACTCACTGACATTTGATCTTTATGGTTTCTAATTAGAAATGACTTGCTAATGTTATTGATACTGCCTTGTAGGTGATGAGTCACTTCTTTCTGGATGCCTTCAAGATCCTCTTTGTCTCTTAACAGTTTGATTATAATGTATCTTGGTGTGGATCTTTTTGAGTTTATGCTCCTTGGAATTTTTTAACTTTTTGAATGTGTAGATTAATGTAGATTAATGTCTTCCATTTAATTTGGGACAATTTGAGCCAATGTTTTTAAAAATATTCTTTCTTCTACTATCTTTCATCCCATGCCACCTAGGACTCCATGTATATATACACATATATACATATATACATATATATGGAGTAGATATATATATCTACTTGATCATGTACCACAAGTTCCTTAGCCTCTGTTTTCTGTTCATTTTTTCTTCATTCTTTTCTCTTCAGGCTCCTCATGCTGCATAATTCCAATTGCACTATATTCAAATTCATATTATAATTTTTCCCCTGTTTAAATCTACTGTTGAATTCCTAAGTGATTTATTTAATCAGTTATTTTATCTTTTGTTCCAGATATTATTTTTTATTTATTTATTTATTTTTTAATTGATTTATTTTTTTTTGAGTTGGAGTCTCACTCTGTCGCCCAGACTGAGTGCAGTGGCCACTCCCAGCCACCGCAGCCTCGACCTGCTGGGCTCTGGCGATCCTTCTACCTCAGCCTTCCGAGTAGCCGGAATTACAGGCGTGCGCTACCACGCCCGGCTGATTTTTTGATTTATTGTAGAGATGAGGTCTCGCTGCCCAGGTGGGTCTCGAACCCGTGGGCTCAGGCAATCCACTCACCTTGGCCTCTCAAAGGTGCGGGATTACAGGCTGAGCCACCGAGCCCGACCAGATTTTTTTTTTTTAAAGAATTTTTAAATTATTTAAGGTTATTTAATAGATTATTCTCTTTTTTATAGATTATTTCTATAAACTTTGTTTTTTTGACACTCAGTACAGCAAGTTCATCTTTGTAAAGGGAAAGTTAACTTAATGACATAGTTTTAAATATTGATCTATTTATTCATTTACTGTTATTATTCTCTTGGTTAAGAGTTACAGAAAAATGTTAAGAAATGTGATGTATAACAGTTTTCTCAGCCGGGCTTGGTGACTCAGCCTGTAATCTCGTGCTTTGGGAGGCTGAGGTAAGTGAATTGCCTGAGCCCATGGGTTCAAGACCCACCTGGGCAACTTGGCAAGACCTCATCTCCACAATAAAACAAAAATTAGCCCGGTGTGGTAGCACATGCCTGTAGTTCCAGCTACTTGGAAGGCTGAGGTGGAAGGATCGCCGGAGCCCAGCAGGTCGAGGCTGCGGTGTCCAGGAGTGTGGCACTGCACTCCAGTCTGGGCAACAGAGTGAGACTCCAACTCAAAAAAAAAAAAAACCAAAAAACAGTTTTCCCTTTCTTTTTTAACTACTCAGATAACTAAATTAAAACATTGACATTGTGACTTTATAAATGTGAATCAAATATTTTCTTTTTTAAATAATAGTACTGTCAAGAATATGGTACTAATTGGGAAATTAAGGTCTAAAAATCTTAGTATCTCAGAATTTACATATATATTATAGTGTTTGCATGGATTGATATATTATATAATTATGTTAATAAAAATTCAATTAAAAAACTTTTTCCAACACTAAAGATAAAAAAATTATTCTAAATGTAAAGACGTTTTCAATCAGTAACTGAAATAACAATATGTTCTAGCAGGGGTAGACATATTAGATATTTTTAAGACAGTTGAATACATGTATTTCTTCTAATGCTTCCAAGAACCCTGAGAGAGTGCTTTCCATCCCTTCTCATTTTGGAAAAGGATTATTCAATGATTTTTAAGGTTTTTAAAAAATTATTTCAAAAATTTTTCTTACTTTTATTGCTGTTATTATTATTATTTTATTTATTTCAATAAATACACCGAGTATTCTTTTGGTTGCTAATATACCACTTAAAGTGGTTAATAATAATTAGTCTAACAGATGGAGGCACATGCTAAGTAATTAGAAAAGAGATATATGTGAAAAAGTTGACAAGACCATTTGGCAGACTTACAGAATAAATGGTGATATATGTAAGATTAGTTTGTCTGTAAAGACTAACCACTGTAAAAATAAATTCAGTTCATATATTTTCTTCTGCCAAAATTAAAATCGATTACAGTGCAATCATTTTTTATTTTTTTAAAAATATTTGCTATATTAAAAAAAAAGAACTCCCAAGAAGTACCAGAATTAGAATCAGGAACAAATATGGCAATATGCCTTTGCAACAGCCTAAAAAAATAAAAATAAAAGCAGATTACTGTATTCAGAGCACTGACTAAAAAACCTGATGGCACATTAAAATTAGTGAGGAGGTTTAAGAAATATGCATACTCTGATCCACCTCAGAAAAATTATATCCGACTCATATGTGGGGGACCAGTCACCAATATTCTTTCTAAAGTATTTCAGGTGATTCTAATGCACACCTAGGATTGAAGACCCCTTATTAAAATCTTATTGGCTGTCTGTGGGTTTTTAATTTCTTTCCAGAATAGATAATAATTATTGTTGGCCTGAGAAGCAGCAGGCTGATAATTATTACTCTATCAATTTCTAAAGAAGAAATTCCTTAAATTAGTGAAGAGAAATAAATCCTATTTGACTTAGAAAGAAGTGTTATATCCTATATTTTTTAAAAGTCAAACACATACAAGCAGGACCAGACAATTCATTGCCATAAAAGTAATCAGAGACATCCCCAATAGTCTAGTTTATCTTTATAATCAAACATGAACAAAGATTTATACGAAGCAAATGTAATTTTTAAGTGAATTAGAAAGAATGCTGTTGGACATTTCTTCCAGGAAAAAAAGAGTTAAAAAGATATTTTTAAAAATACCATTCAGTGAGAATGAAATGATTCACATGGCAGTTCTGAATTCTTTCTTTCTTGAACCAGAACCTGGGAAAATTCAGTTCAACTGGAAATCATGTTAAAAATGAGACTATCATGCTTTTCGTATTTACCAGTTTAACATCTGGCCTGGGAATGTATTGATAGGTTTAGGAGATATATGTAAAAACTGAAATTAAGTATTCCTTTTATGCAAATTTTTCCAGGAAAAAAGAACTATAGATGTTATGTGATGCTGGAAAAAGGTGTGTGGACTCAAAAGATTAAAGATTACCTCCTTGGAAGTAAACAGTAGTAGTAACTGCAGAATAAGCTACAGTTGCGATCTGTAGAACACTTCTTTTGTGACAGTGTTCAAAGAAAGTAAAAACTTGAGTTATTATATAGCATTATTTGTAAAAGATAAACTCTCTATTCAGAATATTAAAGTGTTAGTCAAAGGTTATTTTTTAAGGAAATGATATATACAAAACAATGTTAATAAGTGGTAAAGATTGGCCTGGTGCAGTGGCTCAAACCTGTAATCCCAGCAGTTTGTGAGAGGATTGCCTAAGCCCAGGGGTTCAAGACCAACCTGGGCAACTTGGTGAGATCTTGCCTATACAATATATCAAAAAAAAAAATTAGCCAGGTGTGGTAGTGTGTGCCTGTAGTTCCAGCTGCTTGGAAGGCTGAGGCAGAAGGATCCCCTGAGTCCAGCAGGTTGACAGTGGGGTGGCCATGAGCATGCCACTGCTCTCTAGCCTGGGCGACAGAGTGACACTCCAACTCAAAAAAAAAAAAAAAAAAGCTAAAGGTTTATTTCTAAGATAAGTGAAATTATAGAGTTTTAGAACGAGATTATTTTAAAATACATTTACATACTTTCTGTTGAACTACTTGTACTTTCCCTAATAATTAATAAAGTCTCCTTTAACAGTATATGCAAATGTTGCCTAGTTGACTGTTACTTACAGTTTTTGCAGAACTTTCAACATTTTTGTGGAGTGACTAATTTGTACAAAATACCTACTAATTTGATTTGGTCCAACTTTAGTCAGTCTTCTTTCCTCCCCAGAGGCTCCCAGACTTTGACACATCTTGGGACTTAAGAAAACATAGGGACATAGAAAAAACCCATCTTTGCAGACCCTCCAAGAATTGACTGATCTCAGAGAAAGGCAGTCTCTAAGCAGTTGTCTGTTCATGCCAACATCCCATTCTCTTTAGCCTGGTTTCTTTGTGCTGTGAGAGACGTGTCTGGTTACTGGTCTTTTGGAAACTTTGTAAATCGTAGAAAAAGAACTGTTTTCTTATTTTTAAGTCTTTCTAAATAAAATCTCACCTTAAATCTAGATTTGTTTTTATTTGACATAAGTCATAGCTATAAATAGTTTCCTCTATAAGTAATATTTTATTTTAGTACTATGATTGTATATTATGGGGATCATGACGGTATCGCTTATGAAGAATTTTGAATATTTATATATTAATATGTCATTTTAGAAATGTTATGGAATCAATTTTGTTATAATCTTTATTTACATTTAATTTATATATATATAGCTAATTAGCTAAGCTACATTTTTGTCATAAATTGTTAATGCATAGTGCCAGCATCTTTGCAGCAATAATCCTTTCTCCACTGATATAAAACACCACCTGTATCAAAGACTACACACACACAAACACACATTTTGGTTTTCTATTACTGGGTTTTTTTGTCCTATTGCTATATAACCTTTGATCATGATCATGACCACACTTTTAATTATCACAGTTTTATTGTCTCTTTTAATAATTGAAAGTCAAGTCCTAGTATTTTCTTTACTAGACTTTCCTATCTCTTATCCTATATTTTAATGACTGTTGATATTCTGATTAGTTTGTATAACTTTGAATGTATTGAAGTTTATTATCCTGATATTTACTAACACTTCTAGCTTTTAAAAAAATCTCTTCATTGTTTATTGGGATACTAAGAGCAAGGTCTAACTAATATACTTTTATAAAACCAGTTCAATGAGTCAACAACTTGGTAGAAGGTGAATATGAGAACAGACATTCTAGTGTAGTAGTATAGACCCAGCAAAAGATAACTTATTTTCAAATATCTCTTTCTTCAAGTTTTAGTACAACGTAATCCTAGGAGCAAACTCTCCTGATCTAATATTTTTCTACAGTTCAGCCTTTGCTCTAGGTTCCCTTTGTTGTGGGTGTGTTTAATTACCTTCCAGTTGTGATTCTATATGATGTAAGAAACAGCCTGCTGCTTTGGGAAGAATCTACATGAGGAATGAGCCATGCCCCTAATTGCTCTCTATTTTATACGGACACTTATGTTTTGAAATTTCTTATTTGAACTGGTTTTGAATTATGTGATGAAACTATTATAATAGTAGACTATATCTCTTGACCCAACCTGATTTGCAATCACCAGTTTCCTCAATTACAGCATCTAAAAGGATTATATTAATATCACTTGTATATTAACTCAATAACTTTTTTCAAATCAGGAATATGTGACTTTGTTCTCTTTGTCCTCATTTTATATATATACATATATATATATAAAATATATAGTTAACATATAATTTACCTATGAGGAATATAATATTGAGATTAGTTATGTATTTATAATAATCTCCTCTGGTTCTAAAGCACATTTTCTTATATTTTTATCCTATTTATCATTATAAAAGGAATTATATGTTGTAGTTAGAGAAAAAAGGGAGAATAGATTCAATAAATTGGTACTAATCTGTATGGAAGGTATAAGAATGAAATGCTAATATATTTTTTACTCAGATTAAATATTTTAATATAATTTTTAAATTTTTGATTATAATATCATCTATTGCTGTTTCTCTTTTATAACACCACAAATGTATATTCTATATGTTTGCCAACCAGATCACAGAATTTAAATATTACAAATAAAATTCCATCAAAATTAAAAAAATTGGAAAAAAAATTAAAATTGGTGGTGAAAAAAAATTAAATTTGAATTTAAGTTTTGTTTTTGTACTATTAGTAACATAAATTTATAATTGTCTTTATGGTCAGAGATACTTGGAGTTGTATACTTGTCCATTTCATAATGAAAATCATATTTCTTGTAATTTAAAACAATCATAAGAGGCCTGACAATTAAGTTTGCAAACTCATCCTATAAAAAGTGCCACATATCTCATTGCTGAATATCACTATGATCACCTTCAAAGTGTTCCCCTTAAGAAACTATGCATCAATGCTAGGACCTAATCCACCCATTAAATCAATTTTGGAACTCTTTCTGAAATGGCCGTCAGAGCTGTCATTACATTATCATTGATGTCCTGATTGTCATCAAAATGTGTTCCTTCAATATTTCCTTTATCTTTGGGTAAAGTAAAAAAGTCATTGGGGGACTGATCAAGTGAGTAGGAAGGGCATTCCAATATAGTTATTTGTTTACTGGCCAAAAATTCCCTCACAGACAGTGCAAGAGCTCCTTCAGGACCATTTTTGCACACACCTTTCTCATACCAAGATTTTCAGTTAAGATTTTACTGCTTCTTTATCAATGTTTATTTGTTCTACTATGCTTCTCATAGCCAGCCGACAATTTTAATGCACAATTCAACAAATGTCTGCCATGATTTTATCAGTTTTGTTCATTGCTGGCAATATTCATCGGTAATACTTTCTCTCCCACAGACAGATTTTAATCCATTTGTACACTGTCATTTTCTTCTTGGTATTATCCCAATAAACACAGCACAGAGCATTTCATCACACCAGAAGGAATCAACTCATAATTATACTACGTAATCATAATGTCTTTCATTCTTTGTTGGAGAATTGGAGGTCTGTTAGAGAGTTGGAGATTCTGGAATCCCTTTTAGGTGTTTAGTGTAACTGAATTTCTGAAAAGAGACAATAAACATGTCTTGGTTGGACTTATTTTTGCTTTTGTTTTTGTAATGATTAGTTAAACTGTAGTTAGAAAACTGTTCAATAAATGTTTCTGAAATGAAACTAATGATTGATGTTAGGCATTCTGCATTAGCTAATGACATTGTGCTTCTTTAACACAGAGTTTGTCATGATAGAGGAATTCTTATTTTAGGCATGTTTGAAAACCAATGAACTATTAATTGTACCACTCCATCTTTTCTCAAGGGCCAGTTTTGCTTGTTATATAAATGATAACACACTGACATCAGCATGTTTTACTACTCACTTCAAATTAAATTTTGAAATAATTATTTCTCTTCATTATATTTTTAAGATGAATAAACTGGTGAAATATTTTGATTTTCCTATATTTTAGTTTAAAATGTTTAACTGAATTTATATTGGGGAAATTCATGTGTCAGCTATGTTAAACCTCAAAATAATAAAATTATTATTTTTTCTATAAAATCATCCATTTTAATTGTATACATTTTAAGTTTTCTTAGACATTTGGCATTAGTCAGATGTCTTATGTTTTCTGGAATGTATTTAACATCTTTTTATTTGTGATGCCAGATTTGAAATCTGGAAAATATAATATAAGTAGTCACTTAGGTGAGTACTAAAAGTCATCACTATATTTGATATCTCTCTTTTAAACAATAAAACAGCAGACAACTGAAATTGTGTTTGAGATTTCCAGAAGTTTAAATCTCATGGTTCAGTGTTCGTGAAGGATGTTCATTTTCAAATTTTACAATACAGCAAAGATATTAATGTATACTCAGCAATGAAATTATTTTGTGGTTCTTAATGAGAATGTAACGTCTTTTCAAAACTTAGTTCTAATTTATTAGAGAATCAAATACATCTTGACCAAATCACAGTTTTTTTTAATTGCCAACTGATATTCTTAAATATGAAAAGGATATCTGCAATAACAAATATAGCTTCAAATCCTATGTTTTCATCAAAAATGTTAGTTTAGGGCCTTCTTATATTAAGTTGTGAATTTCTGAGATGTAACAAATAAATTAAAAGCAGAATTACTAAATGACTATTGAGATTTAATTTACATACTAATTAAATGAAGAAAATAAGAAATCACAGTTTATAATAGAATTGATTTTTTTCTATGTATTTTTAAATGGGCAATTAGTGAGAGACATATAATAAAACTTGCATATATGTGAAGTTTTGATGGTATGATGTCATCAATAAATTTATAATTTTTATATTTATCTTTAATATTTGGTAACATTTGTATCAAATCAAAAGGCTTACTTGAATTTTAAATTGAAATAAATTTTTAAAGTAAAATGCTTTGCAGTATTAGTTAATTAGTAATCAGTTATAGGTTTTATACTAATCATTTTCTAATTTTAAATCAATGGAAATAACTTCTTTAAAATACAAAGACAAGTTTTCAATGCATTTTTTTCTTATTATCATTTCAGAAATTAAATATTTTATGTTTACTAATTTGTTCCTCTGTTATCTTTTCCTCCTTGAATTTTGGCAGAGCATATTCCTGGTTCTCTTCTAATTCTCTAATTTCCCTTTTCATTCAACCCTTACATATTTATTCTATTCAATGTTTTCCTTTTCTTCTTCATGAGTTCAGCTGCCCTAATAGCTTCAACAATAATCTATACTAAAATGCCTAACTGTGAATTTCATTCCAGACCCATATATTCTTATTGTTCAAAATCTCTGTACAGATACTAAATGGTGAAAAAAAAAAAAAAAAGAAAACTTTCTCTTATTTGGGGACCATCCAATCTTTTAAGCTGGAAATCTTTAAGTAAAGCTAAATTTATTTCAAAATTTTTAATTCCTCATGCAACTTATTAGAGTTTACATCAGATATACCCTCATCTAGATCTGGAAAAACAAACAAAAGAAAAACAACAGCAACAACAGATGTTATAAAGTTCATTTTACTAATGCCAAACTGTAGGTATCTACTGCAGTTGTGTTTTTCTTTCTTCCTAGTGCAGCACTAAAAATTTCTTCTGATATCATTCAGATCACTAGTCCTCTTCTTCCCTATCACTTCTGATTCTAAACCCACTCATTTAACTTTTATTTTTAATAGATTTTATTGTTTTATTATATTTCTAAAATTACCAGTTTTTTAATTTGTAAATATGACCTATTAGTTTATATAGTTTTATTTATAGATATAATCAAATAAATATTTTATTGCTTTAAACATACTTAACATAATCAATCTCTATCTGTGCCTATAGTTACAACAGTTACTAAAGACTCTTTGAATACGTCTCTGCTATTTATTTATTTGGCTGTCTCTTGGTTGTGGATTACAGTTTTCTCAAACCAAGTTCAAGACTTGTCATTTTCTGGCTTAAGGGATTTGAACTGGGTTTTGATTTTGTATGAACTCTCTTTATCCTGAAGTTGCTGATATTTGAGGTTTGTTTGTTTTTTTTTGAAGGAAAAAGTCTTCTCTTTTAATCATTAGCTTACATGTAGCCTGAGCTTTGATATTTTTCTTGTCCTAGAAGTTCATCAGGACTTCTGGCAAGATGGCAATAGGGTAGCCTGGTCTGTGAGACCCTCTTCTAAAGAGAACACTCATAAAGGCCCTAGCTCTCTCCCACAAGCTGCAGCTCCCATCTTCGGCAGCCTGCTCTTCACAGGGAGCTCAGCACCCACCGACACCACTGCTCAGATATCATGGTGGCCTGGGCCACTACCACAACTATGAATGCTGCCACCGTAGTCATTGCCCGCCCATGCCTTAGTTGACACATGACTTCAGACTGTAAAACCCCCGCAAGCAGGATCTTCTGAGATTGCTGCTGCCCAGCTGCTGCTGCCACTGCCACTGCCATGCCACGCCCCTCACCCAGAGCCAGGCCTGTGGAGCTCTCCCAGTGTATGGGAAGGTGGCGATACCATCACCAGCTCCCTCCCCTCTGAACTGCAGGCTTCAGCAGCAACAGATAAAGGTCTACTGGAGTGGTTAGATAGCACCATGTGCTGGAGGTCCAAGGTAACATCAAAAAGGGAATGACAGGTGCTCTTCCCCCTTGATAAATAGACAAAGCCAGTTCTCAGTAATAGACTGGGCAGGGACCCCATATCTGAACTGCTCTTCAAAGCAGGCCAGGGGCAACTGACCCTAACTGTGAACAATTCTACCAGCCTGAAAAGACAACTAGAAATCAGAGCTGAAAGGGCATTGGACTTAAAGGAAAGTCTCAGAGTGTGCTTGGTGGGTAATGTTAGCTTACTGACTTTAATCTATCCCTTTTCCTTTTTTTTTTTCTTTTTTTCTTATTTCTCTGTAAACCCCATCTTTTTATAGAGGAACACACACATGATAAGGAGGTTGGTTAGCTTGTACATTAGCAACATCATATGTTTTAGTTTTTTATATGGTTGTTGGTTAGTTTTCAGTCATGGTTACTGTTTTTCTTTATATTTGTTTCAGTATTTGTGTCTCTTTTCACTTACCAGTCAGTACACTCATCTGTTTTCCCTCTCACTCCTCTCTCTCTCCACTCCCTCTTCCCCCCATGGCCTGCTCCATTCTCTTCCCTCTGTTAACCTCATAATGCTTTCAGGGAGTAAATCTACAACCCCACTGCATGGACAGATTCCAAGGCAGTGGAAAGTGGGTTTCAGACTATCCATACATCTGTTGGCGGATACTGAGATCTGCAGAGAGATTTTGAATCACAGCTCCCCCCTAATTAAATCTCAAACTGCAAAAAAGACTGCCATCAACCTACAGTCCAACAATAGAACTGAACAAAGCAGGAGGAAATACATGAGGAAGAATAGGAGACTGAACAAACTGAAGTAAAGACAACCTCTCCAGCCCTGAATAACAGAATTAAAGAAGACGGGGAAGTGGAGGGAAGAGAAAAGTAGGGAGGAAAAATCTGCACAAATGGAGAAAAACCAAAAGAAGAATATAGGACTCACACATATCCCTGGGAGGTCAAACACTAAGAAAACAGACTTCAGAACACAAACGATGAAGAGCCCCCAGAATGACTGGTCACATGCAACAAACCCAGACATCAAGACAGTAATAAAATAAAAATTGAGGAAAGAAAAGAGGAAAATAGGAAGGAGCTGAAGACAGAAATAACAGCAGTAATGAATACTGTGATGGAAATAAATAGCAAACTATTAAGCACGGAAAGCAGAATTAGCCAATAAGAAGAAAGAATCTCAGAACTTGAAGACCAAAATACAGAACTAACCCAAACTGTCAAAAACATAGAAAAATCCCTGCAAGACAACAAATGAGATGACCAACTTCCAGCCACATAATAATTCACCTAAACAAAGTAGGTATAAAAGAAAAAATCCTAAAGGCAGTAAGAGAAAAAGGCCAGACCATCTATCAGGGACAACCAATGGCAATAGCAGCAGATTTATCTACAGAAACCCTGTACAGATTTATCTACAGAAACAACTCTGTAAGAACATTATGATATGGATTAACTCTCACATTTCAATAATTAGTTTGAATGTGAACAGACTAAATGCACCACTGAAAAGACTTAGAAGGGCAAAATGGATAAAATATCACCAGGCAGCAATCTATTGCCTTCAAGAGACTCACCTCACGAGAAAGGAAACTCACAGACTAAAAGTAAGAGAATGAGAAACAAATTTTCAGGTGAATGGAACACAAAAGAAAGGCAGAGTTCTGACCTTAACTCAGACAAAATACTCTTAAAGCTATCAAAAATTTAAAAAAGATACAGAAGGTCACTGCATGATGATAAAAGGTTCAATCCATTAACAAGAAATATCCATCCTAAACATATATGCACCCAATATAGGAGCACCAGCTTTCATAAAGCAGCTCCTAGGTAAACTAAAAAAAGATATAGACTCCAATACCATCATAGCTGGGGACTTTAATACCCCACTCACAACCCTAGACAGATCATCACGACAAAAAAATCAGCAATGAAATCCAAAATATCAATGTGACTCTTGATCAAATGGAATTAATTGATACCTACAGATGGAGACATCCAAAGTTCACAGAATACAGATTCTACTCATCACCGCATGGAACGTACTCTAAGATCAACCACATACTTGGCCATAAATCAAGCATAAGCAAATTTAAAAGGACAGAAATTTTGCCATGCACCTTCTTGGACCACAGTAGAATAAAAATAATCATTAACACCAACAAGTTCCCCCCAAAACCCACAAAGACATGCACACTAAACAGCATGATGCTAAACAACTCCTGGGTCAATGATGAAATCAAAACAGAGATTAAAACATACCAGGAAAAAATGAAAATGAAGAAACATCTTACCAAAATCTCTGGGATGCCATGAAAACTGTAGTAAGAGGGGAATTTATATCCCTACAAATGCACATGAAGAAAATGGAAGGATCACAAATTAACAGCCTAAGAAACCACCTAAAAAAGCTTGAAAAACAAGACCACAAAAACCCCAATTTCAGCAGAAAAATCCAGATCACCAAAATAAAAGCCCAAATCTCACACATAGAAGACAAAAAGATAACACAAAAAACCAATGAAACAAAAAGCTGGTTCTTTGAAAGGATAAAGAAGGTCGATGGTCCCCTAGCTAGACTGACCAAGAAAAAGAGAGAAAAAGCCCAAATAAACACAATCAGAAACACAAAAGGTGAAGTCACATCTGATCCTGAAGAAATACAAAAGATCATTAGAAACTACTATTTACACTTGTATGAAAACAAACTTGAAAACCTTTCAGAAATGCAGGACTTTCTGTCATCACACAACCTGTCTAGGTTGAAACAAGAAGAAATTGAGACCCTAAATAGACCAATAACAATCAAGGAAATTGACTACATAATAAGAAAACTACCTACAAAAAAAAGCCCTGGACCAGATGGCTTTTCAGCAGAATTCTACAAGACATTTAAGGAAGAGATTACACCAATCCTACTGAAGGTATTCCACACAATTGAGAAAGATGGAACTCTCCCCAAATCATTTTACAAAGCTAACATCACATTGATACCCTAGCCAGGTAAAGACCCATCAAAGACAGAGAACTACAGGCCAATATCTTTGATGAACATAGATGCTAAAATTATCAACAAATTCCTAGCATACTGGATTCAACAACACATCTCAAAAATCATACATCATGACCAAATGGGCTGCATTCCTGGGATGCAAGACTGGTTCAACAGTTGTATTACCATAAATGTAATTAAATACATCAACAGATGTCAAAACAAAACCACATGATTATATCATTAGATGCAGAAAAAGCTTTTGATAAAATCCAGCACCCCTTCTTGATAAAAAACCTTGAACAGCTAGGCATACGGGGAACATACCTCAAAATAGTAAAAGCCATCTATGAGAAACCCACAGCCAGCATACTCCTAAATGGACAAAAACTGGAACCATTTCCACTGAAAACTGGCACAAGACCAGGATGCCCACTCTTACCCCTCCTGTTCAATACAGTATTGGAAGTCCTGGCTAGAGCAATCAGAGAAGAGAAGCCAATCAGGGGCATTCAAATAGGAAAAGAGGAAGTCAAGCTATCTCTCTTTGCAGATGACATGATTGTGTACCTTGAAAACCTAAGAGAATCTGTCAAAAACCTCCTTACACTGGTAAAGGCCTTCTGCAAAGTCTCAGGATATAAAATAAATGTGCAAAAGACAATCGCATTTCTTTACACAATAATAAACAATCAGAAACCCAAATAAAAAGCACAATTCCATTCATAATAGCCACAAAATTTTTTTTTAAATGAAATACCTTCGCATCTTCCTAACCAGAAACATGAAAGACCTTTATAATGAAAACTACAAAACCTGCTCAAAGAAATCAAAGATGACACACAGGCAGAAAAATATCCTATGCTCATGGATTGGAAGAATCAACATTGTGAAGATGTCCATCCTACCTAAGGCAATCTATAGATTTAATGCAATACCCATCAAAGTACCAGCAACATTCTTCTCAGACCTAGAAAAAACAACACAAGAATTCATATATAAACACCAACGACCAAGAATAGGCAGAACAACAGTCCTCAGCAAAAAAAAAAAACAAAGCAGGTGGTATCACATTAACAGACTTCAAACTTCATTATAAATCTACAATAATCAAAACAGCTTGGTCTTGGTACTGGAACAGGCATATAGACCAATGGAATAGAATTGAGATTCCAGAAGCAAAACCTCAATTTCCCAACTGGTTCAGTAAATGGTGCTGGGAAAACTGACTGATCACATGCAGAAGATTGAAACAGGAACCCTATCTATCCCCATACACAAAAATTAACTCTAAATGGATCAGAGACCTAAATGTAAAATCTCAAACCATAAGAACATTAGAAAATGAGGGACATACCCTTATGGAAATTGGAACTGGCATCCAATTCCCGAACAAAACCCGAAACCCACAGGCCATAAGAGATAAGATAGACAAATGGGACCTCATTAAACTGACAAGCTTCTGCAAATCCAAAGAAACCATCAAGAGAGCTGGGAGACAGCCTACAGACTGGGAAAAAGTATTTGCCATCTCCAGGTCTGACAAAGGCTTAACATCTTGGATCTACTGGGAATATTTCCTGAAGAACACAAATCACTCTATTAAAAAAGATACCTGCACACGCATGTTTATCGCAGCGTTGTTCACCATAGCAAGAACCTGGAAACAGTCATGCTGCCCATCAAAAGAACACTGGATTAAAAAAATGTGGTACATATACATGATGGAATACTATGTAGCCATAAAAAAGAACAAAATCATGAATTTTGCAGCAACCTGGATGGAATTAGAGTTTATAATACTGAGTGATCTCTCACAGAAACAAAAATCTGAGTATCACATGTTCTTACTCATATAATGGACCTTGAACATCCAACATAATACTATAAGAAAATGACTGACAGTGGTAGGAAGCTATGGGGAGTAGGGAAAGGGAGACGGGATCAACAGTAGTAAATATCTGTCTGGGGATGGGGAGACACCTTTTATCATCAAGGTGCCTGAATGAAGCATATTTGTATACCTAACCCTTAACTATACTCCACAATGTCATAATAAAAAATATTGACTTAAAAAAAAGAAAATTAATGCTAAAGAGTTGACCTATTTACTATACAGAATA
This sequence comes from Cephalopachus bancanus, assembly GCA_027257055.1. NCBI lineage: Eukaryota > Metazoa > Chordata > Mammalia > Primates > Tarsiidae > Cephalopachus > Cephalopachus bancanus. The sequence continues at coordinate 13,377,155 of JAPVLO010000024.1, read as the reverse complement.
GCCATATATATATGGCAGAAAAATGAAATGGCACAAATAATTAAATAATTTTCATTATTAATTAGTAGTAACATGATACTTTTTTTTACTACATAATAATATTGTACTGGATGTCAATCAATGAAAATGTATTGAATAAGTTTGGCTATTTAACTTTTGAGTGAAGATAGTCAGATAAGCAATATAAAATTCAGAATTCAGATTTAAATCAAGGAAAAAAAGAGCATAAGATCTTTGCCAGTAGAACCAGGAAGTATTATTAAGAAAGTGACATGACAGATCAGTTTCTATTATGAGAGTTTCACTTGGGTAACTGATCACAGGGCCTTGTACTCTAGGGTGCTGAATCTCCTCTTTACCTAGTAAATGACACACGACCAAGAATGGAATGGAGATAATACCTCTTACTTTTAAAATTGTAAGTATCCAATTTGCAAAATCTTCTATGCTTCAAGAATTTTTTTTCCAGCATTTGATTTAATTGTACACTGTGTTATTGTTATCACCAAAATTTTAGTCTCAAACAATTATTATTTTAAAACATAATACATATTTTGATGAATAAGGTGAAAAGAATATGTGTAATTTATAAGCCTATGCAATCTGACATCCTATTAATCCAATGAAGTGAACTCTTGAGTTTTTAGAGGAAATAATAATAAAGTAGGATTTTAAATAATTATTTAAAATATATTATATAAATTAGGTTTATCAGTTATCATCCTTATATAAAAATTAAAAAGAACAATATTATTTCTTTTTGGCAAGTTCAGTATGGACTTTTAAAGATCCTACATAAATCCTTAAAACAAACACTATTGCAAATAAAGATAATGTTAATAATGATAGTAATATTAATATTCACAATAATTATGGTTTTTCAAATTAAATTTTAACAAAATGGCAGGCTATGTATTGAATGTTTTATAGACATATTACCTATTCCTCATAATATATTTATCATTTTATAAACCATTATTTTGTCTAAAGAAAAACCATTTCTTGTCTAGAGAACTGCGGCTCAATGAGGTTAATTAACTTGCTCAAGTTTACATATTTAGCTGAGTATTTTAGTCTGCTGACTTCAAATTTTTAAAAATTACTATAGTCTACTGTTTTTCAGACACTATTTGTTTAAATAAATTCATGTGTACAATTAAAATTACTGATAGTTTCTTCAGTTGTCCAGGAAGTCAGTAAATTTACCAATTGTTTCTTCTCATCTGACAATGCTATGTTTTAAACACAAAATACCTAAGTGCTTTCTGATCCTAACAACTGAATGATTTGGTCTTCTACCACTATTTGCAATTTAGCCTCGTAAGTTACACTGAGCTGGAATCCCTATACTAGGATTAGAAGTGTCCTTCAGTGAAAATATTAAAGGCTTGTGTCATAAGTGAAAATCAGCCTACTGGAGATATTTCTTCCCAGGTACATTGACCAAGGCTAGTCTTTTGTAGATGGTTTAAGGTAGCTGCTTAGAAAACCAAATCAAATTCACAGTCATAAAATTGTCTCATATGATTGGTTTTATTTGGCATTATCTGACTCTCTGTTTCCATTTCAGATAGCAAATAATTTCTAATGTATTTTTTTTTTAGTAGTTCAACTGGGGTATCATTGACATAGTATAAACTGCATATATTTAAAGTGTTTAATTTGATATTTTGGCATATGTGTACATCTGTGAAGCCATCAGCACAATAAAGACAATGAACATATCTATAATCATCGAAAGTTTTCCAACATCCTTTGTAATACCTCCTTCTTCTCCCTGCTACTCCCAACCCCAACACTCCACTTTCTCAGGCAACTGTTGATTTTACTATCCTAGAGTTTTTTGTATTTTCTAGAGTTTTATATAAATGGAATAAATCGGTATACTAATCATCCACTCTATGGATGTACAAAATTTGCTTATTTTTCACCTATTGGTGAACATTTGGATTGTTTCAAGTCTGGGACTAATTTTTTTTTTTTTTTGAGTTGGAGTCTCACTCTGTCACCCAGAATGGAGTGCAGTGGCCTCTCCCAGCCACCACAGCCTCGACCTGCTGGGCTCCGGCAATCCTTCCACCTCAGCCTTCCGAGTAGCCGGAATTATATGTGCACGCTACCATGCCCAGCTAATTTTTTAATTTTATTGTAGAGATGAGGTCTCGCCTGCCCAGGCAGGTCTCAAACCCGTGGGCTCAGGCAATCCACTCACCTCAGCCTCCCAAAGGCAGGGGATTACAGGCTGAGCCACCGAGCCCGGCTGGGACTATTATTAATAAAATTATTAGGCATATTTGTGTGTGTGTCTTTGTATAAACTTGAGTTTTCTTTTCTTCAGTGGATATCTAAAAGTGGAATGCCTTATCATAGGGTTGGTTATGCTTAAGTTTTTGAGAAACTGCCAAACATTTTCCAAATCATTTGTACCATTTACATTCCCAGTAGCAGTGGCCAGATTTTTAATTATAGCCATTGTTATTGTTACATAATGGTGTCTCATCATGGTTTTAATTTGCATATCCTAATAACTTATGATGCTGAGTATTTTTTCTTTGCTTATATACCATCCATGTACCTATTAGGTAAACTGTTGGTTCAAATCTTTTGCCGATTTTACTTAGGTTTTTTATTATCTTTTGATTGAATTTTTATTTTTCACTCCCAGAAGTAGGATAAGATGTTAGTGTTGAATTTTGAGCATTTTTTGTATAGTCTAGATATAATACCTTTATAGAACATGTACACAGTTATATTTTCTTCTGCTATCTGATGCCTTTTTATTCTCTAACAGTGTGCTTCAAACTGCAGAAATTGCTAATTTTTTATAAATTCAAATGTATTCCTTTCTTTGTGTGTATGTGAAAAAGCAGAATTTATTAAGAGTATAAAAAAGCTCCCAGAGCAGGAGGGGATCCAAGGGGGTTACCTTATCATTTTTTAAAAAATGAATTGAGCATTTGAAGTCTTACCTAAAGATTCTTTTGAGCCCATGGGAATAAGTTATGCCTCCTATTTTATCTTCTCAAAGTTTTATAGTTTAGGTTTAGCTCTATCAATTTTTTCATACTATCTGAGGTATAGATTTAAAAATTATTAATTTTTATATGGATATTCAATGGTTCTAGCACCATTTGTTTAAAAGACTATCCATTCTTCATTTAATTGTCTTTGCATCTTTGCCAAAAGTCAATTGAGCATATATGTGTGGGTCAGTTTCTGGATTCTCTTCTGTTCCTTTGATTTGTTGTCTATCTTGTCTATCTTAATGTACATAACACATTACCTTGAGTAATGTATTCTTATTATATATAATTGAATATTCTTAGTCTTCCAACTTTGTACTTTTTTCAAAGTTGTTGTGGGTATTCTATTTTCTTGTTAATTTTAGAATCTGTTTGGAGCCGAACTCCGTGGCTCAGCCTGTAATCCCACACCTTTGGGAGGCTGAAGTGAGTGGATTGCCGAGCCTGCGGGTTCGAGACCCACCTGGGCAGTGAGACCTCATCTCTACAATAAATCAAAAGATTAGCCAGGTGTGGTAGTGCATGCCTGTAATTCCGGCTACTTGGAAGGCTGAGGTGGAAGGATCACCAGAGCCCAGCAGGTCAAGGCTCCGGTGGCCGAGAGTGGCTACTGCACTCCAGTCTGGGTGACAGAGTGAGACTCAGACTGAAATATATATATTGCCAAAAAAGAATCTGTTTGGTAGCTTTTTTAAAAAGCAGCCAGCTGAATTTTTGATGGGTTTGCATTGAGTTTACAGATTAATTTGGGAATGATTAACAACTTAATATTATTGAATCTTCCAAACTCTTAACTTGATGTATTACTATGCTTAGTTAGACAGCTTTTCATTTATTTTGCGTGATTTTAGGTGAACCATACATACACATCTTTTGTCATATGAAAACCTAATTGTTTCATGCTTTTGGATGTTATTATAAGTTGTATTTTTTAATTCAGCTTTCAATGTTTCATTGCTAGTATATGAAAATACAATAGATACTTGATGCAGTATCTTGAAACTATGCTGAACTCACTTATTGTTAATAGCTTTTTTGTAGAGTCCATTGAATTTTCCACTTAGATATTCTTGCATATATGAATAAAGCCAGTTTTACTTTTTTCTTTCTAATGTGATGTCTTTATTATTTATTTATTTTTATTTTTATTGAATTGGCTGAAAATGACTGTACAATATGTAATAGATGTGATAAGCATGAGCATCCAACATTTTTATGGTGTTTCTAATCTTAGATAAAGCATTCAGCCTTTGCCATTAAGTAGAATGTTAGCTGTGGCTTTTGTGTGGATTAACTTTTTTCTGGCTAGAGAATTTCTCTTTTATTCCTAGTTTGTTATTTGTGCTGTTATTTTTTTTTTCTTCTAATGAATGTTGGATTTTACAACAGCCTTGTCTTTTGAGATAATCATATGATTTTTAGAGCTTATTGTCTCATATGGTGAATTGCTTTTTAACCCAAACTGACAATATTTGACATTTGACTGCATTTTTAATCATTTTGAGACTAAAATAATTGTTGATATGGTAAGATTTAAGCTTATCATCTTACTTTTAAAATATTTTTCTGTCTGTTTTTTTCGTCTTTTTTGTAATTTTTTGTTTATTAATTCAATTCTATTTACCTTTGTTTTCTTATTAGCAATATTATTTTGTTTAGTTTGTGGCTAATCTAGGGTTTACAGTACAACTCTAACTTATCACAGTCTACTTTCAACTTGTATGATCTCATTTTATCTATAGTTTAAATATCTCACAATATTATAATTTCATTGCTAGCTTCCAACATTTATGATGCTATCATATATTATACTTATTCATATATTATAAACTCAGTGATAACTTCTTATCATTTTATAGGTAGTTAATTTTTTAGCTTATTTCAATAATAAAAAAATATATTTACCTGTTTTTTTTTTTTTTTTTACTATTTCTGGTCCTCTGTATTCTTTTGTGTGGACACATATTTACATTTGCCATCATCTACTTTCTGCTCAAAATACTTTCTTTAACACTTTTTGAAGTCTAGGTCTTGTAGTATTTTTTTTTAGCTATTATATGATTGAAAATGTTTTTACTTCATCTTCATTTCTGAAATATTTCATTGGGCATAAAATCTGAAAGATTTCATTGGACTTGAAAGATGTTGCACTGCTATCTTCTTGATGGAGCTGGCCTCCTTTCCTTTTAACTTCTGGACAGGCTATATCTTTATTCTGTGTATGTTTTATAAGACTATCCTATAATTTACATTGGTATATTTTTATTTATGTTGCTAGTACCAGAAGACTGCTAAATGTCATGGATCTATTGATTTATAGTTTTAATCAAGATGAGAAAAATTTTGATTTTTTTGTTCAAATATTTGTTTCCAATGATCTTACCTGCCTATGAGGTCTCCAGTTAGACATATATTATGCCTCTAAGTCACTCAATGTTTTCCACCACCTATTCATGATTTTTTGAAATTTGTATTTCTTCTTAGTCTTAATGTTTAACATTTCTAGTGTTATATATGCAAGTTCACTAATGTACTCATTAGTTCTAAAAGATAAACAATTTCAACCGAGAATAACCTACCCAGCCAAGCTAAGCTTCATCAGTGAGGGAGAATTGAAATCTTTCCCAGATATTCAATCCCTAAGAAACCATGCTGCCACCAGACCACCTCTATAAGAAACACTTTTTTTTTTTGAGTTGGAGTCTCACTCTGGCACCCAGACTACAGTGCAGTGGCATGCTTCTGGCCACCGCAGCTTCGACTTGCTGGGCTTGGCGATCATTCCACCTCAACCTTCCAAATAGCTGAAACTACATGAGTGCGCTACCACACCCGGTTAATTTTTTATTTATTGTAGAGATGAGGTCTCGCCAAGTTGCCCAGGCGGGTCTCAAACCCACGGGCTCAGGCAATTCACTCACCTAAGCCTCCCAAAATGTGGGATTACAGGTTGACCCACCGAGCCCAGCTAAGAAACACTTAAGAAAGTACTGAACGCAAAAGTAAAGGAAAAAAGAACAACAACGTTATTCACAAGAGTACAGGCAAAAGATTAAAAACACACATGAACCAACTCCAAAACCAAAAGAAAGACAACAAAGAAACAGGAACAAAAACTCTATAAGAACCTTATGACAGGAATCAACTCTTGCATTTCAATAATTAGCCTAAATGTGAATAAATTTAAATGCAACACTGAAATGACATAGAATAGCAAAATGGATGAAATATCACCAGGCCACAAATTATTGCCTTCAAGAGACTCACCTCAGTAGAAATGACACTCACAGACTCAAAGTAAGAGGGTGGGAAACAAACTTTCAGGTGAACGGAACACAAAAGAAAAGAGGAGTCATGATCTTAATTTCAGACAAAATACCCTTTAAGTGATTAAAAATTAAAAATGATACAGAAGGTTACTACATAATATAAAAGATTCAATCCATCAACAAGAAATATCCATCTTAAACATATATACACCCAACATAAGAGCACCAACTTTCATAAAGCAACTTCTACATAAACTAAAAAAACTTTTGAACTCTAACACTATCATAGCTGGGGACTTAAATACCCCACTCAAAACTCTAGACAGATCCTCAGTACAAAAAATTAGCAACAAGACCCAGAATCTCAATGTGACTCTTGACCAATTGTACTTAATTGATACCAACAGAACACTCCATCCAATGACCACAGAATATACATTCTACTCATCATTGCATGGAACGTACTCTAAGATCGACCACATACTTGGCCATAAATCAAGCATAAGCAAATTTAAAAGGACTGAAATTTTACCATGCACCTTCTTGGACCACAGTGAAATAAAAATAAACATCAACACCAACAAGGTTCCTCAAACCCCACAAAGACATAGATACTAAACAGCATGATGCTAAATAATTCCTGGGTCAATGACGACATCAAAATAGAGATTAAAAGATATCTGGAAACAAATGAAAATGAAGAAACATCTTACCAAAATCTCTGGGATGCCATGAAAGCTGTAGTACGAGGAGAATTCATATCTCTACAAACACACATGAAGAAAATGGAAGGATCACAAATTAACAGCCTAACAAGCCACCTAAGGAAGCTGGAAAAACAAGACCACCAAAACCCTAATTTCAGCAGAAGAATCCAGATCACCAAAATAAAAACCCAATCCAGGACATAGAAAAAAAAAGATAATACAAAAAATCAATGAAACAAAAAGCTGGTTCTTCAAAAGAATAAACAAGATTGATAGTCACCTAGCTAGACTGACCAAGAAAAATAGAAAATGCCCATATAAACACAATCAGAAACAGAAAAGACGAAGTCACATCTGACCCTGAAGAAATACAAAAGATAATTAGAGTCTACTATGTACACTTGTATGGAAACAAACTTGAAAACCTTAAGGAAATGGAGGACTTTCTGACATCACACAACCTGACTAGGATAAAACAAGAAGAAATTGAGACCCTATATAGATCAATAACAATCGAGGAAATTGACTATGTAATAAGAAAACTACCTACAAAAAAAGAGCCCTGGGCCAGATGGCTTTTCAGCAGAATTCTACAAGACATTTAACGAAGAGCTGATACCAATCCTACTGAAGGTATTCCACATGATTGAGAAAGATAGAACTCTCCCAAATCATTTTATGAAGCTAACTTCACATTGATACCCAAGCCAGGTAAAGACCCAACAAAGAAAGAGAACTACAAGCCAATGTCTTTGATGAACATAGATGCCAAAATTCTCAACAAGATCCTAGTGAACCAGATTCAACAACACATCTCAAAAATCATCCATCATGACCAAGGAGGCTTCATCCCTGGGATGCAAGACTGGTTCAACATTTGTGTTACCATAAATGTAATTAAATGCATCAACAGATGTCAAAACAAAAACCACATGATTATATCATTAGATGTAGAAAAAGCTTTTTATAAAATCCAGCATGCCTTCTTGATAAAAACCCTTGAATATCTAGGCATACGGGGAACATACCTCAAAATAGTAAAAGCCATCTACGAGAAACCCACAGCCAGCATACTCCTAAATGGACAAAAATTGGAACCATTTCTCCTGAAAACTGGAACAAGATAAGGATGCCCACTACCCCTCCTGTTCACTATAGTGTTGGAAGTCCTGGCTAGAGCAATCAGAGAAGAGAAGGCAATCTGGCGTATCAAATAGGAAAAGAGGAAGTCAAGTTTTTTCTTTTTGCAGATGACATGATTGTGTACCTTGAAAACCCAAGAAAATCTATCAAAAACCTTTTTACACTGATAAAGAACTTTGGCAAGTCTCAAGGTATAAAATAAATGTGCAAAAGACAATCACATTTCTTTGCACCAATAATAAACAAACAGAAACCCAAATAAAAATCACAATTCCATTCACAATAGCCACACACACACACAAAAAGAAATACCTTGGCATCTTCCTAACCAGAAACATGAAAGACCTTTACAATGAAAGCTACAAAACACTACCCAAAGAAATCAAAGATGACAGAAACAAGTGGAAAAATATCCCATGCTTATGGATTGGAAGAATCAACATTGTGAAGATGTCCATTCTACCTAAGACAATCTACAGATTTAATGCAATACCCATCAAATTACCAGCAACATTATTCTCAGACCTAGAAAAAACAACACAGGAATTCATATGGAAATACAAATTACCAAAAATAGCCAGAACAATCCTCAGCAAAAAATAAAAGCAGGATGTATCACAATACCAACTTCAAACTTTACTATAAAGCTTCAATAATCAAAACAGCTTGATATTTGTACAGGAACAGGCATATAGACCAATGGAATAGAATTGAGATTCCAGAAGTAAAACCTCAATTTCTCAACCAATACATCTTTGACAATGCCTCCACCACCTACCACTGGGGAAAGGAGAACCTATTCAGTAAATGATGCTGGGAAAACTGGCTGACCACATACAGAAGACTCAAGCAAGACCCCTATCTATCCCCATACACAAAAAAATAACCTCTAAATGGATCAGAGACTTAAATGTAAAACCTCAAACCATAAGAACCTTAGAAAATGCAGGACACACCCTTATGGCTGTTCAGATGTCTTCCTTTGAGAAATGTCTGTTTATATATTTTGCCCACTTTATAATGGAGTTTTTTTCTTTTCAGCACATTTGAGTTCCTTGTAGATCCAAGATGTTAGGCCTTTGTCAGACCTGGAGTTGGCAAATACTTTTTCCAAGTCTGTGGGCTGTCTCCCCACTCTCTTGATGGTTTCTTTGGCTTTGCAAAAGCTTGTCAGTGTAATGAGGTCCCACATGTCTATCTTATCTCTTGTGGCCCATGCATTTTGGGTATTGGTCAGGAATTGGATGCCAGTTCCAAATTGCATAAGGGTGTGTCCTGCATTTTCTAAGGCTCTTATGGTTTGAGGTTTTACTTCTACACTGTTGGTGGGAGTGTAAATAGTGTAACCTCTGTGGAAAGCAGTGTGGTGATTCCTAAAAGCTCTAAATATCAACCTCCCATATGACCCTGTAATCCCCCTACTGGGAATATGCCCTGAAGAGCTCAAATCACTCTATCAAAAAGATACCTGCACACAAATATTTATCACAGCATTGTTCACAATACCAAGAATCTGGAACCAATCATGCTGTCCATCAAAAGAGGACTGGATTAAAAAATGTGGTACATATACACAATGGAATACTACACAGCCATAAAAAAGAACAAAATCATGAATTTCGCAGCAACCTAGATGGAACTAGAATAAAAAATAGTAAAAGCACAGAAACAAAGATCTGAGAATCACATGTTCTCACTCACATAATGGACCTTGAGCATCTATCATAAACTATAAGAAAAGGACTGACAGTGGTGGGGAACTATGGGGGGGATAGGGAGGGAAAGGGAGGTGGGGCTAATGGTAGTTAATATCTGTCTGGGGATGGGAAGACACCCCTTATTAACAAGGGTATCTGAACAATGCACATATGTATACCTAACGCTTAACTGTACCCCACAATTTTATAATAAAATATATGTTTTAAAAAAAGAAGTTCTTCAAAATTAGTTGTTAAAGTTTGAGAAAATAAAATACTCTTAGGGCAAGAGTTCTCATTCTGTCTGCTTGTCTGAATTCTTACTTCACTAAATATTATGACTTGACAACTGATTTTTCTAATATTTAAATAAACACTAAAATCCAATTTATTCATCATTATATTTACTATAATATATACTATATATTATATTGGTTGTAACACAGTGTAAATATCAGCTTATTTATCTATAAAATAATATAATAATATAATAATATTGATAACCAAGAGTAAAATGAAACTCCATAACTTGTCGGTATTACTGGGACTAGTAAATATAGGTAACATTCATTAGAAATGTATAACACACCAGAGATTATGCTAAACATACTTTCATTTTAAAAATTTCATTATAAACATCCCTTGGGGGAGGCATAGTTATGCTTCTCATTTTAGATATCAGGAAATTGAGTCTTATTATAGTAAATTTACTTGCCAAAAATGTCACAGATAGAAAATGGCAGGACACAAGTACAATCATCCAGAAATGCTTTATTCCATGATCAGAAATTTGTACTAGACTCAGTATGTACACACACATACACACACACACACAAACACACACACACAAACACATACATGTAATGTGTATATAATTATTAAATAAGATTTCATTTTTGGATGTATGGTCAAATTTACTAGGATTTGTTTCATAAATATATTATACTTCTAAAATTGCTTTAGAACATAATTTTAAAATTGAACTCCCTGGTCCTAACATTTTTACCTGTGTATTATGAAAAAATTAGCTAACAATTAATATTTCTAAATTTATTCCCTTCTCCTATTTCTGGACTACACTTGTAGTTCCTGAGTACACTTATAGTTTCTAATATATATCCCCTGATTATTGAGATTTAACAGTGTTTCATGTCTTGTCTTCCACATTTGTCTCATTGCAATCACTTCCTTGGTGATCTCATTTATTATGTTCCTTAGCTTTTTTATATTCCAAAAAATATAAGGAAATTTCATACATATTTTGAGTCAGAAATTAACTTCTAATTGGGATCACATAATTGATTATTCTCCCTTCTTAAAACCATATTAAATATATTTAAGAAAATATACATTTAAAAAAACTTTGAGGGAAGAGTGAGACATATCAACACAATAACTAAAGTATTAGAAGAGAAAGCATCATATCACACATTACAAGAAAGAAAGAATCCCAATAGTAGGAAATAGTGCAGACATCCTGGAAATCACTAGGTCTCATAAACAGAAGTGAAGAAAATACCTACCAGTTAAATAGTAGGTTCAAATACTATTGTCCAAACTGTGGTTCAGGTTTGCATAACTCTCCTTCTGCCCTATATCACATTTATAATTGAGGTGTTTGCCACCAACCTGAAGCTGTAGAGTTAGCCCTGAAAGAAGACTTAGTTAGGTGTCTAAGGCTCCCTGAGTAAGAATTGATGCAATAAAGTAGAGATTATTATATCAATATTGCTGATCATAGCTGGGAGTAGAGGAGGTCTCACTTATTGTTTCTTAATCACTCAGAAAAGAAACATGCCAGTAGATGTGTCCAACCCACACAAGAAGCAAATATTTCAGTATAAATAAATATTGAAGAGAAAAATAAGTTACATCATTTAATTAAGTTGGTCTTTAGTTCAAAACTATAATGCAACAAACCAAGGATCTCAAGACAAATGAAAAAAAAAAATCAACAATAAAAGGAAGTGCATAAGTGCTAACGTTGCTGGTATTTTGAACTCCACTGTCAGTTTAAACCAGCAACCTTGTGTTTTTGTCCCACGACTGAAAAGATTAAGGAAGTTGGACACTAAAAGGATGAGTGAAAGAAGGAGTTTATTAAGCAATAAAGCTCTCTCCAGAGACGAGAGGGAGCCCAAGATGGTTTGCTCGGTACCAGGAACTTTTTTTATGTTTTTTATCTTATGTTTTCTTGGGACATTTCTCTCTTTTATGTCTCATTCATCCCTTGCTTCCTGAGACCTAATTCTTATTGCGCTTGCAGGTCCTTGACCAAAGTTATTCCATCTTGAATATTATCCATAAGTACAACAGAAAAACCCACTCAGGAAGGTTAAACCTCAATGCTAATGTTATGTTATTGATATTGTAATTAAGTTAGGACCTTTAGTTAAGGAACTGAGCCTGCATTTAAGCAACAAAATGTCCCTTTTAGCAGTACATTCTGGGTTGATAGGATGTTAACATTTTAAGCCAACAATCATATAATGGAGGTAAGTGCAGGGGTATTCCCAGAGGTGCTAAGTCTCCTTTAGACCTTCCCTCTCTGTCCGCCTAACCAGCTTCTATCTCCTCTCTCACTAACAGTAACATAAAGACTCAACCTAGAGGACACCCATAATTCAGAAAATAAAAGAGAACTTACAGACTATATATTTAATGTATTGTACACTAAAAGATAGAGATCTGTATAAGAAATAGCTTTATAATAAAAAATGACATTGCAAAAAAAAGTTTAAGAAAAAATTAACTAGAAAGTTTGTAAAAATGATTAAAAATCTCAAAATATGAATAAAATAAAATAAACACTGTAAGGTGATGATGGAATTAAAAGCTAGCAGGATAAGATGCAATAAAAATTGTGTACATGTTACATCAATCCACATAGACCAAAGTATATTTCATAAGAATATCAAAAAGGAAAAATAGAGGAAACAGAAGAAAAGGACCTATTAAGTAGATAGTATAACATTCCCCAAACCATAAACAACTGAAAAATGACATCAATTAAACGATACTGTTAAAGAAGAGGATTCTAAAGAAGACAGTGCAGTAGAAAATAGCAAAAATGAGTCTCCCCATATACATAACAATTGCTCTGGCAGACTTCAACATTACCTCCTTAAAAATTCTGGAGTTTATTGAAAGCTTGCAACATCCATGGGAAGTATTAGATAGTAAATTAAAGATAATTTTGGTTATTTTCATTTTTAACACCGTACCAGTAACCAATTTCTCACTCAAAACCCTGTAGTAGGCAGTGCACATGAGTTCCTGGAGAAACATATACACATGTTATTGAAACCAAGATGGACAAAAAAGCACTCTATTCTCCAAATATCCAAAGTCTTTGATTAGATCTCTAATTGTTGTTTTTAATATCAGAGTTGTAGTCAAAGAAGTGGTTGTCGTTGTTGCTATGTCTCCCTTAATTGTTGCAAGCCCCTCTATATTAGCTTATATGATTATTTGACTTACAGGGAATTTAAAGTGTCAGCACACAGTTTAATTCCTCTGTTTCTTTCTATTCCCTTTGTAGGAGCAAGCACTGAAAACCAAAACATCCAAAACAGCTGAAAATAAAGGGATAATTTTAAAAAGTGGGTGTGCATGCCCAAATAAAGTCATAGGCTCAGAAAAGGACCAAGAAGATCTTAAATTTATACCTCAGGCCTATTCTTGTCACAGAGATGTCTTATAACAACTCTTAAAAATAACAGAAACAGTACACAAAATAACAAACTTGGGGGGAGAGGGAGAATCTGATTTTCAGAATACTGCATTATCAGATTCATATGCCTACTTTAATAATAATAATAATAATAATAATAATAATAAGGCTTACAAAGAAACAGGAAAGTATGATCCAGTCAAAGGAAAAAAACAAAGAAAAACTGGAAAAAAAACTTGATGGATGATCTACTAGACAAGTATCCTCAAAGAAGTAAAGGAAGATGTGGAGAAGGTCAATAAAATGATGCATTGACAAAATGGAAGCATTAATAAAAAAATAAACAAACAAAAAAAATCTAAAAAGAAATTCTAAAACCAAAAGTCATAATAACTGTAAAGAGATTCACTAGAGGTATTCAAAAGCAGACTTGAAAAGAAAGAATCCACAAAATTGAAAATAGGGCAATGAAAATTATTGAGTCTGAAAAACAGAAAGTAAATTTTAAAAAAAAGGAAGAAGAAAAATGGCATTCTGACTGGAGTTTTAATTTGCATTTCTTTGATGATTAGTGACGCTGAGCATTTTTGCATGTATCTGTTGGATGCTCATATGTCTTCTTTTGAGAAGTGTCTATTCACATCTTTTGCCCATTTTTAAATAGGACTGCCTGTTTTTTTTTTCTTTTTGGCACGTTTGAGTTCCTTTCAGATCCTAGATGTTAGGCCTTTGTCAGATATACAGTTGATAAATATTTTTTTCCCATTCTGTAAACTGTCTACCTACTCTCTTATTGGCTTCTTTTGCTTTACAAAAGCTTTTCAATTTGATGAGGTCTCATTTATCAGATACTAGGAAACCTGTGGGACACCATGAAGCAGACTAATACATACATTATGGAAGTTGCAGAAAGAGAACAGAAAAGAGGGCAGAGGGATATTTGAAAAAAATGGCTAAAAGGCTTAAAAATTTAATGAAAGACATGAATATATACACCCAAGAAGTTTTCTAAACTCTGAGATGAATTAAAAGAGATTCATATCAATACATATTATAATTAAAAGTACAAAAGACAAACACAAAAAGAACATCATGAAAATAGTAAAAGAGAAGGAACTTATGATATACAAATTATTCCTCATTAGGCAATCAGCAGATCTCCTATAAGAAACTTTGCAGGACAGGAGATAATGGGTCAATATATTTAAAGTGCTAACACAAATAAATAAGCAAAAAACCTAACCAAAAATCTTGTATCTGGCAAAACTGTGTTTCAAAAGGGAAGAAGAAATTAAAACACTGCCAAATAACAAAAGTTGAAGGAGTTGATCATCACTAGACCTGCCCTGCAAGAAATGCTTAAGAGAGTATTGCAAAGTGAAATGATAGGACTCTAGACAGTAACTGCAAGTCATATGAAGAATTAGAGATCTCAATAAAGGTAAATACACAACAATTAAAAATCTAATATTATTTGAACATCAGTTTGTAATTCTACTTTTTGTTTTCTGCATAATTTAAGAGACTAATATACATTTAAAGAATTAGTCAAATTAGTCTAAATGTTAATATTACTATAATTAGTATTTGTAACTCCATATTTTGATTTTCACTTAAGAGACTAATGCAATTTTAACAAAACTACTATTAGTTTATGTTTTTAAATATAATGTATGAATATGTATTTTATGATATAAATAATTGCAAGGGGTGAAGATGGAGCTGTAAAGAAGCAGAATTTTGTAAGTTATTGAAGTTAAGCTGTATAAATTCAAGTTAGAGTGTTATAACTTTAGTGTATTAAATGTAATCCCCATGGTAAACACACACAAAAGATAGCTGTAGTATATGCACAAAAGGAAAAAGTAAGAGTTCAAATGTTTCAATACCAAAAAATTAGCTAAACACAAAAGACGACACGAAATGAGGAAGAAAAAGCAAAGAAGTGCAAAAAAACTAATAGCAAAATAACAGAAGTCCCTTCTTTCATTAATTACTTTAAAGCAAATAAGTTAAACTATCCAATTAAAAGACAAAGATTGGCACAATGGATAAAAACACATGATCCAATGCTATACTTTTGGAACTATAAAAAACTTTTTTTTTTTAAACAAACTTACTTTAGATTCAAAACAACAAAAGGTTGATAGTGAAAAGATGGAAAATGCTCTGCCAAGCAAATTGTATACAAAATAAATCGGAGATAGCCATGCTAATATCAGGCAAAATATCCTTTAAATTGAAAAAATACACAGAAGCAAAGAAGAACTTTATATATTAACAAAAGTTTTTAGTACAGCAAGAAGATATAATATTTATAAACATTTACATTTTGTCAACATATGTAAAACAAAAAGTAACAGAACTGAAGAAGAGATGGTTCCATGATAACAGAGATTTCAATTTTTGCCCCAATAGTGAGTAAAATATATAGATAAAAGAAATTTTTTTTTAAAAAAGAAGACAAACAATACAGTAAACCAAATATGTAAAATGGTATTAGATGGAACATGCTACCTCAGAGCAACAACAGAGGTTTTTAGTACACATAGAACATTTACTAGGTAGAACATGTTAGATTACAAATCAAATATCAATCCATTTTAAAAGAATTCTACAATAAAAAATATATTTTCTAACTACATCAGATTGAAGTTAAAAATCAGTATCAGAAGTAAACTGAAAAATGTACAAATTTGTGTAAACCAGACAAGGCACTATTAAACCATCAATGTATCAAAGCATAAATCACAAGGGAAGTTATAAAATACTTAAAGTAGAATGGAAACAAAACCACAACATACTAAAACATATGAGATGCTTGCTAAGGGGAAACATAACTAAAAATTCTTACATTAATAAACAAAAAAGATCTATAATCAACAACCTAATTAGATAATTTAAATGACTAGAAAAAGAAGAACAAACTAAGCCCAACGTTAACAGAAGGGAAAAAATAATAAAGATTAGAGAAGAGATAAACAAAATTGAGAATTAAAAAAAAAAAATGAATAAAACAAAAAGTTAGTTCTCATTTTGATTTATTGTAGAGATGAGGTCTCGCTAAGTTGCCCAGGCGGGTCTCGAACCTGCGGGCTCAGGCAATCCACTCACCTCAGCCTCCCAAATGTGCAGGATTACAGGCTGAGCCAGCGAGCCCAGCTATTCATCTTATACATAAAGTTTTTAACCAAAATTTCCCCATTTCCTTTTCCCCTGACCCACAATAAACATCCCTCTATTGTTTTTTCTTATGATTTACCTTTTACAATTCCATATATAATCATGGAGAATTTATCTTTCTATGTCTGGCTTATTTTATTTAGCATAGTTTTCTCCAGTTTTACCCAAGGATCACAAATGACCTGTGTTTCTTCTTTTTAAAGGCTGAATAATATTTTCTTATATGCATATTTATATCTAGATGTGTCCCATTTTCTATATCCATTTATCCATTGATAGACAATTAGGTTGCTTCCACATCTTGGCTATTGCAAATAATACTAATATGAAGAAGACAGTGTAGATATCAGCTTGAGATATCAATTTTATTTCTATTAGATACATACCCAGAGGTGGCATTGTTGAATCATACAGTCATTCTATTTTTAAATTATACTATTTTCCACAATGGTTGTACCAGTGTACATCCTACCAACAATGTACAAGGGTTCCTTTGTTTACTGAAATATTTTTGTGTTCCTGTCATGGTGTCATGTTTCCTGTGTGTTTGTGTCTGTGCATGTGTGTTCTTTGTTTTATGTTGCTGTCTTTACATGTGAAGAAGAGTCATCACCTTCTCTACTCTTTTTGATGTCTTCAGGATAAAAATGCCTTCACTATTCTGGTTAGGGATTCTGAGGTTCTCTCAAACCTTTTCTTATAGATGTGCTCAATCTGTAATTTGTGTTGCCATCCTCTGGTGAAATACTTAAACTTTGTTTTCTCTCAATTCCTTAATTCTAGGTCATATGCTGAGGATGTCTCATTTGTTTTCCATTTCCTTTTGTTTTCAGTGTCCCAAAATGCTCAAGTTTCTGTACCTTTTCTCTGTCCCACAGACCTGAACCAGCTCTGTATGAGATGTTTATTCTTCATTTAATGTGGGCACACTGAGAAAACCAGCCTGGTTGGGTGCTGGTGAGGCACATTGTGTGTATGGGGTGCCCATTGCTTAGTTTCAGGCAGTCTACAGATAACATATCTCTGGTAGCTCATGGGCACGGCTCCCTGATGAAGGATGTAGGGTGGTTAGTAGGGTGTATGGCCTCTTTTCTCTGCCCCAGCATCTCTAAACTGAGCTATTTAGCTCTGCCAATGGCCACAGTATTCTGCCTATAGCACAAAGCTATAGACCTTTTGGAGAGCTTTGCACACAGCTAGGGAAACTAGGTGCTCACCCACTAATTTCTCACTTTTTCCTATGGGCAATACCCATAGGAAAAAAATATTAATATATGGGGATCGCTCTTAGCAATGAGCAGTGCTGCCTTGTGCTTCACTTTAAATGGGTAAAATGAAGTTGTTCTTACCTTCTTTAATGCATCTATTGTCAAATGTTTTCTTCAACCATGTGCTAAACTTCTTTGGTGGATGCCTGGAGTCCCACAAAGATAACTGATGCTTCTTCAAGGGGGTTGGTGGTAGAAAACTCCTATTTCACCATCTTAATGATATCCCAGTCACTCAATATTTTAAAAATTGGAGTGCATTAAAAAAAAAAAAAACTAGTAACATTGGAGTGATGTTCAGCCAGAACACAATGGCAGTATAGGTATTCTTTTTCATTTTTCAGTACCTACAAAGTACACATTGATGAATATTGTCAATATCACTTATGGGCATAAACAGAATATTGAAAACTCTGCTGGTAAGCACCAGAAAAAATTAATGAATAATATAAAGATGATATGTGAAGAGGAAGATTTGGGTAGAGGACAGAATAAGAGATGTCTGGTAGATCTCCCTGATTGCCCTGTGCCTAGCAATATATCCACTTGAATTGACCATTTGCCATTCTATGCCTATAATGTAATCATTATGACAACAAGAGGAAGGTACAACAGTTAGGTTGGGAAATAGATTCAGGTAGAGTATTTCAAAAGCCTATATTGATAATTCAGAATACACATCGCTTGATGATTTTTCACTTTGTTTCTTTCATTTCTAGATTTAATAGGAACAGCTATGCATACTGAAATGTGGACAATATCCATGACTATTAACATTTGGCAATGGCCAAATCCTTTGTATACAATAATCTACCAGG
The DNA here is from genome assembly GCA_027257055.1 of Cephalopachus bancanus. Taxonomy (NCBI): domain Eukaryota; kingdom Metazoa; phylum Chordata; class Mammalia; order Primates; family Tarsiidae; genus Cephalopachus; species Cephalopachus bancanus. The sequence goes on along the minus strand of JAPVLO010000024.1, from coordinate 13,358,374 downwards.
GGCTAGTTTTATATTTTCTTAGGGAAAAAAATGGAGTAAACTGGTTTTCAGTAAGTTTCTGCAATACACACTTATGATGTAAACTAAAATCAGCAACATATTAACAAAGGGTATACATTGTCAATGTTTTCATATTTCTTTACACATATAACTCTTGGGGTGGGAGTAAGTTTCTCATTCCTCATGTGTTTGCATTTAGTCATTGAATCACTTAAGTTAATTTGTCTCACTGTATTTATTTATTTATTTATTTATTTATTTATTTATTTATTTATGCTGACTACATGACTAGATGTGAATCCCAAACATTGTAACAGAAAATAATTAAATAAGAATTTTGTGAAGGCCTATCACATGCATTAATACTAATAACTCATATAAGCTCTGTCAAAAGAATGAAACATTCACAAAGTGTTCTTGAAATTCTTGATCTATGAAAATGCTTTCTTTGGTAAGTGGGGGTTAGAAAAATATGTAGACACTAGATGAATTATCAGGTGGCACACATTAAAATATACAACACTGACAAAATTGATTTGAAATGGGCTACTAAGTTTTGAAGAGTCCAATTCATACTTCACATTGAAAAGCCTTTATAGGTGTGAAGTTGAAGGAAGTTCAGATAGATTATTTATCAAATTATCCAACTTTAAATTGATCTATTTGAAAATTATACAAGAAAAAAAACTGTCATTTCCATAATTAGGTAAATTTGAAATTATAAATGACCTAATGATAAAAAATATTTGAAGTTCAAATAGAAGACAAAAATAAAATGACATAAATATATCTCCTCTTGTCACAAGTACGACTAAAACTTTTTACTCATTTGGAATAGATTTAACGTTTTTGAAACTGGTAAGCTAGGGATAATTACTTCAGTAAAAACTAAAATTGTGCAATTCAGCAGCCTACAGTATTTTTTTCCCCTTCTTCCTCTCCTCCTGCTCCTCCTCCTCATCTTCCTCTTCTTCTTCCTGTTTCTTCAATATGAGTGTCTGCAAAATCTGCAAAGTGTTATATGATACTATGGGTAATGTTATGTGGCAGAGGAAACAATAAAGGTAAAATAATACCCTTACTCTTTGATCCTTGTAATTCTTATATTCCTTAGACAGTCAATGCAAAATGTTAAAGGAAATTAAAACTACCAAACCACATGTAAATAAAATAAAAGAAATTGACACAAACACACATAGTAAACTCACACACAGATCAAGTATGTGATTTATATTATTACAACTAATTAAAAAGCTGTTTAGTACACCTTACTGCATCATAATCGTAGTTAAAGTGTATAATACCTTTTCTTGCATCATGGTTATATTATGTGTCACTGATAATATACATATTTGCTAAATATTCAAGAAGAAGATAAATTCAAGAATAAAATAAATAGGCTATTTTTTCAAGTACAGCTGTTGTTTTTTCTTTCAAAAACAGTCTGAATACATTGTTTGTGAAAGGTGCAGGAAGCGACCAGAGGGGCGGCTCCCAAAATGGCGCCAACACACAGAACACCAAAGGCCCTCGGTCCTGGCCTCTGCAAGCACAATTTCCACCACCACCCCCCCCCCCCCCCGCACACGCCAATTTCAAACCTCCCGCCCCTCAACTTCCCAAGCTGAGTCAATTTCAAGCTTTCCCCTGCGTGCCAATTTCAAACTTGCAAGCCTCCAATCAGCAGCCAGCCTTGTTATGCGTCCAATAGGACCATAACATGGCATTGGCCCCACCCTACTCCCATGCAGCTCCTCCAATAGGAGCATAGCACGGCCCCTTCCAGCCCTGTCAGGCTGATAAATACAGCCCTCTCCCTGCAACTCTCTCTCTCCATCTCTCTTTCTCTCTCTCTCTCTCTGTTGCTCTCTCTCTCCCTGCCTCTCTCCCACTTCCTCTCTCTCTCTTTCTCTCTTTTCTTTTTTCCCATTGCAGATCCCCTCTGTAACAACCCTTTTAATAAATCTCTTGGTCCTGGCCGAGTGTGGAGTCATTACTGGTGCCAAACTTCTTACATTGGTGCTCTCCTGCCCTCGTGCGGGTCTAACCCCGTAGGCGGGACCCCCGACCCAGCACTGGTGGTCGCTCCAGCCCTCCCGGACCTTCCCCACCATTTTGAACATGACCTACATTCACCAGTGACCATTGGATAGGTGAGTTCCCCAGACACGGAAGCCTGAAACTTACTCGGGATCACCGGGGGGAACTGGCCGTTGATCGTCCGGCAGCCCCTCCAGCCCCAGGGCCAGGGGGAATGCACCCCGCCTCGGCCTTCATGGCCACAGCAGACCCTGAAGGCTTCCTTTTCTCCCTTTCTCTTATCAAGCCACAGCTGCAGGTTCTTTCCTCCTCCTTATCTCTCTCACACCTTCCCACGGCTGCCAGGCTGCAGCAGGCCCCAGGGGTCCCACGTCTGTTAGCCCATAGCGGATCTTACCTGACCCCCCCCAAGGAATCCCACGGCTGTTGGGCTGCAGCGGGCCCCAGGGGTCCCAAATCCGCTGGCCCACAGCGGATTTCGAAGGACTCCCATATCTGTCGGGTAACAGGAAGCCTCAGAGGCTCCATGTTTGTTGCCCCACAGTAAGCTCTATTCGACTGGCAGGAATCTCTAACCCGCTCCCACCCGCCGCCTGGTCAAGTTCTTTCAGTCTGATCCAAAAATCCTCACGCTAGGTACCTTGACCCCCTCCGTTCTCCAGGAGGACCCTGGTTGTGCCAAACCCCTGTGACGACAGGCTTTGCCACAACCACACTTTTCGGACAGCCGACTCTTTGGGGGATGCCCTGTATAGTCCACCTGTCTGGTCATGTGAGGCTCGTCATCCCTGCCAGCCAATTCTCCTCTTAAATACCTTTTAAGCAATCTCTCCACGCTTTCTCTTTCTCCTGATATAAAACCCAAATGCCTGATTTGCTTTTGCACAAAAGATTGGCCAACATACCCCTTAGACAACCAAAATCAGTGGCCCCCCCAGGGGTCCCTCAATCCTGATATTATTCGAGACTTATATAATTTCTGTGAGCGTTCAAAATGGTGGGTAGAGATTCCCTATATTCAGTCCTTTTCTCTCCTCTATGAACATCCTTGCTTGTGTCTCAATTGCAATCCCTCTGATCTCTACCCTCCACTCATGCTAGCATCTGTCACCTCTTCTACAACTTCTCCTTCTCCCACTGTTCTACACACACTTCAGCCTCCTCTCCAAAATTCCCCTCCCCCCACTGCAGACACTGTAAGTCCCAGTTCCGCTACCTCCTCCTCCATCTCAGATTTTGACCCTGAAGACGAGCCCCCCCTTACAGGCAGCCTCAACAGCCTCAGGCTCCCCTGCCCCCACCCTCCTCTACTCCAGCAGCTCAATCCCTATATCCTCCCCTTCCAATCGTTCCCCAGTGTAGCCCTCCGGTAACCCGAACCAAGGCAGCACTGGTCGTCCTAGCAGTTTACTAATATTGATTTAAACTCTATAAAGGGACAAACTCTTTTGGCTATATATTTTATCTCCCAGTCAGCACTGGGTATTAGGCGCAAACTCCAAAAATTAAAAAAGGGCCCACAAACCCCTCAATTAGAGCTATTGGACATGGCCTCTAAAATCTTTAACAACAAAAAAGAGGAAAGAATACAGGACCACCAACATAAGCAGAAAGCACTTCAGCTTTTATCTACCACTTAGCAGAAAAAGCCACCAATGATAATCTTCCACCCCAGATGGTCAATAGCAGAAGGTGTACACAGCCCCCTTCCCAGGTTTGTTTCCGATGTCGTCAAAATGGGCATATGGCCAAAGACTGTCAAGCCCTGCCCACCAGCAAAACCCTGTCCCAAATGCAAACAGTATGGACATTGGTCTCATGGTTGCCTCGTTTGCCTAGCTGGAGGAGAGCACATGGCCCAGAGGCTTGCTGCAATTAAGGGATATCAGGCATCTTACATGATCCCGAAAGGGGATCTCTTGACCTTGCTCCAGTCAGATTGACTCACCCCTAACTTGGTAGCCCCAATGTCTTTGGAACAAACCATTAAACTAACCGAGCCTAGGGTGGAAATATCAGTAGCTGGCAGGGTTATATCATTTGTTATTAATACTGGGGCTACATGCTCAGCTCTACTTAAATTTCCTGGTTCACTCCTTCCTTCACCCCTTTTGGTTGTGGGGGTACAGGGCATTATATCCAGTCCCCTCACTACGCCATTACTTCCATGTATTCTGGGAAATAAAATATTTCAATGCTCTCTCCTTATTATGCCAACGTGTCCAGCTCCATTATTAAAAGGGGACATTATGACAAAAATTAAAACTCATATTATTCTTTACCCTGAGCCATCACCACTGTGCTTTTTGGGTGCCTTTTGTATAGCTTTAAATTTCCCTAATAGTTCCACGTTGGATCCTATCTAAGCCCTTCCACTGCATATAAACTTATTGCTTTGGTTAAAACTCTAAGGTTAGGAAAAATGTAAAGAAAGTTGTTAGTGTAAGGAATGTTTTTAGTAAAATAGGATAAAGAAAAGATAAATAATTGTATAGGAAAGAATATTGTATGGTACATTTTTGTTCTATAATAGAATGGCTGGCTGAAGAGAGTATAGAACAAAAATAGAAGGTTTAAGCATGTCAAAAAATGGTATGAGCATGTTGAAAAATGGTATAAGTATGTCAAAAATGGTAGGTGAAAGTTTGTAAAAAAAAGGTAAGGGAAATTCTGCAAACACTCAAGGCTACAAAAAAAGGGTTCATAATTTTGTTCTTTATGTCTGCGTAATATTCCATCATGTATATACACCACATTCTTTATCCAGTCTTCTTTCAGTGGACAACACAGTTAGTTCTACACATACATGTTTATTGCAGCATTATTCACAATAGCACAAATGGCAGTACCATTCATAAAAAATCTTACCACCCCCTGCACACAAAATCCTACTGTTCATTTCCCCCCACCATCAGAAATTCCGCTGTTCACAGCTTCAACTCAACCATCACTTGTCAATGTTATCTGTGCCCCACCTGGCTTCTTCTGGTGCTGTCCCTACATATCACTTAACCTTTCTTTTAGATATGCTCTCTTCCAGGTTTTCTGTCTACCTCCACAGCCTGCTCCAGGACAGCTGGTTACTACCATCCTTGTGCTCGTTAGAAGACTGGTCAGAACAAGTCGCTGTTCTACACTTACAAGGAACCTTCATGGAACTCTCACCTACACCTTCAGTGCCTACCTTTGGGCCCTGCTCTGGCTGGTTCTGCACCCTTCCACCACCTTATCCCCACAATGCCCCCGACCAGCAGGAAGTAGCCAGAAAGAGTAATGACACCCCTCCCCATAAAAAACAGAAAAGGTGGGAATGAAAGGTGCAGGAAGTGACCAGAGGGGCAGCTCCCAAAATGGCGCTGACACACAGAACAGCAAAGGCCCTTGGTCCCGGCCTATGCAAGCACAATTCCCCATGCATGCCAATTTCAAGCTTTCTCAACTTCCCACGCGTGCGTCAATTTCAAGCTTTCCCCCCGCGTGCCAATTTCAAACTTGCAAGCCTCCAATCAGTAGCCAGCCTTGTTATGCGTCCAATAGAACCATAACACGGCATTGGACCCACTCTACTCCCATGCAGCTCCTCCAATAGGAGCATAGCACGGCCCCTTCCGGGCCCTGTCAGGCTGATAAATACAGCCCTCTCCCCGCAACTCTCTCTCTCCATCTCTCTCTCTCTCTCTCTGTTGCTCTCTCCCTCTCTGCAGCTCTCTCCCTGCCTCTCTCCCACTTCCTCCCTCTTTCTTACTCTCTCTTTCTCTCTTTTCTTTTTTCCCATTGCAGATCCCCTCTGTAACAACCCTTTTAATAAATCTCTTGGTCCTGGCCGGGTGTGGAGTCATTACTGGCACCAAACTTCTTACAGTTTGCTTTCTGATTTTATGTATAGGATAGTTACTTTTTCTTAGATACAGCGTCAATTTTTCTGCAATCATTTCTATCATCTATATGATTCTGGCAAAATACAGTCAAGTTGCGAAACAAACAAAAATTAATTAGTCTAGCTTCCCCAAATTATAGAAATAATTTTGCTTTCATATTAAGGTGATTTGAGTGATCTGAAATGTGGTTAATTTGATTTCAAATGTGGGTTTTGACCAAAGTAACTAGAGTGATTACTCATGAGATAGAAAGTGTGAAAGGGAGCACTAAATTTAAAATTCACTGAGATGTTAAAACATTCATCAAATGTCATCACTTATATGTCATTAAATAGCCAGAATTATTCAGTGAGAACATAATCAATATTTTCAATGATTACATTCTCTCTTCTTGAATGTACAAGCCTAGGTTTCCTAATTCATTGGTTATCAACAAACTAATTCATTGGTTATCAAAAAACACAAGAGAATAGAAAATGACTGTTCTGCCTCACAGTTAAATCCTCTTACAAAAGGATTCTGAGCCTGTGTATAATGTCAGTGAGTAAAATGATTCTCTCTTTTTTAAAAAAAGACTTCACGTATAAAGTTTTTTGCCCAATTTTGGATTTGTGTTTTTCTTTTAATTCTGTTGTATGTCCTCAAAGTTTCCTTTAATTGATATTAGAACCTTCTGATAATTTTTATCTACTATTAATTTCAAACAGTTTCTATTTTCAGACTAGAGGAATAAACAAGCACATTTCAGAAATTTAGAAGAATCCTAATTTTTCAGTCTTGAAGCATCTATAATCTAATTACATTCATATATCAGCATTAACAAAATAAATAAAAATAGAATAATCGTGGGAAAATTAAAATAATATGCAAATAAAATAATTAGAAAATTGATATAGTTTCCCTGTTCATTTGGTGAAGATATTTGCCCTGAGAGGTTGCCAGAAAATATTTTTCCAACATTCTGAAACATATTTTAAAAATGTGGCTAATATATGCCAGTATCTACAAGTTTACAACAAAACTGCTTATGACATTAAAAACTAGTGTCATGAAATTATTTCATAATGATTCATTTTAAAGTAAAGAATTAAAATCTACTTCTTACTTTCTATTTTCTCAATACCTTTAGTTAATAATCCACCAAACACATGGTTATTATGTCTGGTCCACCACACTCCTCTACCCTTTATTTTCCACTCCACTGTCCCTGGGCAGACTTTCCTATTCCACTATGCTGAGCATGTCTCATAGACACTTTCTCTCACAATGCATAATCCGGATTGTGTCATGTCAGAGAGGAAGAAGTGCTTTGGTCACATTTAACACTTGATTCCCTGCTTAATGGAAGCTATTTTGATAATTTTTTTCTTTGTATTTTTAAGACCTTACGTTGATAGTTGTAACATGTCTCATAACTTCATAGGATACTAGGATTCAGATATAAAAAGATGGCATTTAATTTATAGATTATATATTAGAAATATCATAGATAAAATATATATTTCTCAAAATTATTTACTTCACTTAAATATTGCTTTCTTTAGTGACTGTTTTGATAAATGCAGTTAGATTTTAGACATATTGTAAATTCACAGTTGATGAAATTTAGTCTTAGAAATGTATTTAAGTATCAACAAAGTCAATCTGCTCATTTTATAGATAGGAAAACAAAGTTCCAGATATACCAAAAGCAATAAATCATATAAAATAACATAACCAGGCCTAGAATTATTACTCATTCCTGCCAAATAGCCATGTGAAGTAATATACAGTGTAAATTCTGAGGATGGCTGATCTCAGGATTAAAAAAAGTTTTCTTATTGACCTGTGTTTTCATTAAAATATTTTGAATATCTTTACTGATAAAAGCAAATACATTGTTGGATAATTGCAACAGTATGTAGATGTCTATGTGATTTTTGCATCTATCCAAAGATCTTCAAAATGTGTGCTAAATTCTGGTTTCAGTAAAATGTCTATAGTGACTGCTATTAAAATTGTATTCAATATTTAAAAGTGTTTCGATAATATAATATAAAGAATTGCTTGGATTACAGTCTCTCTCTCTCTCTCTCTCTCCATATATATATATATATATATATATATATATATATATATATATATATACACATACACACACATACATACATACACATACACACGTACATACACCCACACACCTCTCACACAAACATATCTAAGATGAGAGGATGTGAGAAGGAGATTGAGAGAGAAAGAAAAGAAAAAGCTGAAATTAATTCTGATTAAAATATTTTATATAACAAAATATTTTCTGATAGCCTTTGTTTTACATGTATGGATTGTACCAATAAAAAGACCAATTATCTAATTACACAGATTTTTTATGTATAACAAAGAATCTGTGGCTCACACTAAACATCTACAAGACATTACCTTTAACTTAATTCTAGACCCAGCTTTCTGACCAATTTGTGGTGTGACCATGAGCATGCAACATTGATAAATCTCCTTTATTAAATGTAAATACAAGGACTTTCTATAACATGAATAGACATTAGGGGGTTTTTTCTATCTAAATGCATCCAACTTGCAGTTTTATTTTATTTTATTTTAAAGTTGTGGGGTACAAGCCAGGATTGTGTACATAAGATGAAGTTTGGGACCTCCCATTTAGCCTCACTTTGCCTGGATTGTGATCAAGTACCCTTACTGATGTTATGTGCCCCCCACCCCCGGCAGTGTCCCACAACTGCCAATTTTTTTGTAGTATTATGATAGGTGTTCAGGGTCTACTTATAAGTGAGAACATGTGGCACTCAGTTCTTTGCTTCTGTGATAGATCACTGAGTATGACAGACTCTAAATCCATCCAAGTTGTTGTTAGATCCATAATTTTGTCCTTCTTTATGACTGCATAATATTCTATGGTCTACATGTACATTTTTTTTTTATCCCGTCCAGTTTTGATGGGCAGCACAGTTGGTTCCATGCTTTTGCTATTGTGAATAGTGCTGCAAAAAACATGCATATACAGGTATCGTTTTTGTAGAATGATTTGAGTTTCTCACAGTATATTCCCAGAAGGGGGTTTGCTGAATCATATAGAAGATCGATTTCTAGTTCTTTTAGAAATCACCACATTGTTTTCCATAGAGGTTGAATTAGTTTGCATTTCCACTAACAGTGTAAAAGCATTCCCTTTTCTCCACATCCTCACCAGCATCTGTTTTTTTGTTTGTCTGTTTGTTTGTTTGTTTGTTTTGTTTTTTATTAATGATAGCAATTCTTACTGGAATTAGGTGGTATCTCTATGTGGTTTTGATTTGCATTTCTCTGATGATTAATGAGGCTTAGATTTTTTTCATGTGTATGTTTGCTGCATGTATGTCTTCTTTTGAGAAGTGTCTGTTCATGTCTTTTGCCCATTTTTTAGATGGTGCTTTTTGTTGTTGTTGTTTTCCTTTTGGTACATTTGAGTTGATTTTAGATCCTGGATGTTAGAACTTTGCCAGATATACAGTTGTTGAATATCTTTTCACATTCTGTTGGCTGTCTCTCCCCTCTCTTGATAGTTTCTTTTGCTTTGCAGAAGCTTTTCAATTTGATGAGATCCCACTTGTCTATCTTATCTCTTATAGCATATGCACAGGGGTTTTGATCAGGAATTGGTTGCCTATTCCAATTTCCATAAGGGTGTGTCTTGAGTTTCCTAAGATTCTTATAGTTTGAATCTTTACATTTAGGTATTTGATCCATTTGGAGACGATTTTTGTGTATGGTGATAGGTAGGGTTCCTGTTTTATCCCTCTGCATGTGGTCAGACAGTTTTCCCAGCACCACTTTACTGAATACCTTCTCCTCTCCCCAGTGATTGTTAGTAGGCGCTTTGTTGAAGATGAGTTGGTTGAGAAATTGAGGTTTTGATTCTGCAATCTCTATCCTGCCCCATGGGTCTATTCTTGCACCAATACCAGGGTGTTTTGATTATTGTAGCCTTATAATAAAGTTGAAAGTGCAGGAGCGTGATATATCCTATATTGTTTCTTTTGTTGAGGATTTTTTTTTTTTTTTTTGCTATTTTGGATAGTTTTTGTTTCAATATGAATTTCCTTATAGTTGTTTCCAGGCCTAACAAGAATGATGATGTTAATTTAATTTGTATTGCATTGAATCCGTAGATTGCATTGAGTTTGTGAATATCTTAACAATGGAGGGATAAGTGATCTCTACTTTGTTATTGAAAGCAAAAAAAGATGATAGACATATCATATTTTGCTATTGTTCTAATATATATATATATATACTCTTTTCTCATTGTTAAAAAACTTTTCTATTTTGATTCAGTGGGTACAAGGGCAGGTTTGCTACATATAAATATCAGTTGATGGTAAAGCTTGGGATTCTGTTACATCTGTCATCCAGATGGTGGACATGGTAACCATTGGGTAATTTTCAGCCCTTACATTTCTTACTCTATTACTCCCTTTAAAAATGTCCTGGTGTTTGTTGTTCCCACCTTTGTGTTTATGACTGTAAAGTGTTTAGCTCTATTAGCTAAGTCTGCTTCTGTAATAAGTTGCTCAGGGTGATGTTCTCTAACATCATGCATGTTGCTGCAAAGGATCATGATTTATTATTTTTTAAGGCTGCATAGTATTCAGTGGTGTATATGTACCACATTTTCACTATCCATTCTGTCATTGATGGTTACTTGGGTTGTTTCCATGCTTTTGCTGTTGTGGATAGTGCTGTGATAAACATGTGTATGCAGGTGTCTTTTTTGATAGAGTGATTTGTGCTCCCCTGGGTATGTATGCAGTAGGGGGATCACTGGATTCAGTCATACTCTATTTTTAGTTATCTGAGAAATCTCTAAACTGTTTGCCACAGGGGTATAACTAGCTTACATTCCCATCAACAGTGTAGGAGTATTCCCTTTTCTTGGCATTCTACTAGATCTAAATTACATTTCAAAAGCTTATTTTGATTCTTTCTGTTTCTCTCTTTTTTTTTTTGAATTGGAGTCTCACTCCATCACCCAGGCTGGAGTGCAGTAGAATGCTCATGGCCACCGTAGCATTGACCTGCTGGGCTCCAGCAATCCATCCACCTCAGCCTTCCAAGTAATTGGAACTACAATCATGCACTACCACACCCAGATAATTTTCGATTTACTGTAGAGATGAGGTCTCACCAAGGTTCACGGGCTGGTCTCAAACACACAGGTTCAGGCAATCCACTCACCTCAGCCTCCCAAAGTGCTGGGATTATAGACTGAGCCACCAAGCATGGCCTTGAGAGCTTATTTTCACTAACAGATTTCATTAAGTTTGACTCATTCATTCAATAAATATTATATTATGTTATATTTTATATTTCAAACTCTAGGACTCATCATTTTCACTTCTATGCTTATAACTTCCATATATCTGTCATGGCCCTCCCAATTTAAATTATATGCCATACTCAAATTTATTTTAAAATCATAAATTCCTTGACACTTCTTTGAAATATGAAACAGAACTTTTGTCTGTCAGCTTACTTGTCCTATAAAGCAAGAAATGAGGGTTCAACAGACAGAAGAGTAGTAATGGGAAGGACTTACCTAATTTTGTGTCCAAATATTTCAAGTGTAATTTAAAAGAAGTTGTGCTCCCAGCAGATTGTTTATTCCATACAATCTACATTGAATTTGCTAATATTTCCTTCATTTTTTAGCCTCCGTCCAAGTATTTTACTTCAATTTAAAATACTTAAAAATCACTTTGTCTTGAAAATCACTTTGAATTATTGAAAGGTTTTGAAAATCTTAGTTATTTTCTTTGTTCTTAATTGCTTGAAATGCAAGGAAATTAGCCAAAGGAATTTTTTTTTTTTTTGCTTAATTTTGGAGAAGATTATCTTCCCATTTAGAGTTCTTTGTAGACTTTATGGCATTTTAGCTTACTTATATAATTGTATTTATGAACATCAAACACTCAAGTGGCGATTTAGACCATGCCAAATTAACAGACTACAATGCAAGAAAAAAATATTCCAGGTGCTTCAGAGAAAAAGTATATGCATATGTATATATGCATGGACACATATACACACATATACATGTTCAAATATACATTTGCCATATAAAACTATATATATATATATATACACATGAATATATGGCATATAAAATCAGAATTATTAGTGTATTTTTAAAAGCTTCTTTTCAGAAGGCAATGGACTTTGCATTATGCTTTCATAAAGACAACACAGTCAAGACTTCTGGCATAGAATCTCAACCCTGGAGACCTTTGCAAAAATTTCTCTATTATTTTGAAGCAATGGACAGCAATTGGATTACAATTACATTTAGGTAGAAATTGAAAGATGGTATTTCAAGTTCTTAATATCAAAGTGGACAGTATAAATATGATAATCAAATTCTGAATTAGATTTTGTGTTAGATTGGTAGATACATTAAAGAGTAGAAAATCAGGTTGACATTTTATCAGTAGCTGCTTTTGTCATCAGAACTATTTTATACTAGATTGCTCACATTCATCTTGCTCTGCTACCAAAAGAGATTACACTATAGAAAACTAATATTTATGTTACAATAGGCAACATATTCATGATAAAGAAAAATTCATTCTGAAGTTTAGTAGTGGTTTCCTGGTGAAAGAATATTATGAGCAGTAATTTCTGTTATCAGAGCAATGTTAAATGATCACACATTAAGTTATTTGGAACACACTGATAACAATACTCTTCTTCATGAAGATTCCTTATTTAATATTTGCACTTTGATATTCTTCCCATTTCTATATAAATCTCCTCATTCTTCATTTGATTTTAAATATCTATGTCTTCCAACTATCTAAATATCTGAGAAAATGTGTGGAAATATTGTGTGTGTGCATGTGTCTGTGTGCATATGAGAAAGAGAAAGAGGAGAGAGACATGGCCTGCTTACAATAATTTAGGTAAGAGCTGAGACTGTGTGTGTGTTTGTGTCTCTGTGTGTGTGTGTGTGTGTGTGTGTGTGTGTGTGAGAGAGGGAGAGAGAGACAGAGTTTACGGACTTTAGAATTTTAGTATGAGTTAATTATATATGGAATCTAAAAATTATAATTTGTTTTAATTCAGCAAAGATGTTGGGCTTTTGTAGTTGAGTTCATAATAATGGAAGGATTCTTAGAGAACTTAATTTTCTGAATTCTAAGTACTAGATAGGAAATAAAATTGCCTTTCTAAGATGATGAAAAACTACTGATAAACAGTTGCGTAAAATTTTTGTGATATTTCTTCTAATGATAATGTTCTAGATATACAATGTTCATACAGAGACACTAGATTGGGATCAAAATATAGTATTGTATCAAAGGTAACTAAAAAAAAAAATGTAAGCCGGGCTCGGTGGCTCAGCCTGTAATCCCGTGCCTTTGGGAGGCTGAGGTGAGTGGATTGCCTGAGCCCGTGGGTTCGAGACCCGCCTGGGCAGCGAGACCTCATCTCTACAATAAATCAAAAAATCAGCTGGGCATGGTAGCGTATGCCTGCAATTCTGGCTACTCAGAAGGCTGAGGTGGAAGAATCGCCGGGCCCAGCAGGTCGAGGCTGTGGTGGCCGGGAGCGGCCACGGTACTCCAGTCTGGGCGACAGAGTGAGATTCCAACTCAAAAAAAAAAAAATGTAAGGATAGTAAACACTCGAAATAATTTCCACTAAAGTCACCAGACTCTGATTATAAATTAAAAAAAGAAATCTTAATTTATTAACCCTATTTTGGTCCTCATAACTTTGTAATGCTATATTTGCCCTGTCACAATTTTAGTAGTTTTCACAGAAACTTTTTGACAGCAGTTGGTACAATTCAGTCAGCCCATTCTTTGTATTGGTCCAATTTCTCAAATACATATTGGCCATTAAACATATATAGGACATGATACTAATGTTCTCTAATCTAGTTTCTGAAATTCAGTTTGCCCTGAGACTTATGGACAAGGTGATAGGAAGACTTACATGATTATGTAAATTGCATTTCTACAATAGAAATATGTTTCAGGCGGGTGCACTGGCTCACGCCTATCATCCCAGCACTTTGGGAGGCCAAGGTGAGAAGATTGCCTGAGCCCACGGTTTTGAGACTAGCCTGGGCAAATTGGCGAGGCCTCATCTCTACATTAAATGAAAAAATTAGCCCGGCGTGGTTGCCAGTGCCTGCAGTTCCAACTTCTTGAAGGCTGAGATGGCCGTGAGCACACCACTACTCTCCAGCCTCGACAAAGTGAGACTCTGATTAAAAAAAAAAAAAAAAAAGAAAGAAAGAAAGAAAAAGAAAAATAAATGTGTTTCATTGGGAGGAATATTTCCTATTAAGGTTTACCGGATTTTCATCTTTCACACAGATAACAGCTACCCAAACTACTAACATACATGAAAATAGCTATCAAACTACTTTCTGGTTTCCACATTCATGATTGCAAAACAGCTTAAGAAACTACTGACCAAAACATTCCCTTGAATGCTTCTTCATGATAATAATATGTAAGAACAAATTAACAAAAGGAAGAACAATAATTTAAATTATGTGTTGATAACTAACTTTAAAGCTTATAAATTTTCTTATCTTTTTAAGATCAGTTTTATTCTTAAAAAATTCTAATGGGAAGGTAGTATTTGTAATGCAAAATCTCTGACAAACAAAATTTTATTTATATCATTTGTAGTTATCCTTTTTTTAAATTAACTTATGCAAAAAAGTACTGACTGTAACTTTCAAAGAGGTAATATTTGATTTATTCACATATTTTATTGATGTTAAATGTCAGAGAGATTAAACAAGAACAACAAGAACTATACACATTTTTTAACCGTTTATCTGGGATAAAAAATTATTAAAAGTAGTTCCTTAAGTGATAGATCATTTTTTATAAAGCACACTAAAATATTTTATTTTTTTCAAGTTTAGGAAAATAAAAATCAGGGTTTCTTGATTGATAATACTTATTTTTTTTAGTTCCTGTCATTTTAATTACAGGGAAGTGTAAGCCCACTTTCCATTACTGAAGGTCATTGAATTTATATTGAAGAGATGAAGTAATAAATATACTTCAGTTAGTTAACAGTGACATTGACTGTGGGTATTTTATAATCATCTTCTGCTATTAAGTTACTACTAATATTTCAGATTAAGCTTCTATTAATATTTCAGATAATACAGAATAGTGTTATCAGAATTGGCTTGAAGATCACACTGAAATAAAGCAATAAGCATTATTTTAAAAAGTGGAAATGTTAATAATTAAAAGTCACCCACAAGAAAATGATGGAAATAGCCATCATTATATCATAAAATCAGAATGTAATAATTTAAAATAAGAAGAGAAATTATTATTATTATTATTATTATTATTTGAGTAGAAGTCTCACTCTGTCACCCAGGCTGGAGTGCAGTGGCACACTCACAGCTACCACAGCCTCAACCCACTGTGCTCAGGCGATCCTTCACCTCAGCCTTCCAAGAAGCTAGAACTACAAGTGTGTGCCACTACGACAGGCTAATTTTTTTGATTTATTGTAGAGATGAGGTGTCACCAAGTTGCCCAGACTAATCTTGACTCAGGCAATCTTCTCACCTGGACTCAGGCAATCTTCTCACCTCTGCCTCCCAAAGTGCTGGAATTAGAAGCATGAGCCACCACGGAGGAGGAATTATTTTTAAAAATTTCATTTGAAAACTTTTATGATATTCATAAGGATAATTTGGGAAACTTTATTACATGTATTTATTGTATTTTTGTACAATATTGTATATTTGTACAATATTTTGTATGTATTGTACTTTATTAAATGTATTTATTACATTTATTACATGTATGTTAAATTAGCAACTAACACCAAGAACATTTGATTATTAAATCTATCCTATATTTCATATCTGGAAATTGAACATTTTATTAAATATCAAATTTCTCACCGACTTGACTGCCACTTATAGTATAGAGAGTTTCAAGTTTAAACCCATAGTAGTTGGAATGTTCTAAACCAGTTCATTGGCATTCTCTTTTTTACCATTAAATCAAGATAAAAGATCATTAGGTATGATAAAAAGAACTATACATTTGTACATCAATCAAAAGTCTACATTTTGCTGAACTTGTGATTAACATATATAATGACAAATTGCCCAGTTTTCAAGAGATTAATTAAACCATCAATTTGCATCATGGGTAAAACCACTACCACCTCATATACTGAAGTGCCACTGAAGTACCAGTGAATGTTCAAATGCCAGTTCTGTCATCATGAGACCTTGGGCTATCTAGTTTAACCTTACCATGCGAGTGTTTCCTGATCTTATAAAGTAGAAATAATAGCTACACCTCGCTCATGAGGTTATCAGGTAAATTGAGTGAGTTACTATGTGTAAAGCACTTAGAAGAGTTCTTGACAGATTGCAGAGCCTATATAACCATTCAATCAAAATAAAATTAACAAAACAAGTCTGTTTCAGACAAGAATAAATGAATAATATAATATGTAACAGAAGTATAATCAGGTTTCAAATAGAAGAAAATCTGAAGCCAAGTTTTTCAACACAGCATAGAAACTGTAGAGTTCTCAGCTATTGTTTCTAGACCTGTCAGTGAGGAGCTGGACCACTTTTAAATGGGTTGATAGGTCTTTAGATTATAAGCGAAAATGCTCTCTGGCCTTTCTTTTGCATAAATGTGGTCAAAAAAGGGTTGTGGGTTCTGCTTGCTAATTTGCTTGGGGCACCTTCTTTGGAAAAATTAGAAACGAACTGACATCCATCACCAGAGGGAACTGAGACTTTGAGACCACCTGCTACTTACTTTGACACGTCAATGCCAACCTTTTAGAAAGTGTCTAAGCCACAGGGGGTAATGACCAGGTGTGCTGGCATATTTTGCCACTTCATTTCTGTGTTTGATCTGATTAAAGTGCAAGCAGGTTATTTTAGGAATTTTTAATTTTTTCTGAATGCATTTCTAATATTAGTTTCCCTATTTATGCTGGGGGAGAAGTTTTTAAAATAACTTCATTGGAGAACAATTTTCAGAAAGACTTGCTCTTGTTTTATCTGTGTGAGCTTTGCTTTTAGACAGTAGTTGTCATTTTCTGCTCCTCACTGCTTTTTCACTTTCCTCTTTATTGTATTTACCAAATAACATTTTGATGGTTTGTTTCCACCATTAGTACCCAACTCCTTAAAGGTAAGGGCTTTTTCCTCTCAATACCTGCTTTACAATAACCCACACAAGTGACATAAGTGGAGTACAAAACTCATAGAGGAAAAGGAAAAGTAGCTATCAGACCCACTAGACAAAATTGTCTCTGTTGAGAACTGTTATTCTGCTAACAGAGTTCTACTACTGTAATAACCTAATGATAATTATAAGGAGGCCATTATTCAGCTAGAATGCCTTTAGACTGATAAGCAAAAGAAATTTACGATGTTTTTACATCCAAATTAAGAATCAAATATTTTTGTTTTCAAAGAGAAGATTGAAAAAGACTATAGTTTTGAGATAGCAATCTTTCAAATGTTTCTCTGTGAATCAGGCTTTGAAGGATACTTTTCTTGTTTTTCATGGGTGATTGAGACCTTATGTAAATGAAATCAAACGGACTCCTATCTTCTAAATGGAATAAAGCTACTTGGGTGAATACTAGCCCAACTAACAAAGCCCAATAAGAATCTTCACTACTCATATTGTGTTTCTTCATTTTGAACTCATTTTATTGGGAAAAAAATCATAAAATACTATCATTTCCACAATCTACTATTGGTTCCAGCTAATTGCCCTTCTTCACAAACCTGGAGATTTATCTCATTATCTATATATATCTTTATGCAACTGTTTTTTGTGCTTGTTGATTCTCTGTCACTGATGTCATTAGTTCTGTCCACATTAATCTGACCAAACTCTGATCCTAACGTCCTCAAAGGGAATATTCAATGTTTGGTTTTAAAGTTTTAAATATGTTAAACATAAAAATATCTCATTTTGGTTCAAGGATAAAAATAATCACCACAATTTTGTAACTAAGTCACTCAAAAAAGTAAGAACCATTAATTAAAATCTCTTCAGAAAACCAGAGGCTTGCTAAAACATAACTAAGATACATTATATCACATTAGAACTTATCATTTGATAAACGTTTATATATTATTCAGTCTTCTTGTGAATTTAACTACTGTTTCCAAGTTTAGAGATAAGAGATCACTTATACATTAGTAGAGGGAGTAAACATTTTATCATGTAACATATATTTAATCCAAATATACATATTATTTATATAAAGTAATTCTATATAAAACATATAAAATGCATACAAATAAAGAAGTTAGCATATAATATTTATTTATTAGTGATTATGATAAAATGATAAAAAGAATGACAAAAAGACTAATCCTGTCTACAATTTTATCTTAGTTGTACTTAGGTAACTAATCCTACTTACACTTGGTGTTTTTATTTTTGCTGTTCTTGTTTTACACTGCTTTAAATATATTCTATTTGTACTTGGTTTTCATCAGTTTAAATATCATAAGACAAGGTATGATTTTTGTTATTTATTTGGTATAATGTTCTCTGAGTTTCTTGAATCTATGGTTAAATATCTGTCCTTAAGTTGAGAAAATGTTTTGCCATTATTTCTTCAAATATTTCTTAGTTCATTTCCTAATTTTCTGAAATTCCAATTGTATGTATTTAACTTATTTAGTATTATTTCATATTTCTTGGATTATTTTCTAAGTTCTGCTTTTTTAATTCCCACTTTTTAACTTCTATTTGCATTTCAGTTTGGTTAATTTCTGACATCTTCAAGCATATTGATTCTTCATCAGCATTGAATGTACTGCTAAAGTTATCAAAGATTTTCCTCATCCATATAAGTGTAATTTTAATTTTTAGTATTTCTCTTTTTTTATTATAGTTTATATATCTATTCTGGAATTGAATATTTGATTTTGCACAATTGTACACATTTCACATTAGCATCTTTAATATGTCACAATTATTTAAAATTCTCTATCTGATATTTCCAAAAGTTTGCATAATATCTGAATTTAATTTTTATGATAATTTTGTGTCTTCAGATCGTGTTTTTCTTTACTTTTTGTATACTGTGTGATTTTTAGGTAGAAGCCAGACATATTATATAGGACAATATATTTAGAGGTTTAATACTTAGAGATGAGCCTGTCTTTTTTTAATTGTATACCTTCAATATGCGAATTAGTGTTAATGCTGTCAGAATACTACTGCATTTGAAGTCTGTTATTATGATTAATGATGTGGAAGTTTATTGTACTATGAGTGCCAGTGATTTCAAATTCCTTTGGTTACATCAAGCCTTAGTCTCCACTTGGCTTTGGATCGTCCCTTTGTGTTGCCTTCCAGAACACTTCTATATTTTGCAACATTTTCAGTTGTATTTTACTGTTATCTTTAGTTAGATCTTATCAGTATAGCCATGTAAAATAATAGGTATATATGTAAAGCTATGATTGTATGGCAATATTAGAAAAAGAGAAAAAGTTATATTAGAGCAAAAATCTTTGGATGTTATTGAAATTAAGTTGATATTACTTCAAACTTTAATATTTTGAGTTAATGTGCTAACTGTAAAATCCAGGACAAGCAAATGAAAATTATATATATATATATATATATATATATATATATATATATATATATAGTAAAAGAATCAATATTACCTTGAAATAGTATAGTATAAAATACCTGTTTAATAAAATGAAGGCAATAATGGAGGAATACAGGAACAAGAAAAAACATACAGCACATAAAAAGGGCATATGACAAAATAGCATACATAAATCTCACTTTAGGAGCAATCGCATTGAATATAAATAGACTAATCCAATCACAAGACAAAGATGTGCAGATGGATTTTGAAAATATGAACTAACTATATGTTATCCACAAGATACACACTTTATAGTCAAAGACACAGTTAATATTCTACTATCAGATAAAGTGACTTTACAAAAAACATTATGGCTGAGCTCGGTGGCTCAGCCTGTAATCCCAGCACTTTGGGAGGCCGAGGCGAGTAGATTGCCTGAGCCAGGCAGATTGAGACCTGCCTGGGCAACATGGCGATACCCCATCTCTACAATAAACCAAAACTTAGCTGGATGTGGTAGCGTGCGCCTGTAGTTGGGGCTCCTTGGAAGGCTGAGGTGGAAGAATCGCTGGAGCCCAGCTGGTCGAGGCTGGGGTGGCTGGGAGCATGTCACTGCACTCTAGTCTGGGCAATGGAATGAGACTACAACTCCAAAAAAAAAAAAAAAAATTCATGCATCCTAAAACAGAGGTCCAAAATATATGAAGCAAAACTGAATAGATTTTAAGAAGTAACAGATAATTAAAACATATTAGTAAGAGATTGTCTTTCCCCACTTTCTTTTTTTTTTTTTTTTTTTTTTTTTTTGAGTTGGAATCTCACTTTGTCACCCAGACTGGAGTGCAGTGGCCGCTCCCGGCCACCGCAGCCTCCACCTGCTGGGCTCCGGCGATCCTTCCGCCTCAGCCTTCCGAGTAACCGGAATTACAGGGGCGCGCTACTCCCAGCTAATTTTTTGATTTATTGTAGAGATGAGGTCTCGCCTGCCCAGGCGGGTCTCGAACCCGTGGGCTCAGGCAATCCATTCACCTCAGCCTCCCAAAGGCGCGGGATTACAAGCTGAGCCACCGAACCGGCTTCTCCCACTTTCAATAGTCAAAAGATCAACAAGGAAGTAGAAAACATGATAGCACTATAAACCAATAAAATCTAAACATCTACATATCTTCCAGCAAACAATTGCGGAATATATGTACTTCTCTAAAACCCATAGAACATTTCTCAAAGTAGGCCATATAATAGGCCATGAAATCAGTTCAATAATTTCAAAATAATTGAAATCGTGCAACACATGTTATTAATTATAAATCACAAAGGAATGTTAAGTGTATTTGAAATAAAAAAAGAAAATCAAACAACAGACTCCTAAATAACAAATGAATGAAGAGGAGATCACAGGAGAAAGTAGGAATTACTTAAACATGAATGGAAATGAAAGTAAAATTCTGTAGACGTTCTGTGATTCAGATAACACAGTGGTTAGAGGAAAATTTACAACTGTAAATGCCCACATTAAAATTTCAATGCAGTTACTCAATCTCCTATCTTAGAAAATAATGAACAGAAAAGCCTATAAACCCAAACACAATAGAAAGTAGGAAATGATAAATATTAAAGTGAAATGAATACAATAAAAAATAAATCAATAAAGCAAAAGTTGGTTCTTTGAAAGAACAATAAAATTGACAAACTTTAGCTAGACTGATAAAAAAGGCTCAAACTATACTAAAACTGAAAATAAATGACTGTGTATCATTACTATCTTTAAAGAAATAAAGAGAAATATATTTGTCTAAATTAACTACTCTATGCCAAAAATTTAGATAACTTAGATAAGGTAAATAGTTCTTTGAAATACACAATTAAAAAGGACTCACGAAGAAATAGAAAATCTGAATAGACATATAAAAATAAATATACCACTAATTTAAAAATATTTTTCACAAATAAAATACTCAGGTTTCTGTTGCTTCAGTGATGATCTCTATCAAACATTTAAAAAATAATTCATAACAATCTTTCCTAAATGATTGCAAATAGTTCCAAACGCATTCTATTAGTCCAATATTATCCTGATTCCAAACAAATACAACAAAACTAAACAAAATACAAAAAAAGCTTTAAGAAATAAAAACTACAGATGCAAACTCCCTAAGAATATAGACACAAAAATCATCAACAAATATTAGTAAACTGAATCCAACAATATATACAAAGAATTATACACAATTACCAATGCTATTTATGCCAGCAATGCATGGTTGTTTTACCATTTAAAAAAATCAAAATACTATACCATGCTAATAGAATAAAAGACAAACCCACATTATTTTCTGATTAGATTCAGACAAACTATTTGACTAAATCCAATATTCTTTCCTGGAACAAACAGACAACAAAGTAGGAATAGACGGGTACTTTTCAAACTTGATAAGAGTTGTTTATATAAAAACATACAGCTAACATTACACATTGTGGAGAAAGGCTGCATGTTTCTCCTGCCTCTCCCCCATGATTAGTTAAAAAAGACACAAGTGCTTTCTCTTGCCACTTTAATTCATAATTTCATGTCTAATAGCATACAAAAATAAAGTACAAGAATTGTAAACTAAATATCTAAGAGTTACACACTGAAAGAAAACATTTTTGAAAAAAAATAAAACTCAAACTTTAAAAAAAGATAATGTATGTTATGAATTTAAAGACAGGTTGTGGTTAATATAGCACTAGTGCTCAAACTGATTCTAACTGACACCTATACAAGTTGTCTTTTTGTCCTGCAGAAATACCGAATTAATCCTAAAATCCATATAAAAATGAAAAGAACTCACAATAATGAACAAATTTAAAGGAAAAAATAAGGTAGAGGATTCATACATCTCAATTTAAAATATAGCACAAAGCTATAATAATCAGGACAGTGTGGGACTGGCCCTAAGGGCTGACATGAAATAGAATTGAGAGTCCAGAATAAAGCCCTTACATTTATGGTCAAATGATTTTTGACATCTATACTAATGCAGGGGTAGTCTTGAAAACATTATACTAAGTGAAACAAGCCTGATGAAAAAGATAGTATGTAATATAATTATTCATATTAATTGTCTGTATTTGAAATATCCACAGAAATATAAAATAGATTAGTAGTTTTTGAGGCCTAGATGGATGGTGAGATGTATGGAGTTTCTTTTGGATGTGTTGAAAATATTCTGGAATTAGTAGTAAAACCTCAAAATTTCTGGAGAATATATTTAGTACAGGACTGCAAAATTTTAAATGATGAATTATATGGTATGTGAATAAAATATCAATAAAAACTATTAACAAAAATCACAGGTAATAATTTTTATTTTAATGATAAATAACTTACTTTGTCCATTGGGCCCACAGATTGATGTTTAAGCTCTCTTTTTTATATAATCTATACAACTTGATTTTTTTTACTCTTGATAGTAGAGACCATGACAGCCTTTTTTGTAACTTCCATTATTCCCTGCAAAATTCTTGATTTATCAAATGAAGTTAATAAGCACATATCAAATCAGAAAATGACTATCTTAATGTAAACATATAGTTTATTTACAAGTCCTGGTCCCAAACTGCAAATGCAGATACAAATACAAAATACAAACATAAATGTATTTCACAGAAGTATGTAAAATACTTGTGAAATTTTTAAATATACAGTGTCATACAAATGTCAATCACTCTTCTGAATGATAGTGATAATTTCCATTTTATTAAGTAATTACAAAGCCTGAATTGTATAATTTTTAAATCTTATTTGGTAATATTTTTAAAGTTTTGTTTACCGGTTTTATAATTAACATATATAAATAGAAGAAATTTTTGACTTCATCTGTTTTAAAAATCAAACCTAATTTTAAAAATTATCCATTGATGATTCAAAGCGGTATAGCAAAATTAATAAGCACCTCAAGGAAAAGTAGTCAAAATTGATGACAGTGGCTTAATTTAATTATGACATCTAGTTATAAGTACTTTTGCTTTTTTTTGTTTGTTTTACCTACAATACCCTGACATCCCTTAATACAGTTAACTAAATTATTTCAAAGAACAAAACATCGCTGAAGGTAATCTCACAAGAGGAATGATTTCTATCATATTTCTAAAAATAATAAAATAAATACCATCACATTAAAGTTGTTGCTTTACCTCTTGTGACAAATCTTCAGATTCAACACATAGCCAAAGAAATATAATGGAATTTTAAGCACAAGGTGATTCAAATAACTTCAATGTAAAATTTACTTTATTGGTATCTAGAAGACATTGTAAAACTGTATGCATGAGTTTGTGTTACTGATTATCAATGATAGTGCAAACTCCTAGTGTCTTTAGAAGAAAGAAAATGAAGTGAATCCAGAGAATAGCAAGGAAGAAAAGTATATAATCTTAATTAATGAATGATACACAGTCCCTGGGTTCCACGCACTGCTCAGTTGTCATGGCCACTGCCACAATCTCCATCACCACCCTGACTGAGGCAGCCATTGACTCCCAGCCCCATGGAGCTCCAGGCTCCCTCACCAGCTGCACCCATGCCAACTTCTATCATCCAGCTGTCTCCCACTCTACCTCCCCTAGTTCGGCCTCCAGCCACAGCAGGACCAAAGATCAGCTGGAGACCTGAGACCAGGCAGAGATCTGCATAGCCCCATACAGCTCCACCCAGCCTCCAACTTGGGACCTAAGGTAATAGCAACAAAATGGGGAAGACAGAAGCCCCTCCCCCCATGCTAGATAGGACACTGACAGGTCAGATCTGAGTGGCAGACTTGACAGGCAGCAAGCCAACTGAGTCCTGATCTGATCCACCCTCCTTTCACAGCAGGCCTGAGGCATCTGACCCTATCTGTGAACAACCCTACCAGCCTGCAAAGAGAGCTAGAGATCCCAGCTGAAAGGATGCTGAACTCACAGGAGGAATCTCAGAGCAAGCCTGATTCTGTGTTTTTATTTTTTTTATTCTTTGTTTGTTTTACTCATTTTTCTCCCTCTTTTCTCTCTTTTCTTACTGTTATTGATAACTTTTTCATGCTTGCATTATATCTGTTATTTTACTGATTTCTTTTTTCTTTAGACTTCCTGTTTGTATAGCGGAATAATGTATCAATAGGGAGGTTGGTTGGCTTGTGTGTTTGTAAGATTGTCTGTATGTTTTAGGTTTTTACTTTTTTCTCTTTGGTCTCATTTCTTTGTTAGTCAATATGTTTGTCTGTTTTCCCTCTTACCCTTCTCTCCCTCCACCTTCCTCTTCCCCCACTTCCCTGTTCCATTCTTTTCCTTTCTCTTACCTCATTTTGCTTTCAGGGAACAAACATATACCCACACTGCATACAGATTGCAAAGCAGTGGGAAGTGGGTTACAGGATACGCATACACCTGTCAGTAGATACTGAGATCTATAGCAGATTTTGAAACACAGCACTCCCCTCAATTAAATACGAAATTGCAAAAAAATTGTAGCCCCCCATCTCACAGTCCAGCTTCAGAATTGAACAAAGCCAGAGGATTCACATAATGAAGACTAGGAGATTGAGCACACAGAAGTAAAAGCTACCCTGAAATCCCTGAACAACAGAATTAAAGGGGGAGGAGAGGAAAAAAAGGGGGAGGAAAATCTACACAAATGGAGAAAAAACAAAAGAAGAATATAGGTCTCACACAGACCTCTGGGAGGTCAGACACTGAGAAAATAGACTACAGAATGAAAACAATGAGGAGTTGCCAGAATCCTGGGTCACATACTACAAACCCAGACATCAAGACATTAATAGAGAAAATAAAAAGAATTGAGGAGAGACAAGAGGAAAACAGGACAGAGTTGATAACTGAGATAATAGCAGTAAAGAATACTGTGATTGAAATAAACAGCAAACTAATAAGCATGGAAAGCAGAATTAACCAAGTAGAAGAAAGAATCTCAGAACTTGAAAACCAAAATATAGAACTAACCCAAACTGTAAAAAAACTAGAAAAGAAGCTTAAAAAGACAGAACAAAACCTTTAAGAGATTATTTCAAGAGGTGTAACCTAAGAGTATTGTGCTTCCTGAGGCAGAAAGAGAGACAGAGACCACCCTAGAACAAACATTCCATGAAATAATTCAAGAAAACTTCAATCATTGCATCAGTTATGTGAAAATTCAAACACAAGAGATTCAGAGAACCTCTGCAAGACAACAAATGAAAAGATCAACTCCCAGACACATAATAATTCACCTAAACAAAGTAGGTAGAAAAGAAAAATTCCTAAAGACAGCAAGAGAAAAAGGTGAGACTACCTACTGAGGAAGACCAATTAGAATAGCAGCAGATTTAGCCACAGAAACACTTCAGCCTAGGAGAGTTTGGAGCCCAGTCTTCAAAGTTCTCAAAGATAAACAATTTCAACCAAGAATAACATACTCAGCAAAGCTAAGCTTCATCAGTGAGGGAGAATTAAAATCTTTCAAAGATAGCCAATCCCTAAGAACTTACGCTGCTTCCAGATCACCTCTAGAAGAAACACTTAAGATAATATCAAGCACAGAAGAAAAGGAAAAAAGAACGACAACATTATTCACAAGAATACAGGAAAAAGATTGAAAACACACATGAATCAACTCAAAAGCCAAAGGAAATACAGCAAACAAACAGGAACAGCAACAACTCTATAAGAACCTCATGAAGGGATAAACTCTCGCATTTCAATAATGAGCCTGAATGTGAATGGATTAAATGCACCACTGAAAAGACATAAAATGGAAAAATGGATAAAATATCATAAGGCAACAATATATTGTCTCCAAGAGACTCATCTCACCAGAAAGGACACTCACAGACTCAAAGTAAGAGCATGAGAAGCAAAATTTCAGGCGAACAGAACACAAAAGAAAGCAGGAGTTGCAATCTTAATTTCAGACAAAATACCCTTTAAGCTATCAAAAATTAGAAAAGATACAGAAGGTCACTACATAATGTTAAATGGTTCAATTCATCAACAAGAAATATCCATCCTAAACATATATGCACCCAACATAGGAACACCAACTTTCATAAAGCAACTTGTAGGCAAACTTTTGAAAAGACATATATAATAACACTATCATAGCTGGGAACTTTAAAACCCCACTCACAACCCTAGACAGATCATCAGGACAAAAAAATCAGCAAAGGTGACCCAGAACCTCAGTGTAACTCTTGATTAAATGAACTTAATTTATATCTACAGAACATTCCACCCAGCAACCATAGAGTATACATTCTACTCATCACTGCATGTACTCTAAGATTGAGCACATCCTTGGCCATAAATCAAGCATAAACAAATTTTATAAGATTGTAATTTTGCCATGAAACTTCTCAGACCACATTGGAATAAAAATAAATATCAACACCAACAAAGTTACCCCCAAACCCACAAAGACATGGACACTAAACTGTATGATGCTAAGCAATTCCTGGGTCAACATGGAAATCAAAACAAAGATACCTGGACACAAAGGAAAATGAAGGAAATCTTACCAGATACTCTGGGATGCTATGAAAGCAGTAGTAAGAGGGGATTTCATATCTCTCCAAATGCACATGAAGAAAACGGAAAGACCACAAGTTAACAGCCTAACAAGTCACCTAAGAAAGCTGGGAAAGCAGGACCATCAAAATCCTAACTTCAGCAGAAGAAACCACATCATCAAAATAAAAACCTAAATCTGGGACATAAAAGACAAAAAGATAATACAAAAAAATCAATAAAAAAAAAAAAAGGCTGGTTCTTTGAAAGGATAAACAAGATTGATGGTTCCTAGCTAAACTGACCAAGAAAAAGAGAGAAAAAGCCTAAATAAACAGAATCAGAAACACAAAAGATGAAGTCACAACTGACCCTGAAGAAATACAAAAGATCATCAGAGACTACTATGTACACTTGTACGGAGACAAACTTGAATACCTATAGGACATGGAGGAATTTATGACATCACACAACCTCCCTAGGTTGAAACAAGAAGAAACTGAGACCCTAAATACAACAATAACAATTCAGGAAATTGATTATGTCATAAGAAAACTACCTACAAAAGGAAAAAAAAGCACTGGACCAGATGGTTTTCCAGCAGAATTCTACAAAACATACAAGGAGGAACTGATACCAATCCTATTGATAGTATTTCAGGCAATTGAGAAAGATGGAACTCTACTCAAATCATTTTATGAAGTTAACATCACATTGATACCCAAGCCAGTTAAACTACAACAAAGAAAGAGAACTACAGTTCAATATCCTTGATGGTCATAGATGCTAAAATTCTTAACAAGATCCTAGCAAACTGAATTCAGCAACACATCTCAAAAATCATCCATCATGACCAAGTAGGCTTCATCCCTGGGATGCAAGACTGGTTCAACACTCATAAGACCATGAGCATAGTTAAATACATCAACAGACATAAAAACAAAAACCAAATGATTATATCATTAGATGCAGAAAAAACTTTTGATAAAATCCAGCACTCTTTCCTGATAACAACCCTGGAACATCTAGGGATAGATGAAATATACCTCAAAATAGTAAGAGCCATCTACAAGAAACTCGCAGCCAACATACTGCTAAACAGAAAAGTTGGCACCATTTCTCCTGAAAACTGGAACGAGACAAGGATGCCCACTCTTACCCCTCCTGTGCAACATAGCTTTGGAAGTCCTAGCTAGAGCAATCAGAGAAGAGAAGGCAATCAGGAGTATCCAAACAGGAAAAGAGGAAGTCAAGCAATCTCTCTTTGCAGACAACATGACTGAATACCTTGAAAACCCAAGAAAATCTGTAAAAGCTTTCTTGCACTGATAAAGGACTTTGGCAAAGTCTCAGGGTATAAAATAAATGTGAAAAACTCAATCAAATTTCTATACATCAATAATAAGCAGACAGAAACCAAAATAAAAAGCACAATTCCTTTCACCATAGTCACAAAAAAAAAGAAAGAAAGAAAGAAAGAAAGAAAGAAAGAAAGAAAGAAAGAAATACCTTGGCATCTTCCTAACCACAGAGACATGAAAGAACTTTACAATGAAAAGCTATAACACTACTCAAAGAAATCAAAGATGACACAAATGAGTGGAAAAATATTCCATGCTCATAGATTGGAAGAATCAACATTGTTAAGATGTCCATTCTATCTAAAGCAATCTACAGATTTAACGCAATACCCATCAAATTGCCAGCAACATTCTTTTCAGACCTAGAAACAACAATATGGGAATTCATATGGAAACACAAATAGCCAAAACAACCCTCAGCAAAAAAAGCAACAAACAAACAAACAAAAAAAGCAGGAGGTATTACACTCCCAGACTTTAAACTTTATTATAAAGCTACAATAATCAAAACAGCCTGGTATTGGTACAAGAACAGGCATATAGACCAATGGAATAGAATTGAGATTCCAGAAGCAAAACCTCAATTTCTCAATCAACTCATCTTTGGGGAGACGAGAACCTATTCAGTAAATGGTGCTTGGAAAATTGGCTGATCACATGCAGAAGATTGAAACAGGACCCCTACCTGTCCCCATACACAAAAATTAACTCTAAGTGAATCAGAGACCTAAACGTAAAACCTTAAACTATAAGAACCTTAGAAGATGCAGGAGACACCCTTATGGAAGTTGGAATTGGCAACCAATTCCTGAATAAAACAAATGCCCAGGCCATCAGAGACAAGATAGACAAATAGGACCTCATCAAACTGACAAACTTCTGCAAAGCCAGAGAAACCATCAAGAGAGCAGGGAGACACCCCACAGACTGGGAAAAAAATATTTGCCAACTCCATGTCTGACAAAGGTCTAACATCTAGGATATACATGGAACTCAAATGTGCTGCAAAGGAAAAAACAAACAGTCCCATTACAAAGTGGGCAAAATAAATGAATAGACAGTTCTCAGAGAAGACATATGAGCAACCAATAGATACATGAAAAAAATGTTCAGCCTCTCTACTCATCGAGGAGATGCAAATTAAAACTACACTGAGATACTACCTAACTCCAGTCAGAATGGCCATCATTAATAGCCTAAAAAATAACACACGCTGGAGAAGTTGTGGCGAAAAGGGAACATTCCTGCACTGTTAGTGGGAGTGTAAACTAGTACAGCCTCTGTGGAACTCAATGTGGCGATTTCTAAAAGTTCTAAAAATATACCTTCCATATGAGCCCACAATCCCCCTACTGGGAATATACCTGGAAGAACTCAAATCACCCTATAAAAAAGGTACCTGCACACTTATGTTTATCACAGCATTATTCACAATAGCAAGAACCTGGAACCAACCATGCTGCCCATCAAAACAGGACTGGATTAAGAAAATGTGATACATATACACGATGGAATATTACGCAGCCATAAAGGAGAACAAAATCATGAACTTCACGCAACCTGGATGGAATTAGAGTCTATAATACTGAGTGATCTTTCACAGAAACAGAGAACTGAGTATCACATGATCTCACTAATAAGTGGACCATCAACAACTACCATAATATTATAAGAAAAAGATTGACAGTAGTGGGAAACTGTGGGGGGAGAGGGGGCAGGGAAGTGGGAGTGACTGTAGTTGAAATCTGCCTGGGAGGGGGGGCACACCTCATCAACAAGGGTACCTACACGATGAATATTTGAGTACCTAACCTTGAATTGTACCCCACAATTTTAAAACAAAAAAATTATAAGTTAAAAAAAGAAGAGTAACATTCTTAGGAAAAGAAGTTTCTTATTTCTTTTTAATAGAAATCTAAATTAATGTTAGATAAATTTGAATAATCTTTTTAAAATGTAAGACAATAAAACAATAATGATACACAGGGTGAGCTAATTGCACATATAAATTCAGATTATGGACTGAATTTTTATAAGGCAGTACTGTTAGTTTGAAAGAAAACAAAATGCTGGTCTGAGAATCCATGGCGATGTCTCTGAGCAAGGATATCATACAGGGCTTCTGTTCAGTGTTCTCTGCATAGTTCTCAGGTGATGAGAAATGCCTCCCATGTAAACAAAGCACTATGTCTATGCTCTCAAAACATATTTTAGTGTTATGTCAAAGAACCACAGACTTTAATACCCTTATTTTATATTCTACTAATCTTAAGAGTATACGGCCTTGGAAAATAATCGAATGATCAAATCCTTTAGGGGTAATTTATATATCTTTAATAAAAAGCATTCATGAAATAAAGACCAAGTAAATAATTCATAATAGCATATTTACTATTTTTCTCTTGAATAAAAGGATTTCAGGACTAAAACTGATATAAAATTTTTGGGTTGTTTTGCTTGATTATAACTTAAATGTGATTTTGCAAATTTGGTTTTGTAAAACAAAAATAACAGTATTTTATTAACAAGTGATTTCAAAGAGAAGTAAATTGTAGAAAAAATATAATTAAATATCAGAAAGGAAAGATAACATTGAGCTTGTTATCAAATGTATACATTAAAAATAATTTCTTTTAAATTAAACATGTTTACAGTGATGGATAAATTTGTATAATTAAAAAGATAATCACTTGAGCTAATTTTAAGGTGTGTGCTTATTTCCTTTAATTACAAAAAATGTTCTTTCAATATTTTCTTTCTCTCCTACCTGCTACTACTCAAGCTCATGTAAAACTGAAGAATTATAGCTGGGTGTTTTGATGTGCACCTGTAGTTCCAGCTACTTGGAAGGCTGAGGCAGAAGAATCTCCTAAGTCCAGCAGGTTCAGGCTGTGCTGCCCTTGAGTGTGTCATTGCACTACAGCCTGGGTGACAAGAGCGAGACTCCAACTCAAAAAAAAAAAAAAAGAGAAAATGAAGAATCTAATAATAATCAATTTGTCACATGTTATATCAGTTACTATTCAAAATGGAAATATATCTCTACTCAGCTTAAAATGTACAATATAGTTAAAATTAGTTTTGCTAATTTAGGCCAAATAAATGTGCTAGGATTAGATGTAGTAGTTAGTATTGCACCTACATAAAACTCAAAAATGGCACTCTGTATGAATATTCCCATATGTCCTTGATTAATTACATATTATCTGTAAGTTTTATTTGAATGATTAATCTCATCTACTTTAAGAATTTTATCTTACATACAGTTTTCGTAGTTTGCGATTTCTATCTAAAGTATAGTTTTCAAGTATAGTTATCTTAAGCATAGGTTTCTTCAGTATCTTAACACTCACATAATAAATTTAAAATACTAAAACCTAAAAATAAGTTATACAGGATAAGCAAATTGATTCACATTTTCTTTCATTAGAATTTTGAAGTGGGGTGTATAGATTTTTATTCCATGAACAAACAATTAAAATCCTTAGAAATGCATGCAGATGGGATAAATAGAGAGTAAAATGTTGATAAACTAGTTAAATAAATTGCATTCCTCCTTCCTAAATTCTATCCCAAATACATAAAGTCAGTCCTTTGGGTGATCTAGTTATCTTTTTCCAACTGTTTATCAGAAAGGATTCAATATACATCAGTGTATCTTTTCAGAAATCAGTAAAAAATGTGTCGTAAGGTTTCTTTTTTACCCAACAACCAGTGTCATGACTAGTGCAACTACATTTTTTTCTTTTTAAGAAACCAATATGTATAATAACTATTAAGGAATATTTTGAGAGTATATAGTTTTGGGGTCTTCTATAGATGCTTTTCCCCCAAATGCACAAGATGTGAACAAAAATATCTACACTTCTGAAGTTTTAAACTTTTTAATCAGAAAACATTTTATATAAAGATATTGCATTTAAAATAGCAGAAAGTTATTATGACCCCTGAATAGATGTTTTTAACAAATACTTTGTGATTAAAGAATTCATCAAATAGTCCAATTAAAATAATTAGTTGATTTAATGAATGGATTCACAAACTAAGCAAAGTTCTTAGCAATGCTATTATTCAATGAAATGAATTTATTTAAATATTTGATTAGTGTTTAACACAGTTCATTATGTGCTTTAGCAATATTGGAATAATGTGCTTAATAGTCCTAGGATATAGCCTTGGGGTATAGTATACTATATTAAAATCTTGGTGCTATTCTTGGAGATGAACTTGGGATATTGCAGCTTCACTCCAAATTAGAAGTTTAAGAAAAATTAATAAAGATGTTGGAGATATGAAGAGGAGAATAAATAAGTAGTCACTCTGTAAATAAAAAAATTGATCCCCTCAGTGAGCACTGGATTAATTTCTGGTCTTCATCGCACCCATTGTATAATTAAAACATCTTTGTAGAATACAGACATTTATTGACACATGTATTTAATCTAACTCAATGCAATTTAAAATTAATATGAGAAACTATTTCCCTGAATAATTTATCAGTAACAATTTTGCTTTTTTAGAGATACTATTGAGTTACATGGATCTTTAACTTATCTATATTTCACATGGCTGTTCTGGTGATTTGATTATTCTATTTTGATATTTCCCAGTGAAATCTGACTATTTTATTTTCCTTTTTGTTCTCAGTTTCTATGGTGGTCTCCATACATATGCAGAGATCTATAAATACATTTAGAGTGACTTCTTTTTGTTTTTTCTTTTTTTTTTTTTGAGTTACTCTGTCGCCCAGACTGGAGTGCAGTGGCTGCTCCTGGCCACCGCAGCCTCGACCTGCTTTACTCCAGCGATCCTTCTGCCCAGCTTTCCAAGTAACTGGAACTACAAGTGCGCACTACCACGCCCGGCTAATTTTTTTGATTTATTGTAGAGATGAAGTCTCGCCAAGTTGCCCAAGCGGGCCTCGAACCCGCGGGCTCGGGCAATCCACTCACCTCGGCCTCCCAAGGCGTGGGATTACAGGCTGAGCCACCGAGCCCGGCTAGAGTAATTTTTTAATAGACAAATCTAAGATTGATATGGTTGTATGAAAATATTAGTTTTTCAAAAATATGAGACTATTGATATTTTAGTATTATACCATAATCTTTCTTTCACTATTGCTATGAATCTAAAAAGAACCTTGTTCACCCTCCAAATGATCAACATCCTAATGAGGGGGGAAATATAACAAATGAAAAAAGTCATAACAAAAGAAAACAAGATAGCCTCCCAAAGAATGCTTTTCTAGAACAGTTACTGAGCACTTTAGTCATTTAAAATAACATTGATTATTAATTTGATTTTCAAAGGCAAAATATACCTTGGGAATTTAGAATAAAAATGTGTAAAGAAAAGTGCAAAATGTTTCAAACTGTACAAAAAGAATGTTAATAAGTTAAGAGAGATTTCCAGCTGAGAGTAGTTTCAATTTCAAGTTTATGTTGCCTTTTAAACAGATATTTCTTTTGTAAATCAGGCAACTTGTCCAGTTGCTTCAAGTACTTGTGCTAAACATGTCCTTGCTTTCTTCTTTTTACTTTTGAGAAAATTAACATATTGTTTAAATGTTAAATAGTACTGAACAATTTAATTTTTACAACAGTCAGATGTTTATAGCTCCTTTCCTTCACTTTTTCTCTTTTACCCATCCTCAGAAACAGCATGTTAACTGTTTCAGCAATAATTATAATATTCACACCTAGATACCACTAAGTAGAATGCACCCCAATCACTATCTTCTAATTTTCAAAATTATATATTGACTTCGCATTATGGTATTTCAGGATATAAAATGGTGGATTAGGTAATATTAAAAGTATAGTGTTACAAATACTCATATATGAGTATTGCAGCATACTATGTCTTTCTACTTTTTAAATTTTATATTCTAAAATAATTGTAGATTCACACAAAATTGCAAAGATAGTACAGAGAAAGCTATTATACTCTTGACCCAGTACCCCATCCCCCCTCCAATTTTACCTCCTACAGATGTAGAGCACAGTATCAAATCCAGAAAACTGATGTTTATAGAATGTGGTGTGTGGTTTTGCATGTCATTTTATCACAATGCATAGTTTTCTGTAATCACCACTGCAATCAAAACACAGAACTCTTGTTATGCAGGGACTTTTTAGTTTAATTAAGTACTGCTTATTTATTTTATTTGTATCTGTATTTGCTTTCGGTGTTTTAGCCGTAAACTATTTGCCTAGGCTGATGTCCATAAGAATTTTTTCCTAGATTTTCATCTAGGAGTTTTATGGTTTCAGGATGGATTAAGTCTTTCCATCTTGAATTAATTTTTATATATGGGGAGAGATAGGGATCAAATTTCATTTTTCTGTGTGTAGTTATTCAATTCCTACCACCATTTGTTGAATAGGGAGGGTGTCCTTTCCTCATTGTATGTTTTATCTGCTTTGTCAAAGATCAGTGGCAGAAAAAGAAATTATCAACAGAGCAAAGGTGCAACCTACAGAACAGGAGAAGATATTTGTAAACTATACATCTGACAAAGAACTCAAATTAATCAGCAAGAAAAAAGCAAACAACACTATGAAAAAGCGGGCAAACAACATGAATAGACACTGCTCAAAAGAAGATATATAAATGGCCAACAAGCATATGGAAAAACCCCCAACATCACTCATAATCAGGAAAATGCAAGTTAAAAACACAATGAGATACTAATTTATACCAGTCAGAATGGCCATTATTTTATAGATAAAAAACAATAAATGCTGACATGAATACAGAGGAAAGGGACATTTATACTCTGTTGGTGGGAGTGTGAATTAGCACAGTCTCTATGGAAAGCAGTATGGTGATTACTCAAAGAAATAAAAGTAGATCTACCATTTGATCCAGCAATCCCACTACTAGGTATGCATCCTAGGAAACAGAAGTTATTATATATATATTAAGACACCTGCACTCACATGTTCATCGTAGTACAATCTACAATTACAAAGATGTAGACTCAACATAATTGCCCATCAACTGATCAGTGGATAAAGGAAATGTATTTATATACTACAAAATACAAGTTATAAAAAAGAATGAAATTATGTCCTCTGCAGCAACGTGGATGAAGCTGGAGATCATCATCCTAAGTAAATTCACTCAGAAATAGAGAACCAAACACCACATGTTCTCACTCATATGTGGGAGCTAAAAGATCACAAAGATGGAAATAATAGACACCTGGGACACCAATAAGGGAGGATGGGAATGGAGGCTTGGGCTTCAGAAACCACCTATGAGGCACTATATTTACTATCTGAGGTATGGGTCACCTGAGACCCAATCCCTACCACTACACAATATGTCCATGTAATGAATAGGTATGTGTCCTCCCTGTCTCTAAAATTTAAAAGAAAATACAGAACTCTTCCATAATCATAAAGATCCCTCTTAAGTGTTACACCAACCCCTCTAAAATATCTGATGGAAATTGCTAATCTGTCTTACATCCCTATAATTATATAGTTTTGAGAATGCTATAAAAATGGAACCAAACTGCTTGTAAACTTTTAAAAAAATTTTTTTGGTTTTCTCTCAGCATTCATGGTGCATCATACCATGGAATACTGCTCAACAATAAAAGAAATAATCTATGTAGATTATTTCTTTTATTGTTGAGCAATATTGTTGAGCAATATTCCATGGTATAGATGCACCATGTTTGTTTAACCAATAATCTATTGAGGGACGTTTTGGTTTGTTTGTTTCCAGTTTTGAGCAACCATGTATAGATTTTTGTGTGAAAATAAGTTTTGATACATGAGTGCAAACCTGGTATTTATGGTCAATGTCCCATTAGTTGTTAAAGACTGCCAAACTATTTTCAAAAATGACTGAACTCTTACATACCCAAAACGTATAAGGATCCAGTTTCTCCGCATCCTTGCCAAGGATGTAGTGATATCTCATTATGGTCTTAATCTGCATTTCTAGTGATGTCCAACATATTTTCATATGCTTATTTGCTATCATTATATGCTATTGGGTTAACTGTCTCTTTATGTCTTTTGCCCATTTTCTACTTGGTTGTTTTGTTTTTACTATTTGGTTTTGGGACTTGCTTTTATAATTAGACATGGCTCCTCTTTCTATTTTGCAAATACTTCTCCCAGTCTGTAACTTGTCTTTTCGAAGCAGGAGATTGTAGAGAAAGGCTAGGCAGACAGACAGGTTGGTCCTCTGGTAACAATATAGCAAACTCCCCACAAGCCTCTCAGGCTCAGCATTGGTAAACAGGCTCCCTGGCAGTCTCTCAAACTAGAACTTAAGTACTTAACTGTTGGGATCGAAAAGCAACCAATTGGCTCACCATTAAACCCCTACCTCCTGCTGATTGGTCCTTAATGCTGACCAATTAGAATAGCTACAGTTGTTGCTAGCCAATTGGCTTGGACTTAGGGCTATATAAGCACCAGGTTTTCAACACCAGATGGGCAACCCCTTTGGCTCCCTTCCCTCTGTTGGAGTTTTTCTGTCCTGTCAATAAATCATGCTTTCTCAATTTCTGGCTGTACATGTCCCTCATTCTTCCTGGGCATAAGACAGGAATCTCCATCTTGAATTGCTGAACCTGAAGAGCTGCGGAAGATCGTCGGAGATGAAGAGCCGTACACACTAAAGGCTGGCTTGCCAGTCCACAGAATCAGTTGAACCAGGAAAGCTGCTGAAAGTAGGGAGGGCTTGCTAGCCTACTGAATTGCAACACTCTCAGGTCTTGGCTTGCCAGCACGTTAAATCTGACACTTCTGGGGCTAGGCTTACCAGCCACTCAACGACCCTCTCTGGGATTTGGCAGGCCAACCCATTGAGCTGATGATTCTTGAAGCCCAGGTTGACCTGCAAAATCTGTATCAGTTTGATTCTCCTAAAGTGATCTTTCAAAAGGTTTTAATTTGAAATAAAGTTCAATTTATCAATTTGTTCTTTTTTTGGATTGTGTTTTCAGTGTCACATCTATGAATTCATCATGCCCTAGTTCCTGATGATTTTTGCCTATATTATCTTCTAAAATTTTTTTCTTTAAGAATTTCACAAAAATAATAAAATAAAAAATAAAAGAACTTCAAACAGTGATACTGGTTTAATTTTTCTTTTGGCATCTAAGTAAGATTGTTTCTTCTCTATACCAGTTTACTATGTTCTGGAAATTAAAATGAAAAAGAGCAAGAGCAAAAATGGTGTGGGGGCCGACCCCATGAGATGAGGCAGTCAACAGTGTAGCTTCTATGTCCCCCACCTCACTCTTCTTGGAGGTGCTAAGGAAGCCACAGGCTGCCACTCCAAGATGACGTGTCATCTTGGTCTAACAGTCATTGGAAACAGCAACCTAACCCAACACCAAGTTGGCCTGTTCTTTCCAAAGTAACCCCAACTGTCTTTTGCAATCAAATTTATTTGCAAGTCAGCCCCAGATGCTGGGAAGGCAGTGTTGTGTGTGTGTGTGTGTGGAGGGGGGTTGTGGTTTCCTCAAGCATCAGAGTGATGTCTAGTGATTAATATTGAAAGCTGAGCTTTGTCTGGATGTCATCAAGAATCTTCTGCAGTTCCTCATCTTCGAAGGACCCTTCCGGGCTTGGACTCCTCAACAGTCTCTGGGCAAAGGTTGACCAAACAGGCCAACTCAAACTTAATGAAGGTTTTTCTGGAGCAGCAGGCTACGAACACTGGCAATGATCTCTTCATTTTTGAAATGATTTTAACAGGCCGTGCAGCTTAACATTTTCACCAAGACCTCCGAGAGTTCCTGTTCATCCTCTGCACTCTCCTTTTACTGCTTTCAATGCTCCAGAAGCATATGAACTTCTGAATTTAGAAGGGTCTCTGCTGTTTCAAACTCCTTGGGAAAAATGAGCTGCAAGGCATTCTCCTCCACGTTGCCCACCCGCAGGTCGCTACTGCCCACCACCATTGCCGTGCTGCCTAGTTTTACATTTCACATTTACTTTTTTTTCTATTTTGAGTTAATTGTCAAATAAACTATAAGTTTTACAATGAAGGTTATATTTTTTCCTATGAATATTCACTTGCTCCACCATCATTTGTTAAAAAGAATATCCTTTTGTAACCATTTCCCCTTGAAAACCGGAACAAGACAAAAGATGCCTACTCTTGTCCCTCCTGTTCAACATAGTATTGAAAGTCCTAGCTAAAGCAATCAGATCAGAGAAGAAAATTAGGGATATCCAAATAGGAAAGGAGGAAGTTAAGGTATCCCTCTTCGCAGACAATATGATTCTATACCTTGAAAATCCAAGAGAATCTGTCAAAAACTTCCTTGCACTGATAAAAGACTTTGGCAAAGTCTTAGAGTATAAAATAAGTGTGCAGAAGTCAGTCCCATCCCTATATTCCAACAATAAACAAACAGAAATCCAAATAAAAAACACAATTCCATTCACAATAGCCACAAAAAAGAAAAAGAAGAAGAAATACCTTGGCATCTTCCTAACCAGAGAAGCCAAAGACAACAAAAACTACAAAACACTGCTCAAAGAAATCAAGGATGACACAAACAAATAAAAAAATATTCCATGCTCATGGATTGGAAGAATCAACATTGTTAAGATGTCTGTCCCACCCAAAGCAATCTACAGATTTTGCAATATCTATTAAATTACCAGTAGCATTACTATCAGACCTGGAAATGACAATGCAGGAATTAATGTGGAAACGTAAATGACCACAAATAGTCAAAACAATCCTCAGCAAAAGAAAGAAACAAAGTGGGAGGCATCACACTCTCAGACTTTAAGCTTTATTATAAATCTACAATAATCAAAACAGCTTGGTATTGGTACAAGAACAGGCATATAGACCAATAGAACAGAATGGTGATTCCAGAAGCAAAACCTCAATTTCTCAGCCTTCTCGTCTTTGACAAAGCCTCCACCACCAACCACTGAGGAGAGGAGACTCTATTCAGTAAATGGTGTAGGAAAAATGGCTAACCACATGGAGAAGATTAAAACAAGATCCCTACCTATCACTATACACAAAAAGCAATTTGGATGGATTTAGAGGCTATAATACTGAGTGATCTATCACAGAAACAAAGAGCTGAGTATCATATGCTCTCACTCATAAGTGGACCGTGAACAACTATGATAATATAATAAGAAAAGGATTGGCAGTAGTGAGAAACTGCCAGGGGAGAAGGAGGACACACTTCATCAACAAGGTTACCTGCATAATGAATATTTGTATACCAAACCTTGAACTGTACCCCACATATTTACAATAACAATTAAAATATATATATATATCCTTTCTTTATTGAATTTTTTTTTACACCTTTGTCAAAAAGTAGTTGGTCATATTTGTGTGGATCTGTTTCTGGATTCTCTATTCTGTTCCATTGCTGTATGTATTTATCCCTCCCCCAGTACCACACAGTCTTAATTACAGGTAATGCGATCCCTTCTCCTTTTTTTTTTTTTTTTTCCAGAATATGTTTAGCTATTTTAGGGCTTGTGTATTTCCAGATCAGATTTAGAATAATCGTATCTATTTCTGTAAACAATCTTTTTGGGATTTTAATATGAAATTACTATAAACTTATAGATTAATTGGGAAAGAAATGGTATCTTTTTTACAGTGATTTTTCCAGTTGACAAATACATTTCCAGTTTATTCAGAATTTGATGTCTTTCATCAATTTATTTATTTATTTTTATTAGCATACAAATGCTGTATACTTGTAAGATTTGTACCTAAGTATTGAGTGATTATAAATATTTTTGAATTTTCATTTTGGTTTCTTGCGTCCCTATGCAGTGGATATTGTTTGTTGATCTTGTGACCTTGTTAATCTTATAGTCTTGCTCTAAACTCATTAATAAATTCTAAAGACTTTTTTGTTTGTTTACTTTGACTTTTAGACTTCAGTTTTTTTTTAAACAAAGACCATCAGATCATCTACAAATAGAAAACAATTTATTTATGTATTTTAAAACTTTAAGCTTCGTGGTTTTTTTTTTTCTTTTCTTCTTGTGCTTCCTATAATGTTCAATAATATGATGAATAATAGTGGTGAGGACAGACATCTTTGCCTTGTTCTAATCCTACAAGTAAAGCAGACAGTCTTTTACCATTGAATATGATAATTAATTATAGGTGCTAGCTGTAAATGATAACTGCAAGTGGTTTTTTTATTTATCAGATTGAGACTATATCTTTCTATTTCTAATTTTACAGCACTTAATCTTAAATTAGTGCTGAAATTATCATATAATTGTCATAACTCCATTGATATGATTCTGTAATGTTTACATTAGACTTTAAAATAATAAAACACATTGATTTTCAATTATTAATCCAGCTTTAAATTCCTCTAAGCCATCACAGTGGGTCACGGTATATAATTTTATATAAATATATGTAAATATGTATATGTAAACTAGTTATTATTTTGTTAAATAGATTTGTATCTATATTTATAGTGGATATTGCTTTGTAGTTTTTAAAAAATTATCTTTCTTGTCTTGGCACTGTGGTAATACTGGGTTCATAAAATAAGTTGGGAGCATTGTTTCTTGTTTTTTGGAAGGATAGAGAAAAATTATTATAAATTATTCCTTAAATGTTTGGTAGAAATCTTCAAGGACATC
Source organism: Cephalopachus bancanus (assembly GCA_027257055.1). NCBI lineage: Eukaryota > Metazoa > Chordata > Mammalia > Primates > Tarsiidae > Cephalopachus > Cephalopachus bancanus. The sequence goes on along the minus strand of JAPVLO010000024.1, from coordinate 13,317,298 downwards.
ATCTGGCCCTGGATAATTATTTTTTATTAGTTTTATTGAGTATATTAGTACATACCTTTCAGCTAATTTTCAGATTTTTCTAATACTGCTCAAACATTTATTCATCCAAACATACCTATTCTTATACCAAATAAAAGTTTATACTGAACTACCACAAAGGAAAAATGACACAAAACCACAAAACTTCTGAGTTAGGTAAGATTTCTCATCAGTAGGTGACATGATCCTTATTCATTCTGTGTCCTTCTACAACTGTATCCCAACTTTCATTTTCCCTTATAGCATTGTCTGTCATAAGAAGATACACCCAAACCTTTTTTAAAAGATTCAAATTGACTATAGCAATTTTAAGTTTACAGAAAAGTTGGACAGATAGTAAAGAGAATTTCCATTTACTTCCCTCTCTCCTTGCCATCCACATATTTGCCCTATAATTAGCATCTTGCATCAGTGTGGTAAATTTGTTATGATTGATGAGCCACTATTGACATTATTAACTAAAGCCCATAATTTACAATAGGCATTGTTCTTTGTTTTATAGAGTACTATGGATTTTGACAAATGTATAATGTCATGTATCTATCCTTACCGTGTTATATTATATAGAATAGTTTCACTACCCTGAATAATCCCTTTGCTTCATGAATTCATTCCTTCCTTCTTTCTCCTGACTCCCTGGCAACCACTGATCTTGCATCGTTTCTTTGAACGATTTGGTCCTCATAAGAACTCTATAAAATTATTGTAATTATTGCTATTATTAAACCATTGTCCCTATATAAAAGATGAGGAAACTTGTTAAAGGCCATGAATCTAATAAAAAGTAAATTCAAGACTTAAGAGCAGGAAATCTGACTCTAGACCACAAACTCTTAATCATTATATTATGAATGATTAACATGAATTAATGTCCTGAGTGACAAAGGAGAACAATTTTTTAATTACTAACATAGTTTATCTCTTGACTTTAACAATTAAAGCTAATGAAGAAATAAAGTAGTGAAATGGAGTAGATACAATATAAATACAACAACTATAATTCTCATAAATATTTCAATATACATTTTTTTGCAGACCAGAGTCAGGCTCACCAAAAAAACTGAGACCTGATGCAATGAATGATTAGAAAGCTTCCCTACCCTTGTTTGACCTTACCACCACTCATATTCATAGCTGTAGGTGTGAGATGCTAAAATTGCTGGTAGTGTTTTCTTTTTTTTTTTTTTTTGAGTTGGAGTCTCACTCTGTTGCCCAGACTGGAGTGCAGTGGCCGCTCCCGGCCACCGCATCCTCGACCTACTGGGCTCCGGCGATCCTTCTGCCTCAGCCTTCCAAGTAGCCGGAATTACAGGCGTGCACTACCACGCCCGGCTGGTTTTTTGATTTATTGTAGAGATGAGGTCTCGCTGCCCAGGCGGGTCTCGAACCCACGGGCTCAGGCAATCCACTCACCTCAGCCTCCCAAAGGCGCGGGATTACAGGCTGAGCCACCAAGCCCGGCTAGTGTTTTCATTTTTATCTCCCCTTTTGTCGTTGGGTTTCTCTAGAGATTCCTTTTTAAATAGGTTATATGTCTTTGCAGTTCTTTTAGCTGCTATCCACTATTATTATATGGGAGTCTGGAAATAAACAATACATTCAGCGCCTGGATCATCTTAAGTACTCAACAAAAGCAAGCTATTTTTATTAATGCCCATTTGGGGAGGAAAATATTGTTACTTACAGTGAGTTCACCACTATACTTATGATACTAGATAATGAAAGTTATGAGTTATCACTGAATACTATGTATCTATAAAGACCTAGTTGTTTAAGATGTTTAAAGATTTATAATTGCCGAAAATACTTTTCACTTACTTTTGGATTATGAGAGATTATAAGGCAATTGTTCTGCTTTGATCTAATTTAGGTTCTTTACACTGACTTAAAAACAAGCTTAGGTTTTTAAAGAAAGATAATTACATTTTAATGGTCAAAAAATTGTCACTCTAAATGCTGTTTTACACAATTAGGTACTACACACAGTGCTGCCATCTCAGTAAATGTACAGTCACATGGACATTACCATGATTCTACTTAATAACCTCTTGTTCTTAATGTGTTTATTTGTATGAATTTTTAAAAATGCAATAGAATTGTTTGAATTGCAAGGTATTAATATCTTGACTGTGTTAAATCTCCTGAGATCTAATGCTATAAAAATGAACTGTTATTCATTAAATTGCAGTTGAATTAACTTATTTTTAAAATTTGAATATTTTACCTCAACTAGCTCAAATTTATCTCCTAAATATAGATTCATAGATTGTCTGTGTCATCTCAAATTTAAGGAGTTGCCACTATTACCAAGTCATTTTTATGCTTTTCTCCATGCAACACTGGAATTTTAAAAATCTTTTACACATTTTCACTCTTGTCCTATTCTGCGTATCCTGAGAAAAATTCTGGACAACAGAGATCAAGATTTTTCCATCCTGGGTTATCCTATGTTCACCTCATATTTAATGTTATTAATGATACATAAGATTTTTTGTCAGTTTATGCAAAAAATATAGCCTATCTTCTTTTCATATTACTTGATCGCTTCAAATGATTTCAAAGCAATGTTATAATAATTCAGAGCGATTCAAACACATCTGCGTTTGCATCTGCAAGAAGTATTAGCTTTATTAAAAACAAAATACCAAAACATACTTGATAGTAAATATTACTGGTTTTTAATTGTTGGCTTGAATTTTTTTTAAGAAATGAGAAAGAAGCAAATAGCACACACAAACTTACACACAACACATATACACCAAAATTTCAGACCAGTTGAGAGGATTAGTGTTTAATTAATTAATGTATTTACTGACATGAAAAATAAAAATTTTTGCTTTCTTGCTCCCATTTAATTTCTTTTGAGTTTGTTTTACAAAAAAATAAGCATCCTTCATAGATTCTACCTTGAATTTTTTTCTTAACTTTGCAAATAAAACCACAAAAATATTCAGTATATCATACAGACAATAAAAGTAACATACACCATTGGTCTTAACAGCACAGAATATTAAACATTTTGACTGTAATGACACTGTAGGTATTCTTTACTGAAATTTATCTGCAAAAATAACTTTAAGTTTCCAGCTTAATTGCTGTTTACATATGATTTTTGTAAATATTGGGGTTCAATTAACTATGGCATTCATGAAGAATTATAGTATTTACTTTATAGAAATAGAGTTTCCACTCTATTACATAAAAATGAAGGCTGAGGGTAAAAGGTAGGATTAGCAGTGACAAAATGATAGTGGAAATTTTTTTACTATTCAACTTTGGGCTTTCTAGAGGTGCTCCAAAGGGAGAATTAAAAAAACAAAACAAATAAGCAAAACTATGAAGTAAAGAAAATTCTTGAATATGAATGGAATTTTAAATTGACTGCTTCTCCATTTTCCTCTGTAAATAGATCATCCTGAAGAAAACTGGTTGCCTCAGGTATTGAAAAAGGAAGAACAAAATATGCCTTCTGGGGATCTATTGGAGGACTCTTCACTTGCTAACTGAATGTTTCACTGGAGAAGATTCTGCTCCTAAAGGAACAGAAGAAATCTTTCTGACTGTTTTCTAGGCAGGTCCAATGTCATTTGTTGTAAGTTTAAAAGTGCGGGCATTGCTACTGATCAAGCCTATTGTTTTTAATGAAAAGAAACCTGATGATTATTTCCAGAGACTCAAGAAAAATATTAGTTATACCAAAACTCTTCTAGCAAATAGAAAATGAGAGAATTATTCCAAATTTTCTTTATGTATTTATTAATAAAAAGCTTTGATACCAATATCAAACAATGAAATCCATCATATTTTTAAAAAGAGAAGAAAACATATGGTAATCATTTAAGTGTTTATAAGTGTCTGCAGAAATATCATTTCATATAATTTAATGCACATTCAAAAATGCTAGAAAGATTTATCCTAATCTCATAAAGGATATTTATTTTAAAAACCAAAATTAAAATCCAAAAATAACAAGAACAAACACATATTCAGTAATGAATAATTGAAGTATTGAAATTGATTTTTATGAGATATGGAATAGAATAGAAATGCTCCATAAAACATGCCATTCAAGACTGTGCTGGAGATCTTATTAGTGAAATATGGCAAAGAAAAACAATAAATTGCCATTTGTAAGTGACATAATTTTGTAAATAAAAAAAAAACTGAGGAATCTAAACTGAAGTTTATAACCTAATAACAAATTAAGCAAACTTCTTGGAGGCGGATATTCACAGATATACAACGAGGGACCCAAAAAGTTCATAATTTATTTATTAAAAAATTATTTGTTCATAATTAAACTTGTCACTTTTAAAGTACTCTCTATTTGATGTTACAAACCTATCGAGATGCTTTTTCTATTGCTCAGTTTTTGAATTTGTCAATTTTGATGCCTTTCAGTGCTTCTGCCATTTTTTATTTCACCTCTTCCACATTGGCAAAACGTTTTCCTTTGAGGACTTTTTTTCATCTGAGGAAACAAACAAACAGACAAAAAATAATTGCTTGGAAAGAGACTGGGTGAATAGAGAAGGCAGTGCACAGGGTCATGCTATTTTTGGTCAAAAATTGCTGACACTCAGCATGGTGTGAGCAGACACATTCATAAATCGCCCAACATGAAATGGGCAAACAAGTCGAAAGAATCTGCACACACACACACACACACACACACACACAAAATTCAATGAAGCTGAATGCACACTTTCACAACGTTAGCTGGTACACTGTTGCTGATGGGTTCTCAGAACCACTTACTTAGTGGGTGAAGACTGTGCTATAAGGGGGCCGTCCTCCAAAAGTTCATTACGGTTTTGGGGTTACCTCTCATATATATTATCTATCCAGTAAGTTTCAGAAACGTAATCTTAAAATGATATCATTAAAACAGCATGCAAAATAAATCAAATACCAAGCTAAAAATATAAATGATGCACAATACCTCTGCATAGAGTGAAAGCAAAACAAAATTAAAACTTATTACAAGAAGAACTAACTGGAGGAATACAGCATATTAATGGATTGAAAAAATCAATATTGTAAAGATTATAACTTAATCTGAGTCAATGCATTGCAATAAAAATAATATGCTTTTATGACAATTTGATTTTTAAACTTCTGTATGGATTTATAATAATGTAGGGAAAACCTACACAATATTGACATGAAGAAACGACAGGAAAACTTACACCACAACATATTGATCTCTTAAGTAGTTACATTAATTTTGACATTGTTTAAATAAAGTCAAATAGGTAATTAGAACACCAAAAACTGTCCAGAATCAGATTCACAAACAGTCTATTAGTGGACTTATTAAATAGTAACTCTACCACATCATTTAGAAACACTAGACTTTATAATAAAGAGTCCCGGAAAAATTTGGTTTCCGCATGAGAACTTTGTCTTGATTTTATTCTATGCAAAATTCAATTCCAGATGAAGTGTATACATTTTAAATGTAAAGTAATTCATCTTCCAAATGAAAATATAAAAAAGTATTGCCATAATCTTTGGCTAGCCAAAAGTGTTTTTAACAGGTCACAAAAATATTAGCTATAAAAAAAGATTAAATGGTGAGAGTCTTTTAGTGGTCAAAGCAAATATTCCCGGAAGAGGCTTTTTACCCTTTTGTCACATAATCCAACCAAGCTCTCCCCGCAGTTGTGCCAGATAACCAACAGTAAACAAACTTGACAAGAGAATTAACAAGGGAGCTTAAGACTTGAGACAGTGTATCATCATTTCCACTACCCTTTTCTTAGTCAAGAGTTAAGGGGATACCTATGCATCCCCAGAAATAAGAATAGAGCTTTCCAAGTTCAGCAATAAATTGCCTCTATCTTATACATTCTACCCTCTAATTCTTGGCCAAACATTTGAATTAGAAATTGCTTTCTATGATTCCTTCTTTTGCATCCTTTGCTCCATTAACATAAAAAGCAAAAGAATAGTGAGTGGATTGCCTGAGCCCGCGGGTTCGAGACCCGCCTGGGCAGGCGAGACCTCATCTCTACAATGAATGAAAAAATCAGCTGGGCGTGGTAGCACATGCCTGTAATTCCGGCTGCTCGGAAGGCTGAGGCGGAAGGATCGCCGGAGCCCAGCAGGCGAGGCTGCGGTGGCCGGGAGCGGCCACTGCACTCCAGTCTGGGCGACCGAGTGAGACTCCAACTCAAAAAAAAAAAAAAAAAAAGAATAACTGCCAAATTGCTAATTATTTGTGTCATTAAATTAAGTGTGTTTGCAGTTATTAAAAAAAACTCAGTTCACCAAATATTTCAGCACAAATTTCTTCATAATTGTATACAAGCATGCCAATTGGAGTTGGAGTCTCACTCTGTCGCCCAGAGTGGAGTGCAGTGGCCGCTTCGGGCCACTGTAGCCTCAACCTGCTGGGCTCCGACGATCCTTCCGCCTCAGCCTTCCAAGTAGCCGGAATTACAGGCATGCGCTACCATGCCTGGCTGATTTTTTGATTTATTGCAGAGATGAGGTCTCGCTGCCCAGGCGGGTCTCGAACCCGCGGGCTCAGGCAATCCACTCACCTCAGCCTCCCAAAAGCACGGGATTACAGGCTGAGCCACTGAGCCCGGCTGCTAATTATTTTAGTTTCTCCTGCCTTTAAAATTTGAACTTTATGAAAACGATTAACATTTTTTAAATCACCTTTTATATCCATGGCAGTTCCCTATGATCAGCTAACAGACCAGAGAAAGGCTTTGGCTTGGTTTATGGATAAATGAACTTGATGTATTGGTTTAAGCCGCAAATTGATAGCTTTTGTACTGTGCATCTACTCAAGTGCAACCTGAAAACACCCAGTGTTAAGGAAAATTCCCCTGTGTGGCAAAACTTCAAGTAGTATACTTGGTCATTTTCTTTGTCTCATGAGGTGAGTGGTCTGAGGTGAAGATATGTCAGACTTTGGTAGCAGCATATGGTATGACTCTCTGGTCAGAGATTTAGCAAGAGAAAGATTTTCATACCAGAAACAATGATTTGGAAGGAAAGAGGATTGTAGGTGAGCCTATTAGACTACAGTACTGGCTCAAGATAATGAATGACATTTACTTATATCCTTCTTGATAACTACTTCTGTATAAATTAGATTCTGAAGTACTGATGTTATTAGATGCTATTCCTACACTTAACATTTAGCAGGAACCTTCTGCAGTGGACTGAATGGTGGACCCCAATAAATATATCCACATCCTACTCTCCTAGTTCTATGAATGCTACTTTACTTTGAAAAGGGGATTCTTTGCAGATGTAATTAAGGATCTTGAGATGAAATATTTCTGAATGGGCACTAAATCCAACAAAAAGTGCCCATGTGAAAAACAGAATAGAAGAAAACCCAGACAGAAGTCCATTTGAAGACAGGGGCAGAAATTTTAATGCTGTTGTCACAAAGGCATGCTGAAAGTCACCTGAAGCTAGAAGAGGCAAGTAATGGAATCTCCTTTCAAACCTCTAGTAGTAGTGTGGTCATGATGTCACCTTGATTTCTGATTTCTGACTTTCATAACTGTAGCAATATATATTTCTATTATTTTAAGTAACTCAACTTCTAATGATTTATTACAGCAACACAGGAAACTAAAATATTCTCTTTAAGTTCTTAGTTAAGATGAAAGAAAAAAATACTTTTTCAAAATTCAAATAATTAAAAACAAATTGACCTAGAATTTAGTTGATCAAAATATTTTAATTTCTAATGGCATTCTTAAAATTAAATTAATATAACTATGCCTTATTTAACCTTTTTAAGAGAAAATTACATTTTCCTCCCTTTATTCTTCTCTTTTTTCAAATTCTAAACTATGTAATAGCTGGTAAATTCTGGGAGAAAATTTTATTTAAAAACTTGAATTCATCTGGTTAGAAACAATAAAGTAGATGTTCAAATACAAGAGGAAGATAAAATCAACATTGGTCTCCAATGACGGTTGTTAAAACATCATTTGTGTATATTTTCACTGTAACAATGAGCTTTTACAGAACGTCTGAAGTATTAAATAAGTCCATCATTCATTTGTTCACTAAACCATTGTTTCCATGCCAAAAAAAAAGAGAGATGAGAAGTAGCCAAAACAGATGGCAGCTATAATAGCTCCTTTGCTTAGAATATATTATATACAGGAAAAGAGTACTTATTGTGATGTTTGCAATTTGGACTAACAGAATGGGCACATATGTAAAATACTTTTGGTGAGTTCGTCTAAAATTGGAGAATAGGCAAAATTATAATGTCTTGGAAAGCTGAGAACTATAATTATATTTTCTCAGTTGCATAGTTGTAATTTAAATTATTGTCTATTAACCCTATATTGCAATAGTTATGAATTGAGTTTAAAAAGGAGATACTGTGATGACTTGGGATACCTGTACCTCCAATAAGGCATTACAATATGCATTTGAATTTCATACAAGTAAATATTGACTGAAAAAAAGTTTTAATTATTCTTTTATCTTTGGATATAGCATATGCTCCAACTGTCTTTCAAACTTACTCTAAAATCTTTCTTTCACACCAGGGAAAATATGTCAAAGCTAGCTTAAATTATTCTATGCCATTGACCACACTAGTCAAGTTTTGTATTTAATAAGAATATATAAAATTAAAATATTAATTAAGGATAAGGGAAGGATCTGTCAGACACTTAGGGGTTTCCATAAAATAGCACTGTGCCCACTCTGTCCTATGGGCAATCTGATAACATGGTGTCTCCTTTTAGCTTATGATTCAAATTTACCATTTGGCTTTGCAGTTCCTTCTTTGGCAACTGGCCTATAAATAGTCAATCTGAGTAATCATGGGGATAAGAAGTACTCTTAAATTGGTATATTTAGTTTCCTCATAAGGAGTTTTAATACCACTTCATGATGGTAATAGCAGTAATAATTGCTTCAGAATGAAGCAATTATATTGACTTAGAAATGTTTTATATATTAGTAAAATACTTGTTTCCTAGAGAATAAAGAGGAAAGATGTCATCCTTGGTTTGTTATATGTGAAGTTATAAGAAAATCTTAAGACCGTCCAGGGTAATTACCATAATTCCATATTGCTAACAATATTTTACATGAAAAATAAAATGTTTTTCTATGTTTGACACAAATGTACATTTAATGTCATTAGTTATTGAGGATTTTAAAAAGTGTTTTAACAAAGCCTAAAGCTATATCCTAAGCATGTTAAAAGGTATGAATTATAAAGTATGGCATATTATAGGTAGGAAATGATAATGTTCTTCAATCATTTTGTCATTCAGTTTTTTTATAGAACTAAATGGACAATCTACAACAGTATGTTCTTTACTAAAATGTGATTAAGCTATATATGTTGATAAGCTAGCCACAAAAGAATTTGTTATGTCTTTCATGAACTCATAAGACCATTAGAGAGCTATCAGGTCTATAGTGAATAATAATTAACAACAAAAAACACGGAATGAATATTCTGTAATAACTATTTAGAAGCCCAAAACATTTACTGTACTAAATAGTACATAGTATTTTGTCAATGTGATGCAATTTAAATTTGCTCTAAAGTATGTAGAGTAGAATCCAATTTTAATAGTCTCTTGCACATCAGAGGATATATATTCTCTGGGCAAATCAGCCTTTTCCTGTGACCTCCCAGACCCACTTTTGTATTCTGACACTGAAATAATCTGAAGTTTAGATTCTTGAAGAGAATTTAATGTAGTAGGTCTCTTCTATCTAAAGAGGCTATAATGGGTCATAGCTTTTGGTACCATATTTATTTTTGGAGAAATGACTCATGTATATCCATGTTTCTTTAGAACTAAAGATTGTTTTCCTCTTCTGCAAAGGTACCACTGATTACAACTATTCTTTCTGTTATTAAGTATATTTATGTTATACACATCCTTTCATCTATTTTATAATAACACTTATTACTCTCTGAAATGCCTATTAGAAAATGAGAAAATAAAATTTCAAAACTAAATTTTTCAAGAAGAAAGTGATAGTAAGGATTTATAGATTTTACTTTAACATACCAGTTAATTAAATAACAGTAGTTTCCTTTTTTTAGATTAGAAAATATAGTTTGTTTAAAAAGTAAATTAGAGAAAGAAAGAGAAAGAGGAGATTCATCTCCCAAAAGTAGGGAAAGGGGGCCAAAGCCAGGAAACATGGCGATGGCCATAGCTCAAAGAGCACACACCACACCGAAGTCCAGAAAGGCAATGGCCAACAGTAGTGTGCAATTCTGGCTGTACATTACACTTAACCTTTAATCTTTGTAAGAACTGGGATATTTTAAAATATAGACGTCTACTTTTAAAATATATAAAAGTAATATTACTGATTCGGACTTTTCAGGTCAGCCTGGGTTTCAAAAGAGTCAGCTCAATGGGTTGGCCAGGTGAGCCCCAGAGAGGGTCAGCTTGATGGGCTGGCAAGCCTAGCACCAGAAGTGTTGACTCTAATGGGCTGGCAAGCGCAGCCCTGAGAGTGTTGCTGATTCGGTGGGCCGGTAAGCCTAGCCCCTAGAGTGTTGGCTCCAATGCACTGGCAAGCCAAGCCCTGACAGTGCTGCAGCCCGCAGAAGTGTATCAGCTTCCGAGTCTCGCCTTTTTCCAGCAGCTCTCCCAGCTCAACCAGCACCATCAGCTGGCAAGCCAGCCTCCAGATGCAGCTCTTTGGCTCCAATGATCTTCTGCAGCTCTTCAGGTCCGGATTCTTGTCTTGTGCCCAGAAAGAATGAGGGATATTCTGCAAATCTTCAGGTCGGGGTTCTTGTCTCAGCCCAGGAGGAATGGGAGGCACTGACAGCCAGAAAGTGAGAAAGCAGGATTTACTGAGAGGACAGAAAAGTTCCCACAGTGGGAGGGGGACTCCAGCGAGTTGCCAATTTAGAGCTAAAACCTGGTGCTCATATAGCCCCAAGGCAGAGCCAATTGGCTTGTACTAGCTGTGAGCTGATGGTCTGCACTAGCTGTTCTGATTGGCCAGTAGTGAGGACCAATTGGCAGGAGGCAGCGGTCTAATGGCGAGTTGATTTGTTGTTTTTCTATCCCAGTAGTGGGTACTTAAGCTGTAGCTTGAGTGGCTCCCAGGGAGCTTGTTTACTATCTTGAGTGTAGCAGTCCAGAGGCCAGCTGGAAGTTTGCTACATTATTACGAGGGGATCCGCCCTGTCTGCCGACCTTTTCTCTAGCGATCTCCTCTCTTATTACAATAGTAATTTTTGCAGCACTTTTACAATCCACATTTAATCTCTAAATTTCATACATATGTTAATTCAGTGGTAGCTTACTTTCTTGTGTTCTTTTTATATTATTTTTATTTTATAGATGTGGAGTAATTCAGGGTTAAGTACATAAGAAGTCATAATACAGGAAAAGTTTGGCTACCCTTATTGATGCTTTGATGCTATGTGCTCCCCCTCTTGTGTGTGTAAATATACCATAGAATAATTATTAATTCTCTGGTGGATGGATATTACGACTAATCTGAATTCCTGTATTTTGCTATTATAGTGATGTTACTATAGATGTTTTTGTACTTGTTCTTAGTATATACACCTGGAAGTTGCTTTACTAAAACATAAATTGGGCATGTATAACCACATAAAATAAACCAAGATTACATTTTCAAAGAGGCTTTTACAGTTTAACTTCCTATAGTAATTGTGCCTGATTTTTTTATTCCTCAATTAAATGTGATATGATCACAAATGTGACGAAATTTATTTTTGCGATCCTAGAGGGTATAATATACTCTCTCCACAATCTTGATTTTCATTTTCCTGATGACTCATGATTTGAAGTGCTTTTTATGTTTTTAAATGCATTTAGTAATGTTCTATGGTGAATTGTGAGCTCAGGAGTTCTGTTATTATGCCTCTATGAGGCATAGTTTTTATACTGTCTGTATTGTCTCCAAACTATTTTATAATAGTTCAATATTGAAAGCAAAGAATTGACATGTTATTTTATTTAAATGAATTTTGAAATATAGTTTATTCAATGAAATCCATCCATTATTACTACACCTTAAAGTTTGATTAAATTTGTGCAGTCGCTTATAAAATCAAGCTATAGAGCACCCTAATAACCATAGAAAAGTTTTCTATAATCAGCCCTGTAAGATCCTCACCATCACAGGACTGAAACCTAAATAAACCATATGCTGTGCCATAATACAAATCGCAACCATAAAAAGTATATTTTCTAATTACAATGGAATTAAAAGACAAATAACAAAAGGTTATCTGGAAAAAATCCACAAATATTTGGAAATTGACATTGCCTAAACGTTCTAAGAGAAAAAAGTGACACTGTAAGACAAATAAGAAAATATTTTGAACCATATGCACTTGCTATGATTTTAATGTTTTTATCACTCCAAAATGCACGTTGAAACTTAGTCTTTAATGCAATATTATTAAGAGGTGAGGCATTTGGGAAATGATTAACTCATGAAGGATCTGACCTCATAAATAAGATTAGTGATCTTAGAAGAAAAGTATAAAGGAGTCTATTAGTGCCTTCATTGACATTCTGCTATGTGAGGACACATAGATGGTTCAATCAATAAAAAACAGCTACCACAGATACCAAATCTGCTGTCACCTTGATCTTGAGCTTCCAGCCAACAGAAGTGTGAGAAATATATTTATATTATTTATAAATTACCCAGTCTAAAGCATATTGCTAAAGCAGCCTGAATGGATTAAGACATTTAAAAAAATGTGTATCTTGTTGGAGGGCATTGTTCTATAAATGCCAAATTGGTTAAGTTGGGGACTAAGGTTGAAGTTTTTCTTACCCATACTGACTTTCTATTGTTTAATCACTGAGAGATAAATGTTGTCTTTATTATTTAATTTCTGTCAAATTTTCTGTCCTGTGTTTTAAACATCAGCAAGTGGATGCACAGATACTTATAAAATGTCTGTCTTCTTGATGAATTAAACCTGTTTCTTATAAACTTTCCCCAGAACATTTCTTGTTCTGAAGTCCAGTTGTCTGGTATTACTATATCTGCTGAAGCTTAATTTATGCTTAATGTTTGCAGAATATATAGATATATATTTCTACTTTTTACCTATACATTACATGTATTTTAATTTTTTTTTTTTTTTTTTTTTTTTGAGTTGGAGTCTCACTCTGTCGCCCAGAGTGGAGTGCAGTGGCCGGGCCACCGTAGCCTTGACCTGCTGGGCTCTGGCGATCCTTCTGCCTCAGACTTCCAAGTAGCCAGAATTACAGGCATGCACTACCACGCCTGGCTGATTTTTTGATTTACTGCAGAGATGAGGTCTCGCTGCTCAGGCAGGCCCCGAACCCGCGGGCTCAGGCAATCCACTCACCTCAGCCTCCCAAAGGCGTGGGATTACAGGCTGAGCCACCGAGCCTGGCTGTATTTTAAACTTTTTATAGATTTGTTTGTTATTGTGCCTATTATTTTGAAGACTGACTTGATTTTTTATACATTATAATAATCTCAATCCTTTACTTGTAGTGTTAATGGTTAATATGGGCCATTTGAAGTTAAGACAATTTTGGTTTGATAGGATATAAGGTTATTATGTTGCTATATGCTTTCTATTTATATCTATTCTTTTTTCTAATAAGTAAATTATTTTGTCAATCACTCTTTTATTTTACAATCAGCTTTAAAGTTAATTTATTTTATAGTCAATTTTAATCAATATATATGAAAATCATCTTTGATATAACATTACTACACAGATAATTTAAGAAACTTACAAGAACATCATTCTATTTATACCCCTTGCTTTGTATTATTGCTATTATGTATTTGTTTTTTATTACACATGTTAAAACTCTCATGATATATCGTCAATATTTTGTCTTTTAGCCAATTAGATTTTAATGAAATTAAACAATATTTTGCTACATATTTACAATTTCTACCGTTCTTTATTCCTTCACAAATGCTAATTTCCATTTACAACTCTGTGGATTGTCTTTATTGCACACTCAGTTTAGTAAAACATTTTTATGGGTATGCAATTCTAACTTGATATTCCTGACTTACCTTGCAACACCTAAATACTTTAAAGATGTTATTCCGTTGTCTTCATGCGAGCATAGTACAAGGGAAGTCTGCCATTTTGTATTCCTGTGTTCTTCTTTGTTGCACTTGTAAGATAATCTCTGTTACATGATTGTACCAATTTTATTATGATAAAATTTAGTTTGGGTTTCTTTCTTTTGTCTGAGTTATATAATATTTTTGAATTCATTAAAAAGAAATACCTGAAGGGTTATCCTGGTTTTATAAAATTCCACTCTGGAGAACTAATCCATTCTGCAATAATGAATCCATTTGTGGAGTAAGTAATCCAATAACTAAATGGGAACTCACTACTGCAATAATGGGACCAAGTCATTTATGAGAGATCTGACACCATGATTCAAACACTTCCAACTAAGTTGACCTCCCAACACCACCAAATCAGGACCAACTTTCAACATGAGTTTTGATGGGAACAAACTATATCCAAACCATAGTACTCTTCATGTTTTTATTTGCAGAAATTCTGCTATATCTTCATTAATAACATTTGCTATTATAGTGTATAATCTCATATCTCATCTGGTGAAATTTTCATTTGATATATTTTATTTTTAGTACCATTTGGTACTATTTTATGTTTTCTTTCCATCCTCAATATGCTTAGACATTCATTCAGACAATTGGATGATGTTATGATTTGTGTTTTAAGATCCTTGTCTGATAATTCTATAACCTCTGTCAGTTCTGGGTCTACTTTTATTAACTGACTCTATGCTTGTTTTTAAGTCACATATTCCTGTTTCTTAGAAACTCTAGTAATTTTTTATTACACACTAGATATAATGATGTTAGATATTAAAGATGGTATGTTGTTAATTGCCTGTATTTTGTTAATTACTTTATTTTACAAAACAGTTAGGTTGTTCTTTTCAAGGTCTTATTATTTTCATTGATAATTCAGTCTTTTAACTAAGATGTGATCTTTCCGAAATTTTCCCTGAATGACCAAAGTATATAATATGTATTCTTTACTTTGGATACTGAGATTTTGCAAACTCCCTGCTTTTGTAAGCTTTTGAAACTACTCTCTCATATTTTAAAACTCAGTATTGTGAGGTTTCACCATAAGAATGATTGACTTAATATTCAACAAAGACTCAAACCATATGTGATGGAGATATTTTGTGGATCTCTTCTACATAATTTCCTCTTCTCATTAAATATGTCTCAATACTACCAACCTTTTTAGACTCTACAATCTGAAACTCCATTTCCCCCAAATTAGCCTCACTGTCAGAATTTTTATTGTTGTTACTCCCTTTATTTATAGTCACAAAATTACTTCATGGAGAATTCTAGGGCAGAGACTCATGAGACTCAACTTGTTTGTTTCACTTCTCACAAAGATCACGGTTCTTGACTGCTCTGGGACTATTGTTTAAAAGTTGCTAAAAATTGTTTTTTAATTCACTGTTTTATAGTTGTTTTAGATTTGAAGGTTAATTCATTTATTGTTGCTTCATCATGGCCAATGGTAGAAATACATGTACATCAGTGTTAGGTCATTATAAAGTAGGTCTTTGATTCATAATATTATTAGTATACAAAATGAGGCAGAGAAGGATTACCAGCATTAAGGAGACTCAAATCATTAGGCCATATAGCAGGTTTAAATGCCACAAAATGCTGTAACACAGAACATTATTTGTTAGCATAAAAGCTATTAATTTTATTTTTTATCACTTTAAAATAATTGGTGTTCATACTATATATATATATATGTATATATATATAATTTTTTAAAGGCATATTTATCCTTGCATAAAATGAGTTCAAATACCTGGTAAGTCAAAAAATTAACACTTTTGAGTGCATTTTATGTTTAATCCTTTTTTTCTGCCCTTTATTCCCTTACATAACACAACATGAACAATTTTGTAGCATTCTCAAATTATTTATTTTATCATTCATGCTACTGATACATTGTTTCTAATTCTAATGTGTTTTTCTTACAGAGTACATAAATGGTATATAGATGGTGTGTCACTGATTATATAGAGAGAGTATAAACTGATTTTGTGACTACTTGTCAGTAAATGGTTAGATGTGTGGTAGAATCAAATATTGAACATATTTGATTGCCAAAACATTCTGGTAGCAAAGAATCTACAACTTACAATCACCTCTAAAGGTTGTGTCTTATAGCAATACTCTGACAATTATGAGTGACAAAATTGCTTAAACAACACCTTTAGAGTAGATAGATGGATAAATAAATAGATATGCATACATTAGTGTAGTTGTCCATTTTATATCTATAATATCTAGAGATACATAGATACATATCTACCTGGGGTATACATCTGTTTATAATATAAATGTAATGTCCATTTTCTAGTACTAGATTTTCAATTTTCTGGAGGGGAATAGATATTTATATTTTTTAATAATATATGTGTGATTCTGCTATACAACCAAGTCTGAAGATAGCAGGACATTTTCAAGGGATCTAACAGACAATATAATTTGACTCGTTTTTTTAAGTTAAGAAGGATGAATTAAAATATTTTTAAAGTCACTCAGCCAGATAGTGTAAAATTTTGTTTCTAAGAGCTTCCAACTCATTTTATGTTTTTCTATACCACACTATTCACATCCTTGTGATTTATAGATTTATTACTGATTAAATTGATTAGATATGATGTTTCACAATACAATTTTGTTTCTGCATGCATTTAATATCCCTTTTTAATCCAGTGTTATTATTCTCATCATTTTCATCAGATGTTATTTTATCTGAAGAGCAACAGCAAGAACAAATAGGAAATACCTTAGGTTTTAAGTGACTTTTTTAAAGACACAATTTCAGTTATATCTTGCTGCTTATCCTCAATTTAAATAATAAGAGCACGTGAATTTATATTGTGACTCATTGTCATGTAAATGTATGAAGAGTTCATAAATTTAAATGTTTTTCAGACAACTGTTTGACCTGTTTTGGAAAGTTTTTCCTCAGGGGGAACTCATCTACTTCACATTTGATAGCATGACACTTTCTGCATCTCATTGTCATATTTTAGAAAAAAAAATAGCATACCATCCATGTGAGAACAGAATGCCAACCAACTGGTGAAACTAATTCTAGTTTGAAAAATGAGTTGAATTGGGCATGTCATTCAAAGCTTTAGCTTCCTGAAATATGATTTTAGAAAATAAATTTGCTGAACAACAGTAATGATAGGCCTGAATTCCAACAAACCATGAACACCTGAAAAGTTTAGTGTTTTTATGTTTCTTTGTTGTTACCAGTCAGATTTACAAAAATACATTTACTATTTTCTTATGAATTTTAAATCAATGGAAAGAACATCTCAATACAATCACTTCATAGTAAATCCTAAATATATGATGAATATTCAGAAGGTATTGACAAGCAGATGGTCATTCTGGATATTTTAGTCAACTTACTGGACTGAGACTTTTGCTTCAAAGTTCAGAGAAAAGTTTTATTTTAATGGACTTGAATATATAAATAATATTAAGACTATTGATGAAAATTCAGAGAAACATAAAACTGCAAATTCTGTATTGTGTCATTAAATGTCTAGATACATAGTTTAATGTGATTAACTAAATACATTTGAAAATTTTTAGAATGCAAAACCTAAATAGAATTGAGCTTTCATCAATACTCCTTTAAAATAAAAGATATGTGCAATAGATATTTTTAAAAAAACTTTGAAAAATGTTATATTGTAATATATTTGCGGAGGAAAGCACAAACTATAAGTGCACAGCTTGGTATGTTTCATGAACTGAATTCACCCATATAACCAGGGAGAGATTAAGAAGCAGAATATTACCTGGAACTCAAAAGCCTCACAATTAATTTTGTCTTCTTTGTCACTTCATATCCAAACAGATCAGAGAGTATGTATCTGGTGTCTTACGAACATCATTATGTCTTTAAGACTGCGACAATGGGGGTGTAGTAGTAGTAAAGCATTCTTTTACCACAGCTTTCTTTCTTTTTTAAAAATAGGCTAAACTGAAAATTATTATTGAGAACAGTTTCATTTTTTAGAATTAAGACTCTATATCTAAAGTGATTAAATCAAAGCAACTGTAAATACAGAAATGTTATTGCTATTTCTTAAGAAATATCACTTCTAATATGTAAGTCTTTGAAAATAAATTTTAAAAATCTGATTATAGCTGGGCTCAGTGACTCAGCCTGTAATCCTGTGCCTTTGGGAGGCTGAGATGAGTGGATTGCCTGGGCCCGCGGAGCGGCCACTGCACTCCACTCTGGGTGACAGAGTGAGACTCCAAATCAAAAAAAAAAAAAAATCTGAATATAAGATTGTGCATATGAAAAAGATAACTTTTCACAGTATCATTTTAATATCAATTAAAATAAATTTTCTATTTAAAAAATCAAGGTCTATTAAAAAAATAATTCCTCCAGAAAAATAATGTAGTCCTTGATGTTTGAAATAAAATAATATCAATTAGTTTCTATTTTATAAGTACAAATTTAATGACTATCATTACAACTTAAATAATAGAAAAGTTAGTCAACATTGTTGTCAATATTTTTCTGAAAGTAACTAAGTTCATCACAGAAAATGGTTAATAAAAATGGTGCATTATCCACAAATTGGAAATTATGGCACCATTTTTCCATAAACAATTAACTGTTCTATAAACATATTTGGCATGAATGATTTGCTTTTTTTTTTTGCTCTAACTAAATTTTGTTTGGGTTGTGGTTTTCTAGTAGTTACAAGACTTTTATAAGATTGGTATTTTCACTATAGAGAGTAAATCATAAGTGATTTACTGACTGCATGCATCTCCACAGACAAACTCTCCAACCATGCATGCTTACAAACTATGGCATGGTCTTCATTACATGAAAAATGCAAAATATTAGTAGCTTTGTGCTTTATAATACGTAGATTAACAAAAATATTTTGTTGAATATTCAGAAGAATATCAAATCTTGAGCATCTTTTAATTTATCTTGCCATTTTTGATAAACAGAGGGGCTTTTAAATGTTCCATAGAATTTAAATAAACATAGTATTTTATCCTTCTAAAGATGGATATTCTCTTCAGTGTTTTGTTCTTGCTTTTTGCTATCTCTACTGGTTGTACTGCTGTTACCTTATAGCTGCAGTGACTACCTCTGTGCCTTTCATATGATAGATGTTTAAAATATATTTGTTCAGCTACTGAGAACTTTTTTTATTAACAGAAAATATTTTCACTTTCTAGACTAAATATTTGGAAATTTGAAGTGATACATTACTTAATTCACTCTGGATATTTAATTCTGCCAAAATCACAAATAGCTTTGTTAATATGAATGCAAAAGAATTTCAAAACAGATAGGAAAGCATTGAAGTTTCACACAGTTTTCAACAACAGTGTTGCTCAATATTTTAGGATATTTAAAAAATCTGTATAGTTATTTCTACCAAATATTTTTACTAAACATTTTTTAGTCTAAGATATTTCTATCATCTTTAATTATTTAACAATGTTTTCGACAATATAGCAAATCAAAACTACATCCTTTCTGACATACCCAAAATTCACACATGTGTGAATAAATGTTATGTCTCAGGGTAACTAAAAATCTGGAGTCACTGGACTGAGATTGACAGAGGGAACATTTTTTTTTTTTTTTTTGAGTTGGAGTCTCACTCTGTCGCCCAGACTGGAGTGCAGTGGCCGCTCCCGGGCACCGCAGCCTCGACCTGCTGGGCTCCGGCGATCCTTCCACCTCAGCCTTCCCAGTAGCCGGAATTACAGGAATGCGCTACCATGCCCGGCTGATTTTTTTGATTTATTGTAGAGATGAGGTCTCGCTGCCCAGGCGGGTCTCGAACCCGCGGGCTCAGGCAATCCACTCACCTCAGCCTCCCAAAGGCGCGGGATTACAGGCTGAGCCACCGAGCCCGGCTGGAACATTTTTTTTTTTTTAAACCTGAAAGGAAATGAAAATAATAAAAGATTTGAATTGCAGACATTACTATTGGCTTGGCCATCTGCCTACAATACACAACACTTTAGAATTAATCCTATTAATAGTTATGCCATCATTTTAGTTGTTTCTCTTTTTAGAAGAGTATTTTTTTTAACTTTTATTATGAACATATTATCACATGAATAGCTCACATCTATGTTATTTAATAAACATGGCCTATTCCAATAGGACATGAAGTCACTACAACAGAAAGCCCAACATCTGCCAGTGCCGAGTGGGAAATGTTCCTGGTGGATGAGCCCAGAACTAAGGGCTAGCTACCTTTAAGTTAGGTTAAGCTGGTGAAGATTCTTCTCTTCTACATTCTGTAAATTTTGCAATCCTCTTCTTATTGAATACACTGCCTGTCAAACTTTCAGTGGAAAATGAGTAGTAAGGACTACTATACTATCATATAGAGACAACTTTTCTTCAATACACTATCTCTCAAATTCAACTCTCCAAACAACACTAATAGTCATACCTTCCCAAACTCCTGATCCCCCAATTTCCTGTCCCTCTCTCCTTCTTTCTCTTTCTAATTAAAATATTCTTGTATCTCTTAGCTCTACTGTCCTTATGACTTATTACCAATTGACTCTCCTAGTCAGTACAAATAGTCCAGAGACCAGTGGACTTGGATCTTTTGCAAAGAAGCATTAAGGTCTTTCTTTGTTGAAGGGCATGAGACACAAAAGTAATAAATGCCTCTAAAATATTAATTAATCTTAACTTGATATTGCCCCCAGTAAAACTTTGCAGAACTCAGCAAAAATGCAAAACAATGCTTGTTTTGGTTCACAAAGTCAACTATCTATTGGTGCAAAGTACATGACAAAGAAATTTAATTCTGCATTTGAATATAAGCTGTAGGTCTCACAATGAAAACCTGGGAAGGACCCCCTCCAATTAAGACATGGACATTTAATTTTTAAAACTGCATTTTGATCATGTAAATAAGGTCTGTGAGTTTGTGAGTCAGATCACCAGCCTGTGACCACTGATGGAGTATTATCAGCATGAGTTTATGGTCAGGCAACCTACAAGATTGCCCTAATGAATTTGTGTTAACTTCTTGGACCCCCATTTTTTCATCTGAGAAGGAAATCAATATGAGTATCTCAATCATGTGTGTTTTGGACTGACCCGTGTTACTTCAAAACTCATACATTAAAGTCTTAACCCCAATGTGGCTGTATTTAGATATAAATCACTTAAGAAGGTAACTAAGGTTAAATGAGATCATTAGGGTGAGGTCCTAATCCAATACAGTTAGTGTCCATGAGAGAAAGGAAAGAGACAACAAGAGTGTGTATGCACATACAAAAGGCTATGCAAAGAAACAGTGAGAATGCAAGCCAGGAAGAAAGGTCTCACACAGAACCTCAACTTTTCTAGTACCTTCATTGTGAACTTTCAGACTCCAGAACCATGAAAATAAAATTTGTTGCTTAAGCAACTCGGACTGTGGTATCCTGTTTTGGCAGCTGTAGCAGACAAATACAATCTGATTGTTAAATAAATTTAATGAAATAATTCACCTAACACAAAATATATAAATAATTTTAAAATGTATGTCACTGATAACAGTAAGAAGTGTTTTAGCTATATCATATCCTCATTCCTCACACCTGGTTTTCATACTGTGCTGTTTGAGTTATTTTCATACTCTGGGTAGTAGTACCTTGTCAGCTGAATAATTTTAAATATTTTCTCTCACTTAACATATTTTCTTCTCATTCTGCTGATTGTTTCCTTTTCTGTGCAGTAGTTTCTTAACATAGTCCCATTTGTCTATTTTTTGTTTTTGTTTTCTGTACATTTGACTTGACCAATGCCCTTTTTTCTAGTTTTTGGTCTCATGTTTAAGTCTTTAATCCATCTTCACTGATTTTTGTATATGATAAATGGTAGGGGTCCAATTTCATTTTTCTGTATATGACTCTACAATTTTCTCAGAATCATTTATTGAAGAGGTTATCCTTTCCTCAATGAATGTTATTGGAGTCTTTGTCAAAGGTGAGTTGACTTTAAATATGTGGAATTATTTCTGAACTTTCTACTCTATTACATTGATCTAGGTGTTTGTTTTTATACCAATATCATATTGTTTTGGTTACTATTAGCCTTATAAAATATTTTAAAGTCAGATTGTGTGATACGTCTATTTTTTTTTCTTTTTGTTCAGGATTGCTTTGGTTAATCGGACTCTTTTTGGTTCCATACAAATTGTAAAATTATTTTTTTCTATTTCTGTGAAAAATGACATTATTTTGATAGGGGTTGCATTGAATATGTAGATTATCTTGGGTAGTATGATCATTTTAACAATACTGACTCTTCTGACCCATGTACATAAGATGTCTTTCCATTTGTTTTTATCCTCTTCAATTTATTTCTTCAGTATTTTGTAACTTTCTTTGTAGAGATTGTTCGTCTTCTTGGTTAAATTTATTTCTAGTTATAGTATTTTTATAACTATTGTAAATGTTATTGCCTTTGTGATTTCCTTCTCAGCTAGTTGTTGCTCCTGTGTAGAAATGCTACAGACATTTGTATGTTTTGTAAGTTCTTGCTATACCAATTTTTACAACAAATCTCAAAATAGGTTTTTCTAGTGTTAAGCAGTTCTATTTTAATGGATCTCACTTTTGATAACTACTTATAAACTTTGAAGCGAAACCTGAAAACAAAATTCCTCAAATAAATTGTGCTCTGATAAGCTTTTATCTTAATTGCATTTAATAAAGTTTTATTTTAATTTAAAAATGATGCTTTTGTTCATACTTGTTTGCCATTAGATGGCAAATATAGAGTCGAATAATGATTTTTTAAAAGTCAATCAATTATGATTCAATAGGTAAATTTAAAAATTTTTCTCAAAAGTTTCAGTAAATTAGTCACTCAGTTAAATTAAAGAAAATACAGACTCTTTAGTGATTATACACATAGACCTTGGTATTTGAGGTCTGCGTTACAATCTCAGGTTTGTCAACAAATAACTCGGTGATACTAGGCATTTAAAAAATTTCTCTGATCTATAACTTTCCTATCCAGAAAAAAAGAAATAATAACTTATATTTTAAGGTTGAAATAAAGCAATGTACAAAATACCTATTATAGTACCTGATGCGAGAGATAGTATATGTTATTATCCAAAAACATTTTAAGTTCAAGTAATACAAACATAATTATTAGATGATAATGTAGTTGAATTAAAGTGGAATGTTGTGTTGTATATTTAAGTGGTGCACAAGACTCCATTTTTTTTTTCAAATTTTCCACCAATATGTTATCATTGATGTTAAATTCAGAGTGTATAGAGTGAACATAATACAGTTAAATTGGTACATCAGGATTTAAGCCATGTACTATATGATTTCAACAAGATTTTAGTCCACTGGACTTTTCTTTAATTATGCATGAAATAGAGAATATAATGTCTGCCTCAAGGCAAACGTGCAAAAAATAAAATGACATTACTTAGGGAGAGAGAGAGAGCAACTTTAATCTTTTAAATGTTCTGTGACCTTAATGATCTAAGCATTCAAATTCTTCTGGATTATATTTTTATTCAATTTTTTTATTACAACACAACTGACCAAAGCAATATAAATATTTCAGAATATGTTACAAATAATTATTAACTACCAAAAGCGAAGTTTTACTTTGAAATTTATTTTCTGATTTAGATTGGGCTTCTTTTTCAAATGGCCACTGTCCACAGAACAGTTTTATTATTTCTATAATGAGATGCATTTGCTTTCAGCATCAATTTTATTCCTATTTTCTTTTACACTCAGAAGTGTAAGCATTGAGAAGCTTGGTTTACATAAACGATGGATGTAAATGGTGATGCAGGAAACAACTTGCCTAAATTCTGGGACAATAGAATACATCTTTCCACCTTTGGCACTAGATCTTCAGGCTACTGAATATCTTGTCATTGGTGTGTGGACAGTTGTTTATTAGTATCCTCTGGTTGACTCACTTCTCTTTGCTTCCTTCTCCTGCCTGGAATTATATTTACAACTTTATGCCTCTTTCTGCTCTTTGAGTCTGTTACTATTGAGTGAGCTATGAAGGCAACTTTATTCTACTGAATTTAAAGGGGATAGCTAAATGTAATGTGACAGATTTTTTTTCCTGTTTTCTCCCAAACATTCAATTATTTTGACTCAGACATTCTGAGACTAGACAACACCAAAGTTCAGTGAGGAGAATAAGCCTTTGTTCTTAGTAAGATTATTACCACTATCAACACTATTCATTAGCTAACATTGTGTTGAAGATGACATTAGATTCTGTATAGATAGGAACAAAAGCACATTTGATTAATTTGACATTAAATAAAAGTATGACTATATTAAATTTTAACAGAAAAATTTCACATCAATTATTATAAGTATAATAATTTGCACTAATCCAATAGCTTAAAATATCATTTATTTGAATATATCCAATAAAACCAAATATTTAAAAATCTTTGTTCAATAGTTTTATTTTACTCATTCTAAAATTATAAACCACTGTTCCTAAAATTGGAAAATAATTTAAATTATTTGTCTACTATTCTTGTGCTTTCATAATTATTATAAAAATAATTAACAGGAAATTTACTATAGTATAAAATTCATCCCAATTCAAATGATAATAAAGTTTAAAGCTTGAGAGAATCAAACTCAATAATTTCAGTTAAGGTAAGAGAAGTGGTCAAGTTGGATAATTTATTTAAGACCATTGCTATTTAGTAGTAATAGTAGTAGAAAAATATTTTTGATTAATTTAAGAAAGAGCCCTGCAAGATCAATGAGATGATCAAAGTGTGCAATGCATGAGGCAGTTGTGACAGGAGAGCTTGGCAAAATTTAGACCATAAGACCTTTGCATGCTAAAAGGTTCGAATTTTAATAAGCAACAGAGTTTCTCAACCAAAGCGTGATTGGAATTTTGAATCAGGTAATTTATTTTTATAGTGAGATACTTCTATGCATTATAGGATATTGATCACCATTCTTGACTGCTACACACTAGATGCCAGTAGCACCTCTACACTTGCATGCCCCATCTGTGATCATCAATAATGTTTCCAAACATTGTCAAATATGTAGGGGCAAAATGACTCTTGATGGAAGACTAGTGATTTACTGAAGAAAGATAGTCCTGACATTTATTTTTAAGAAATATTATATGCTAAGACTTTTATTTCAGAAATGTGCTTAAGAAAACATTAAAGGAGAAAGACTGTATGTGAGAAGATTGTAGTCAAAGAGACTCACTAGAAAATGATTTTAAAATTGAAGATGGGAATTGTTAAGAGGTGATAAATCAACTTGGAAAGATGCTATGAAAGAAAACTAAATTATATTTATATAGTGGATATGTTGCTAGGCATCATGTTATATTTTCTAATTTTAGTTCAAATGTGATATTACTTTCACAATTTTAAAATGAGAATAATTAAAATTATAAAAGTAAATTGCCCAACTTAAACTAGTAGGCTAGGAAGATAAAATGGCATGTGAAATTAGCATTTAAATCAAGATTTGTTATATGTAAAAGTCCATTATTGTCTTATGTTGCTACACCGCTTCTGGCAAATGTGTTGAAGATAGTAACATGTATAAGTATAGGCTAGGTATTTAGATTTGATGACCTTGCCCATGGCATAACATATGACATTTTGCTTTCACCAACTAAAAGTTCACACCTCATCCTCCTCACATATTTTTTTGTGTATCACAGTTTATTTTCTTTTTACTCATCTTTTATTTTCATTTTTTATCCTCACATACATTTATCTTTATTTTTTATTAGTTTACAATCTATATCAACCAAATTGCTGGATTTGCTATAAAAACACAACAATAAGATGGAATGTATCTTGAAAATCATTTACTCAATTTTTTAATGCACAAAAATTAACTTAGCCAAAGTTTGTGTGTTTATTTTACAATATAATGACCATTGACTCATTCTGTCTGAAAAATACCCTGTTGTTTCTAATTCAGTTTAAGCAAATAAATGTGGTTTCATAATCATTATTTGGAAAACACCTGTATCGGTATGCAACTTTTGCTACAACCAATAGAATATTGGATTAGAGCAATGCAAAAAAAAAGGATATTATCATATTTTACATGTGTAAGGGTGCATTTTGATGGCATCTAGTACTGGTTTAGTGGCCCAATGATGTCAAAGTAAATATTTATTTGCTTAACTTTTCCACCATAACTGCAAGATGACTGCTGAATATGTAAGTCTTTTGTTAATCACAACAAAGAGGAAAAGAGGGGGGGTGGAAAAAGAGAGAGAGAGATTCAGTTGTATCAATTACTTTCATGAGATAAAGCAGAACTTTCATAGGAGTCTCCCGGAACCATCTGCTTTCATTTATTTTACTGTGATTCACATAGTCAAACCTTCATCCAAGAGAATCTGTGAAAGTGAATATTCACCTTTTCCAGATTCTGAGGTGAAGACATTTTTGGAGGAAGAACTAGAGAATGAGTGTTGGTAAGCTAGCTGATGATCTCAAAAGCTATTGATGTAATTGTTCTTGGTTTCAGAAAATGCTAAAAACTGGTACTGGCTGTCTATTTTGTGGTAAAGAGTGGTACTGAATAAATAATTGGCATACATATGTACAAAATAACTTCCTATTTGTGTAATACAATAAAATTCTTCCCAATCTCAAGCAAGTTCATAAATAACTAATTAGTGTGTGCAGTTTAGATAATTCTATAGGTATGAAACTAACAAATATCTAGTTACTGTTTTCATGTGAAACTTCTTGATATATCCTAAGCAAAGTTGTATTTCACAAATGTCACGAAGCTCAATATCTGTTTTTATGACTTTTAGTTCAGCCAGGGAGAGTTCTCAGAGAGTCACACAGACAAGTTAAATTCTGTTTTCTTTTAGAAACATGTGAACAATGAATCAGGGCATTACATTTGGTATCTATAAGCATATCTTGACTGATGCCTGTGAGAAAACTAATAATTTGCCACACTTTCAAACCAATATCCTTGAAATGTTTATTTAGTAGGAATAGTATTGGCACTTCTGTAGATTGCTTTCTTGTTTCTATCTGGAGGTACTGTCAAAGGTGGAAGTGAGACAATTTTGGATTGTTTTTGTCTTTTATGTAAGCACATAGAATCCTGAGTTTAAATAGCACTGTATTTCTGATTTATTTCTGTATGGTTTTAGTGTCATTTAAAGATTGGTATCAAAGAAACAGCTGAGCTAGATAGCCTCTTAGTTCAATTTTATCTACCAAGTGATAAATGGTATTAGTAGACAATTTCATTCTTCAGTTCAGCTCATACCACTAATTTTGGTTAGCCACCCTAGATGTATACTTTATTAGTTATAAAACTTAAGATCAGAATATATTTTATTTGTTTAAACACTGTCCAATTGTGCATTGCTTATGGTCTCTGAAATATTAATGTTATCACCATAATTCCCAAAAGATCTCAAACTTTTTTCTGTCATCAAAAATCTTATTTCCATCTTTAACAGTTGGGTCATTGTTCAGATATGCTTTAGAAATATTCTTACTAATCTGTTTCAGATTTCAACATTTCAGAAAAGAAAACCCATTTTATATCAAGGATGCTAGTGGAAATTTAAATAAAAGCATGAGCTTATTTTAATAAAACTTTCTACATTTTTCTAAAATCCAAAAGGAAAATAATTCAAAGGGAAAATATAGATTAAAATTTATTTCAAACAAGAGCACGAACTTATTTTAACAAAACTTTCTACATTTTCTAAAATTAAAAAGGAAAATAATTCAAAGGGAAAATAGAGATTAAAATTTATTTATAAATTAATATGCAATATAAATTATTAAAATCTGAATAATTATGTTATCTTCTTTTGTTCTCCATAGATTGAATGCAAACTCCATAAAGGAAGCACTTTGCTGTTGCTGTTGTTTTTATTCTTCTACCTCCAACACCTAGAAAATTGCCTGTTACATAGTAGTTGTTCTCAAATATTTGTTAAAAGAAGTATATAAATAAGTAAATAAACAGATTTTGAAAAGTATAATATACCTCTATGTACAGATGGGTAGATTTGTACATATTCAAATATAATAGCACATTTGATACCATAACATTCATGTTATTATTTCTAAGCAAAAAAGTTATGATTTTTTTTTTTTTTTTTGAGTTGGAGTCTCACTCTGTCACCCACATTGGAGTGCAGTGGCCGGGAGCGGCCTCGCCGACTGGGCTCCAGCGATCTTTCCGCATCAGCCTTCCGAGTAGCCGGAATTACAGGCATGCGCTACCACGCCCGGCTGATTTTCTGATTTATTGTAGAGATGAGGTCTCACTGCCCAGGCGGGTCTCGAACCTGTGGGCTCAGGCAATCCACTCACCTCAGCCTCCCAAAGGCACGGGATTACAGGCTGAGCCACCGAGCCCGGCTACGATAATTTTTAAACATGACTTTATTTCATAAAGATAGTAGATTTCAAGGCATAATTAAACAGAACTGAATAAAAAATTGAAATGCTAAAATAATTTATAAGGGATTTTGCAACATTATAAATTTTAAAAATATACATCCAGAGGAGGATAGAGGAGAATCTCTCATTTTCAGGTAAGAAATTGCCATTCTAGGGATCTGAGGTAACTTACCTCAGAGAATCGGTAGTTATCATAAGCAGACAATAAACAAATCAGAATTTAATACCATATATACACTAAAAAGTAATTACAAAGCACCAAGGCTAAGTTTTCCTTAGACTTATTTATATTTGAGGCCACATTAGCAAGTGGAGATGCAAAAGAGAATATCAAGGACACTGGTGAGTATGTTGTAAGGGAAAAATTGAAAAGTAGTATAGAGCAGAAATACCATTGACAGCAGAAAAGGATAAAAGAAGAATGTGATGGTAGATGGCAATTAGGAAAAATACTTATTCATGTGTCTTTAAGGTACAAAATAAGCATCTAAGCTACGAGTAAGTTAGGGAGTAATCAGAGACTCCACAAAGAGAAAGCATATAAGACAACTATTTGGAAGACTGAGCGTTGTGGTGAAAAACAAACAGTAAAATCTAAGCAATGCCAAAAGTCTGTGACTGCTAGCATTAAACCTGAATTGTTGCAGCTTCATGTAGGGAAAAAGATAAAGGTTTGTGAAAAGTATACTTGGGTGACTGCAGAGTGAATAGTATAACATAGGACTCTTTCACTTACAAGTGATGTAAAACCACATACAATAATGAAGAAAGAGAGAGAGAGGGAGAGAGAGAATAAGTGAGAGAGAGAGAATGAGTGAGAGAGAGAGAGAATGAGTGAGAGACAGAGAGTGCGCTCTTGCTCTAATAACAGAATATTTCAGTACTGGAGCTGTTTCCAAGCATGAATGATTTTTATGTGATCAACAATTACATCAGAAATTTATTTGTCACTCAGTGCTGGTTTCCTCTCTGTTGATTTTATATCTCTGTACTCCTGGCAGAAAGAGGATGATTTAATTGTACTGGTTTGGCAAACCTAGCTGAAAGAGAGTACATCACTCTCTATAATTTTGACCCAAGTGTCTGGATTGAGTTTATCTGGTTTGGCTTCAATCACATAATCAACATTAAATCACTCACTGTGGCCAGAAACAGACAAGAGGTGTGTTATCCCATCCACAAAGACTGAGGTTAGGAGTAATTGTTTCCCCCAAAGAAAATTCAAGGGCAATTGCTGTTAAAATAATAGATGCACACTGAAAAGTGTACTGGTTTAAGAAAATATGTCTGTAAAATGGGCAAATTAAAAAAAACACAATGGATTAGGGATCATTAGAATCACAAAGTAAATTTTGGCAGGCTGCAAGTTTGCTTCATTGAGAACTGTTAAAGTAGATGTCCAAGAATATCAATCATTCAGTACTTGTTAAAACATGGTAAGAAATACTTCATTCCAGACTGTTACAGTAGCTATGGAATACACTGCAATGGGATTTTGCAGTGTGTGAGAGAAATTGGATTCAACACAGAATACAACAATGGCAAGTGAGAATTTATAACTCAGAAGCAGGGTGGGGTCAGTGGATGGAAAATTACCAGGAGGAAAAATCAGGGATAAGGAGAATTCTGACTAAATCAACCTAACAGAATTCTTTCTGAAACAGTCCAGAGTAATCAGGCATCATGTAGAGGATGTTGGAGGATGAGGAACCTAATTAAATATCAAAGGTTGATCAGGTATCAAGGGCTGTAGGTTCTTGGGAAACTGATTTAGCAAGGTGTTTACTAAAGCTGAATTTTACAAGGAAGTGAACAGATGGGCCTATAAGAAGTTTTAGGAGCCTAATTCAATTCTTTTCCAAAAGAGAATTTGTTGTCGGTTTGGGATCCTTAAAACCACATAAGAAAAATATTTTTTGGTGCAAGTTTGCTTCAGTGGGAACTATTAAAATAGATGTCCACGCACATCAATAGAGCAAAGAAATTCACACGAGAAAACCCAATAAGCTCTACCATGAGAGAACTGGATATGGCACAGATACTGAAGGCGTAATTCCACAGAAAGAGTCAGTTAATTTAAGTGGGAAAAAATCTATAGAGATAGAAATGAAGAAAATGTATTCACAGGGACAAAGATGTTTGAGATGTCAGTGTCTAGCTCAGTGTCTACAACCAGGTAAACAGCAAATATCTATTCCTTTTATCTATTCAGATAAGCATTATAAAATCTAGTAAGGATTGTATTGGCAATTTGGTACTTTGGAAAGATATAGATGATCGTGCATTCAAGCAATAATAGATCATAGTTTCAAAATACTTAACAGGTGAGGAATGGAGCTCTGCCCAGCTTACTGTTGTTGCTGGAGTTGAATAAAGAAAATACATACAAGAAAGATGGGTACGAAACCTTCAGCAAAGTTTCTTTTCTTTTTCTTTTTTTTTTCAGAATGGGTCAAAGTCAAGGTTACTTTGTAGAAATGTATTTTCTGGAAAAATGAAAATAGTCAATTTCTCTCAATACTCTTATTGAAAAAATTCCATCTTATTAGAGTAATGATAAGTGATAAAACATGCTTTTCTTTCTGTCCCATTTATTAATGAATTAGAATGCACAAAACCCTAGTGATAATTGACATAAAAGGCTCACAAGCATCATTAAAATCCTTTTTACCAGGCAGTCATTTTAATTTTACAAAACCAGCATTCCTGTTAAAACGGTATTACATGAAAATGAGTTTTATTGTACCATTTGAAAAGGAAGTGTAAAGACTATTTTTAAGAACATGAGCATGGTGTTATAGAATGCAGTTTAGGATTTGGCCTACACTCTTAAAATAAATGTGAAAAATAAGATTAGCTAAATAATTTTGGTTTGAACAAATGGTTATAACTTTTTAGCTTTTTAGTTTTTATTTTCCTAGAATCTTTATTCCTGAAACTTTTTAGTAGTTAGAATCGCTGGAAAAGGAAAGAGTATGAATCAAAATCTAAAAAGTAGTTTAGGCTCTATAACATTATGGAAAGTGCTGAATTTGTCAAATATGCATATTTTGTTCCTGGCAATAATAATGTAAAATTTTTATCATTTACTGCTTGATCCTCTAGTGGATAATTTAGCAAGTGTCCTCTCTAAAGAGTTTATTCTAAGTACACATAATAATATCACTAATTAAAATGTCCTATTAATGTCTTCATTTTATTTCATAGCTCAGTTATTTTTCTAGTCAGGTGAACTAATGTATGCCTATTATTAGCTTAAATTTTGAATCCTATCCAATAGTAATTCTTAATCATTCTATGCCATTTCCAGCTTTGAACTAACTCCACATACTGAAGCCTTAAAACTGCTCTCCTACTCTGCTTCTTTTATGTTGCAAATTTTGTAACTTTGCCAAATACAGCCTTAGAAGCTTAGATCTCATCTGACAGCTTTAATTTGTGTGTAGTTAGATTAGAAATTATCTTTCATACCAAATTCTTTTAGTTCATATGTATTATGAAACACATTTACAGACATTTTACTCAATCATTTGAATTTTAAGTAAATTAGTTTAATCTGCTAATATCTACAACTAAAAAAAGTATGGCTAGACTGTATGGTACTGTGATCATAGACTCTAATGAGGTAGGGAAGGAAGAGGAGAGATGAATAATGACAAACAAGAAAGAAAGTCCAAGACAAACTGCAATCAGCTTTGGCTTGCCCTTGGTATGTATCTCACTGATAGATTTAAGCCTTATATGCATGTCAATATGCTATTAATTTTATATTTTCCAATAACTTCTTTAAAATTAAATTTTAAGGTATTAAGAGATTCCGGTATAACATTGTTAGAAAAACTTTGCCAAGTACAGGATTCAGGAAATATTGAGTCATTACTACACGAAGGGCCTGATTTCAGTGGACTTTAGGAGCGATGATACTGCGGAGAGGGAAGTGTATGCTGCTCTTTATTGTACGAAGCCCTTTTACATAATTTAATTCACTTCAGACTTACAAGACTAGTTGCATGCCTTTGGCATGGTCACCGAACTTCCGTGACCTTCAGGAGTGTTTGTTGTTGTTGTTTTTCTTTTGTGCCTCTATTTAATAAGTGAAGGTTTTAGAACAGAAGATCTGATAAGTTTTCTCATTGTAGTCCAAATACTAATGAGAGATTGAATATCCCTAACTGAAGATGTGGACCTGGTTGGCATAATGGTAATTCTATCTTTCTTGAAATTGACTCTTGCAAGAATTTAAGCATAGTCAGTAAGCACAGGACATTCCCTGGACCATACACCAGTTCAAATATGCTGTTTGCCAAGTACCTCTGAGAAATAATATTGTTCTCATATTCTTCCTCTAGACAAATACAATCATTAAAATGAATGTTTATTTATCTCTTGACATAGTGTTTTGTTAATTGGAAAGTAAGATTATTCTAAAATACAATATAAAAGAGTAAAAGTAATAAACTTCAAGATTAGCCATTCAGTTATATTTCCTCCATGTATTTTAATCTTCCACTTTCTGAATAAAATGCAATCCCAAACTATTCCTTTTCCCTTGAATTTGTGTATTGTCTTTAGCAAATAGTCAAATAGGGCCAATTGAAAATACATTTTAGAACATATCTGAATAGTGAATATACAATTTTTGGAGTTTATTGCATAGTTTCAAATATAAAATTGAAATGCATATCTAGTGTTCTTAGTGCTTTCAGTGGAATAAAGGCAAGTCACATTGCACTAAAAGGTAAAACAAAATTTTCTTTAAAAATTGTCCTCACAAAGATGTTCAAATAATAGAATTAAACCTATATGAAATTTTCTTAAGAATGCATGATTACAGTTTTGTTTTTGTTTTTGTTTTCAGATTAAAAGAATCTGACAAAAGGTTTTACATATAAAAGCAATCTGGGCCAGGTTACCTGGCTCACACCTATAATCCCAGTACTTTGGGAGGCCAAGATGAGAGGATTGCCTGAGCTCAAGGGTTCGAGACCAGCCTGAGCAACTTGGTGAGACCTCATATCTACAATAAATCACTAAAAAAATTTAGCTGGGCGTGGTGGCACGTGCCTATAGTTTAGATCCTTGGAAGGCTGAGGCAGAAGGACCACCTGAGCACAGCAGATCGAGGCTGCAGTAGCTGTGAGTGTGCCACTGCACTCCAACCTGGGCAATACCATGAGGCTCCAACTCAAAAAAAAAAAATTAATCTGACAGTTTTATTCTGGGTACACTACCAACATAGTTTAAAATAAATGTAACTGAGTATTGGCTTTCTCCATTGAAGGACATCTCAGGTATGTTTTTATATAAAGGGTTACATAAAGATAGACGTTTGTAGAAAAGATAATTAAAATAGATTAACAACAGTCTCAATAACTTACCTATGGATTTGCTTAGTTTTGCTCATTTGACATTTAGTATTGTTAACCGTATAAAATTAATTTCCTCAAATCTAAATATATTTTAATTAAAAATTATTAGACAACATCAGATAGCTAATATATCAAATTTATTTGACTCTGTTTCATAGCTTTTCATTTGTGGTTTATAGAGGAAATTAGAGACCTATGATAGAAGCATATCAGATATAATAGTCATGTCTTTGAAATATCCTCAGAAATAGAAAAGCCACTACTTTCAAACACTTTTACAATTGACAACTGATCAATAGGGCTATCTTCTTCAAAATGTACATGTCACCTCAGCAGTCAGTGAGCAACGCCATACTTTCTAATCATTCCTGGAAGTGCTTGAACACTTATGGGAACGATAGTGCTGTGTCATTCCAAATTGATTGAATC
This sequence comes from Cephalopachus bancanus, assembly GCA_027257055.1. Taxonomy (NCBI): domain Eukaryota; kingdom Metazoa; phylum Chordata; class Mammalia; order Primates; family Tarsiidae; genus Cephalopachus; species Cephalopachus bancanus. Next base: position 13,282,914 of record JAPVLO010000024.1, on the reverse strand, counting down.
TGTAACATGTTCCTGGAAGTCACTTCATGGTACACTATTATATAAGAGATGAAGGAAAATTACTGCAGAAGAGGAAAAAATAAAAGCTATACTGAGCAACAGTGATCATTTCAAATATTATAAAGGATGTCACTTATTTCTGCCTCAGTGTAACATCCCTTCTTTGTATCAGTGTTATTAAAGTATAGCCATTTCTACAAAGTGCTTATCTTCTAAGAATTGTGTCTTCGATACAATGTCCAAGAAATATGAATTGTGATCCTGAAGACTAAAAACCATGTTTGAAGGTTTTTATATAACATGTAAACATTGCTGAACCCATATATCATACGTTCACGAACATATATATGTGTATACACACACAAACTCACAATAGGAATGAATTTATAACAGTTTCAGGAAAACTGATTGCATTGCTACATGTTCTGTTCTGAATAGTGAAAATTGTCTGAATTCTTTTAGCTAATTCAGGCTTTACGTAACTATCTAATATGTCTCCTCTAAGTTCTTTAGGGCATTGTTGACAGCTGTCGGTAACTTACTTTCAAATAGGAAAGAAAATGCTACAATAAATGTGGGAAAGTCAAGTACTGAATTATTCATTATTATATTCACTATTTCAAATGTGCCATAATTTTATAGCTGATCCTATGGAAGCTATACTACACCAGTTCAAATATTTTTGGATGGACTTTGCATAGAGCATTTGTTTTAAAATTTCTTATGTGACATAGATTTTTAACATTTTTACTTCTTGATTTTATATTTGTATTGTATAACTTAATAGTCCTGAATCATATTTCCAAAAGGAAAACCTTGTTCAATGCAAACTACAATTATTTTTTGGTTTGGAATTTATACCAGAGTGCCCATATTTGGAGTCTTTTCAGATCTCTATTGCTTAATCAATTTCCTGATGCTGGAAAGAGTTTCCCAGTGTTTTTGCCTAATAAACAGAATAATTTGTTTTGCACCTGGTTAAAATTCCAAAAGAATTTAAAGAGTGCTTCTTATAAAATCAAAACTTTCTGTTCCTTTCCCGAGCATTTTATATAACACCATTTCAAAACTCTGAGGACACCAATTCCAAGAAAAGTTTTCAATTAGAACTAGTCATCTGTTTTCCTGTAGGAGTCAACAGGACCCATTTCATCATGGTTGACACCCTGACAATAGTAGAAGGCTAATTCTGTCCTGCCATTCCCTAATAATTAGATCCTAATTCTCATAGGATTGTGCTTATCTCAAAATATGACTCACATCCTACTTCATTTCCAATCCAATCCAATTCTTTTATGGCATCCCTGGAGTCCCTGGAACTTGGGAACTGTCTTCATGATACAATCACACCCTACATCCTCAAAAGTTTTCTCTAACAATTCCTTCACCTTCTTCCTCTAATTTGATCTTGGCTCTCCTCTGAGGTCACTGCTTTCACTATTGACCTGTAGATGGCTTCTGTTTTCCATTTGGTGTAGGTGATTCTTTTTACTCTTAATTGCTACCTTCAGATTATCATAAATCTAGTCAACCTAGGATCCACCTTCCCAATCAACTCCATTGACATTCTTGTTATCAGACTGTACCCCTACCACTGTTCCTAGTGCAGTCTTTCTAATTAACTTTCCTTGTTAAGAGATGATTTTGACATCTGCCTTACTGACATTCAATCTTAGACTGTCCTGGACATCAGTTTTCAAAATTTCATTATTTATTTGAATAATCCATCTAGCATCCTAGACACTAAGTTTCTTATCCTCAATTTCATTTATTTTTTTCCCTCCACCTTGCCATACTAAGATAATGCCCTAAAATTTGTAAAAAATGCTTCATATACCAAATCTCAATTTCAAATTCAAACACTTACAGCACTTTCTGTACTGTTTAACACTTATGATGTCTAGACTGAAGTTGGTAATCTCCTCTTAGTTGACAGTTTAACTGGTAATTTATCTTCACAAACTTCTACAACATACCTTCTTTTCAACTGATAACCTTCTTATGTCAAAGCTCTCCAGCCAAATATCACTAAGGATATTTGGGATTTTCATAGTTTGCACAGAGACCTAAATTTTGTGCTTACAAAAGATAATTAGGTGATATTTTATTTGTTTATGTGTTTTAGTCTCACTTTATCACAGTCCCAAGGTGACTTTTTCTAATATTATTCTGTGAGATTCCTTATGTTCAGTAAGAGAACATATAGACCTAGTGGGGAATGCCACGGCAGCTCCTAATAGTACTGAGGACTAGCTGTTGTCTGCTGTTTATTCATATCAGGGGACTATTTTCTCTTTCACACTTCTCCCTTAACTAAGAGCAAAGTATTCATCAGGAAATAACTTTTACATCTCTCCAGTACCAAATATTCCAATGCAACATTGGAATGCACATGATTTGATACATAGATAAACTGTTGCTATTTCTATACTAGGCAAACCCTTTTCCATGTGTGTTGAATTCCAGCCCATATCACTAAATCAAATATTTCCTCTACAATTTCTTCCCTCTCTTCTACAACATTTATTTTTTTCTATCCTGTGTCATCTGTATCAACACACAAATATTCTATATTATCCCACATCTTGTAAGGAAAGACGAAAAAACTTTTTCTTGATTCTTTATCCTCCTCCAAGCTTGATAGCATTCTCTAATTATAAACAAAATTACTTCATGCTGTATATACCCACATTATTTTGTGTTCTTCATTTGCCCTTGAATCTCATCTAATTGTCCCTAGAATTCCACTGAAGCAACTACCACCAAAGTGACTAAGTCCCTCCACATTTTCCAAACTATTGGCTAGTTCTCAGCCCTCATCTTATTTGACTGATGGGTAGCATTTGAAAAGATTGCTCCCTTGTTTCTGAAATACTGCTTTCAGTAAAATTTGCAATAGCAAGGTCTCTGTTTTTTATCTTAGTATTTCTTTTTTTTTTGAGTTGGAGTCTCGCTGTCTCCCAGACTGGAGTGCAGTGGCCGCTCCCGGCCACCACAGCCTCGACTGCTGGGCTCTGGCGATCCTTCCGCCTCAGCCTTCCAAGTAGCCAGAATTACAGGCATGCGCTACCACGCCCGGCTGAATTTTTGATTTATTGTAGAGATGAGGTCTTGCTGCCCAGGCGAGTCTCTGACCCGCGGGCTCAGGCAATCCACTCACCTCAGCCTCCCAAAGGCGCGGGATTACAGGCTGAGCCACCGAGCCCGGCTTATTTTAGTATTTCTTAAGCTCCTTAAATGGATCTTTCTCTTCTTGCTGATTCACAAATTTTGAAGAGCGTATTATAATTGTGTCCCAGCACAAGTTATCCTCTCTGTTTATATTCATTCCCCAGGTCATCATATCCAGATTATATACTCTAACTCCAAGATTTTATCTCCATCCCACATCTTCCTCTGAATACTAGATATTTATCTAGACATCCACCCAGCATCTCCAACTAGATTCCAAATGTGGCATGTCTTAAGCTGTTCTCTTTCATGTCTTCCTCTGACATCTACTAGCATTGTAGAAATCTATTTCTATAATTCATTGTAAGACTTAAACAAGTGTCCATTTCCAGCCTGGGATGATACAACTCTATTTCCAAGACGATTTTGCCAGACGTCTTCTTGGTAGTTTCTGCTGAGATTAGACACTGGCATTAAATTGGAAGTTGGTAGGATTTATAAATATTTCATGGCTCCTGAGACTATCTCTGGCAATAATTGCCCAAACAGTGCTGGTAGAAATGGCAGTACTGAGAAAGCACCAGGACTGGGCAACACCAGTTACAGCATTAGAAACAGGTGAACAAATTATGAATAGAGGTGACCCTTGACCTTCTGCTTAGCCAACTCAAACACAGCAGTAGAAGCCTCCATTGAGGATGCAACAGCAGGCTTGGAGTAATACCACCTCCTATATTCCTCCAGTCCTAAGGGTAATGGAGAATTCCTGCAGTTATTTGATATTTGAGAACCTCCCCTATTCATTTTGTTTCTACAAGACAGTAGAAACAATTATGCTTTTGAAAAAAAGTTCCCTAAATTACACTACCTCCATTCAAATTCCTAGAGTAGTTTCTGTGCTTGCATGACTGAACACTGACTGATAAATTACTGAGCCACAAGAACTCTGAGGAAACAGATCTTTTGGGGTTAGTTAGCTGAGATAATTGGGCTTGAAAAAAGTAATGACATTTTATCAATAGAAAATAAACTGGAAGAGATATTTATGTCACTAGGAGATAAAAGCAGTGACTGATCACTTTAGTCTCCTTTTTTCATAAGAGTGAGCAAGTCCTTCTATGGACAAAAGATAATTGCTTTCTATTAGGAAGAAGCATGGCTATTCTCTTTTGCTGAGTAGCCAGAGTAGTGGATGGTGCCAAATGGTGCCTTGTCTCTGTTCCAAACTCACCTTTCTATACTTCCTTTCTACCTTCAAGAGAGAAAACTTACAAATTATATTCCCAATCTCTTTTGCCAGATGTCTTCCTCACTGAATTCTTACAACGGAAATAATGGGTAAAATACTTGACTGTAAGGAGAGAGGAAAAACAAAGCCCTTTTTTTTTCCCAATTTGCTAAAGTAACTAACTTTCGAGTAGTTATAGTTTACTGATCTAGAAAGGAGTGTTGAAACTGCAGTAATGAACAACTTTAAAATTTTACTAGCATATCTGTTCCTCAGACTACATGTTCACCACTAGATAACCTGGGAATTCTGTTCCATGTCAATCTAACTTAGAGTTACAAAGTAATGACGCATTCATCATCTAGAACATTGCTAGCTGCCATGGTAGCGGTAAAGAATGAAGGCGATATACTGGCTCCTAGAGCTTATTTTTAGATCTCATTGGTCCAAGGGTTGTCAGGAACTTTTTAGGAACATTAAGCAGCTCTATAACTACCTTCCACCATAAGAACTTCTCTTGCTTCCAATATCTTTGCAAACAACTATCAGCATTAAAATCTCTGTTTTACAAAGTAAGAACAAAAAAGCGGGGAGGGGGGAAAAACAAACTCTGGAATATTTTTAGTTTTTGTGACTGATCTTGTTGGAAACACTACCTTAAACTAGTACACACCTTAGGTTTCCTCATTGAATAAATAGATATTTCATGAACTCAGTTTTTAAGAAAAAAAATCTGAATTTTTTTCTTTATCTTATAATGTACATCCAATACATCTGAAAATCTGGTCACCTAAAAACTTTCCAGCACTTCCACAGCTACCACACTGGTCTAAGCCACCATCACTTCTCATCACAGGTATTATAAAAGCTTCCTTACTGATCTCTCTGCCTCCACTCTTTTTCTATAACAGTCATGATAGCCCCTTGAGATCTAAGTCAGAATTTGTTACTTCCTTCACCAAACTTCTCCAACAATACCTCATCAAATATGAAGTAATTTCAGGGTCCCTTTCTACCCTGCTCTTCACAATCTAATCATTGACCACCTCTATGGCATCGTTTTTTTCATTCTTCTCCTTGCTCATTGTTCTTTCACCATTCCTTCTATGGGGTCTTTATCATTGTTTTCTTTTCAGTCTGGAATATTCTTTAACAGATATATGATAACTCATTCCCTCATTTAATTTAACTCTCTCTGCTCAAATATCAGGTCTCTCTTTAACTTACCAAAAATACTCTCATAATATTCTTTATATATGTCTTGATTTATTTGACTTTATGGTCTTTTGTCCTTTTAAACATATTATATATGTTATTTGTCTATTATCTGTTTCAGTAGCTAAGATATTTGTTGCACAAAAACATTGTCTCTTTTTTTCTGAGGGAGGGCTGGAAAATTTTATAAACTGAATGAATGAATGCATTGTATAGGCAAATTAAGCAATAATTTGTGGACTTGTATCTCCATATCAGTTGTTTACACAAAAGTACTAGGTATATAATAACCTTCACATTATGAATTCAAGGCTTTTTTCTCTTCCCTTTTGTATCTGAATACTATGGTGTTACACAGAAGTATTGGGTGGTAGCTCCAGTAGTGATGGGTTTAATTTGCACCAGTATAAGTAGATAGATAGATCAATAGGTAGATATAAATGATAGATAGATTCTATATATGTACATGTAAATATATATAGTGAGAAATCACAACATGAATCAAAATCCATGGCATATGCAAAAGCATTGTCTGTTTGGAGACTTCAGTGTTTTACAAGTTATTAAGTTCTAAAATAAACCAGTGTATGGCATTTTTAAATCAATTTGGTGGCACTTTGCTATTTGGTTTAATGCTCCTGTTAGTTCTTATAAATTCTAGGAAGTAGTGAAAAACAATGTCTTTCACCATTCTATTTTTTTTAGGCTTGCCCTTGTGAGTAAGTAATGAAGAGACTGAGATGTGATAGAAGCAGAATGAGGTTTTGACCCACAGGAGGGTGATGGATCTGACTAAGAGTTCTAAATTAAACTTTCAAATGCAAATACTGAAAAAGCAATTCACATACATAATATGTGAATATTATAAAAAGTTCTTTTTTTTTTTGAGTTGGAATCTCACTTTGTCACCCAGGCTGGAGTGCAGTGGCATGCTCATGGCACTGCAGCCTCTACCTGCTGGGTTCAGGCGATCCTTCTACCTCAGCCTTCCAAGTAGCTGGAACTACAGGCATGCACCACCATGCCCACTTAATTTTTTGATTTATTGTAGAGATGAGGTCTTGTCAAGTTGTCTGGGATGGTCTCAAACCCATGAGCTCAGGCATTTCTCTCACCTCATTCTCCCAAAGTGCTGGGATTATAGGCGTGAGCCACCATGCCTGGCCTGTGGAAAACTTTTTTATATTCTTGCTGTTTGTTTGATAGTTGTGCTATTTAATATTAGTTAAGATCTTTGGACTAAAATTCATTGTTTGGAGATTTTTTTCTTAAAGGTTGTTAGAAAAAGTTTTATGTTGTAATTCCTACAAACTGCACCAAATTTTATTTTAAAAAAAATATTAAAATTTGCCATCATTATGCCAACAAGAAATAGAACTGTTTGTGAAATTTAGCACTAAAAGAATCTATATAAATAAGCTATAAAATATTTATTGTCCCCAGATATTTTTCATTTTCCCAAACTTCAGTATTTTACAAGTTATTAAATTCTAAAATAAACAAGAAAGAAAAAATGTATAAGCCTTACCAGAAATGACATCACACTATAGGAAAAAAAGAAATTCGGAACTACTCAAAATAATTTCTAAAATTACTTCTGCCTTATCATGCTGATTATACCAGGAATTTTATCAGGATCAGAAATGTCAGGAAAATATTGAAAAATCTTATCTTGGGGTAAATATATGATGAATAACAACTTATGAGAATATCAGGGAAGACTCTGGGGCCTGAAAGAGTTAAAAAAAAAAATACCTTCCAGACCAGTGGTTAACACAGAGAAACTTATGATGTAAATTCAATTTGTGAAGGTATCAGAAAGTCTAGCTAAAAATTTCAGGCCCTATCTCAGATCTAGGAATCTATATGTTGAAAGGCCATTTTTATTCTCATTAAGCTTGATTGAAGAAGCACTGGTCTAATAAGCTATTGAGAATAGTTGACTAGAATAGAGTATCTACCATATTGGAGATCCTGGACTTCGATCCTACCTTTTAGAGTCTCAGACTTTCCATTTGTAACTCAAGTTGTTCCATGGAATACAACATGTAAACTACTGCAGGTCAACTTGAGTTTTTCTAAACCTGAGGTTTAAATTTCTGTCACAGTGGAGAAAACCAACAAAAAAGAGGTTAACTGAAGATCTATTCCAAAGTATTATGTGTTTTGACAAACATATCCAGAAATCCATCTAGTTTTGTATGCAAATGCAAGTACCTGCATTATTTTTACATAATCACTGATTTTTTCCAGTATTTCTCAGATAGTCTGATGATGTTCCAAGAGAGCATTACAAGTAATTAATTTTGCTCATATATTTTTGAAAGTTGAAATAAAATATTACATTGATCAAAAAAGTATTCTTATTAATTAATGAATTCTTAAACAATGAACATGCGATGTGTCATTTCTTCTTTTCCATCATGAGTGGTTCATTTTGTTTAATATATTTTGTGTCTTTAGAGAAACTGTTTGTTAAGTTTGCATGATTATTGTTTCATATGTATTGTTATCAAATTAGCAAAATAGATCAAAGCCTACAAAGGTGAAAAGTTTATTGGTGTGTAAGAGTATTTGTTGTAAAAGCAACTTTAATATATATATATAGAGAGAGAGAGAGAGGTTTTTTTTTTGTTTTTTTTTTTTTTGAGTTGGAGTCTCACTCTGTCGCCCAGACTGGAGAGCAGTGGCCACTCCCGGCCACCGCAGCCTCGACCTGCTGGGCTCCGGCGATCCTTCCGCCTCAGCCTTCAAAGTAGCCGGAATTACAGGCATGTGCTACCTAGCCTGGCTGATTTTTTTTTTTTTAATATTGTAGAGATATGGTCTTGCTGCCCAGGCGGGTCTTGAACCCACAGGCTCAGGCAGTTCACTCACCTCAGCCTATAATTCTGGCTACTTGGAAGGCTGAGGCGGAAGGATCGCCGGAGCCCAGCAAGTCAAGCTAACTTTATTACAACAAAATAATTTTATCAAGTTGATGCTATTCGATTTTACATTAAAATAACTGCATAAAAGGTAGACTAACCAAGTACTAACAGAGTCTGATATTTTTCTTTCTTTTTTTTTTTTTTTGAGTTGGCGTCTCACTCTGTCGCCCAGATTGGAGTGCAGTGGCCGCTCCCGGCCACCGCAGCCTCAACCTGCTGGGCTCCGGCGATCCTTCCGCCTCAGCCTTCCGAGTAGCCAGAATTACAGGCATGCGCTACCACGCCCGGCTGATTTTTTTATTTATTGTAGAGATGAGGTCTCGCTGCCCAGGCGGGTCTTGAACCCGCGGGCTCGGGCAATGCACTCACCTCAGCCTCCCAAAGGCGCGGGATTACAGGCTGAGCCACCGAGCCCGGCTATTTTTCTTTTTAATAAGATGAAAGTATTCTTTTGAAGAAAATGAATCCATTTGTGGCAAAAGAAAACTGATCAATGACTTTTTTGTTAAGATCATTGCTGGCAACTATATACAAAGCTGTTTCCTTTATTAATGATTACCATTAATAATTAAAATAATTTATTTGTGAATAATGATATAAATTAAAATAGAATTAGGAATTATGTAAAAGCAAATAACTATGCAGCAAAACCAAACATTTCTATGTAATATAAACAAAGGAGAGTACACATGATTTAGATTTTTTTATATATTCCATCCAATAGAATCTGTTGACTTTAAAAACATGCTTCCTGATTTGACGTTTCTAGGGTAAGAAATAGTGAAAGAGGTAACCATGAACAATCACACAGTGCATCTCCATTTTTCAGTGTGCAGTGCAAGGATAAGTACAATGAATATAAGACTTATTTACTACACCGATGTGTACTGTCTGTAAAAGAAAACAGATGCTCTCATTTTTGAAATTGGATGGAATTCTGAAAAGTAAACATTGTATTCTAAGATTTCAAGGGGCTTACTCAAGTGTTGTATTTAGTATACTGATAAGCCTGAACTTATCATTGCAGCATAATCTTCATAGTATTTAATGCTAGGATACGATCTCAGCATTTTAAAGACCATACCGTGGAAAAAGACTCAGCTATTTAAAGCCTGACATTTTACCATACCTATTCCTTTGTTATAGAAAATAACTAATGGTCATTTTAAAACCACATCCAACTACAACCACAGACTCTAAGGAAAGAGCTTTCATACCTGAATTTGATCAAAAAGTAAATTTAAAATTGATTTGTCTCTATTTTAAGCTGAAACACTCAATCTTCTATCTTTTGAATGTAATGTCCTGTCAGTTCTGTGTCTGACAGTGTGCTTAAAGTAGTTTTAGTAAGAAAACTTGCCTTCATTTTTGGGTCTTTGTTCTCTGGTCATACACTGAGACATGTGACATAACAACCAAATGTCATCAACTATTCTTGACAGCATTAATATTAGTTATACATATGTCTATATGTATGGAATTCACGTAAAAGGAAAAAAACTTAACAATAACCAAAATATGTATGCTAACACATGCTTTAATCTCTACAACATCAAGTCAGATTCAATATCCTAGAGACAAAACATTACTATCCCTTTAACTTAAGTGAATTATTTTATTAATAATTAAATATTTATATTAGTTGAAACTGTGATATTTAGCTCATTAAATTATTTAAAATCAGGGGCCTATGTGGTTCCATAAATGCCAAATATTTGAGACTAACCATCCTGGGGGCTGTTAATGTAAACATTTTTCACACAGGTAGAAATCCATTTCCTCTTTATCCCTCCATCTACTATGACAATCAATATAAGCACTTACCCAAAAGAGGCAAAGATTTAGACAAAATGTTAAAAGTTAATCTTAATTAATATAAATCAAGGGTTTTTCTTGTTTCCCCATGCCAGTTGACTGAAAACTATGCTCATTATCCTTTTCTTGATATGACATCACTTCCTAATTTTGTTATTTCAATCAAAAGTCATTAGACTTCACAATTTAATTGTTTAATTTTGTTCAGTACCTTGAATTGCATATCTCTGCAATATTTTCTCATATTTGTTTTCCCTTCTCTTGGGTGCTCAATATTTCACACCTAGATTAAACACTAAATAAGATATCCCGTTATTATGGTGAAGTTTTTTAAACTACTTTTTAAGTTCTGTTAATATTTATTTTTTATTTTTCATTTTTTATATTTTATGAGCTTTTTTTTGTTTGTGTTTTTTTGAGTAAGAGTCTCACTCTGTCACCCATGCTGGAGTGCAGTGGAATGATTGTGGCTCACCAAAGCCTCAACCTCCTGGTCTCAGGTGATCCTTCCACCTTAGCCACCCAAGTAGCTGGTACTACAGATGCACACAACCATAACTTGCTAATTCTTTAAAAATTATTTGTAGAGACGAGGTCTCACTGTGTTACCCAGCCTATTCTTGAGCTCCAACTCCTGGGCTCAAGCACTATTCTTGCCTTAGCATCCCAAAGAGCTGGAATTACAGGAATGAGCCACCACACTCAGCTGTCAATATTTATTACATGTGTTTAGATGTGCCATTATTAGGTACATGTGTTGTTTGATACATCATTTTGTCATATGAAATGCCTTTCTTCTTTCCTAGAAATCCTCTTTCTTAACGTGAATCAGGCAAACTTTATTTTCTGACATTAATATAACTTTACTAGCTTTTTAGCATTAGTTTTTGTTATATAATTTTTCTTTTTTATTTCAACTACAATTATTCTGTTTATTTAAAGCAGCTTTCTTATAAACACCATATAGTTGTGTTTTCTTTTATTTTAGAATAATAGCCTCTGACTTTCAAATGGTCTGTTTTGTCCATATATATTTTCTGTAATTTTTTTAAAAGTTGGGTTTTTGTATATATTTGCTCTTTTCCCACGGTTTCTATCATTTGTTCTTTGTTCATTAAAAAAAAAAATTCTGTCTTCTAAATATTTTTAATATTTTGTGTTATATATTCAATATTAAGTTGATGCATAAGTTAATAGCATTTGTTTTTGCCAGGACAGCACTATGGTGTTGGGAGTTTGTTTATCGTTTGTCATTTGTTTTTTGGAGTGAAAATGTTGTGGTTGTGAATACGCCTTGTAATTTGTAGATTTGCAGAAAGTTAGTGCTATTTGTGAGCTATAGAAGATAGAATGTCAAATGGATAAAAATGAACAGTACCGACATATTCTTCTGTTTGAGTTTAATAGTGGAGTAAAGGCAGCAGAGGCGTCTTGAAATATTTGGGTCATGTACTGGGAGAATGCCATTAGGGAAAGCAGAGCAAGAAAATGGTTTTGTCGTTTCAATGAAGGTCATTTTGACCTGAGTGATTCTCCAGGTTCAGGAACACCACTGGGTTTTGACGGAGACCATTCAATCCTTTAATCCACAATGATCCACATCAATCAACCCGAGAATTGGCAAATGTGATGAGCTATGACCTGTCAAACATGGTGCGACATTTGCATTCCATGGGCAAGTGAAAAACTCTACGAAATTATGTATCAACCCAATATATTTATGAAATATTTTTAATTGGCACTAAAATATGCAGTTTAGTTTTTTGTTATCTAACTTCAAATACGAATACTTTGTAGTATAACCTTACCAGCATATAGTTCCATCCACATCAGTTTTTGTCTTTGTGATTATTTTGTCTTATATTTTTCTTCTATAAAAAATTAAATTGCTATTATTATTATTATTATTATTATTGTTTTTGTTTTTTTTGAGTTGGAGTCTCACTCTGTCGCCCAGACTGGAGTGCAGTGGCTGCTCCCGGCCACCGCAGCCTCGGCCTGCTGGGATCCGGCGATCCTTCCGCCTCAGCCTTCCAAGTAGCTGGAACTACAGGCACGTGCTACCACGCCCGGCTGATTTTTTGATTTATTGTAGAGATGAGATCTCACTGCCCAGGCGGGTCTTGAACCCGCGGGCTCAGGCAATTCACTCTCCTCAGCCTCCCAAAGGCGCGGGATTACAGGCTGAGCCACCGAGCCCGGCGCTATTATTATTTTAAACATACTAGGAAGATTGTTAGAACGTTTATACAAATATTTTACCTTTCTGATGTTTTTCATTATTTCCTGCAGTTTTGTTCTATGCGTTGTCATTTTAAAATAAATCTGAGTAACTTCTTTTAACTTATCTTCTGATTCAGTGTTCCTGATTATATATTATCTCAGTTTATCTGAAAATATCTTTATTTAACATTTATTTAAAAACTTAAGCTGGATATGGAACTCAAGATATGCAGTTTTCTTCTTTTAGAATGTTAAAAAAAATTATTTTTTCCTTCTATTTCTGATTAAAAATTGATTTACCCAGTCTCAGTAGTGTGCACCTGTATTCCCAGTTACTCAGGAGACTGAGGAGGGAGGATCACTTAAACCCAGGAGTTTGAATCTAGACTGAGCAACATAGCAAGACCCTCATGCAAAAAAAAAGTAAAAATAAAATATAAGAATAAAAATTTGCCTTTACTTGCCTTAATGTTCCTTCTATGTATTCTTTTTTTTCTTTTTATGTACTTGGTGTTTTCATTTAGTTTTTAAAAGCAATTCAGCTATAATGTGCTTAAATGTTATTTTATTTTGTTTTATTTTATTTTATTTTTGAGTTGGAGTCTCACTCTGTCGCCCAGACTGGAGTGCAGTGGCCGCTCCCGGTCTCGCCAAGTTGCCAGGTGGGTCTCGAACCCATGGGCTTAGGCTGTTCACTCACCTCAGCCTCCCAAGGCGCGGGATTATAGGCTGAGCCACCGAGCCCGGCTTAAATGTTATTTTAAAAATAATGTTTATAAATGGAACATAATAAATGTACATATTTGGGGGTACACTTTGATGTTTTAATACATGTATACATTGCACAACTATCAAAGCAGTGTAGTTAACACGTCTATCACCTCAAATCTTTATCATTTCTTTGGGGTGATAACTGCCAATATTCTCTTTTCTAACTATCTTGAAATACACAATGCTTACCCTGCTATGTAATAAAATATCAGAAATTTATCTTCCTAACTAACTGTAACTCTGTAATAATTGACAAGCCTCTGCCACCCCTCTTACCCTCAGCTTCTTTGTGTTCTTGGCAACTTTGTCACAAATCAGTTGCCTGTAAATGTGTGGATTTATTTCTGTGTTCTTTACTCTGTTCCATTGGTCTATGTGTCTGTTTTTTATGTGAGTACCATGCTGTTTTGATTACCATAGCTTTATTGTATATTTTGAAATCAGATAGTGTAACACCTTCAGCTTTGTCTTTTTTTGCAGAAGATTGTTTTAGTTCTTTAGGGTCTTTTGCATTTCTCTGTAATTATTAAGTTTATTTTTCTATTTCTATAAATAATCTCATTGATATTTTCACAGAGATTTTGTAAATTTATAGATCACTTTGGGTAGTATGGACATTTTAATGATATTAGCTATTCTAATCTGTGAATAATAGACTATCTTTCCATTTATTTATGTCCTCTTCAACTTTTTCCATCAATGCTTTAAAGTTTTAGTTGTAATGCTCTTTCATCTTCTTGGTTAAATTTGTTCCTAAACTTTTATTAGCTGCTAATGTAAATGGGATTTAATTCTTGATTTCTTTCTCAGATGGGTTTCTATTGGTATATAGAAATGTGGTTAACCTTTGTATGTTAATTTTGCATCTTGCAACATTATTAAATTTATTTATTATTTCTCATAGTTTATGGAAAAATCTTTTAGGATTTTTATAGAGATGCACATGTCTGCAAACAGGGAAAATCTAACTTCCTCCTTTCCAATTTGGATACTCTTCATATCTTTCTCTTACCTAATTGGTCATGGTAAGACTTTTAGTACTATGTTGAATAAAAGTGGTAAAAGTAAGTATCCTTGTTTTGTTCAAGATCTTAGAGAATAAAATCTTTCCATTTGTCTTTATTCAGTATGGTTTAGCTGTGGGTTTGTCATATATGGCCTTTATTGTGTATGTTCTTTCTATGCATAATTTGTTGTGAGCTTTATCACGAAAAAACGTTAAATTTTTTCCTCCACCTAGTCAAATGATCATTTTTTTCTTTATTCTGTTAAAGTGATGTATCTCTCATTTATTGAACATGTTGCATGACTTCTAGGTTCAGTGCTTTGCATTAAAAATTATTATTGAGATTTATAACTTAAGGTTAAAATTAAAAAGTATGTAGCACTATGTATAATATATACTATTTTCTAGATACAATTAAAACTTCTTGTGCAAGGATAGATTTACAATTATGTTAGTGAAACTTAAGCCCCTAAGCTGCCTCCCCTCAGTCTAAGAACCTGAGAGCTCTACTAATGTTTACCAGTTCATAAACATTTTTGTAAAATTTGCGTAAAATTATCAAGCTTGTTTACAGACATCTTATTCTCTGTCATATGTCATATTTCACTTCATTTTGGGTAATTTTACAGTGACCATGGGCATTTTTTGATATTGTTATGATAGATAATATCAGAATATATTTAGGTTCAGTTTATGGGGATTAAGACTAGCTCTAGATATGGGGGAAAGAAGTGCAACTTATGGTATTGGAAGGGTTTTAAGGAAAATAATAAATTCTCTGGGTTCCTTCTAGAGCCTTGGGCAATGGTCTTGGAAATTTAAGATTCATTAGCTGCATGGTAAATACACTTTTTTTTTAGATTTAGGTATATAGTCTTCAGTTGCCTTGCTTTAGTTAAGTTTAATTAAGTCAATACTGACAGATAATTAATATATATTTTTAAACTTCTCTTGAATTCTTTTATTAGCTTCTTTAACTATGGAGTAGCAATTTTCTAGTCCTTCAAATAACTCTCTTGAGCTTTCTGTCACCTTATTAATTGCCTTCATCTTTCTCTTGTATTTGTTTCCTGTTTTCTGAAAAATTTATCTTCTGCTTTCTTTGCTTGTTCTCTCATTTTGTAAATGTAGTCTTTAAAGAATACCTTTTTAATTGGATTTTTGACTCTAAAAGTAATTTTCCTTCTAATAGAATTGCTTAATTCCTTAACTTTATATGCAAGAATAAGTGCTGGGAATAAAAAGTAGCCACTTAATTTAAGGGCCCAATCTTCACAAAACACATTTAATAATCACAAAGTCAAATTGATTTATAATTTATTATTGCTTTCATTTTACATATGAGGACATTTAAGCATGGAAAGATTAAATAGCCTATCCAATACTAGACATATAGGAAGAGACCAAGATAGATTTCAAAACTTGGCTATCAGGCTCTAGAGCTTATTTTTTAAAAACATTAATGTGCACTGTTTCCTAAAACAAGCATATTATGATTTTTACATACTTATTTTATATTCTCATACTCCATGCTTTTTACTTATCTTTTTTCTATTTTTTGTTCCCTAATTATGTTTTGTCTTAAAATTTTTTCTCCAGTAATTTGGAAGACATATAGACTGTTTTTCATTATGATAGTTGCTGGTTTAAAAAATTTTACAAAGTATGTATGAAGTCTTTTTCTCTAATTATCAAAATAAAGGTCACATAATATAGTTGACTGCCATGAATGTAAGATGAAAAAATCAGTGTGTGTCCTCTGGCTAGTCTTTTTATTTTATCTTTATTTTAAAATGACACAGAAATAAAAACATAATCTAAAATATTACTTTTCATCTTTATTGATAAAACAGTGCTGATTTTTTTTCTTTATTTTGTTGTAAAGATGTGGGGTCCACAACAAGATTAGGTATGTAAGTGGTCTATGTACAGGTGAAGTTTGTGCCTCCAACCGGTCCTTACTTTCTCTGGGTCAGGATTAGGTACTCTTTGTGATGTTATGTGCCCCCCCTCAAAATGTTAAGTTTTTTTAGTTTGCTTTCAGAAATAAAATAAACATAAAGCTTCATTGTTTATTAATTATTTTTTTCTAAAATATGGACATATTTTTCTTAAAAAATAATTTTTATATAAAGTATGAATGTTTTTCCCTTGAATCCTCATTGTAACTTCTAGTATGCAATTTACAAGAAGAAAACCCTTCATAACAGAAACCAGGCTTACACAAGTGCCTCCTTTTACTAATTATTCATACCACATTCAATTCTCAGCTGCCTTTGAACAGAAGACAGGAAATCCCAGCTGTATAGTGAGTTCAATGTTTTATTTTTCAAGGGCTTTTACTATACTGTGAGATTTCAGTCCAGCATTAAAGAAATGGACAGTCCAAAATGTAGATTTGTATTTTCTTAAAACGTATATGGTTTTAACTATCCGCCTATAGTTCCAGCTACTTGGAAGGCTGAGGTGGAAGGATCACCAGAGCCCAGCAGGTCGAGGCTGTGGTGGCCGGGAGTGGCCATAGCACTCCAGTCTGGGCGACAGAGTGAGACTCCAACTCAAAAAAAAAAAAAAAAAGAATTTTATTTGCATTAAATAAAAGTATATGTAACAAAAATCAATAATAACAATAATAACCAGAGGAAGAAATTTCCACTTAAACATTAGACTTCTGGCAAAAGATGTAGCAGATATTATAAAATTTACCTTAAAAGGTCTTACACAAAGATTTGCACAGTTTTAAACTAATAAACTGGAGATAAACTCTCTACTTTCAGCTCTGAAGAATCATTGTGTAGCAAAATATGATATAGATTATTACCAAGAAAATAAATGTGAGAAATAAACTTCACTTTTACAGAAGGTCTCCAAGGGACCTGTCTTCTTTCAGTAGTAAATGACTCATATAAATTTGCTTCAGACTATTTAAAAATCAATCTCAGGAAATGTTTTGAAATATTTCCACTTAACTGAAAGATTAATGGTTGTATTAGCTTAGAAATTATCTTTAAGCAGTATTGTCAGTGGGCAAAATATGAATAAGAGAAAGGAAATGATACTAGTTGGGTTTCTAATAGGCAGTAGATAATTATATGTTATTCACTTGATTCTTATAATAACATTTTAAAGTTAGTATTTATATCACTATTACACAAATGAAGCAATGTAGAACAAGGCTGGGTTTAAAACTTGACTAAATTAATATAGGTTATTATAATTAAATTTAGTACATATACCCTGACATTTTGAGAATCTACTTTGTCAGGCAGCAAAAAGGTATGTGTGTAGAGACCTGTGTTGACTATGGCTATGAATTTATAGATCTCTGAAGGAAGATTCTAGGTCCCAAAGTTTGTTCTTCACTAAAATTTTTTAAAAACATTTTTAAAGCAATTTGAACACATTTACTAATTCATTAATTGCATTGTTTTATTCACTGATTCAAAATCTTTAGAATTAGACAGCAGTTCTCTTTTGTTCACAATATACTTAATTGCAGGAGTCAAATGCACACTTGAATTGACTATATATTAAGATTTTCTCCTTTTCTCTTCACCTCTTGTTTACCATGTTTATTTTTCTGTCCCTTTTGTCTCTACTTTCTCTACTTCTCTCTTCCATTTCCCCCTTACATATATTTTAGCAAGTATGTCTTAATTTTAAGGATAAAAATAAAATTAAGTAATAAGATGGCAAGATGTTTAACACACTTAAGCATAAGGTATAATATAAGAGGGCGGGCCCAAAAAACCAGGAATTTATTCATTTAAAAAATCATAAATAGCTTAATTTGAAGAAAATCTAACATAAACCTAAAATAACTTATTTTGAAATTAGTTTTTGCTTTACATTGTGCATTATTTAATAATGCACAATTTATGAACAAAATATGCATTTAATTTTTTTATGTTTAAACTTCAGTCACCTACAAAGTACTCTCCATTTGATGCCATACACCTAGCAAGACACTTTTTCCAATGCACAAAACAGTTTTTGAACTTCATTTTGATGCCTTTTAGTTCTTCTACCATTTTTTGTTTTATCTCTTCCACAGTGGCAAAAAGGATCCCCTCTGAGGATTTTTTTCATCTGGAGAGACAAATAAAAAAGTCAGTAGGAGTGAGATTAGGTGAATAGGAAGGGTGGGGCATAGGGGTTGTGCTGTTTTTCGTCAAAAATTGCTGAACACTCAGCACAATGTGGGCAGTTGCTTTTGTAAATTATCCATCATGAAATGGACAAATGCATTGAAAGAATCTCCAGGAAAAAAAAAATCACCAAAGCTGAAAGCAGTCCCTCACAACAATGCTAGCTCCTACGCTAATGCTGATGGGTTCCTAGACCTAGGGGGCAAGCCTATATTACAAGGGACCTGCCCTCCAAAAAATAATTTCAGATTTTTGAAGTTCCCCCTCATAGAATGTAATCTCTCTCTCTCTCTCTCTCTCTCATCGTATATCTTACTTTCTGTTACATCTTTTTTTTTTAAATGAAAGCAATTTTTCTGATCAGCAAACACATGACTCAAATATGTCTCCTGGCTCTCAAACTCCTTTAGTTAACAAACAAAAGCTCCATAGACAGAATAAAATTTTGGTATCTCACTCCCAATTTATCTGGATAATCTGATTGCTCCATTTCAGTTCTGAATTTCTTTTCTTTCATCAGTTCCATCCATTATTCAAAAACATGTGGTCTTGGAAGGAAGAGATTGGTAGAGTGTCACTGTATACTTCTGCCAGCCTATCAAATTTCATTTCTTGTTATAATTTCACCTACTTTACCTTCACATGCTGCCAAATATCTAACTATAGGAAGTCACCTTACCAGACGACTTTGTAGGACTCAATCACTTTTGTTTTAGTTGCTCTTCCCCTGCCCCTCTTATTGTATGTGGGCTAAGCAGGCAATTAAGTGGAGCAGAGCAGGGCAGGGTTTTTATTTTGCTAAAACATGACGCATATTAAGTCTAAAGCATATGTTTTTCAATGAATAAGAAAAGGATGAATTATTTGTCATATGTTGTAGGCATAAAATGCATTTCAATAAGCAAAGCAAGAACTTCAAATGTAATCATTTTCTATTGTTTAGTAGCTAAAGGAAAAAAATTGATGAGGACAAAATTTTTATACTTAGCAATTTGAAAAACTAAATATTCTCCATTCTAAAAATTTTAAGTAAGAAATGGTGACTCAATATTCCTACTTTACAATATTTGTATTATAAGCATGGAATTATTATATCTAATGAACACATAGCTTTTTTGTTTACATTATATAATAATATTTTAATATATAATAATAATATAATAATAGTTGCAATAAGCTATTAGACAACAGTGTATAAATATTGAACTTTTTAAAAAACATTATTTAAATAAATTATAGCAGGTATTAGGAGAGGACATTAAAAAATACCATACATAATCATGATATCAAGTAAATCCCTATCCATTAAAACCCATATTAAACTTTTTACAGAAAGCTTATAAAAGAATGTGCATATCCTTCAAAAGAGAGCTGTGTTCCCTCTTGTCTTTCAGCTTTTCATGAAGCAATAGCTACAGCACACACTGCCCCGTATAACCCTGTCATGATTAAGCATCCATATCCTAAATTACAGCAAAAATATATTCACTGTAGAGGATCTCTCTGTTATGAAAAGGACTTTACTATTACAGTCATTCTGCCATTACTAAACAGTTTGAAATTTAGTGTGAAAATCATACGGTTTATTTCTCCTTTTATAAAGTTGTAGATTACACTATTAATATGTACAATTATTTTGTATTATACTACATAAAGGTTTATATGTACATTATTTATTATAAACAAGTGTTCAAATTAATTAATATGTAAGAATTTACTTAATATTGTCATTCATATTCAGTTATTAACACTTCAGCTTGGTTAAATGTATGTTTTTATGAGATAGGAAAAAAGCAACATTTTAAGATTTATTATAGTTTTCTTCATTTCCCAGGGATCAAGGGACTATTTACTATAAGAAAGAACATTTCCAGTCTTGCTATCAATATTCTAGAAATATGAGTTACTTTCTCTTACCAACATAAACAAATAACTCCATTACTCAGTATTTTCTTAGTACCAGATGACTATTGCTTATGTAATTGCATGTTTTTCCTGTTGCTTCAGTTTACAAGTTTAAGTCCCAACTGAGGACTTGACTTAAAGGCTGACACAGCAATAAAAAGAACTGATTTTCAAGGAAAGGTGCTCACATTTCAAAAGTAAAAACAAAGTCCTATTTTGGGGTTCTTGGAGAATATCTGGAAAAATCCCCTTGATATTTTTCCAAAACAAGAGGAATGACTCTCTTATATGAGCCATCATATTTTTTATTAATCCAACAGCTCAAAATTCAATGACTTATGTGAGCTATATACAACATTACATTAACTGTACCATTAGCTCCATAAACTTATCAAATGCAGACTATTCAGTCCCATATTTATAATCCAGTCTCAATGCTCTTAAGATATACATTCAATATTTTAATTTTTTTCAACTCTCATAGTTGAAAATCATTCTAGAATACAATAGTTTACTTTTCTGCTTTGGATGTAAGCACACAATGCCAAATTAATATAGTATTCTCTTAATATTTATGATATTTAGAGTGTTGAGTGATAGCATTACCAGTGCCAAAAACTTTTGCATAGATATCTAAATGGTGTAGGGATTGAGAGGTTAATTTTTAACTAAGAGTCAAATAATAAGTGTGTATAGTGTGTTATATGTATGTGTATGGTTCATTTTCTTTTTTATAAAAGCAGAGTTTGGCAAATTTTTATTAATCAAATAATGCAATTCAATAGACTTCAGTGAACCGGTGATTTACTCTATTAAGAAAGAGAAGATCCATTTCAAGATACAAAACATGTCCGTGTTTTATCTCAGATTCTCAAAAGAAATTTTAAGGGTAGTTAGCATTTTCAAGGGAAAATAATCAATATTGGTATAGGAAGAGTATAATGTTAATATCTAACTCTGATTTTGAGTTCTGATTGCTTAAATGAGAGGCTCCTTGAACTTGGCAAGTTTGTTTAATTTCTAAAAGTAGGTTATCTCATCTGTTAAATAGAGATTATAGCATTAACCCTAGGATTTTTGTGAAGATTAAATAAGATCAATGTCTTAAATTGCTAATAGCAGTTCAAGGAAACAGTATGTGCTAAATAAATATATGCACTCTAATCTTACCCATACATAATAATTGATATGTATTTTTCAAGACTGGGTATAAATAACTAAAATTGTCCTGATAAAACTAATACATATAATAGCAAATTAAAATAATGCCATATATGCATGAAATAAGTTTATCTTTAAATAATATTACAATTTAATACAGATTTTGTTAAAAACATACATTCTCATTTCCCAATCCTAGAGATTCTGATACTTTGAAATGGAGGCACAAGAAACAACATTTCTAATCCTAGTTGATGTGAATACTATTTGTATGCCTGTGAAATACGACTAAAAATTAATGCTGGCCTTCCGGCAAGATGGCGACAGGACAGCCTGGTCTATGAAAACCTCTGCAAAGGAGAATGCAGAGGGTCTCTGGCTCTCTCTCCGGGGGCTGCGGATCCCAACATCGGCAGCCTGCTCCTCACATGGAGCTCGGCCGTGGCCACCGCCAGGGCATCACAGCAGTCTGAACAGCCACTGCAGCTGCAGACACAGCAGCTGCCATGCCGCCATGCCTCTGTGATGGCCATAGTGCATTGCGCCACCCGTGCCTGGGGGGATCCATGACTTCAGTCCTTGAAGCCCCTGCAGGCAAGATCTGCTGGGATTGCTGCCACCTCTGTGGCCACCGTGATGTCCTGCCAGCCGGGGGTCTCTTCCTGTGTGCCCTGAAGCTGGCTCGCATCTCCGGCCTCTGCCCAACTTCTGTCTGGCTCCACCCCCTCTGGGGCAAGCAGCTGAGATAGCATCACCTGCTGGCGAATCAAAGTAACAACACCGAGATGGGAAAAACAAGCTTGAAAATCAGACACAGGCCAGATTTGAATGGTGAACTGAGGGTGATCTGAACTGTCCTTCACAGCAGGCCAGGGGCAATGGATCATAACTGTGAACTAATTTACCAGCTTCAAAAGACAACTAGAAATCAGAGCTGAAAGGACATTGGACTGAAACACAAAGTCTCAGAGTGTGCTCGATTGGTTCTGTTAGTTTAATGACTTAATTCTATTCCTACTGTTTTGTCCTTTTTCTTTTGTCTTTTCCTCTTCCTTTTCTTCTCTTTTCTCCTCTCTGTAAACCACATATATATATAGAGGAATAGCACACCAATAAGGTGGTTGGTTAGCTTGTATGCTAGCATCATTGTATTGTATGGAAGTTGGTTAGTCTGTAGCCGTGGCCTATTGTTTTATCTGTTTCAGTTTAGGTCTCTCTCTCCATTTGTTGGTACACTCGTCTGTTTCCCCCCCTTACTCCTCTCTCTCTCCACCCGCCTCTTCCCCCCACTGTCTGCTCCATTCTCTTCCCTCTGCTAACCACATTTTATTTTAGGGAGTAAACCTACAACACCACTGCACAGACAGATTCCAAGGCAGAGGCAAATGGGTTTCAGATTATCCATATACCTGTCGGCAAATACCAGGACCAGCAATAGATTTTGA
Source organism: Cephalopachus bancanus (assembly GCA_027257055.1). Classification (NCBI taxonomy): domain Eukaryota; kingdom Metazoa; phylum Chordata; class Mammalia; order Primates; family Tarsiidae; genus Cephalopachus; species Cephalopachus bancanus. Next base: position 13,259,896 of record JAPVLO010000024.1, on the reverse strand, counting down.
ATCACAGATCCCCCCCCTTAGGTAAATCTCAAAACTGCAAAAAAGGACCACCCCCAACCTACAGTGCAACTCCAGAATTGAACAAAGTAAGAGGGGATACATAAAGAATTGGAGATTGAACAAACAGAAGTAAAAGCAATCCCTCTATCCGTGAATAACAGAATTAAAGAAGACAGTGACATAGAGGGAAGGAAAAGGTAGGAGGGAGAAAAAAAACTGCACAAATGAAGAAAAACCAAAAGAAGAATATAGGTCTCACACAGGCCCCTGGGAGATCAGACACTGAGAAAACAGATTCTGGAACACAAACAATGAAGATCCTCCAGAATGACTGGTCATCAAGTCATTAATAGAGAGAATTAAAAAATTGAGGAGAGACAAAAGGAAAATAGGAAGGAGCTGATGTCAGAAATAACAGTAGTAAAGAATACTGTGATGGAAATAAATAACAAACTGATAAGCATGTAAAGCAGAATTAGCCAAGCAGAAGAAAGAATCTCAGAGCTTGAAGACCAAAACACAGAACTAACCCAAACTGTCAAAAGCATAGAAAAGAAGCTCAAAAAGACAGAACAAAACCTTCAAGAGATGAATGATCACTTCAGGAGACTGAACCTAAGAGTAATTGGCCTTCCTGAGGCAGAAAGAAAAACAGAGGTCACACTTGGAACAAACATTTCATGAAATCATTCAAAAAAACTGTCCTCATCTCATCAAGGATGAAAAAATTCAAACACAAGAGATTCAGAGAACCCCTGCAAGCCAACAAATGAGAAGAACAACTCCCAGACATATAATAATTCACCTAAACAAAGTAGGTATAAAAAAAAATCATAAAGGCTGCTAGAGAAAAAGGTCAGACTACTTACCAGGGAAGACCAATTAGAATAGCAGCATATTTATCTACAGAAACCCTCCAGGCTAGGAGAGCTTGGAGCCCTATCTTCAAAGTTCTAAAAGATAAACAATTTCAACCAAGAATAACCTACCCAGCCAAGCTAAGCTTCATCAGTGAGGGAGAATTGAAATCTTTCCCAGATATCCAATCCCTAAGAACATATGCTGCCACAAGACCACCTCTACAAGAAACATTTAAGAAAGTATTGAACACAGAAGAAAAGGAAAAAAGAACAACAGCATTCTTCACAAGAGTACAGGCAAAAGATTAAATACACAAATGATCCAATTCTAAAACCAAAAGAAAGACAACACACAAACAGGAAGAACAACAATGCTGTAAGAACATTATGATAGGGATAAACTCTCACATTTCAATAATTCATTTGAATGTGAATGGACTAAATGCACCACTGAAAAGACATAGAATGGCAAAATGGTTAAAATATCACCAGGAAACAATCTATTACCTTCAAGAGACTCATCTCACCAGAAAGGACACTCACAGACTCAAAGTAAGAGGATGGGAAACAAATTTCCAGGAGAACAGAACACAAAAGAAAGGCGGAGTCGCGATCTTAATCTCAGAAAATACCCTTTAAGCTATCAAAAATTAAAAAGATACAAAAGGCCACTACATAATGATAAAAGTTTCAATCCATCAACAAGAAATATCCATCCTAAACATATATGCACCGCACATGGGAGCACCAACTTCATCATAAAGCAGCTCCTCAGTAAACTAAAAAAATACCAATACCATCATAGCTGGGGACTTTAATACCTCACTCACAACCCTAGACAGATCATCAGGACAAAAAATCAGCAGTGAGATCCGAAATCTCAATGTGACTTTTGATCAAATGGACTTAATTGATACCTACAGAACCCCTCCATCCAAAGACCACAGAATACAGATTCTATTCATCACTACATGGAACATACTCTAAGATCGACCACATAATTGGCCATAAGTCAAGCATAAGCAAATTTAAAAGGTCTGAAATTTTACCATGCACCTTCTAGGACCACAGTGGAATAAAAATAATCATTACCACCAACAAGGTCCCCCCAAAACCCACAAAGACATGGACACTAAACAGCATGAAACTAAACAACTCTTGGGTCAATGATGAAATCAAAACAGAGTTTAAAAGATACCTGGAAACAAATGAAAATGAAGAAACACCTTACAAAATCTCTGGGATGCCATGAAAGCTGTAGTAAGAGGGGAATTTATATCCCTACAAACTCACAAGAAGAAAATGGAAGGATCACAAATTAACCGCCTAAGAAGCCACCTAAAAAAGCTTGAAAAGCAAGACCACAAAAACCCTGATTTTAGCAGAAGAATCCAGATCACCAAAATAAAAGCCCAAATCCAGGACATAGAAGACAAAAAGATAATACAAAAAAATCAATGAAACAAAAAGCTGGTTCTTCGAAAGGATAAACAAGATTGATGATCCCCTATCTGGACTGACCAAGAAAAAGAGAGAAAAAGCCCAAATAAACACAATCAGACACAAAAGATGAAGTCACATCTGATCCTGAAGAAATAAAAAAGATCATTAGAGACTACTATGTACACCTGTGTGGAAAGAAACTTAAAAACCTTTCAGAAATGGAGGACTTTCTGTCATCACACAACCTGCCTAGGTTGAAACAATAAGAAATTGAGACCCTAAATAAACCAATAACAATCAAGGAAATTGACTATGTAATAACAAAACTACCTACAAAAAAAAGCCCTGGACCAGATGGCTTTCCAGCAGAATTCTACAAGACATTTAAGGAGGAGTTTACTCCAATCCTACTGAAGGTATTCCAGGCGACTGAGTAAGATAGAACTCTCCTCAAATCATTTTACGAAGCTAACATTACATTGATACCCAAGCCAGATAAAGATTCAACAAAGAAAGAGAACTACAGGCCAATATCTTTTTTTTTTTTTTTTTTTTTTGAGTTGGAGTCTCACTCGTTCGCCCAAACTGGAGTGCAGTGGCCACTTCCGGCCACCGCGCCTCGACCTGCTGGGCTCCTGCGATCCTTCGATCCTTCGCCTCAGCCTTCCAAGTAGCCGGAGTTAAAGGCATGTGCTACCACGCCCGGCTGATTTTTTGATTTATTGTAGAGATGAGGTCTCGCCTGCCCAGGCGGGTCTCAAACCTGCGGGCTCAGGCAATCCACTCACCTCAGCCTCCCAAAGGCGCGGGATTACAGGCTGAGCCACCGAGCCTGGCAGGCCAATATCTTTGTTTATTTTTTTTTAAGCAGAATTTATTGAGAAGACCGAAAACCTCCCACAGTGGGAAAAGACCCGAGGGAGTTGCCCCTTTTATTTAATTTTAAAGAATAGTATTTTTAATTAAACAAATTACATTTTCTTGTGTTTTGATGTGACCTTAATGGTGTGTTATGCAATCTCAAATTGTGTAATTAAATAAAACAACCTGTTAAAATCTATTTAATCCTGGAAGAAGTACAGAATGGGTAAAGGTTATCAACTAAAGTTGATAAAAATTATTATTATTATTATCATTTTTGAGTTGGAGTCTCACTCTGTCACCCAGACTGGAGTGCAGTGGCCGCTCCCGGCCACCACAGCCTTGACCTGCTGGGCTCCAGCGATCCTTCCGCCTCAGTCTTCCAAGTAGTTGGAATTACAGGCATGTGCTACCATACCCGGCTGATTTTTTTTTATTTATTGTAGAGATGAGGTCTCACTGCCCAGGCGGGTCTTGAACCCGCAGGCTCAGGCAATCCACTCACCTCAGCCTCCCAAAGGCGCGGGATTACAGGCTGAACCACCGAGCCCGGCTATAAAAATTATTTTTTATCTTGAAAATAAAGAAAAATGGCAACATGGAAATTATAACTTGTCTCCCTTTTTAAGTTATTTTAATACATTTTTGAATACTGGAAAATAATTAATTTTTTGTTTTGTCTAAATGTCTATCTCTAGATTAGTAAAACAAATGACTAATAAAAAAAATTCAGATTATGCTAAACCACTCAAAATATGCTTCTATGCCAGCACTGTTTTGTAGCTGGCTTAATCTATACAAGGAATATCAACATTATAAGGAAGGAAACATCGATGAATGAAATGAGAAATATCAGAAGTTTTAGAGATGTGAGGTAGGATTTAATATAAAGTTTGAAAACAGTTCAATTCTTTTTCTCATATCTTTAAAATATACCAAACTACAGAGAGAAAAGGGCAAAGGTAATTTGTCCAAGCCTTTATTCTGAGATACTTAATAAATAACAATGGTGTAACAAAAAAAGAAAAACAAAACAAAGTTTCTGTATCTCCTTCTTCAGGATGGGTCTCCAGAGAAGGGGAAGGTCACCACTTATTTGGCATCAGAATTTATTTTCTCCCCTTTTCATAGCATATTTTACCAGTTGAATTTAAATCTAGGAGATTCTATTGTCCTTGAAAGACAAACAAGTACTGGATTTTAATTTCACATGCACAATAATGGTGTTATGTGCAGTATGTATTGGTTAAATAAATAGGTGGTATTTGAAATTCATGTGGGGTTCTCAACTCTGATGTTTGTTTAATAACTGAAAGTAAACCAGTGATAAAGAGAGCAATGCGGTGGGTATATTGCTTATTAATTGTGCTAATAGAATTTAATGAAGGGATTTGGTTGTATAATATATAACATGTTTTATCATAAAAGTGGTTTTATTTGAGTAAGCGAAGTTGAAGTTATCTATAACAATATGGATTATTTAATCTTCACATTATCTACCAATTTTTAAATACTGTTTCTAGGCTTTAAGCAGTTTAATTAGTAGTATGGTAATTCTCCAGAAAAAAATAGAAATTGATGCAAATAAAAATCTGTACAGAGCACAGTCCTCTATGACCCTTATATTTTCACTAACACCATACTAAGAAGAGTCAGGAAATTTATTATGCCCATCATTTCTACAACCATTGGTTAAGTTGGGTTTATTGATATTAGAAATACCTAAATTTAACAGTAATTTCCTCCTCTTATTTTATATATTTTGCCAATTTGCACACTTTTTCTTTTGGACAGTATTTTTCTAAATATTACATAAAATAAAATTTTCTCCTTAACTATAAGGATATTTTCTAAAATTAATATCCAAATACTTTCCTACAGAAAATTTCAATTCTTAAAAGTGTGGTATCTCTTTCTAGTCAAAACTTTAAACCACCAATTGTACTGCAAATGGTTTGTGTTATTTCTTTTCTTAATTAATAAAATAATTGATTCAGATGAGGGTTAGGTGATACAGTCATCAAGAAAATCAAGCAATGAAACAATTGATATGCATGGTATCTGTATTGGAAATGAGTCATCTCTTTGATCTGATAATTGTTTCACCTGTTTTGTCATTAGACCTGACCCTTGGTTTTTTTTAGATTAAAAAAAGTCCCCGCTTTCCTGTGAAATGAGTCCAAGTTGATCATAAAGGAACATTCACTGCCTTGGTTCAAGGTAATTTCTAGTTATGGTGTAGAGAACATTATCTCAGTCTCTGTTGAAGGATCAGTTCATGTTTTTGTTTTTTGTTTCCATTCCTTAAGATCTGATATTTTGTTATATATATTCTATAACAATGAAATACTTCAAAAGTGAAATAAAAAGATAAAAACATTCACAAACAAGTGTAATTTTTAATTTTAGATTTAGCATACTATTATATTAATATAATTAAATTGGGAAAAATACAGCATATATAAAAAGATTTATAAAAACTGTAATGAAATTTATTGAAAGTGTATAAATAAGTGATTAACATGTAAAAAGATTAATTAAACACTTATGCACATTTTAATAAATGCTGTGAATATAAGAATTCAAAATTTTCAAGTTGCTTCTAATATTTAATATAAGTTAGATTAAAAAATATGCTACTCTCAGGGGAAATGTATATCTCAGTTGTTTCTATTGTATTGTATTAACACTTACAGTAGAGAAATTATTCTCCCAGAAATATGTTGATGAAAATGGAAAGGATTTTTTTAAAGCAATTTAAGGTTGTACAGAATAGTAACTTTTCCCTTTCTCACTTCTCTTTTTATTCAATAAGAATTCAGTGATGTGAGACGGACTCAGTGGCTCAGTCTGTAATCCCGCGCCTTTGGGAGGCTGAGGTGAGTGGATTGCCTGAGCCTGCGGGTTCAAGACCCGCCTGGGCAGCGAGACCTCATCTCCACAATAAATCAAAAAATCAGCCGGGCGTGGTAGTTTGCGCCTGTAATTCCGGCTACTCGGAAGGCTGATGCGGAAGGATCGCCGGAGCCCAGCAGGTCGAAGCTGCGGTGGCCGGGAGAGGCCACTGCACTCCAGTATTGGCAACAGAGTGAGACTCCAACTCAAAAAAAAAAAAAAGAATTCAGTGATGTTACATATTACACAATCATTTTCTATCTTTCATCAGTCACTAAAGTTATGGTTAAGTTTAAACATCTTGTAGACAAATAAATTACTTTGGCTTCATATAGATGCTACATCTTTTTTAAAATTTACATTTATCAAAGTAACCTTAATGCATCACACATTGTAAAATGATTTTAGTGTATAGCTCTCATCACTTGCCTAGTCTATATCTTCTTCAATGAGACAAACACACTGATACCATTCTAGGCTGCTGCATCAATGTCAAATTGGTATAGAAGTTTTCAAACACTTACTTTCAGTTTCTGCACTTAAGTCATCACGGACCATGAACAAACAGTTCGTGATCACCAGCAACAATATACAAATGACACTTTGTTTAGCACTGTTCTAGAAAGCAATAACTCCTAAAAACACTTATATATAATATACCTACATATGATATATAATTATAATATAGAATTGTATCTATATTATACATATTATATCTCTCTATACATTTTAGTGGATTCACAAGTTTTAAAGTAGTACTACTCCTCTGTAATCAATACAGAAAGGTCCTTAGGATCTTGAATACCTCAACAAAGATAATGGATATATACCTCTGCGTATACAAATATTTGAAATGTCTAACTTGCTTGTTTGCTTCATGCACTCTAGGTTGAATTGACAACAATACCTCTCTCAAGAGATGTAACTCTTGCCCTAAGTATGTCTAAGGCTGTCTGAGTCTAACTCCTTTTGCTGGATAAAAATTAGAAAAACAGCCGGGCTCAGTGGCTCAGCCTATAATCCCGTGCCTTTGGGAGGTTGAGGTGAGTGGATTGCCTGAGCCCGCGGGTTTGAGACCTGCCTGGGCAGCAAGACCTCCTCTCTACAATAAATCAAAAAATCAGCCGGGCGTGGTAGCGCATGCCTGTAATTCCAGTTACTTGGAAGGCTGAGATGGAAGGATCGCCGGAGCCCAGGAGGCAAGGCTGCGGTGGCCAGGAGCGGCCACTTCACTCCAGTCTGGGCGACAGAGTGAGACTCCAACTCAAAAAAAAAAAAAAAAAATAGAAAAACAAAATACTGTTCCCCCCACAAACCTCCTCCCCCAAAAAAGTTGTATGATTCATCTTGTCAGCCCTCTTCAGCAAGGAAGGAAGAGCAGGATTAAGGAAGAAATGCACTAAAATTACTAATAGCCTGTGCCAATTTTTTAAAAAATCAAAAGAATGGACATCAAATGAATGAACTCTAACTTTCTCAGATTCCCTTTCATGTGGTGAAGACAATTAGTAGGATAGTTGAGAGTATAAAATGGAGACTCATGGACGTTTTTTAAAATACTGGTTGCTGGGACCCCGAAGAAGTTGACAGCTAAACGAAGTTTTATTATGCATGATTATTACATATATTTTATGTCCAATGCTCATCCCAACTTAATCTTATTCCTTAATCTCTAATCAAGTCCTTATAAAACTTCACCAAAATCTCTCTACAAGATGAAACATTTTTTTAACCCAATCACCTCCTTTCATCTGGTTTTGTTTATCTGCATTCCATTAACAAGAGGAAGAGGTTGGTGACAGTGTTAGTCAGACTCCAAAAACATCCCTGCCACACTTCATTCTGAGGTTGCAAATGTGTAAAGTCTTCCATATTTTCTTAATTTTCTTAAATCAACTGTGTCTGAATGCATGTTATCAAACAAGGCCTGTTTCTTATAGCTACTTAGTTGTTATACTTCATCTTTGCTAATAGAACATATACATATTTATGATATAAAATATATACCCAGATAAACATAAATTGTTCTGCCAAAAAGACACCTGCATACACTTGTTTACAGCTGCACTATTCACAATAGCAAAAACATGGAACCAACCCCACTGCCAATCCAAATTGGACTGGATGAAGAAAACGTGGTACTGTGTACTACATGATGGAGTAGTACGCAGCCATAAAGAACAAAATCATGGATTTCACAGCAAATTGAATGAAGTGGGAGAATATCCTACTTAGTGATCTATCATCAAAACAAAGAACTGTATACTGAATGTTCTCACTCATAAATGGATCTGAACATTAATCACATTGGCACAAGGGAGAGTTTGGCAGTCAATGGACACTGTCAGGGGAGGGAGAGAGGAAGGGAGAGGACACATAGCTTCACAAAAAGTACCTGGCCCTAAACCAGGGAAGTGAAGGTCAGTCAGAGAGCCAGACTTCATCTGCATGCAGCATAAATGTGTAGCTAATCCTGACTTGTATTCCGCATATCTATAATAAAAAATAAGCACAAATACTATGTATAGATATGTATCTTGATATGTATATATAATATATACATAGACAAAGATATTTGGTTATAGAGAGATGGATATGTACAGATAAATATAACTATTTAGTCTGATAAATTTCTCTACCCTAGTATAATAAGCTACCATTCTGATTAATAATGCATATCAAAATCAAGTAGGAAGTAAAAACATAACTCTTTTGTCTAGAAATTATGTATGATGAGTGATAAGATGTGAATAATTACATTTTCAAATCAAACACAAATCAGTGCTCTCATCATGTGTCAATGATACAAGCAATTACAAGGCATTAGAGAAACAAGGAGAAAGCCAGGACCACCAACATAGCTCTGCAGGTCCTTCTTTGCTATATCCAAATGTACTCTGGCCAAGATTTGTGGATTAGCTCTCAAACTTATGTATGCATCTACATTACTTAACAAAACAGTAGCATTTTTTTCATGCAGCATCTACATTCTATAAACATATAGCTATACGTTATTTATGACATTTTCAAGAGAGTCACATTCCAGAAATCTCTGCATCGTAGAATACCATAAGCATTTTAGACAAGGTACAAACTACTAAAAACATTCCATAGAAAACTCCTGCTAGCAAATACCGTTAGTCTTGTACCGATATTTAAACATGTTATGTTATCTTCTTTCTTTCCCAGAGGTAAATCTCCGCTAATGGAAAAGAATGGTTTGTAAATCTTTTGCTTAAATATTTCTTTCTCATTGAGAAATAAGAAAAATGTAAACAAGATATGGGAATCTTAGAAGATATTCAGTAAATGTCAGTTAATTCTACTTGAAAGAGATATAGTAATAATTGAATTGAATAAGTGAAACTGATTTTGTTGTTTACATACACCCAAAGGACATACACACAGGTATAAACATGCCCGTGTGTGCACACACATACACGCTCACCTCACTATACTATTTTCAAATAATCTAAACTGAACATATGAGAATTTCAAAGCATGTAAAATCAATCTAATAAAATTTTTAGGATGCATATTAAGAAGTTAGCCGGGCTCGATGGCTCAGCCTGTAATCCCGCGCCTTCGGGAGGTTGAAGTGAGTGGATTGCCTGAGCCCGCGGGTTCGAGACCTGCCTGGGCAGCGAGACCTCATCTCTACAATAAATCAAAAAATCAGCCGGGCGTGGTAGCGCACGCCTGTAGTTCCGGCTACTTGGAAGGCTGAGGCGGAAGGATCGCTGGAGCCCAGCAGGCGAGGCTGCGGTGGCCGGGAGCGGCCACTGCTCTCCAGTCTGGGCGACTGAATGAGACTCCAACTCAAAAAAAAAAAAAAAGAAGTTAATTAGTAAGTCAATAGAAAATGATTATTTTCATTTTGACTGATAAAAGGTAACATTTTAAATTGTTATATCTGATATAAATAGTATTAAAGACAATTAGAGAATAATAGCAACACTTACATATAAATACTGAATTTGAATGAAAAAATAGATAATTTTATTATAATATTATTGGCAGTTTTGAAGAACATAAATATTAAGGAGAATCTTAAGAAATAATATGCTGTAAGATTATGGTATCAAACTATGCAATTCTTTTATGCTTAATTTCAGTTCTATAGAGGACTGATGAATTATTTTTTTCCAAACTCATGTCTTTTACATCTGCTTTCTCAGTATCTGTTTAGAAAATCACCTGCTTTAGAATCAGTTGGGGTAAAGTAAAAAATGTGTATATCTAAGTTCCAGATGTTAAATTAAATTTTCCCTTTGGGATTTAGAAAATCTGTGCTTCAGCAAAATAAAATTTCTATATATATTTCATATATATATAATATATGTTGCACTCTAAAGCACAAAAATCACTACCATAATCTCTAATCATAAATGAGAATACTAAATACCATAAACTAGTGACATAATAGTCCAATTCTAAGAGCCAAGTGAGATAATGTAGGTCAATGGCATACCATAACACTTGGCCATCAGTGGATACCAAAAATTATGTTTATATTTAGCTTTCTTAAAAGGATTAAGATGTTTCTGAAGTAATTTTGAGATAAATATAATTTTTAAAAGTGAAAATCAACATTAACTGACCCTTGCTTAAGGGTTTCATTAGTCTGGAGCCTTTACTACAACACTTTAAGTGAAAGGAAACAGGGCTGGAGCTGTTACACAAAAGAAGCAAAAGTGATAAAGACACAACTGTAGTTACAATTTAAAAAGACAGAATCTCAGAAGATTAAGACCGTTCAGACAGGAAAGATAAAAGCTAAGTGCGCATGTAGTTTAAAATGTACTAGTCAGGCCAAGGTTCATTAATCAATAATTAACCAGAATCCTGGAAAGCGTACATTTATCGAAGCAGAGACACAATTTCAGAATTTAAAAGAACCTATTAGAAAATAAATAGATAGAATACGTATTTTATGTATCCAAATGTTAGATTTAAATTTTACATGCCTATGAGAAAATAAGTCTTTTAGAAAATAAATATATATTTTATGTATTAAAATGTTAAATTTCAATTTAGATAAATTAGCGGTGTGCATAAAGTTGGGAGGATTGGAAAGATAATTGATAATTACTATATATCTTAAATTCTTAAAAGGTCAGCCTAACATAGGATAATAGATAAATAATAAAGTGATTTAAAATGTCACAAGTGATATTTCTAAGAGAGAAGTATCAGTAGACTGGCTATAGCATAAGTTTGAAACATAATTAAATAGACATTTTCTATAACTTTCTAATAATAAAAAAAGTTGAAGTCAATTACTAGTATGTTTTCCCATGGTTAGTGATCAAGACAATCATAGTGTTTTCCTCTGCTGGACCAAACCTTAGTCAAGTTGTTTTCTTAGTATTGGCCCTTGATATTCCTTTTTCCTAAAAAATTACTTCAGAAAACTTGCAGTTATAAAATCTGTCTCTGCCTCTTTGAGATTTAAGTCTTCATCCAGGCCTTTGCAGGTTGAAATCAGGAATGTCTTTTTCAAAGATCTGAGAACACTTCTTTGAAATGTAATCATGAAAAAACATAGAGATCTTATCTCCTAGCCCCTGTGGGAGGGAGGACCCTAATTCACTAAGTGCCAATTAGCAAACACTGATTGCTTAATCCCATTTATCAGTCTCCCTAACAGTGTCCTTCAATACTTTTCCACTAATTTACCCCACAACTTAAAAATTCTCCTGTCTTTTGTTTCAGTGGTGTTGAGTTCAGTTGTGCTCACCTATTACATTGAAAAAATGTATTCACATTGGATATTTACATTAGCTGTTAATAATTAGATAATGTTAGCATTTGCTTATTTGGCATCAAGCAAACAAATTTTAAGCTAACAAATAATTTATGTAGTTAATTCTTAATCAAGTGTCTTTGTGACCTTTGTCAAAATATAATCCCCATTTTATAGCCTTCCCAAACTCTCAAAATACATTTGTAATCATTCTCTATGCGGTCACCTAGATAGTTGCACTAAAGAATACCTACAACTATCTAAAAAAAAATTTAAAGGACTATAGCCAATGTTATTTAAATATTATCTACATTTAAAAGAGCTGTGTATTTTTAAATGTTGTGTTAGATGGGTGCAATTATCTTGTTTAATTTAAACACTCATCACTTAAAACACATAGTTATGATTATGCTAATTTTATGTTCGTAAAAAGAATTAAATACTAAGATTAGGAATATTGCAATCAAGAGAAATAATCAATTGCTTTTTTAAAATCTATAATAAAGGCATGTAATCTTGGTTTCTATGTAATTAGTATTGGAGGATCCCCAAATTGTTTCAATTGATGGAAGAAAGAAAAAAAATTGCAGCTCTATACCTGATTTCTTATTTTAAGAAAACTTCAGAATGTTCTAAAAGCTTTACTGATACCAGAAGCCATTAGATAAAATGATTAAATCACCATCAATCACTCCATGTGGCAGCAATAACAATGCCAGTGGAACAGAGCATTGTTACAGGATTAGTGCCTCCTGCTTTGAGAGTAAACATGTTGGCTTTACCTCATTTATCTTTCATAACTTGCTTGCCTTTGACTCAGCATTTAGGAAGCAGTAGGAGACTTTTTTCTGATGATGTTCAATGTCATTTAAGTATTCTATTTAGAGATTCTTAAAGTGCATAATAATTCTGAAGCATCACTAAGATTCTAAAATACTAAAATATCTGAAGTACTTAATAAATTAGAAATAGTTTGGAAAATTATAAAACTGACTTTGATTAATCAGTTATTTATATATTTGAAGATTACTCTTAAATCCACAGAAATTCCTCTTAATCATAAAATATGTTCAGATTTAGTTTCCTTCCTGGTGTCAGCCCCTGGGGAATATCCAATGGTCTCCATGTCATCTTATTTATATGGGTCATGGAACTAAGGACAATATACAAGATAGCAAACAAAGACACAAAGAATACTTTAGATTTTTCATAGGTGAATCTGTTGACAAATGTAATTGAGCACTCCATCAGTCAGGACAGTGCAGAAAACAGAAACTGCCCAAAGTACTTCTAGAAGAAAATGATTGAACTCAGGAACTCAGTGCTTCTCCTGTACTTGGAAGAGATAGAGGAGTTCAGGTTAGGACATTGACATTAGGCCTTTGATTTTTAGACTTCACTACAACCACTGCTCATTCCCAAGGTTAATAATATGTCTAGGTTGCACATGCTACATTCACCACTCTGGTAACTAGGCAGTAGGATGTGTAGGCAGCTATCCCAGATAATTATTCCAAAGAATTTCTTTCTTGCAGCATCTGAAAGATGCTATGAGCCATTTCATTGTCTAATTCTCAAACAAGTGCACATTATTGGCAAATTCTAATTTACATTTTGTAACCTAGCTACAAATTAACCCAGAATATTTTCTTTCTAACTCTATTGTCTTCAAATAGAATGAGAAAGGAATGAAACTCAGAAGTAATTCTGGTATTTTTTACAACAACCTACTAAAGTATGCAGAAGGCTTTACTCTCTGCAACAGGGAAGATGTAGGGAAAATGATTATTTTCCTCCAGGATTTTCTGACCTCAGTATCTTCCTAAATAAGGTTATTTGCTCCATTTCCAATTTTTTTTTAAGGTTTCATCAACTGTTAGATTTAGAAGATCAGCAAATTAAGTCAATAATATTAAAATGAATAACTTTATAAAATCTTGATAAAAACACAAATCAAAATAAAAAAAAAACTCATGTTTCATCTTGACTTTACATTAACTTGCTGTTTGACTTAGGTAACTCAATCTCTTCAAGCCTAAATTATCACAGAATTCAATTCATATTATTATAACTCAGTAGATTCTAAAAGGATCTGGAAGAATGTTGGAGTGGTGTATATATATATATTTGAGTTGGAGTCTCACTCCATGGCCCAGACTGGAGTGCAGTGGCATGCTCCTGGTCACCGCAGCCTCGACTTGCTGGACTCCGGCGATCCTTCCGCCTCAGCCTTCCAAGTAGCTGGAACTTCAGGTGCACACCACCATGCCCGGCTAATTTTTTTATTTATTGTAGAGCTGAGGTCTCGCCAAGTTGCCCAGGTGGGTCTCGAACCCACGGGCTCAGGCAATTCACTCACCTCGGCCTCCCAAAGTACAGGATTACAGGCTGAGCCACCAAGCCCGGCTGGAGTGGTTAAAATATTGTACAAGAGTCTCTTCTTTTAAGAAATTGCTATCTAGATGACAATACAGAGAATGTGATTAATGATCATATCAAAGACAATATAGCTGATAAAGGTTATAAATTTATTTTGAGAGTTTGGGAAGACTATAAAATGGGGGTTATATTTTTTTAAAGTTCACAAAGACACTTGATAAAGAACTAACTACATAGACAGGTGAGAACGTCAATAAAAAGTAATAGCACAAAATTCCCTCTCTTCTGAATTTTCCTCCTATTCCCTAAGCACTAAAAAGACAGTCAAATTTTACTCACTAGGACTCATGATAAGAAAATTTCTACAGTGAGGCTTTCCTCTATGTACAATTTACATTCCTATGTTAAATTTTTGAAAATGCTATGTGCTCTCTCTCTTGAACCGTCATCATATATTCATTTTCCAGTGCCTGGCACTTATTAGACCTTTAACTCCTTAGAACATGGGTAGTATTTAGATTTACTGAATCCCCAACCCCCAAATTTCATGCCAGGCTTCCTAATTTGCACTTAAGAAATGCTTGTTATTTAAATATATGAATGGGTGGATAATTTTTTTTCTGGATGATAAAAAAATAAGGAACAGAATGGTAAGATGGTAGCAGAAGATATAGATGAAAAAGTGTTTTTAGAAATGTTGTAAACTGTCTTTTGAAACAAGGTCTTTACATTTTATTTAGTAGACAAAAGAGTGCTTGTAAGACTGTTAAACAGTAAAAAGTGATTTGATATATGTGAAACTAGGTGGTTGGTGAGAAATATATTGATTTATTAACTTCTTTGTAAGTTCAAACAGAAGAAATTGTCATTTGTAAATTGTTGGGAGTGTCAGCATCTATAAGAACAGAATAAATTGCTACTGGAAGCGAATTCATAGATTTTGGAAAAAATGAATATGGTGGGCCTTTTTTTTAGACTAATTTACAGAAAGTGCTTTTCCATTATTCTTGAAGAAAAGTGAGGTGTTACTATAAATCTGAATACAGAGGCTGATGACTGAGAGATATTGATGTGCTTTGTTGAGAAACTTATATCAAGTTTGTCTTAAGCCAATCTGTGTCCTTGAAGAATTAGAGAAACAACTATGGTATTATATCAGGTATCATTTAAGACATAATGATGTAAATAGTGCTATTTAAGATGTAAAGCTCTAGACTTTGAGAAATGCACTATCAATTATTCTAATTATTTTGTTCTGATCTTTCAGTGTCAACCATTTCGTGGGTGCAAGTTATTTCTTCTGGGGACCATGAGTTTCCTCACTTATACTTTTACTAGAAAATATGGATAACGTACCTAAAGTTCAGGAGAAGATTCTTCTTCAAGGAATAGCCATAATAAAAGTTTGGATCGCTACATTATGAGTAAAGAATCTCAAATGATTTTGAGCAGAAGTGTAAAGTGATGCATATTAAAATTTCATTTAATCTGGTGTGTGACAAGTAGAATGCGTAAGTTCCACTTGGAAATGAGAATCAGTTTGTATTTTTTGTCACCAGCTCAACTGAGAATTGCTGGTAACTCCTGCAGACAGAATGGTAACCTTACTAGTGGTATAGAATGGCAGAATTTGCAAACTATTAAAATTAGAGTCTATATTCACATACATACATATCTGAGCCGAAGAATCTTGAATTTATACATTTTCTTCTTTTTGTAAGCTGTTTTGTTTAAATAGCAATTGATTAATTCATGCATATTTATGAAATTCCTATAGTAATTTCAGGAGGTATTCTTTTTGGCTTGTAATATATTTTTCTCCATATTACTTTTTTGCAAGCTATTATTCTTTATTCATTAAATGCCTGTGCTACTTAGGGTTTTGTTTTCAGCCCACATCCTTTTCTAACTGGAAATAATCTTCTCTGGAAACCTCATATTGATCAATAAATTAAACAGACACCCAAGTTCCTACAGATGTCAGCAATCTTTTCCCCAGAGTTCTGCCCTCTCTGGGGAGGGTCTTTAAGGTCCACAGTCAGAGAGACAGGGGAAGATTAGAGGCAACTGAAAGGAGGACAAGAGGAAGTAAGAAAGACCATTTTACTTATGAGCCAGGAACTGTGGACGACACCATTATCTCTAGCATAACACCACAACATCATTTTTTAAAAAACAGTATTTTGTCAGAACTTTAGTTGGACTAGGATGAAAAAATATATGCATTTACTTTCAACAACAGTTTAATAAAACCTTGTTCTAATCTAAACACTATGTTCAGTTAAAAGATACAGAAATGAAGTGATATGTGTACAAATAACAACTAATGTTTTAAAAATGAGTTAGGGGGAGATTTTAAAAAGTTAAATAGATGACAAGAGGATGGGGATATTGCTTTTTTCAGAGAAGTAGAAATTGAAGTTGATAGTGCTGGGATTCAGACATTTCTGTAGAGTTTGTAGTTTAAAGTATTTGAAGCAATGATAATTTTATGAAAGTAGCATAAATTGTTCAATTTTCTTTAATTAGTTTCTAATTCAGTTCATTTTTAAACATATTATATGAGTTCTTTTCCAGACACCAAGAAACTCTGGACATTATAAAGATGAAGATGACATGATCTTCTCATGCTTTGTAATTGCCGGTGATTTATATACGAATTTTCTATATATTTTCATCTATCAGTTATTTAAACCTCAACATTGATAATGAAAATATCAAAGTATTTTATAACATGTTCCCATGTCATAATTCTTATTTATCACTGCAGTTTCGTCCTGTATCCAGGTAATCATTTTGACACACCCTGTTTGCAATCAGCAGAAAGAAATATTATCCCTAAATATTTTAAAACACTACAGAACATTTTTCTTTACTGTTTTCTTACAGACCAACTTACAGAGAACACTACAATTAAAAAAAAACAAAAACAAAAAACACTACATCTGTGATATATCAGATCTTATTCAGTGACTTTTGTTCACCATAGTGAGTCAGAAGCCCCAAGAGATTGTTGGCTGTCTTTTTCCCCCTGAAATTCATATGCCCACCACCCCAATTTTAAAGGCATTTCTTTTTTAAAGACATTTCTTCTGCTGACCTGACTTATTCAGACTGTGGAGGAAGAAACAGAAATCTTGTTTCTTTCTCATTTCTCTATTAATTTAAGAAACAAATCAAAATCTCAAGTAAAAAAAGTATTATAATTGTTTAGTTTTTCACGTAGCCCCAGTTAACTTTCTGGAATAAATAATATATGGGTTAGAAACAGGTAGTCTTGCACATAGCTGATTTAATTAGCTTATTTAATTTCAATACTGGAGGCACGCGTACATACTTGTACATTTTTTCCCCCAATTGTTTCTGTCTTTACATCATTAACAAGGATTGTGGAAGAGATTGCAATATCAAGTTCTCTTTCTTTGAATAAGGCTCATCTATTTTTTATTAAACAAATTAAAGGTAGAATATTTGCAATTCTAAAACTCTTTGGATGGATGATTGATTCAGGGATGTGAAGATACCCACACTAGTCATTTGTTAGCCAGCTCTGATGGAGAAATTGGTACCAGATTAGTTCCCGTAAAATAAACAACCAGAAAACCAAAAAAAAAAAAAAAAATGTTGGATAACTGTTGACAAACAGGTATCTGCTCTCTGCCTGAGGATAATTACCTCAAAGTGGTGATTCTGGTGAGCTGAAGGGATAGAGTTTTGGGAAATTTGTAGTGGTAGGCCTCTGGGGCAGGGCACTGAAGAATAGAGAGGTGTGTGTGTTGGTGGTGGTATGTGTGCATAACACTTGTGAGAGCCTTCTGCAAGTCCGTGCTTATAGGCTGAACAGTTCAAGTGCAGGGCAAGACTGCACAAGGCTTATCAGAGGACAGCTGCAACAGAGATGAGAATGGATAATAACTTCCTTAGGTTGTGCAGTGCTGTAATTCTGGCCCAGTCTATGTGACGAGTTCATGAATTCTTCTATGTATCTAGCCAATGAACAAGAAAAACAGTGCCTTGGAAGTCAGGACCACTTCCTAGAATAATGCCTACTCAATACTCTCCTTGAGAAAGAATAAATTTCCCACTGACAAGGACAACAGTGGAGCCAGAATTTGGAGGTTAAGTCCCATGAAATAGAGGAGTTTTTAAGGTACTTGGTACTTGCCACAGATATCCTCTAACAAAGCATAAACAAAGACTACATAGGCCTACACAAACTCAACCAGCAACTATACTGCCTCTTACAACAAAATGAAATACCTTCAGAGTAAGATCCCGAGTATTTCCCATATATCATTCACAATGTCCATTGTACCAAGTGGAGGGAGAAACAAAAAAATTGGAATTTATTTATTAAAAATTGTGTATTTATTCTTCTATGTTTAAACTTCAGTCACCTTCAATGTACTCTTCATTTGATGCAATACACCTATCTGGATGCTTTGTCCACTGTTCAAAACAGTTTTTGAACTCATCTATTTTGATGCCTTTTAGTGCTTCTGCAGTTTTTTTGTTTTACCTCTTCCACATCCACAAAACATTTCCCTTTGAGGACTTTTTTCATCTAGAGAAACAAACAAGCAAAAAAAAAGTCACTTGAAGTGAGATCCAGTGAATATCAAGGCTGAGGCACAGGGGTCATGCTATTTTTGGTCAAAAACCACTGAACACTCAGGTAAGGGGGTAAGGGTGTGAGCAGGTGTGCTCTTAAATCACCCATCATGAAATGAGCAAATGTGTTGAAAGAATCTCCTCCCAAAAAATTCACTAAAGATGAACACAACTTCTCACAATAGCACTAGTTGATACACTGATGCTGATGGGTTCTTAATAAGCTTACCCAGTGGAGGAAGCCTGTACTAAGGGGCCCATCCTCCAAAAAGTAATTCCTAATTTGTTGAAGCCCACCCTCCTACCTATATGTAAATACCTATTAGTGTATTGCATTTTGTATTGGAAATTTTCTACTTGCCACTACAAATTTATTTGGTTATTCCCTGTGACTTGAGAGACTGAACTCCATGGGTTCAATTGCTCTGGGTTCCCTTGCTCCCTGACTCAGTGATGGGCTAGAGCAATGGCAGTATTGAAAAGATTGAAGAAGACAGGAGAGAAAGATCTTCTTATCCATTTCTGCAGATATGTCAGGGTATTTATTCCCACCTGCTGTGAAAGGGGTTACCAGTAGCTGTGAATTTGATGAACTCACTCTTGGGATTGCACCTCTGTCCAATAGATCAATGAGATGGTAGTGGCTTCTTTTGTTTCCAAAGCCTGGGTGCTTTATCTTCCCTTGTTACTCCCATTAATCTTGCCCATAACTCTGTTAATAACCCCTTAAGTTAATATTTTCAGCTACTCTTTGGAGTATATTTTAGTGAAAATTTTTGTAAAGAATTAGATAGTAAATATTTTAAGCTTTGAGAACCAGGAGTCATAATTAAGTATATAAAAGGAACTATTGTATAAAGAAATAAAATTTTATTTTTCAGACAGTAATAAAATATAGTGATAATAACTGAGTACATTTTAATGAAGGTCTACTAATGAGAAAGTGTGATTAGTTTATTTTAAGGGAATAACATATTGCTTAATTTGATTTATTGTATTTCCTATTACCAACTAGAATGTTTATAAAATATTCATCTATAAAAATTCTTCTTAGTTCTTATTTCTTAAAAAATGGAATGGCCTAATTATATAATAATTTAATAAATATTTACATGTATGATCAAAAATAAATTGTGAGTAAAGTATTAAAAAATATGATTATATAATTAATTTAGTTATATTGGTTTACTACCAATTTAAATATTTTTCACTTATTACAAGGTGTGGTCTGAGGATATCACACTAAAGATAACAGTTCCTGCTCTTGATATACTGGTAATTGCAGTATGGCACTGTGGGGGTTAAAGCAGACTCATTAATGGGAAGAAAGGTATACCAATTTATTTTACTATACACGGAAAAAATTACAGTGTGACTGTCCAATACTCAATGTGACTGTCCAATACTCAGCAGAAGCCTATATACCATCTTTAGGTGACAGAGCATGGCCAAAAAGAGATTATGGAAGGGAGAAAGGAAGAGGCTTAACCAGTAAAGGTAGCCTTGTGATGTATATTAAGCCTCATGTGTAGCAGCCCTCATAAGGAATAGATGGTAAATATCTTGGTTCAGAGTTTATTTTTTCCCCAGTTTACATTTTCTAAAAATAATTTTATTTTGGATTCATGGGATACAAGTGCATGTTTGTGACATGGGCCTATTATGTACAGATGGGGATTGAGTCTCAGATGGCCCATTCCCCAGGTGTAAATATTGTATCCAATAGTTAATTTCTGAACCCTAGCCCCCTCCTCCTCTTTTGGTGTCCCCAGTGTCTATTCTTTTCACTTTTGTGGCCATTTAGTTCCTGCATATAAGTGAGAACGTGAGGTGTTATGTTTTCTTATTCTGAGTTAATTCACTTAGGATGATGCTCTCCAGCTCCATCCAGGTTGCTGAAAATGATATGATTTTATTCTTTCTTATGACTGCACAGTAGTAAGTGGTATGTGTGTGTGTGTACACACACGTGTACATCTATATATATATAAATATATATGCAATATATTTATATATAAGCATATACACATTTAGAGAAATGCATATATTTATATTATATTATTTATATATTTATATTAAATTATATACACATTATATATTATGTGTGTATATATATTATATACACATTTTTTTTATCCAGTCAATTTTTGGTGGGCACTTAGGCTGGATCCATGCTTTTGCTATTGTGAATAGTGCTGCGATCTATTCAGAGTTTTAGAAATGTCACTCGGTTAATGTTTCTTAGAACCAGAAAAGGCCTTAGAAAGGGAAGCCCTGGCTGTATTAATGGAAATTCTTTACACATGAAAATTTTCCCCACAAAAGATAGCCTTGTATTGCTACCTAAGTCTGCTGGCCCTATGGGAACCATTTAAAAATACATCAAATAAATATATTTTGGGATAAAATATTTTGATTGCCTTCAGTACAAATGGTTTGATAGAAAGGATGAATATAAAGTAGTGATTGGGAGCCTAAACCAGTCTGGTTTTGAGGAGACTTTCTGCATAAAGTGAGCCTCACTCAATTTCTAAGTAGAAGTTCATCTTTGCTCTCGAGTCTTTGATTACTGTTAAAAGAAAAACTTCAGATAAATTAAATTCAATAGAGTATAATTGAGCAAAGACTGATTCACAAATTGGGCAACCTAGAACAGAATAGGTTCAGAGAGGCTCCAGCAGAGTCACATGATCAAAGATTTTTAGATAGAAAAAGGAAAGCAATCTTCAAAAAATAAAAATGAGGTACAGAAACAACTGGATTGGTTATAGTTTTTCATTTGCCTTATTTGAACATGCTTTGAACAGTTAGTTACTTGGTCAAAACTTGGCAATTGGCACAAGTGTAGATAATTGGCACAAGCTTAGGGTACAGTCTGCTTACATATTCAGTTAGGTTAGAGTTCACTATGTAAGAAGAAATCTTTAAGTCAAACTTAAGATATGTATCAAGGCAACTTTAGGCTAAATGTAATTTAACACTATTAAAAAAATTTCCACACTACACTTTTGTAACTATGTAGTCTTTTCACATATGTTGCTGCTTGCAATATTATTTATTGGCCTTTGAACTCACATTTGCTCTTCAAGATTAATTTTTAAAATTCTACTGCACTTTGAAAATGTTCCTGTCTTGCTTTTTTAAATATATACAAATTAAGGCTTCCATCAAGATGTGTTTTTATTTATTTTGATTTTTCTTCTAACATTTTGAGGTGAATGATATGTTATAGCTGTACTACAGAGCTTGGCATAGTTTCTTTCACTCAATAAGTGCTTGGTTCAATAATTGTTCAATAATTATAACTAAAAATGAATATATTTGAGGTACAAATTGTGCTATTGAAAGTGCTACATGTCTTGTTCTGTTAGATAAGTTCCAATTTTATTTTAATTTCATAGATAAGAGATGTGAGACAGGCGAGTCAGATGGAAAGCTGTTGCAAAAAACCTAGTCAGAACTAATACTCAGGTGAAAGGAAGACTCTAACATGCATCTCATTTTTAAGCAGAATCCAATAGCATTATTACAATGTATAAGTAAAAATGAAAAGAAAGAATCAATAATTACTTTAATGCAGTGGTTAAAATCAAAGACTATAACTACTTGGAAGGCAATGTGTCATGCAGCAAGATAATACTTTTTTTTTTTCTTGGTTTCTGTCAATCTGACAATGACCATGAGTGACTATTTGCTAAGTAAGTAGTCTAGAGATAAAGTGGGCAAGTTTCAGTGTCATTTGCTTAATAGAATGAATTATATTAGAATGTATGCTGTATTCCAGAATGTGTATCAATAAGAATTTTTTTTAAAGATGTGGGGTAAATTCAGGGTTAGGTGTAAAAATGTTGTTTATGCAGGTACCCTTGTTGATGAGGTATGCCCTCCCTCTCCTAGCCGTTTCCCTCAACTGCCAACCCTCCCCCTCCCCTGGCAGTTTCCCACTACTGTCAATCCCTTTCTTATAGTATTATGATAATTGTCCAAGGTCCAAGAGGTTGGTTATTCTGAGGACCCTGGCATATAGAGAACGAGTGGAAGAAAAGATGTGGAGGAGGAGATAAATTTCTTGAAAATATTTTATATTCCAGTGATACTGATATAGTTGAGTTACATTATCTAAATTTAACAACACTGTAAATATTATTATAAAGATAAAATGGAAAGATAGAAAGGTTAAATAATTTACTTCAAGAAAATGGCTGATTCCTGAGTCAAACTGACAGCTGTAATAACCGAAGCTATGGTTTTCATTCTGCCATGGGGACTATGGATGTTTTCCACTGTAAGAAAAAGTTTATATTAGTTACTTTCTAAGCATACTTTGTAATATTCTTTCATGACAGAATTAAGAGTTTTTACTTATTCAGTTATTACTACATGTAATGTGCCTTAAAAGGTTTGTATTACTAATCCTTATTTAACTTAATGGATACTTGATGTTATTGTTCCCATTAAAAAACTTGCCAAACCTGAGGCATAAAGATATTTGGTGATTTGTCCAAGTTCCCAGAGGTAGGAGCAAGCAGAGTGGACACTGACATCTAAGCAGATCAGCAGCTGTGCCTGTGCTAATAATTGTGAAGTGATACTGCTGCCCCACTTTGTAAACAATTATTGGAAACTTGTTCTAATTCTTCATCTTGCAAATACATAAATACAGTGGGGAGTA
The DNA here is from genome assembly GCA_027257055.1 of Cephalopachus bancanus. Taxonomy (NCBI): domain Eukaryota; kingdom Metazoa; phylum Chordata; class Mammalia; order Primates; family Tarsiidae; genus Cephalopachus; species Cephalopachus bancanus. The sequence continues at coordinate 13,236,429 of JAPVLO010000024.1, read as the reverse complement.
AGTCTTGGAAGAAGAAATTTGTAGGGCTTTGGAAAGAAGAACAAAATCAAGAGTGGGAGAGTATGAGATATAGAAGACTGTAAGAGTCAATTTGTTCTGTAGAAATGCTTAGTCTTGCTGAAAGCAGAATGGAGCTCATCAATAGACTCTATGTTTTCAGATTATTCCTAATATATATACACAATTCAAAAGCTTTATTTTCTGGTATTTTATTTTCTATGTTTATGTTCTTCATAAATACATTTTAAAAGTTTAATATTTATTTTAATCTTTAACAATAATTCAGAAATATTTTATGCATAGAATCATTAAAGTTCTGACTGTTGTTACAACGTAGGTACTTTTATGAAGCTAGAAGAAGCATGAGCAATGTGGTCTTTAAAACTGACCATCATAAATGGTCATTTTCACTTTGAGCAATTATTATCAGTGTGAAAATTCTGTTGTAAATATACAGACTTAAAACAAATGTTTCATACCAATGATGAAGCAAATATAGTTTTCCTTGGAAAATATGGTCTGTAACATTTAGTAATATGCTTTATCCCATTTAGTAACATATCACAGTGTACCCAAGTTGTATGGTTACTTACAGTTTTTACAATTGAATTACAAAATGTCTATATATATAAGTGAACTGGATGACTTTTTAGCAGAATTCAACAAAACATACAAGGAAGAACTGATACCAATCCTACCGAAAGTATTCCAGGTAACTGAGAAAGATGGAATTTTCCCCAAATCATTTTATGAAGCTAACATCACTTTGATACCCAAGTCAGGTAAAAATCCAACAAAGAAAGAGAACTACAGGCCAATATTCTTGATGAACATAGATGCTAAAATTCTCAACAAGATCCTAACAAACTGGATTCAACAACACATCTCAGAAATCATCCACCATGACCAAGTTGGCTTCATCCCCGGGATGCAAGGCTGGTTCAACATTTGTAAAACCATAAATGTAATTGAATATATCAACAGATGTAAAAACAAAAACCACATGATTATATAATTAGATGAAGAAAAAGCTCTTGGTAAAATCCAGCATCCCTTCTTGATAAAAACCCCAAACATCTAGGCATAGATGGAACATACCTCAAAATAGTAAGAGCCATCTATGAGAAACCCACAGCCAGCATACTGTTAAACAGACAGAAATTGGAACCATTTCCCCTGAAAACTGGGACAAGACAAGGATGCCCACTCTCACCCTTTCTGTTCAACATAGTTTTGGAAGTCCTAACTAGAGCAATCAGAGAAGAGAAGGCAACCAGGGGTATTCAAATAGGAAAAGAGGAAATCAAGTTATCCCTCTTTGCAGACGATGTGATTCTATACCTTGAAAACCCAGGAGAATCTATCAAAAGCCTCCTTGTACTGATAAAGGACTTTGGCAAAGTCTCAGGGTATAAAATAAATGTGCAAAAGACAATCAAATTTTTATACACCAATAATAAACAAACAGAAACCCAAATAAAAAGCACAATTTTATTCTCAATAGCCACCAATAAAAGAAAAACCTTGGCATTTTCCTAACCAGAGACATGAAAGAACTTTACAATGAAAACTATAAAACACTGTTCAAAGAAATCAAAGATGACACAAACAAGCAGAAAAATATTCCATACCTATGGACTGGAAGAATCAAGATTGTTAAGATGTCCATTCTACCTAAAGCAATCTACATATTTAATGTAATACCCATCAAATTACCAGCAACATTCTTCTCAGACCTAGAAGAAACAATACAGGAATTCATATGGAAACATAAATGACCACGAGTAGCCAAAACAATCCTCAGCAAAACAAAACAAAATAAAACAAAAAGATAAGGCAGGAGGTATCACATTCCCAGACTTTAAACTTTATTATAAAGCTACAATAATCAAAACAGCCTGTTATTGGTAAAAGAACAGTCAAATAGACCACTGGAATATAATTGAGATTCCAGAAGCAACACCTTAATTTCCCAATTACCACATCTTCAACAAAGGCTCCACCACCAACCACTGGGGAGAGGAGAACTTATTGAGTAAATGGTGCTGGGGAAAACTGGCTGACCACATGCAGAAGATTGAAATAAGACTCCTACCTATCACCATACACAAAAATCAACTGTAAATGGATCAGAGACCTAAACGTAAAATCTCAAACTATAAGAACCTTAGAAAATGCAGGAGACATCCTTATGGAAATTGGAACTGGAAACCTATTCCTCATCAAAACTCCAAGTGTTCGTGCCATAAGAGATAAGATAGACAAGTGGGAGCTCATCAGACTGACAAGCTTCTGCAAAACCAAAGAAACCATCACGAGAGCAGGAGACAGCCCACAGACTGGGAAAACATATTTGCCCATTGTATGTCTGACAAAGACCTAACATCTTGGATCTACAAGGAATTCAAACATGCTGAAAAGAAAAAAACAAACAGTCCCATTACAAAGTGGGCAAAAGATATAAATAGACAGTTCTTAAAAAAGATACTTGCACGTGTATGTTTATTGCAGCGTTGCTCACAATAACAAGAACATGGAACCAACCATGCTGCCCATCAAATCAGGAATGGATTTTAAAAAATGTGGTACATATACACAATGGAATATTATGCAGCTATAAAGAAGAACAAAATCATGAATTTCACAGCAACCTGGATGGACTTAGAGTCTATAATACTGAGTGATCTTTCACAGAAACAAATAACTGAGTATTACATGTTCTCACTCAGAAGTGGACCATGAACAACTATCATAATACTATAAGAAAAGATTGACAGTAGCAGGAAACTGCAGGGGGTTGGGGGGCGGGAGGTGGGATTGGTAGTAATGGGAATCTGCCTGGAGAAAGGAAGGCACACCTCATCAACAAGGATACCTGCATAATGAATATTTGTATACTTAACCATGAATTGTGCCCCACAATTTTAAAATAAAAAATTTAAAATAAAAAAATAAAAAGTAAGCCAGGCTCTGTGGCTCAGCCTGTAATCCTGTGCCTTTGGGAGGCTGAGGTGAGTGGATTGCCTGAGCCCACGGGTTCGAGACCCGCCCTCATCTCTACAATAAATAAAAAAATCAGCCGGGCATGGGTAGCGCATGCCTGTAATTCCGGCTACTTGGAAGGCTGAGGTGGAAGGATCGCCGGAGCCCAGCAGGTCGAGGCTGCGGTGGCCGGGAGCGGCCACTGCACTCCAGTCTGGGCGACAGAGAGACTCCAACTCAAAAAAAAAAAAAAAAAATTAAATAAATAAATAAATAATTTAATATTTATTTTAATCTTTAACAATAATTCAGAAATATTGTATGCATAGGATCATTATAGTTCTGACTGTTTTTACAATGTAGGTACTTTTATGAAACTAGAAGAGGAATGAGTAATGTCTTTAAAGCTAACCATCATAAATGCATTATATCAGGCATATTGTGTAATAGATTTAAAAATTTTCATTTTGAGCAATTATTATCAATGTGAAATTCTGTTATAAATGTACAGACTTAAAGCAAGTGTTTCATACCAATGATGAAGCAAATATAGTTTTTCTTGGCAAATATGGTCTGTAACATTTAGTAATATACTTTATCCCATTTAGTAGTATATCAAAGTATACCCAAGTTTCATGATTACTTACAGTTTTTACAATTGAATTATTTTATATATATATATATATATATAAAATATATATATATACATGTGAAGAGTAGAAAACTATAACAGGAAATTATAACAGGAAATAATGGCAACCTATTCCCTTTTGTTTTGACTAACACAAAAAATGTATACATAATATATTACATGGCATTCAAAAGAATTCCTTAAATTTTCCTTCTTGGAGTATAAATAACTGTTAAGTCTTAGTCTTATGTCCCAAAATTATTTATAATTTTATACTAGGAGGAGTTAATGCTACTTCACTGAAATCTGAATATATGGAATATCCAGGCATACCTTGTCTTATTGTGTTTTACTTTATTGCACTTTAAAGATATCTATTTCATTTTATATTATAGTTTATTTTATGGTATTTCATTTGCAAATTGATGGTTGTTGGCAACCCCATGGTTGAGTGAGTCTATTGGTGACATTTTTCAAATAGCATGTGCTTGCTTCATGTCTCTGTGTGGCATTTTTATAATTCTCACAATATTTCTAATTTTTGCATTATTATTACATTTGTTATGGTTGATCTGTGATCAGTAATCATTGGTGTTAATATTGCAATTGTTTGGGGTACCACAAATGCACCTATATAAGACAGCAAACTTAATAAATGTGTGTATACTATTACTCCACTAGTACTCTACTTCTCCTCTCCTTGAACCTCTCTGTTCTCTGAGACACAAAAGTATTAAAATATGTCCAGTTAATAAGCTTGCAATGGTTCTCAAAGTGTTCACATGAAAGGAATAGTTGCATGTCTCTCACTTTAAGTCAAAAGCTAAATGATTAAGCTTCATGAGGAAGGTATGCCAAAAACTGAGATAGGTCAAAAGTTAGGCCTCTTGTGTCAGATAGCCCAGTTGTAAATATAAGGAAAAAGTTCTTGAAGGGAATAAGACTGCTATTCTATTGAACACAAGAATGACAAGAAAGTAAAACAGCTTTATGTTGCTGATTTGGAGAAAGTTTTAGTAGCATGATAGATAAGCAAATCAGCCAAAATATTCACTTAAGTCAAATCTTAATCTAGAATAAGGCCCTATCACTCTTGAACTCTAGAAGACTATGAGAGATGAGAAAGTTGTAAAAGTAAAATTGAAAGCTAGCAGAGTTTGATCCTGAGGTTTAAGACAAGAAGTCATTTCCATAACACAAAAGTGCAAGATGAAGCAGTAACTACTATGTTGAAACGACAGCAAATTAGCCAGAACATCTAGCTAAGATAATTGATAAAGGTAACTACATGAAACAACAGATTTTCAATGGAGCTGAAGTAGCCTTCTACTAGAAGAAAACACTATCTAGGACTTTTATAGCTAGAGAAGAGAAGTCAATGCCTTACTTCAAAGATTCAAAGGACAGGCTGGCTCTTTTGTTAGGGCCTAATGCAGTTGGTGACTTTAAGTTGAACCCAATGCTCATTTGTCATTCTGAAAATTCTAGGACCTTTAGAATTATGCTTAATCCATTCTGCTTGTGCTCTGCAATGGAAAAAGAAAACCTAGATGACAGTATATCTGATTATAGCATAGTTTACTGAATATGTTAAGGCCATTTTTGAGATTTATTGCTTAGGAACAAAAAAGATTTATTTTAAAATATTGAAATTGCTCATTGACAATGCACCTGGTCACCCAAGAGGTCTGATGGAGATGTATAAAGAGATTAATATTGTTTTTGTGCTGACTAGCACATTATCCATTCTGCAGCTTATGAATCAAGGAATAATTCAGACGTTTCATTTTTGTTATTTAAGAAATACATTTGGAAGGCTATAAGTTTTCATAGATAACAATTCCTCTGATGCATCTGGGCAAAGTTAATTGAAAACCTTCTGGGAAGGATTTATCATACCATTTACCATTTGCCATTAGGAACATTCATGAAATGAGATCAAAATATCAACATTAACAGGAGTCTGAAAAAAGTTGATTACAACCCTCATAGATGACTTGAGTGGTTCAAGACTTCACTGGAAGAAGTAAATACAGATGTGATGGAAATAGCTAGAAATGGAATTCCGAGTAGAGCCCAAATATGTGACTGAATTGCTGCAATCTTATTATAAAACTTGAATGAATTGGGAGTTGCTTCTCATGGATGAGCAAAGAAAGTGGTTTCTTAAGATGGAATTTACCCCTTGTGAAAATGCTGTGAACATTGTTGAAATGACAACAAAGGATTTCGAATATTCTATAAACTCAGTCGATAAAGCAAAAGGAGGATTAGAGAGGATTGACTCCAATTCTGAAAGAAGGTTCTGCTGTGGATAAAATGCTATCAAACAGCAAGGCATACAACAGAGAAAACTTTCCTTAAAGAAAGTGTCAATCAATGCCACAATCTTCGTTGTTCTCTTATTTCAAGAAATTGCCACAACCATCTCATCCTTCAGTAACCACCACCTTGATCAGTCAGCAGCCACCACCATGGATGGAAGACCTTCTACCAGGAAAATGTTACAACTTACTGAAAGCTCAACTTATTGTGACTCACTTATTTCTGTGGTTTGGAACTGAGCTCACAATATCTCAGAGGTATTTCTGTAAGCTGAGCATATATATGTTGAGAGTATCAAGTATTGTGGAGTAACATTTAGGAAATACTTATGATTCACATTTTCCCTATATAATTTCCTCTCATTATTAGCAGAAGATTGATTTCAGGACCCAACACTGTGGAGGCTGATAACAGAATCTGTGGATGATCAAGTCTTTTATATAAAATGGTGAAGTATTCACATATAACCTATAAACTCCTCCTGTATAATTTTAATCATATCTAGATTATTTATATACCAAATACAATGTAAATGCTACACAGTTGCTATACTGTATTGATTTTTTATTTGTATTAGTTTTTACTATTATATTGTTACTTTTAATACTTTATCGTTGGAATAGTTTGTTCTATGTCTAGCTAAATCTACAGATGAAGAAATTGTGGATATCATGGAGGGTTAACCATATTACAACATTGGGTGCATTAGATGAAAGAAGACTATTTGGCCATAATGGGACTCTACCCATTTGTTCATTTTGGACTATACCAAAGGTTTTTTCTTTAGAGGCAATTTAAATATGGAAGAAGTTAATGGAATTAAATTCAGGATTTTTAAATTTGTTAAATTATCATGAATTAAATATCTACTTTTGGGCAACTTTTTGTGTGGAATTTAAATATAAAAATATACCTTCTATATTCTGAGACTTTCTAGTGAGTGAAAAAGAGGTATGAAAAAGTGAGATGGGCTGGGCTCAGTGGCTCAGCCTGTAATCCTGCGCCTTTGGGAGGCTGAGGTGAGTGGATTGCCTGAATCCGTGGGTTCGATACCCGCCTGGGCAGAGAGACCTCATCTCTACAATAAATCAAAAATCAGCCGGGCGCGATAGTGCATGCCTGTAATTCCAGCTACTTGGAAGGCTGAGGCGGAAGGATCGCGGAGCCCAGCAGATCGAGGCTGCGGTGACCGGGAGCGGCCACTGCACTCCAGTATGGGTGACAGAGTGAGACTCCAACTCAAAAAAGAAAAAGAAAAAGAAAAAGTGAGATGATGTATGCATTGAGTAAAAAACACACAAACTCCACTGAAAGGAAGGTTTGAAAGGCTTAATATTTTGGGTTTTTTGTTTTGTTCGGTTTTGTGTTTTGTTAGAAAATAGAACATTATTTTTCTGTTGCGGTATAGCAACTTACCACACGTTTAGCTGCTTAAAACAATACCCATTTATTATATCACAATTCTTTAAAACTAAATCAGTGTGGAATTGGGTAGTTTTCCTGTTTAAGGTCACTCTCCAAAGGCCAAAATCAAAATGCTGACCTAAATGAGCTCTTGTTTGAAAGCCCTGGGACAAATTCACTTCCAATCTCATTCAGGTTGTTGGGAGAATTTTTCTCTCTGCAGTTGTAGGAATGGGGATTTTGTTTCCTTGCTGGCTGGCAGCCAGGGGCCTCTTTTGGCTCCTAGCTAACATTCCCAATGTGCACCCACATTTAGTTGCCTGTGGCTCCTTCCATCTTTAAATTTCAAAATTGTGGTTAGAATCTTTTGTTGTCGTTGTTTCAAATTCTGATTTCCTCTCCTTTCATTAACTAGAGAAAACACATAGTTTTTAAAAGAGCTAATGCAATTAGATCAGTCTCACTAGGAAAATCTCCCTTTCTTAAGGTCAATTATGCCATAAAACATAATGTTATCAATGGGTGCTATCTCATCATATTTACAGATATCTAGAATTAGGATATGGAACTGAGATTAGGGTGCAAAATCGTGGGGACCATTTTTTTTTTTAAGAATTTTGCCAAACACAGGACCTGTTGGAAGACACTTCAAATGTTGTAATTAGCTGACCAAAGAAGAAAGACAGACCTTCAAAAGGTCAATGCTGTGTGGCAAAAGCATTTTAGATTGAGATAAAAGCTCACAGAAATACCTACATCAGATAAGGTGCAAGATGTGCTTGGAAAGTGCTAAATATTGCAACGTGACATGGAATATACGTTTTCTGAAAAGAAAGAGAACTATGGGATAAAATGTTTCAAGTGATCAGGTTTTTTAATGCTTCTGTGAGCTTCCAAAAGATCATTGACTATTTGGGGTAAAAGAAAAATAAATATGTCAATATTGGCGGATAGTCATTTTCGCCTGAAGTAATTAAATGAAAGAATACATTTCCTTCAGTAGACTGCATTAGTATTTATCTTTTTTCTTGACTTAAACCCTACCTAAGTTTAGATGTTAGCAAACAAAGGCAAAATGTCACACACATACACACTTATTAAAGACTAGAAAGAAACAGACTTAGGTGTTTTGCTTGTGACTTTTAAATTCATAGACCTCAATACCTTTACAAAATTCATTTATAATGAAAAAAGAGGTGGTACTTCAAAAATTCATCTCAAAATAATTTTATCAAACATAACACTGCTTTCTTTATTTTAAATTCCTTTAATAGTTCATTTTATGTGCAGCCTGCTTGTATTTGATATAGCAGTATATGTGTACATTTACGGCAATTGTTACTAAAGAGCACTGTCTTTTTGTTGTTGTTGTTCAAAAGCAAACAAAACATCCTTCTAAACAGAGAAAGGAGAGCTACCTGTATTTGTCAATACCACACTTCTCTGTATTTCATTAGCTCAGTTTTAGTTATTTTTAAAAAATCATTTCTATGCAGTGATGTGACATACAAGTTCTTCTGTTTTAGGAACTAAGTAGAAAAGCTATTCCCTGAGAGATTGGTCAAAATGGCCAAGTAATAGAAGAAAGCATAACAAGCTAATTAACACAAGAGCACAGTGGTAACTCTTTATCTTATTAATGTCAACCTAACCAGTCTTTGACAAATGAGCAAGTAGCTCCATATATAGCCCTATAAAGGAATAGTTAGCTTTACAGTATTTCTTTCATTCACCCTTTCAAATACTCAAGACAAGTAAAACTGATTTTGTTAGATTTCCAAATTAATAGATAAATAAAATATTTTAATTCATACCTCAATATTTCACTTGCCTACTTTGTCAAAATAAACGCTGGAATAGAAGTAAAATGGCTGAACACAATCTACCTGGAAAGAGAGAAACAAACAGCAAGACAAGATCATACAGTACTTCTACTTTTTACTTAAAAATAAATAAATAAAAAAATACTAAAACAAAACAACAAACAAAAATTCCAGCAATAAGACTGTGTAGGACAATGGTCCCCAAACTTTTTGGCATCTGGTACCAGTTTCATGGAAGACAATGTTTCCACAGACAGTGGACGGTTATGTGCAAACCTCACTGCTAATGTTAATTTGTATTTTCAGTTACTCCCCAGCAATTGCATCATCTCCTCAGCTCCATCTCAGATCATCAGGCATTAGATTCTGACAAATGTGGGAAGGGATTGTACAAGGACATGTATACCAGAAGGCAAGGATCATCTGAGGCCATCTTAGAAAGTGGCTTCCATACACAGGTCCATGTATTACATCCATTCACTGCAGAATTACTATTATTTATCTTCTGAGTCAGGTTTTTACTCTGTCACGCAGGCCATGCTCATGAGTCACCACGACCTTCAACGCCTGGACTCAGAGTGATATTTTAATGTTAGATATAGAAGAAATTTAAGATGAATAATGCAATTACATGGATAAATGATGGAGAGTACAAAAATGAAGCAAAAGGAAAACAAGACACTCCATTCGTAAGCAGAAGAGATTTGAAGGAAGCCAGTAAAGCTTAGGTTCCAAGGCTCCTTATTAGCATATGCCTCTTCCCAGGTCTCTGAGTTTCTTTTACATTTGTCATTTAGCAGTCTTTAGCATGACAGATTGCAAAACTTTAGGTCTTGGGAGTAAACTTAGATACCTGCTTCTGGATATTAGTGTGCATGTGTGTTTATATACTGGGAAAAGAGAGGAACGCCTAAGATAAACATGGTTAGAGATGCGGAGGGAGACAGGGTTGGAAGGCAGAACAGAAGACTGATTATCCCAATTGTAGATACTATACTAGAGGTCCCCAATCAGTGTGACCTGTTAGGAAGTGGTCGCACAGCTGGGGGTGAGCACAGGGCAAGAGCTCCCAAGCTACCACATGATATGGCATAGTGACGGCATGTGAATCCCCAGACTAAGCCATAAATACACTGTTGCTTGCATCTTAGCTTGGATTACTTGCTCTGAGGAAAACCAACCAGTGTGTTGTGAGGACACTCTAGGAGCCCTGTGTAGCAACCCATAGCTAGCACCAACTTGTTACATACGACCCACACAACTTGGAAGTGGATCTTTCAGTCCAACTTAAACATTCAGTGACTGGAGCCCCAGTCTACATAATGACTGCAAATTTATGAGAAACTCTGGGCCAGAGCTACCAACTAAGCCATGCCTGAATTACTGATCTGCAGAAACTCTGAGATAATAAATGATTTTTGCTGTTTAAAAATATACATGTCACTATCTCTATGATATCTCTTTCTTCTGAAAAGCTTCAACATTCTATTTTGTTTGTAATAAGAAACTTGGTGATCATAATGATAGTTCAGCAAGGGCATGTTACTCATTTTTTATTTCCTGATTTGATATTTTTTCATTTTGTTTATTGAAATCTATTATTTTTTAGGCTTACATTTGTTTTCAGACATTCTGATTAAGATAATTCCTTACTAAATACCACTATCTGAGAAAAATAAAAGGTTTTTTTTTTCATACTTGTATGTATCTGAGACTAACAGACAAATGTGTCATTGAATCTTCTTGCAACAGGACATCTTCATAGTCCCTAAAACCAGTCAATATTAGTGTGACAATAATTTAAACTAGATTCTAAGAAAGGAGTTTTCTTGATATTTTCTTATAAGCTATATAAAACCACTCAAACAGTGCTTCAGTTGTTTGAAGTCACCAACTAATTATCCAACTCATTTCTTCATCTTCAGATTTAAAAATCCTTTAATAATACAAATCATTTAAAAATAAATACAACTGTTAGTAACTAAACTTTTATACTGAAAGAAAGCTTCACTATGAAATATAAGCACATGAATTCTATAATAGCTTTATGTTTTATATTTCAAAACAAATGATTGCTATCTCTTTTTTGCCTTGGACATAATTATCAGAGGAAGAATTTCCAGATATGATCTAAACATTTGTTGCAGCATTTTTAGTTGGTAAATTTCTTGGTTTGAATCCTTACATAATTTTTAACAGTCTTTTACTAATGTTGGCTACTAAACCTGCATACTTGAAAAATATCACCTTTTTCAATAGATATTTTTAGTTAGACAATTTCCTCAGTAATTGATTTATTAAAAAACTAACCTAAACTATATTTGTGTTTTATACAAATTATATGCTTTGCAGGATGCAAATTAGCTTTAAAATTTTGTGTTTGATCAGTCACAGCCAAACTTACATTTGAAGTCTGTTTTTATTAACACCTCTAGCATACATTTATAGATTTATTTTTTAATTATTATTGAATGTAGGTTTTATTTTCTCCCATAAATGCATGATTACACATTTTATATCATCTCTCATCAACTTCCATTTTAACTTGGTAATAAATATGTATAATTCATTTTATTACTCCTCCTTAGCAGTAGAAAATCAGAATCTATAAGAACTGTCACAAAGAAACACATTGTGTATATTTTTAAATATAAATGGGTAATAAAAAGGCTTGATTCTTCTTTTTTTAATCAATATTTTTTATTATGATATTGTGGGGTACAGTTAAGGGTTAGGTATACAAAAATGTTCGTTCAGGCACCCTTGTTGATAAGAGGTGCCTCCCCATCCCCAGACAGATATTTACTACCGTTAATCCCATCTCCCTTCCCCATCCCACAATAGTTTCCCACCACTGTAAGTAATTTTCTTATAGTATTACGTTGAATGTTCAAGGTCCACTGTATGAGTGAGAACATGTGATACTCAGATCCTTGTTTCTGTGAGAGGTGACTCAGTATAATAGACTCTAGTTCCATCCAGGTTGCTGCAAAATGCATGATTTTGTTGTTTTTTATGGCTGTGTAGTATTCCATCATGTATATGTACCACACTTTTTTAATCCAGTCCTCTTCTGATGGACAGCAAGGTTGCTTCCAGGTTCTTGCTATTGTGAACAATGCTGCAATAAACATATGTGTGCAGGCATCTTTTCGATAGAGTGATTTGAGTTCTTCAGGGTATATTCCCAGTAGGGGGATTGCGGGGTCATATGGGAGGTTAATATTTAGAGCTTTTAGAAATCGCCATACTGTTTTCCACAGAGGTTGCACTAGTGTGCACTCCCACCAACAGTGTAGAAGTGTTCCCTTTTCGCCACACCCTCTCCAGCAAGTGTTATTTTTTGAGTTATTGATAATTGTCATTCTGACTAGAGTTAGGTGGTATCTCAGTGTGGTTTTGATTTGCATCTCCCTGATGATTAGTGAGATTGAACATTTTTTCATGTGTCTGTTGGCTGCTCGGATGTCTTCCTTTGAGAAGTATCTATTCATATCTTTTGCCCATTTTATAATGGGGTTTTTTTTTTTTTTCTTTTCAGCACATTTGAGTTCCTTGTAGATCCAAGATGCTAAGCTTTTATCAGACCTGAAGTTGGCAAATACTTTTTCCCAGTCTGTAGGCTATCTCCCTGTTCTCTTGATGGTTTCTTTGGCTTTGCAGAAGCTTGTCAGTTTAATGAGGTCCCACTTGTCTATCTTTTCTCTTATGACCTGTGGGTTTCAGGTTTTGTTCAGGAATTGGATGCCAGTTCCAATTTCCATAAGGGTATGTCCTTCATTTTCTAAGGTTCTTATGGTTTGAGGTTTTACATTTAGGTCTCTGATCCATTTAGAGTTAATTTTTGTGTATGGGGATAGATAGGGGTCCTGTTTCAATCTTCTGTATGTGGTCAGCCAGTTTTTCCAGCACCATTTACTGACTAAGTTCTTCTCTCCCCAGTGGTAGGTGGTGGAGGCTTTGTTGAAGATGAGTTGCTTGAGAAATTGAGGTTTTGCTTCTGGAATCTCAGTTCTATTCCATTGGTCTGTATGCCTGTTCCTGTACCAATACCAAGCTGTTTTGATTATTGTAGCTTTATAGTAAAGTTTGAAGTCTGGTAATGTGATACCACCTGCTTTGTTTTTTTTTTGCCGAGGATTGTTCTGGCTATTCTGGATTGTTTGTGTTTCCATATGAATTCTGTATAGTTTTTTCTAGGTCTGAGAAGAATGTTGCTGGTTATTTGATGGGTATTACATTAAATCTGTAGATTGACTTAGGTAAGATAGACATCTTCACAATATTGATTCTGTCAATTCATGAGCATGGGATATTTTTCCACTTGTTTGTGTCATCTTTGATTTCTTTGAGCAGTGTTTTGTAGTTTTCATTGTAAAGGTCTTTCACATCTCTGGTTAGGAAGATGCCAAGGTATTTCAGTTTTTTTGTGACTATTGTGAATGGAATTGTGGCTTTCATTTGGGTTTCTGTTTGGTTTATTATTGGTGTAAAGAAATGCGATTGTCTTTTGCCCATTTATTTTATATCCTGAGACTTTGACAAAGGCCTTTATGAGTGTAAGGAGGTTTTTGACACAATTCTCTTGGGTTATCAAGGTACTCAATCATGTCATCTGCAAAGAGAGATAACTTGACTTCCTCTTTTCCTCTTTGGATACCCCTGATTGCCTTCTCTTTATTGGTTGCTCTAGCCAGGACTTCCAATACTATATTGAACAGGAGGGGTGATAGTGGGCATCCTTGTCTTGTTCCAGTTTTCAGGGGAAATGGTTCCAATTTTTGTCCATTTAGGAGTATGCAGGCTGTGGGTTTCTCCTAGATGGCTTTTACTATTTTGAGGTCTGTTCCCTGTATGCCTAGCTGTTCAAGGGTTTTTATAAAGAAGAGGTGCTGGATTTTATCAAAAGCTTTTTCTGCATCTAATGATATAATCATGTGGTTTTTGTTTTGACATCTGTTGATGTATTTAATTACATTTATGGTAATACGAATGTTGAACCAGCCTTGCATCCCAGGGATGAAGCCTACTTGGTCATGATGGATGATTTTTGTGATGTGTTGTTGAATTCGGTTCGCTAGGATCTTGTTGAGAATTTTAGCATCTATGTTCATCAAAGGTATTGGCCTGTAGTTCTCTTTCTTTGTTGGATCTTTACCTGGCTTGGGTATCAATGTGATGTTGGCTTTGTAAAATGATTTGGGGAGAGTTCCATCTTTTTCAATCACCTGGAATACCTTCAGTAGGATTGGTATCAGCTCCTGCTTAAATGTCTTTTTGAATTCTGGTGGAAAGCCCTCTGGTCCAGGCCTTTTCTTTTTTTTGTAGTTAGTTTTCTTATGACATACTCAATTTCCTTGATTGTTATTGGTCTATTTAGGGTCTCAATTTCTTCTTGTTTCAACCTAAGCATATTGTGTGATGACAGAAAGTCCTCCATTTCCAAAGGCTTTCGAGTTTGTTTCCATACAAGTGTGCATAGTAGTCTCTAATGATCTTTTGTAGTTCTTCAGGGTCAGATGTGACTTCATCTTTTGTGTTTCTGATTGTGTTTATTTGGGCTTTTTCTCTCTTTTTCTTGGTCAGTCTAGCTAGGGGACCATCATTCTTGTTTATCCTTTTGAAGAACCAGTTGTTTGTTTCATTGATTTTTTTTGTATTATCTTTTTGTCTTCTATGTCCTGGATTTGGGCTTTTATTTTGGTGATCTGGATTCTTCTGCTGAAATTAGGGTTTTTGTGGTCTTGCTTTTCCAGCTTCCTTAGGTGGCTTGTTAGGCTGTTAACCTGTGATACTTCCATCTTTTCGTGTGCGTTTGTAGGGATATAAATTCGCCTCTTACTACAGCTTTCATGGCATCCCAGAGATTTTGGTAAGATGTTTCTTCATTTTCATTTGTTTCCAGGTATGTTTTAATCTCTGTTTTGATTTCATCATTGACCCAGTAGTTGTTTAGCATCATGCTGTTTAGTGTCCATATATTTGGGGGTTTTGGGGGGATCTTGTTGGTGTTAATGTTTATTTTTATTCCACTGTGGTCCGAGAAGGTGCATGGTAAAATTTCAGTCCTTTTAAATTTGCTTATGCTTGATTTATGGCCAAGTCTGTGGTCGATCTTAGAGTACATTCCAAGCAGTAATGAGTAGAATGTGTATTCTGTGGTCTTAGGATGGAGGGTCCTGTAGGTATCGATTAAGTCCATTTGATCAAGAGTCACATTGAGGTTTCATATCTCATTCATGATTTTTTGTCCTGATGATCTGTCTAGGGTTGTGAGTGGAGTATTAAAGTCCCCAGCTATGATGGTATTGGAGTCAATGTCTTTTTTTAGTTTACCTACTAGTTGCTTTATTAAAGTTGGTGCTCCTATGTTTAGTGTATATATTTTTAGGATGGATATTTCTTGTTGATGGATTGAACTTTTTATCATTATGTAGTGGCCTTCGGTAATTTTTTTATTTTCTGATAGCTTAAAGGGTATTTGGCCTGAGATTAAGATCACGACTCTGCCTTTCTTTTGTGTCCATTTACATGAAAATTTGTTTCCCATCCCCTTACTTTGAGTATGTGATTGTCCTTTCTAGTGAGGTGAGTGTCTTGAAGGCAACAGATTGTTGCCTGGTGATATTTTATCCATTTTGCCATTCTATGACTTTTCAGTGGTGCATTTAGTCCATTCACATTCAAACTAATTATGAAATGTGAAAGTTGATCTTTATCGTAAGTTCTTACAGAGTTGTTGTTCTTCCTGTTTGTGTGTTGTCTTTCTTTTGGTTTTAGAGTTGGATCATGTGTGTTTTTAATCTTTTGCCTGTACTCTTGTGAAAAACATTGTTGTTCTTTTTTCCTTTTCTTCTGTGTTCAATACTTTCTTAAGTGTTTCTTCTAGAGGTGGTCTGGTGGCAACGTAGGTTCTTAGGGATTGGATATCTGGGAAAGATTTCAATTCTCCCTGACTGATGAAGCTTGGCTTGCCTGGGTAGGTTATTCTTGGTTGAAATTGTTTATCTTTTAGAACTTTGAAGATAGGTCTCCAAGCTCTCCTAGCCTGGAGGTTTTCTGTTGATAAAACTGCAGCTATTCTAATTGGTCTTCCCTGGTAGGTAGTCTGACCTTTTTCTCTTGCAGCTTTTAGGATTTTTTCTTTTATACCTACTTTTTTTTAGGTGAATTATTATGTGTCTGGGAGTTGATCTTTTCATTTGTTGTCTTGCAGGATTTCTCTGAATCTCGTGTGTTTGAGTTTTTTCATCATTGATGAGATGAGGGAAGTTTCCTTGAATGATTTAATGAAATGTTTGTTTCAGTGTGGCCTCTGTTTCTCTCTCTGCCTCAGAAAGGCCAATTACTCTTAGGTTTGGGCTTTTGAAGTGCTCATTCATCTCTTGAGGGTTTTGTTCTGTCTTTCTGAGTTTCTTTATGCTTTTGACAGTTTGGGTTAGTTCTGTGCTTTGGTCTTTGAGCTCTGAGATTCTTTCTTTGCTTTGTTAATTCTGTTTTCCATGTTTATTATTTTTTTATTTATTTCCATCACAGTATTCTTTACTGTTGTTATTTCTGACATCTGTTCCTTCCTATTTTCCTCTTGTATCTCCTCAATTTTTTAAATTCTTTCTATTAATGTCTTGATGTCTGGGTTTGTTGCATGTGACCAGTCATTCTGGGAGCTCTTCATGGTTTGTGTTCTGGAGTCTGTTTTTTCAGTGTTTGATCTCCCAGGGGTCTGTGTGAAACCTATATTCTTCTTTTGGTTTTTCTTCATTTGTGTGGTTTTTTCCCTCGTGCTTTTTTTCCCCTCCATGCCACCTTCTTCTTTAATTCTGTTATTCAGGGGTGGTGGGATTGCTTTTACTTCTGTTTGTTCAATCTCCTATTCTTCTTTATGTATGCCCTCTTATTTTTTTCATTTCTGCAGTTGCACTGTAGTTTGGAGGTGGTCCTTTTTGCAGTTTTGAGATTTACTTAAGGGGGGAACTGTGATTCAAAATCTATCTGCAGGTCCTGGTATCCACTGACAGATGTATGGATAATCTGAAACTCACTTCCCACTGCCTTGGAATCTGTCTGTGCACTGGGGCTGTAGGTTTATTCCCTGAAATAATATGAGGTTAGCAGAGGGAAGAGAATGGAGCAGACAGTGTGGGGGAAGAAGACGGTGGAAAGAGAGAGGAGTAAGGGGGGAAACAGATGAGTGTATCAACAAATGGAGCGAGAGACCTAAACTGAAACAGATAAAAACAGTAGACCTGGCTACAGACTAATCAGCTCCCATACCAAAAAAATAAAATAAAACATACAATGATGCTAAGATACAAGCTAACCAACCACCTTATTGGTGTGCTGTTCCTCTATACAAAGATATGGTTTACAGAGAGGAGAAATGAGAAAGGAAAAGAGAGAAAAAAAGGAACAAAACAATAGGAATAGAATCAAGTCATTAAACTAACAGAACCAATCGAGCACACTCTGAGACTTTTCGTTTAAGTCCAATGTCCTTTCAGCTCTGATTTCTAGCTATCTTCCCAAGCTGGTAAATTAGTTCACTGTTAGGGTCAGTTGCCCCTGGCCTGCTGTGAAGGACAGTTCATATCACCCTCAGTTCACCACTCAAATCTGGCCTGTGTCTGTTTTTCAAGCTTGTTTTTCCCATTTCGGTGTTGTTACCTTGAATCGCCAGCAGGTGGTGCTATCTCAGCTGCTCGACCCAGAGGGGGTGGAGCCGGACAGGAGCCAGACAGAGGCTGGAGATGGAAGCCTGCCTCAGGGCACATGGGAGGAGACCCACGGCTGGCAGGACATCAAGATGGCAGCACAGGTGGCAGCGATTCCAGCAGATCTTGCCCGCAGGGGCTTCAAAGACTGAAGTCATAGATCACCTCAGGCACGGGTGGCATGATGCACTATAGCCACCATGGAGGCCGTGGCGGCGTCGGCAGCTGCTATGTCTGTGGCTGCAGTGGCTGTCCAGGCCACTGCGATGCCCCAGCGGTGGCGACGGCTGAGCTCCGTGTGAAGAGCCGGCTGCCAATGTTGGGATCTGCAGCCCCCAGGAAGAGAGCCAGAGACCCTCTGCATTCTCCTTTGCAGAGGGTCTCATAGACCAGGCTGCCCTGTCGCCATCTTGCCGGAAGTCCGATTCTTCTTTAAGAGTAGATGAGGTCAAAATTTTATAAAAGTATAGTTATGAGCCTTTCACTTAGTATAAAATAGTTCTAACAGCATAAGTTAAGATTTTGCATGATTAAAGAGAAAATTCTGGAAGATTTTACTTTTTCTTTGGAAAACTGTAGCAATAAGTTACATAATTCAGTTATTTAAATTTGGCATTTTTATAAATCTCTGTGTAGATGGCATCTAAACTTAATGCTTGTCACCAATGCTTTGTTTATTCTCCACAAACCAGACTAGCATCTTCCTTATGCTACAACATGGAGGAACAGAAAGTATAAAGGTCTGCCTTCTATAGCACATCACCATGCTGTGTCCAGCACCACTCAGACCATTTCATTTATCTCCAGATGTTGAAGAGATAATGGAGGATTATGATCCTTCTTTTGTTGACTTTTGATAGTAGTTTCCATGATAAACGTTGCACATGATATCCATAATACATGTGCTATTTTCTATACCCCAGTCATCACATGCAGTATTAGATACTCTGAACACCTGTTAAGCTTATATATAAATTATCTTATTTTATATTTAATCGTATTTCCCTATTTTAAAGATAAGTCAACAAGGGTTTTAAAAAGCAAATAAGATTTGCTAAGTTTTCAGAGCTAAGAGATGACAATATCACAAATATATCCATGTGTGTCTGATAAAGAAAATCAACATTTTTGTAATGAGTTGTTTGAAATAGTAATTATTATAACTTTAACTGTTTCTTAAGTGGAAATCTGCACCCACTAGTTACACTAGTTTTCAGTGGTTATGAGCACTAATTCTTGAAGCTACACCGCCTGGGATCTGATTCCTAGAGCCATCTGTAACAAACTATAAGGTGTTGGGTAAGTTACCTAAATATTTTGTCTCATTTTCATCATATTCAAAAGGTGACAAAATATTTACCTTTTAATAATTGTTTTACAACTAAACGATGTAATACACACATGCATAGGTACATACACACATACACACCCATATATATACAGTAAAAATAGCCTAAACACTTAATGACCAATAAATGTAGGTGGTATTTACTGACATTAATGTTTACATTTCCTCTTACTTACTTGTTTATTTACTTTATTTATTTATTCATGTCGCTCTACTAAAGCCTTTAACTTTCATTTTAATGTTATTTTTGTTTGATTTTAATAATTAGGTGGTTAACTGATTAACTGTAGTGAATTCCTATAATTTTTTCTTACTCTACACTCTCATCTCATTTGTCAGTAATTTGTAAAAATTACTCGAATTTCTATATTGTGAAATCTCACTGAGTTCTACAAGATAATCAATTCCTCTTTGTTTTAAATTTTACATATTTATATAATTGCACAAAGATAAATAATTTTATCTTTAAAATGAAGTATTAATAATTTCGCAAAGTTGTTGCTTGGTATTGATTGCATTTATATTTCTGGAATTATATTTGATTCAGTAGATAAAATCAATTTTATTTTTTCAATACATTTTCTTGAGTTATACATATTGGTTTATTAATGTCCCAAATATTTAATTATATTTTCAAAAAAACACAAACCTGCATAATTTAAATTTACTAGACCATGGTAATCCCTGAAATGTAATAGATAGCTTTAAAAAAACTCCATGCATTAAGGCACCTTAATATATGATAATACAGTAATTACTGAACATTAAATGAATGAATTGCCTTTTGATTTTTCTACCTCTACCTCCCACCAAACCAATGATACAGATTTCAAAGACATTCAAATATCAGGTTATGGCAATTTGCAAATATTTAAATACTTTTATGAGCAGTTAGTGCTTTTAAATTATAAAAATAAAAAAGGAGGAAAAGAAAATCCTTGAGAAAATAAATTCAAAAATACAATTTTTTTTTGTTCAAGCACTATAAATAAAAAATAAATAAATAGTGCTGATTTTAGAAGTTGAATGAAATTTTGAGTATCAGGGGGTTCCACCAAGATGGTGACAGCACAGGTGGGACTGTGAGATTCTCCGAAAGTGAGTTCCCATAAAGATGCTTGCTTCCCCCACCTCCTCCCACCCTCTGCCCCCCCACCTGCCACACCAGTCGGTGGCCTGGAGGCCCTGGGTCCCACACACCATCCAGCCCCCACAGCTCCTGCCACTGCCTGTTCCACCCCAGGTGGCCCCAGGCCCCTGGACACAGGGAACTCCCGGCTTCCTCCCCCGATACACAGTCTTACCCAGCACCAAGCCACTGCCACCTGTGGAGGCCCTCAACAACTGCCTTATGGAGCTCTGGGTTCCCCCACTGGATACACAGCTCTGCCGGGTACCCACCCACTACCTACCCCCTAAAGTGCCCAACCATGTCTCAAGCTGCCGCAGCCCATGGAGATCCTCTGCACCCACCCCTTGGAGCTACCGGCTCCATCCCTGACTGAAGTGCCCTGCATGGACCAAAGCCACCTCGGGTGCCTGCCCTTCGGAACTCCAGGCCCCCTCCCTGACTGAAGAGCCCAACCCCTCCTCAAGATGCTGCCCCCATGGAGGCCCTCATTGCTCACATCTCAGAGTTCCAGGACCCCTCCCTGGCTGAAGTGCCCAAACCAGTCTCAAGCCACCGCCACCTGCAGAGGACCTAGGCACCTGCCCCTCAGTGCTATGTGCTCCATCCCTGACTGAAGCACCCCACCAGACCCAAAGCCACCACGGCCCACACAAGCCCTCAGCGCCACTCCTCAGAGCTCCGTGCCCCCTTGCTGGCTGAAGTGCCCAGACCCGCCTCAAGCCGCTGCCCCTGAGGAGGCCTTCAATGCCTGTGCCTCAAAGCTCTGGGCCCCCTCCGGCAGAAGCACTCAGCTCTGCCTCAAGTCACCTCCACCCATGGAGGCCCTAGGCACCCGACCCTTGGAGCTACGGGCTCCATCCCTGACTGAAGTGCCCTACCAGGGCCAAAGCCACCACTGCCCGCAGAGGCCTCAGTGCCTCCCCTCAGAGCTCCAGGCCCCCTCCCTGGCTGAAGCACTCAACCCCACCTCAAGTCACTGCCACCTGACACGGTGGCCCTTGGCATACACCCCTCAGAGCTCCAGTCCCCCTCTTGGACTGTAGCGACCCCCCTGCCCCAAGCCACCACCACCCACAGAATTCCGCCACTACCCAACAGAATTCCGGGCTCCCTCCCTGGCTGTAGCACCCAGCCCCACCCCAAGCCTCCACCACACAGGGAGACCTGTGACTCTCTCCCTATGGCGCTCTGGGCACCCTTATCGGCTACACCACCCATCCCCCAGTCACCCTGACCACTATGCTGACCATCAACGACCGGCAGTCTCGCACTGCACCTCCCCTGACTCACCCCTGACCACAGCAGGACCACAGAACAGCTGGAGCTCAAGATTGGGGAGAGACCTGCATTGTCCCATGAGCTCCACCCAGCTCTGTGCAGCCTCCAGCTTGGGACCTAAGAACAAAGAAAGAAAAAGAGGCCCAAGCCACATGTGCCAACCTACAGCACCCGGTTGTCTCACACTCCACTTCTCTGACCTGGATCCAGCTGCAGTAGAACTTGAGATCATCTGGAGCCCTGTGACCAGGCAGAGATCTGCAGTGACTTGCCCATCCAGCTCTGCCCAACCTCCAACTTGGGAGGTAAACTCTTATGTTTGTGTAAGGGAACAGTACATCTTAAGGAGGTTGGTCAGCTTGTGTGTCTGTATGATTGTATGTCCTAGTTTGTTGTTGTCATTCTTTTTTTTATTTGATTGTTTTTGTTTTTGTTTTCTCTTACTTTTATCTGTCTTCAGGTCTATTTTCATTTATTAGTGTGTACCTTTGTCTGGTTTCACTTTTACTCTCCTCTGTCTCCACCTTCTGCTTCCCCGTCCTTGTTCCATTTCTTTCCCTTTTCTTACAACATTTTACTTTCAGGGAGCAAACCAATACCCCCACTTCATGAACAGATTATAAGGCAGTGGGAAGCAGGATTCAACGTATCCATATACCTGTCAGTGGATACTGGGATCTGCAGATAAATTTTGAATCACAGCTTCCCCCTCAAATAAATCTCAAAGCTGCAAAAGGCATAACCCCCAACCTATTGCCCAGCTTCACAGTCAAACAAAGCCTGATGATTCACATAAGGAAGAATAGGAGATTGAGCAAACAGAAGCAAAAGCAACCCCACCACCCCAAACAACAGATTTAAGGAAGACGGGGGGGGGGGAGAAAAGTGGGAAGACAAATCTACACAAATGAAGAAAAATTAAAAGAAGAATATAGGTCTCACACAGACCCCTGGATGATCAGATACTGAGAAAACAGACTTCAGAATGCAAACAATGAAGAGCCCCCAGAATGAATGGTCACATACTGCAAACCCAAATATCAAGACATTAATAGAGAGAATAAAAGAATAGAGGAGAGACAAGAGGAAAATAGGAAACTATTGATAACTGAGATAACAGCAGTAAAAAATACTATGAAATAAATAACAAGCTAATAAGTATGGAAAACAGAATTTGCCAAACAGAAGACAGAATTTCAGAACTTGAAGACCAAAATATAGAACTAAGCCAAACTGTCAAAAACATGGAAAAGAAGCTTAAAAAGACAGAACAAAACCTTCAAGAGATGAGCGATTACTTCAAGAGAATGAGCCTAAGAATAATTGGACTTCCCGAGGCAGAAAGAGAGACAAAGACCACCCTGGAACAAACATTCCATGAAATTATTCAAGAAAAATTCTCTCATCTCATTAATGATGTGAAAATTTAACACAAGAGATTCAGAGAACCCCAGCAAGACAACAAATGAGAAGACCAACTCCTCAACACATAATAATCTGTTGGAACAAAGTAGGTATAAAAGAAAAATCCTAAAAGCAGAAAGAGAAAAAGGTCAGACTACCTACCAGAGAAGACCAATCAGAATAGCAGCAGATTTATCTACAGAAACACTTCAGGTTAGGGGAGCTTGGAGTTCAATATTCAAAGTTCTCAAAGATAAACAATTTCAACCAAGAATAGCCCATCCAGTCAATCTAAGCTTCATCAGTGAGGGAAAATTAAAATCTTTCCCAGACATCCAATCCATAATAACTTATGCTGCCTCCAGCCCACCCCTATAAGAAACTCTTAAGAAAGTATTAAACACAGCAGAAAAGGGAAAAAGAACAACAATGTTCTTCACAAGAGTCGAGGAAAGAGATTGAAAACACACATGAAAGCCAGGCTCGGTGGCTCAGCCTGTAATCCTGCACCTTTGGGAGGCTGAGGTGAGTGGATTGCCTGAGCCCGTGGGTTTGAGACCTGCCTGGGCAGGCGAGATCTCATCTCTACAATAAATAAAAAAATCAGCCGGGTGTGGTAGCGCATGCCTGTAATTCTGGCTACTTGGAAGGCTAAGGCGAAAGGATCACCGGAGCCCAGCAGGTCGAGGCTGCGGTGGCCGGGAGCAGCCGCTGCACTCCAGTCTGGGTGACAGAGTGAGACTCCAACCCCCCCCAAAAAAGAAAAAGAAACATACATGAACCAACTCAAAAAACCAAAAGAAAGGCAACAAAAAAACTACAACAAAACTCTTGTAAAATAAACCCTCACATTTCAAAAATTAGCCCAAATACGAATGAACTAAATGTACCACTGAAAAGACTTAGAATGGCAAAATGGATAAAATATCACGAGGCAACAATATATTATCTCCACAAGACTCATCTCACCAGAAAGGACACTCAGAGACTCAAAATAAGAGGAGGGGAATAAATTTTCAGGGGAAGCCAGGCTTGGTGGCTCAACTTGTAATTCTGCATCTTTGGGAGGCTGAGGTGAGTGGATTGACAGAGTCGGCGGGTTCGAGACCTGCCTGGCAGCGAGATCTCATCTCTACAATAAATCAAAAAATCAGCTGGGTGTGGTAGTGCATGCCTGTAGTTCTGGCCACTTGGAAGGCTGAGGCACAAGGATTGCCGGAGCCCAGCAGGTCGAGGCTGCGGTGGCCGGGAGTGGCCACTGCACTCCAGTCTGGGCAACAGAGTGAGACTCTAACTCAAAAAAAAAAAAAAAATTTTTTTTCAGGGGAACAAATTTTCAAAAAAAAGCTGGAGTTGCAATAATAATCTCAGACAAAATATCCTTTAAGCTAACAAAAATTAAAAAAAATGAAGAAGGTCACTATATGATGATAAAAGTTTCAATTCATCAACAAAGAAATATCCATCCTAAACATATATGCACTTAACATAGGAACACCAATGTTCATAAAGCAGCTTCTAGGCAAACTTCAAAAAGAGATTGACTCTAACATATTATAGCTGGGGACTTTAATATCCCACTCACAACCCTAGACAGATCATCAAGACAAAAATTCAGCAAGGAGACTCTGAACTTCAATGAAACTCTTGAACAAATGGACTTGATACCTAAAGAAAACTCCACCAAATGACCACAGAATATACATTCTACTCATCACCACATGGAACGTACTCCAAGATCGACCACATCATTGGCTATAAATCAAATATAAACAAATTTCATAAGATTGAAATCTTGCCACACACCTTTTCAGACCACAGTGGAATAAAAACAAATATCAACACCAAAAAAATTTCCCCAAAGCCCACAAGACATGAACACTAAACAGCATGATGCTGAGCAATGACTGGGTCAACACTGAAATCAAAGAAGAAATTGAAAGATTACTTGAAACAAGTGAAAATGAAGATACCTCCTACCAAAACCCCTGGGAAACCATGGAATCAGTTTTAAGAGGGGAATTTATATCTCTACGAGCACACATCAAGAAAATAAAAAGATCAAAAATGGAGAGCCTAACAAATCACCTAAAGGAGTTGGAAAGAGAAGACCACCAAAACCCCAACTTTAGTGGAAGAATCCAAGTCATAAAAATAAGAGTCCAAATACGGGACATAGAAGATAAAAATATCATAGAAAACATCAACAAAACAGAAAGCTGGTTCTTTGAAAGGATTAACAAGATTGACAGACCCCTAGCAAGAATGACCAAGAAAAAGAGAGACAAAGCCCAAATAAATACAAAAGATCAAATTAAAACTGACCCTGAAGAAATACAAAAGATTATCAGAGATTACTATGTACACCTATATGGAAACAAACTTGATAACTTGGATGAAATGGAAGACTTTCTGACATGATACAAGTAAAAAAAAGTAGACACTGTAAAAACAGGAAGACACTGAGGCACTAAATAGACCAATAACAACCCAGGAAATCGACTATGTCATATGAAAACTATCTAAAAAAAACAAAAAAACCCTGGACCAGATGACTTTCCAGCAGAATTCTACAAAACGTACAAGGAAGAGCTGATACCAAGCCTATTGAAAGTATTCCAGGCAATTGAGAAAGATAGAATCCTCCCCAAATCATTTTATGAAGCTAACATTACACTGATACCCAAACTGGGTAAAGATGCAACAGAGAAAGAGAACTACAGGCCAGTATCCCTTATGAACTTAGATGCAAAACTCCTCACTATAATTCTAGCAAATTGGATCCAAAAACACGCCTCAAAAATCATCCACCATGACCAAGTAGGCTTCATCCCCTGGATGCAGGACTGATTCAACAATCACAAGACCATAAATGTCATTAAACACATTAACAGATGTAAAAACAAGAACCACATGGTTATCTCATTAGATGCAGAAAAACCTTTTGATAAAATCCAGCATCCGTTCTGAATAAAAACCCTCAAACACCTAGGTATAGAAGGAAATTACCTCAAAATAGTAAGTGCCATTTATGACAAACTCACAGCTAACATATTGCTAAATGGACAAAAGCTAGAACCATCTCCCCTTAAAACTGGAACAAGACAAGGCTGCCCACTCTCACCCCTCTTTTCAATACTGTGTTGGAAGTCCTAGCCCAGGCAATTAGACAAGAGAAGGAAATCAGGGTTATCCAAATAGGGAAAGAGGCAGTCAAGTTTTCACTCTTTGCTGATGATATGATCCTATACCTTGAAAATCCAAGAGAATTTGTCAAAAACCGGCTTGCCCTGATAAAGGACTTTGGCAAAGTCTCAGGGTAGAAAATAAATGTGAAAAAGTTAGTTGCATTCCTATACACCAACAACAAGCAGGCAGATACCCAAATAAAAAGCATGCTCCCATTCACAATAGCCACAAAAAAATGAAATACCTTGGCATCTTCCTAACCAGAGAAGTGAAAGACGTTTACAGTGAGAATTAGAAAACACTGATCAAAGAAATCCAAGAAGACACAAACAAATGGAAGAATATTCCAAGCTCATGGATAGGAAGAATAAACATTGTTAAAATGTCCATCCTACCAAGGACAATCTACAGATTCAACGCAATACCCATTAAGTTACCAACATCATTCTTCTCAGACCTGGAAATGATAACACAGAAATTTGTATGGAAACATAAACAACCTCAAATAACCAAAACAATCCTTAGCAAGAGATCAAAGCAGGAGGTATCACACGTCCAGACTTCAAACTCTACTACAAGGCTACAGTATCAAAACCACCTGGTATTTGTACAAAAACAGGCACAAGACCAATGGCACAGGATAGAGATTCTGGAAGCAAAGCCTCGATTCCTTAACCAACTCATCTTTGACAAAACCTCCAACAACAACTACTGGGGAGAGGAAAACCATTCAGTAAATGGTGCTAGGATAACTGGCTGACCACATGCAGAAGATTGAAACAGGACCTCTACCTATCACCATACACAAAAATTGACTTTAAATGACTCAAAGACCTAAACATAAGACTTCCAACTATAAGAATCTTAGAAAATGCAGGAGACACCCTTATGGAAATTAGAACTGAGAACCAATTCCTATTCAGAACCTTAAAGGCCAATACCTTAAGAAATAAGATAGACAAGTGGTACCAAATCAAATTAACGAGCTTCTGCAAAGCAAAAGAAGCCACCAAGAGAGCAGGGAGACAGCACACAGAATGGGAAAAAATATCTGCCAACTGTATATCTGACAAAGGCCTAACATCTAGGATATACAAGAACCTCAAACATACCGAAGGGAAAAAAAAACAAACAGCCTCTTTAAAAAGTGGGCAAAAGATATGAATAGACATTTCTCCAAAGAAGATATATGGGCAGCCAACAGACACATGAATAAGTGCTCAGCCTTATTCATCATCAGAGAAATGCAAATCAAAAGCACATTGAGATACCACCTAACCCCTGTAAGAATGGCCATCATTAATAAAACAAACAACAACAGGTGCTGACAAGGATGTGGAGAAAAAGGAATGCTTCTACACTGCTGGTGAGAATGCAAACTTGTACAATCTCTCTGGAAAACAGTCTGGAGATTTCTGAAAGAACTAGAAATTGACCTTCCATATGACCCAGCAATTCCCCTAATGGGAATATACCCAGAGGAACTCAAATTATTCTACAAAGAAGATACTTGCATACATATGTTTGTTGCAGCTTTATTCACAGTAGCAAAACTTGTAACCAACCTGTTGGGTAACCAACTTGTTGCCCATTGAAGCTGGACTGCATTAAAAAAATGTAGTACATATACACAATGGAATATTATGCTGCCGTAAAGAAGGACAAATATATGGACTTTGCAGCAACCTGGATGGATTTGGTGTCGATCATACTCAGTGATTTATCATAGAAACAAAGAACAGAATTCCATATGTTATCACTCACAAGAGGACCTTGAACAATTATAATCCCATAAGAAAGCAATTGGCAATAATGAGAAACTGTCAGTGGGGTGGGGGGTTGGAATTGGCAGTTGAGGGAAACTGCTAGGGATGGGAGGGGCATACCTCATCAACAGGGGTACCTGCATGATCAATGTCTGTATACCTAACCCTACACTGTACCCCTCATCTTTATAATAAAAATGTAAAAAAAAAGCAATTTTGAGTATCCATAATCCATGAAGTATGTTCAAAAATTAAAAAGTCAATAACTAATTTTAGCAAATTTATCTTGAAAAATAATCAGAATTCAAGGAAAATTTTAAAAATATATGTTTGATAATTTTAAATTACATATTCACAAATATGGCCAAATAAATTATGACATTTGTATCAGCTGGCATTATTGTGCTATCCTTAAAATCACCTTTTAGAAATCAAATGTGCTGAAAAGAAAAAAACCAAACAACCCCATTACAAAGTGGGCAAAAGATATGAACAGACACTTCTCAAAAGAAGACATATGAGTGGCCAACAGACACATGAAGAAATATTCAACCTCACTAATCATCAAGGAGTTGCAAATTAAAACTACACTGAGATACCACCTAATTCCAGTCAGAATGGCCATTATCAATAACTCAAAAAATAACAGATGCTGGAGAGAATGTGGTGAAAAGGGATCACTTCTACACTTTAGTGAGTGTTTAAACTAGTGCAACCTCTGTGGAAAGCAGTGTGGTGATTCCTAAAAGCTCTAAATATCAACCTCCCATATGACCCCCAATTCCCCTACTGAGAATATACCCTAAAGAACTCAATTACTCTATAAAAAAGATACCTGCACAGGTATGTTTATTACAACATTGTTCACAATAACAAGAACCTGGAAGCAACCATGCTGTCCATCAAAAGAGGACTGAATTTTTAAAAGTGTGGTACATATACACGATGGAATACTACACAGCCATAAAAAAGAACAAGATCATGAACTTCGCAGCAACCTGGATGGAACTAGAGTTTATAAAACTGAGTGATCTCTCACAGAAACAAAGATCTGAGTATCACATGTTCTCACTCATAAGTGGACCTTGAACATCTATTGTAATACTATAAGAAAAGGACTACAGTGTTGGGAAACTATGAGGGGGTAGGGAAGGGAAGGGAGGTGGGACTAAACGGTAGTCAATATCTGTCTGGGGATGGGGGATACCCCTTATCAACAAGGGTGCCTGAACAATGCGTATTTGTATACCTAACCCTTAACTGTACCCCACAATTTTAAAATAAAAAAATATGTTTTTTACAAAATCACCTTTTAAGAAATAATTAATGGTGGGATAAAATTTATGTTAAGTATTGTTAAATGACAAATGCATGATATAAAACTATGTATAATTTCAATTTTTGAAGCAAAATACAGAGGATACCAAAAAATGTATACACATTTTAAGAAAGAAAAAAACCTATTTTATAATTGTAATACTCAATACATACCAATAACAAAGGATGAATGGAAGTCATGTTTTACTTCTGCAATTACAGCAGGTGTTCAGAGTAACTACCACCTGCATCCAGACACATCTGATTATGGTGAAATAAAAGTAATACAAAGATAACATCTCTTAAAATGTGTATACATTATTTGGCACCCCTGGTGTATATAGTAGCCATGTGCCACATGTATTGCCTGATATGACACAGAAGGGTTCACAGTGATTAATTCTGCGTGGTGCAATTTCTTGTGGTATGTATTCATTTGTACACATATTTGTCCTTCATGCTCCAAATTTGCAATAATTAATATTATGCACACTTCCTACTATAACTAAGACAGCTTTAAATGATATGACGTATTAAGCTTTTAGTATAGTGCTTAACATTTGTGATATGTTCAATAACGATGTTTCTTCCTTGACCTTAATCTAGCAGCAAATTTTGATATAGTGTGGGCTGTAGATGTATTGAAACATCAACATTCTTATAGTGGTATTGGTCTTTTGATTACTGACCTTCTTGAATGTCTGTATACTTGTCACTAATCAGTGATGGTTGGATCCACAATGTTGTTAAAATACTTTATGGCCTTTAGAACCAAACAATTAGAAGAGAAAAAAAAATTATTGTTTTTTCTGATTTCTTATCTGAAAATTTGTTTTATCATTCCATGTTGTTTGGATGTTATTTTTACCTGTAACTTGTTGAAGGAACTATTTGTAATTAGGTATCTCTCAATAATTCTACTTGTATTTTTGATATTCTACAAATTTACTTTTGCCCTTTAATGAATAACTAATGACTGGAACTTTATCTTAAGTTTTACAGCAAGACAGTATAAACAGTGTTAGGATAATATGCTTGTGGAACACATCTTTCTATGCCAGTTAGTGATATATCTGTGATTGTGAGAGTATGCATTTGACGTTAAAGTAGGTGAACACATATTTTTCAATATGGTTAATAATATGTATGTATTAAGTTATAACTGTTAATTATAAAATATTATTTAAAATTTTTTAAACTATAATTGTAACATCTGAAGCTTTAAAATTCATAGCCAAAGCCACATATGGGCTCAGACATATTTATAACAATATTTTAGAGCACGTTGAAATAAACACAGACTATGCAAAATATTATTTTTACATGATGACTGCTGTCAACTGCCTAATCTCCCCCAACAATTTTGCTACTTTACCATTAAAGAATTTTAAGTCCTAGGGCCTGGATACTTCAAAAGGACCATTTCATCACATGCATGACTAGGTTTTCCATATGCGAATTCTAAGAAATCATGTTGAGGATTTTTTTTCCCAGAAAACACTTACTTTTGTTGGTGTTAGCTTCTTTGGTACACAAGTAACCAAAGGTAATGTTAAGTTAATTTTTTCTTTGAGGGATTCATGGACTACTACAGCTAAATGCATAAGCTGTGGAGCCTAGTACAAGAAAATGTGAGTCCTATTGTTCAAAACTCATTGTTCAAAAAGCAATCCCATTAAACGTAGTAATATAGTATGCTTTTTCCTTTTTTAACAGCCTCTTTCTAGACTTATCTTGATCATAATGCTAGTTAATGTTGTTCCAAGTAAAGATAAATTAAAATTTTAAGTTATTAACATGAATTTTATCATTTATCTTTATATTTGTATTGTCAGATTTAAATGCATATATAAACATTTGAATCATTTGTGGAATTACCAAAATTATGCAATTTAGATTTGGTAGCTTATCACATAGATATAGGTTTCGGTCTCACAAAAAAAGTAGAAACACCTGGGATAGGAGGAAGGACTCAATTGTCTTTAGTTTAATTATTGATAAAGACACATTCTACTGATGCTTATATTTTTACTTTACTGATTAGTAAGGAAAGACAGAATGGAAAAGAAGCTGTACAAGTCCCATCTTTTTTTTTTTTTTTCCCATCCATGTTACCTGCTGTAAGTGGTTGGTCAATACAGGGAAGGTATTCCAGTAATAAAAGACATGATAGAGCCAGGCTTGGTGGCTCAGCCTGTAATCCTTCGCCTTTGGGAGGCCGAGGTGAGTGGATTGCCTGAGCCGCGGGTTCGAGACCCGCCTGAATGTAAATTCATCTTTACAATAAATAAAAAAAAAAAAAAAAAAAAAAAAATTAGCCGGGCGTGGTATCGTGCGCCTGTAATTCCGGCTACTCGGAAGGCTGAGGCGAAAGGATCGCCGGAGCCCAGCAGGTAGAGGCTGCGGTGGCCGGGAGCAGCCACTGCACTCCAGTCTGGGCGACAGAGTGAGACTCCAACTCCAAAAAACACAAAAAAAGACATAATAGAGTTCTATTATTGTCAGTCTTAGAACTCCACTGACTTCTTTCTGTTTTCAGGGCATGTTCTGGTCTGAATACAAAGCCTAGTCTCTTAAGGATGTCTGCACCTTTGTTTATAGATGTGACACACTTACTTTGTACTTGTTTTGAGTCTTTCTGAATTTCCACATGTTGTGTATCCAACCGAAGTTCTGTGCTTAAAGATAATGACAATATAATCTGTGAATATGGCATCAAAGAACTGAGAACACACATTTTATGCATAGCCTCTTTGCTCACTTTCATATTTTATTTGCTCATAGGACTTTATCTATAAAAAAGATTCAAAGATAAAATTATTATTCTTATTAACACTCTTAATAATTTTGTCTTTGAACAAAATGGCAACAAAAGAAAATTAAACCAAATATAGGACCATTCTGAGCCCAGGGTCTTTCTGAAAGACAGTATACTGCACAGTTGCCCACCCACAAAGCCTACCCTAAGAATGACATGGGTAATGTAAACTTAAACCCCATGCTTCAACTTAAGCATGTCTTAAGTCTTTGTTTAGAGCTTCTAAGGTGACTCACTTCTCGTTTCATTTCATCAATCCAGAAGTCAGAGTAAAGCCTACAAATTTATTATCTCCTTTTTCTTCTTGCCCATACTATTCTATTCACATTTTAACAACCCTTTATGCGTCTGGCTTTTACATGGGGGGATCTCAGATCAATATCCTAACCTTATGTGTTTCCATGACTTGTCTCCTTTTTTTTTTTTTTCTGCAAAGCTATTAAACTCAAGGTTCAAGTAATGGGTTCATATGGGGTTGCATCTCTAGAGATAATGTTTTCCATTCACATCAGAACTTGTTTTAAATACAGAAATAAGTCAATGGTGGACTAAAAAAGACAGACAACCAAGGAATTCTTCTTAGTAGAAGTCATTACTTCTTAGTAGAATAACTTCCTTAATTAGATAAGAAAATGATCAGGATGCTGCTATAATTTTAATAGCTCTAGTGACAACATTGTACTGTGATTTCTATTCTCTCTTTGAGTATTGGCATCTGGAGTTTCACTTATATCTGTCTGTCTATTTATTTATTTAGTTAGTTTTAAAATCCATTCATTGTGCATGTGTGTGCTTCACCATGCAAGTTAAATTATGTCTTTTAACATCTTATCTGTAATTTCTATGTATTTTCAAGCAAGATATTTTTCCATAAGAAACTTTATCATATTCTACTAGTATCTTCTTAATAATCAACTTTGGCTTTGTTAATTCTTATGGTAACTTTAGTTGACCTTATTTATGGTATAGTGTCTTGAGTGAAATCCTTAGATCTTTTATTTTCAATCATTTTGGGCATTAAAAATATAATTTCCTGTAATATATGAGACACAACCTTTTTTTCTGCATGTCCTATCTTATCCTCTGATTTCACTGCTAGCTTAGCTAAAGCTCTTCAAGAGGAAGCACTAGCTATCAATTATCTAGGAGAAATAGATTCTATTATATTATGCCTATTTGTCTATTTGACTAGCTTTTGCTTCCCTAATGCTCTTCCTACTATCAAAGCAAAACCTGCCACCTTCTCTTCTTCCTCCAGTCTCTAAACCCCTCATTTCTATATGATCAGTTAGACACAGTTCCCAAACTCCTAACTTTATTATAATTGTGTGAAATGACACCTGCGTGGGGTCTTTCCTCTGGAACATTGTGTGATAATACTGAGTGTGGATTCTGATTCTTTTGCTTTATTTTTTTTAACCATCCAGCATAATTAAAACCTTCCTATGTAATTACTTGAATTTTTCCCCACATATTTTTATACGTGGTACTTCCATTGTTTTGTGACACTCTGTATTTCATAAATTGCTTTATTTTCTGCTCATTAACACATAGCCTGTTAAATTATGTTTTTCATATTTTTTTTTTTTTTTTGAGTTGGAGTCTCACTCTGTCACCCAGACTGGAGTGCAGTGGCCGCTTCCGGCCACCACAACCTCGACCTGCTGGGCTCCGGAGATCCTTCCGCCTCAGCCTTCCAAGTTGCCGGAATTACAGGCATGGGCTACCACGCCCGGCTGATTTTTTGATTTATTGTAGAGATGAGGTCTCGCTGCCCAGGCGGGTCTTGAACCCGCGGGCTCAGGCGATCCACTCACCTCAGCCTCCCAAAGGCGCGGGATTACAGGCTGAGCCACCGAGCCCAGCTTTCATATATTTATATATATGTTTTTCACTTGTGTATATATGGATGATCTCTCTTTGATAAATTAAAAATTTAAATAAAAATGATTTAATTTATGTCACAATCCATTAACATTTATTTTATTTTCTACAAAGTATAGTAACTTTTTTGTGAAAAATATAACAATAGATATGATACTGTTTCTATTCACTAATATTAAAGATTCACTGACACAAAAAAATTCATCATACAATTATCAAAACTTTAAAATACGGCTGGGTGTGGTAGCTCACATCTGTAATCCCAGCATTTTGGGAGGCTGAGGCAAGAGAACTGCTTAAGCCCAGGAGTTTGAGACCAGCCTAGACAACATAGCAAGACAATATCTCTATTAAAAAAAAAAAAAAAAATTTGCCAGACATGGTGGCATGTGCCTGTAGTTCCACCTGTTGGGAGGCTGTGACTGAAGAATTGCCTGAGTCCAGGAAATTGAGACTGTGGTGAGTCATTATTATACCACTGCACTCCAGCCTAGGTGACAGAGTGAGACTCCAAGTAAAAAGAAAAACAAAAATACTTTAAAACAGATATTTTGTTTTATTATACAGATACATGTTGCATAAAATATACAGAATATTTTTTATAGCATGTACATATGAGAGAGGACCCCAAAAAACAGAATTTATTTATAAAATATTGTGTATCTATTCTTACATGTTGAGACTTGTCTCCTTCAAAGTATTCTCTTTGATTCAATATACCTATTGAGATGCTTTTTCCACTGCTCAAAACAGATTTTGAACCTGTCAATTTTGATGCCTTTTAGCACTTCTGCAAATTTTTGATACACTTCTTCCATATCTGCAAAATGTTTCTCTTGAGGAGTTTTTTTTCACCTGGGGAAAAAAAAAAAGTTGCTCAGAGCAAGATCAAAGGTCATGCCATTTCTTGTCCAAAACTGCTGAACACTCAGCATGGTATGGGCAGGTACATCGTTATGGTGAAAGAACCAGTCACCTATTAGCTACAACTCAGGACGTTTCTTCTGCAAATCGTGATACAACCTTCTCAAAACTTCCAGATAAAAACTTTCGTTGACCATTTGATCCTGAGGAACAAATTCCAAGTGTACTACAAGGGACTCGTCCTCTAAAAGATAATTCTGGTGATTTTGTGGTCCCCCTTTGTATATATACATATGCATACATGTACATACACTTGCATATATGTAGTGTTTTGTTTTGTTTTTTCCTGGAACCTAAACATCTTCATTTACTTTTAAACAGTATCCAGGTTTCTCCTCATTAGGTTATCCTTGTATAATCCCTGTCTTGTCAAGGAGTAATTATATCTCTCATGACAGAAAGATGAAATGCTTCTTTCTTTGGAATTCAATTCTTAGGTAAAGATCAAAGGGACTGTAAATAGTTAAGTGCTTTCTGTTCCATAAGTGATACTAAAAACAGATTACAAAAGCATTGTCTAATAGAAATAAAATATAAGAAACCTATTTAATTTTAAAATTTCTGTTAGCTATGTTATAAGCAAATTAAAGTGGCCTAATTCTTTTATAACATTTTTGTTTAACTTATGCCAAGCTATAATCTTTTCAGAATATAATAACTGATATGTTATATATGTATATATCTGATATTAGTACAGCACTAAAATAAGTGAATAAGACCATTCTCCTTATCTGAAATAGGATGAATTTGAAGCATTTTATTTTATTTTGGCAATCAGAGGATATAAATAATCATAATTTTAGCAAGCTTGAGTTAAGAAGTAATAGTCAGAAATTAATTATAAGACAAAAGAAGAGACAGTAAGAAGGATTCCTAAATTCCCAGGAATTATCATATCAATAGAATATAGATCAGTTCCATTAATATATGTATGCAAGATGACCTCTTTTATTGAAACTTCAAGTATTCTGAATGGAATTTAAACCATTGTGACAGAATCTGCTGTTTTCCAAAACATGCCAAAAAAAAAACCCCAAATCTCAAAATTTGAAGATGAAAAAAATAGTAAATGTACATGAGGGAATTTGAAACTAACAGACAAGGTCACATATTATCTTCAGACAAACAGAATCGAGGAAAATTGTTGGAAACCAGTTCTTCATATGTCTCTCACATATCTGCACATCTTGCAAGGGAGGCCTAACCGCCTTTTGTTCTAAATTATCTTTTCAAGAACATTGGTACAGTAAACAGCACTCAATATGGAGATAATACTGTCTCCTTCATGAACAAAGAACAGCTTTGTTTACTGTTCAGCACAGTAATAATGTCTACATTTGGTGTAAAGGTCAGGTTTGTTTGCGTAAGTCATATTTAGGTTCTTTTAATCAGCTGAGGTACATTGCTTCTATATCTACTTTTTCTAGTCTTAATCATCAAAAGATGCATTTTGTCAAATTCTTATGCTACTGAGATGATCATTATTATTTTATTTACCCTTTATTTTATTAGTTATATTTACATTTAGTAATTTGCATATATTCAACCATCCTTGCATGCTAAGTATAAATTCCAGCTGATCATAATGTATGATCGTTTTAAAGTACTGTCAAATCCAGTTTGCTAGTGTTTTGCTGTTAAAGATTTTTGCATTTATGTTGAATGTGATTTTTGGCCTGTAATTTATTTTGTTGTAGTGCCTTTATCTGACTGTGGCATTTTAAAGTAATGCTGGCTTCATAAAATGAGTTTGGAAATACCTCCTCTTGAATTGTTGGAAGAGTTTGAGAAGGATTATTGGCATTACTTTTTTTTTTTTTTTGAGCTGGAGTCTCACTCTGTCACCCAGACTGGAGTGCAGTGACACACTTATGGCCACCCCAGCATCAGCCTACTGGACTCTTGCGATCCTTCTGCCTCAGACTTCTAAGTAACTGGAACTGCAGGTGCAGTCTACCATACACAGCTAATTTTTTTAGTTATTTTATTGCAGAGATGAGGTCTCACCAATTTGCCCAGGCTGGTCTCAAACCCGTGGGCTCAGGTAATTCACTCGTCTCAGCATCCCAAAGTGCTGAGATTACAGGCTGAGCCACCGAGCCTGGCCGGCATTACTTTTTTAAATGTTTGGTAGGATTCTCTTGGTTAAATTCACCAGAAGTTATATAGTCCCAGGCTTTTGTTTGTTGAGAGATTTTTGATTACCAGTTCAGTCTCCTTACTTATTGATTTGTTAAAATTTTATATCTCTTTATGAGTTAGTCTTGGTAAGATGTATGTTTCTAGAAATATATCCATTTCTTCTAGGTTATCCAATGTGTTGGTTGTTATAAAGTATAAAACAAACTGTTTTTTCTCTCCATTCTTATACTTTCCAGAGAACATTTTTTTGACAAAATGTATATGGAGTTTTTCCTATACATCAAGCAATTCTTTAGTGCAACGGTCTCTAACCTTTTGGTATCAGGGACCAGATTCATAGAAGACAATTTTTTCACAGGTTGTGGGTGGAGATCATAAGCATCAGAATCTCATAAGAAGCATGCAACCTAGATCCCTCGCATCCACGGTTTACAATAGGATTCATGCTCTAATGTCCCAGATGACCTGACAGCTGATGGAGATCCTCTTGTCCGGTGCTCATTTCCTGCTGTGCGTCCTCATTCCTAACAGGCCACAAATCAGTGCTGGTCCTCAGCTTG
The DNA here is from genome assembly GCA_027257055.1 of Cephalopachus bancanus. Classification (NCBI taxonomy): domain Eukaryota; kingdom Metazoa; phylum Chordata; class Mammalia; order Primates; family Tarsiidae; genus Cephalopachus; species Cephalopachus bancanus. Next base: position 13,198,791 of record JAPVLO010000024.1, on the reverse strand, counting down.
GAGGTTAGGGACCACTGCCTTACAGGACAAAAGTAAGTATCCTATCATTCAATTAAATTCTGACACTGCCTACTGGATGAGAGTGTCAGATCCCACAGGTTGAGGACTCAGTTCTACAAAACTATCCCCACTTCAGATACCAATTATAAATCCTAGCCACCCATACTTCTGCTCAACTGGCTATAAGCTGAAGTTCTGCAACTGCCTGCTTGACTTCAATTAATTTGCTAGGATGACTCACAGACATCAGGAAGACACCTATGTTTGTTGGTTTTTTATAAGAGATATAAAAACGATACAGGTTAAGAGTCATATGAAGTAATAAACTGGGTAAAGTAAGGGAGGTTTGTTGAGTTTTCATATCCTCTCTAGATTCCTCAGCTTCCCAGTACCTCTGCAGGTTAAGCGATCTAAAAACTCATTAAATATTATTGCTCAAGAGTGTTTGTAAAACTTGATCTCTAGCTTTCCTAGCATTTACCTTCCCAGAGGTTGGTAGGTGGAGCTAAGAATTCTAATGGTCTAATTCTCAAATCATTTGGTTTTTCCTGTGACTGACCCCATCATGGGGCTATTTAAGAATCTTAAGGAAACTTATTAGCATAAACTCAAAAGTTATCAAAGGAGTTTAAAAGATATGCCCATTATTCAGGAAACACTAGGGGTTTTAGAAGTTCTGTGACATAATCTGGAGACAAAGATCAAATATATTTCATATTATACCACATAGCTATGTAGTTATTCATAGTAGTCTCTTGTGGTCCTTTGTATTTCTGTGATAATCAGTTTCAGAGTCTCATCCTTTATTCCTTATATTATTTGAATCCTCCCTCCTTTTTTATTGATTAGTATAGCCAAAAGTTTGTGCTGTGAAATTAAATAATCCAAACTTAAAGCTGTTGGAACTTTAAATTATTTTGAACCTTGAGAAGAATGTGGCCATGTGACCTGAATCATGTAGCATGCAGATGTAGCTTCTGCTTTTTATGGTAAATGGTTAAGAAAAGCCTTGTGGTACGTGAGATAAACCCCTTCAGACGGTCACCCCTTCTCATGGAAGGTTAAAACAATCTTCCTTGGAATGTAGAAAGTATAGCCAATCAAATTGCTGTAACATATGTACTGACCTTGTATGGGAAAGTTGAAACCTATTAACTGCTTATATAAGTGAAATTTTAACTTTCCTACTTTAGGATACTGATTGATTCTTTAGGAGCTTGCATTTACTGAATAATCATCTTCAAGCTTAAACTGAAAATGTAATCATATTTTCTGAATCTCATTATTTAAAATTCAGAGTGTCAATTTTGTGTATCTTAAAAAATACCTTAGTTTTGTTGATCTTTCTCTAGCAACAATTTTATTTCTTTCTGCTATAATCATTATTAATTTCCTATTTTTGCTAATTAGACCTCAGTTTATTTTAGTTTTCTAATTCCTTGATGTATAAAGTTAGGTTGTTTATTTGAGACTTTTCTTTTTTCTTACTATAGACATTTATTGCTGTAAGCTTCCTTCTTGCAACTTTTTGCTGTATCTCATAAGTGTTGTATGCTGTATTTCTATTTTTGTTTGTTTAAATATAATTTTAAATTTACCTTTTGAGGTCTTCTTTAATGAATTTGTTGTTGATGTGGTGGCTCATGCCTGTAATCCTACAAATTTGGGAGGTCAAGGAAGGAGAATTGCTTGAGTCCAGGAGTTTGAGTTTTCAGGATTGTGTTATTTAATTTCTACATATTTGCAAATTTTGCTATTATTCTCATGTCCACAGCTAACATAATACTCAATTGTAAAAAAACTTTTTCTTCAAGAAGAGGAATGAGACAGGATGTTCACCCTTGCCACTTTTATTTAACATAATTCTCACTGGAAGACCTAGTGAGAACAGCTAGTAATTCTCACTAGGCATCCAAATTTAAACAGATAAATATAATTTTCTCTTTTTACAGATGACATATACACATAGGAAACCCTAAAGACTACACCAAAACCTGTTAAAATGAATACATAAAATTCACTAAATTTGCAGGATGCAAAAACAATATGCAAAAATCAGCTGTGTTTTGTGCATTAACAATGAATTATTTGCAAATGATATAAAGAAAATTATCCCTTTAGTAAAAGCATCAAAAAGTGAAATACTTAGGAATAAATTTAACCAGGGAGCTAAGAGATCTGTACTTTGAAAACTATACAACACTCATGAAATAAGTTTAAGATAACACAAATAAATGGCAAGATATCCCATGTTCATGGATTGAAAGAATTAATATTGTCAAAATGTCTGCAATACCCAAGGAGATCTACAAATTCTATGCAATTCCTCTTAAAATTCCAATTTATTCTTTTTACAGACATAGAGCAAACAGTCCTAAAACGTATATGAAACCATAAAATAGCTATAACAGCCAAAGAAACATTGAAAAAAAAGAATACATTTGTATATATCACATTGCCTGATTTCAGAGTCTACTAGAAAGCTACAGTAATCAATATGAAAGTATGGCACTTTCATAAAAAACGGACACATGGGCCAATGGAACAGAATTGAGAAGCCAGAAATAAATTAATAAATATATAGTCAATTAATTTTGATCCAAAGTATGAAGAACACACAATTGGGAAATACTAGTCTCCTCAATATATGGTGTAGCAAAACATATCCATATGCAAAAGAATACAATAGGGCAGTTATCTTACACAATACATGAAAGTTGACTCAGAATTGACTTAAGACTTAAATGTAATACCTAAAACTATAAAACTTCTAGAAGAAAATTTACAGGAAAAGCTTCTTAACATTGGCCTGAACTATGATATTTTTTGGTTTTAACACCAAAAGCACAACTAATAAATATTTTTAAAACCAGTTAGACTAATCTAGCTAAAAAGTTTCTTTACAAAAAAAGGAAGGAATCATCAAAATGGAAAGAAAATCAATAAAATGGGAGAAATCTTTGCAAACTATATATCTGATGAATCAATATCCAAACTATTTAAGAAATTTCCACAACTAAGTAAAAATAAAACAAAAAATCTTAATAAAAATGGGCAAAGGATGTAGACACACATTTCTCAAAAAAAGACCTCAAAATGGCTAAGAGATATGTAGAAAAAAATGCTCAACAACATTAATCACCAGGAACATGCCAATCGAAATCACAATGAGATATCCTGTCACATGTGTTAGAATAACTATCATCCAAAGTTCATAAAATGACAAATGTGGAGAGGATGTGGAGAAAAATGAACCCTGATATATTGTTGGTGGGAATGTAAGTTGGTACAGACATTATAGAACATAATATGGAGTTTCCTCCAAACGTTTAAAATAGAATTACCATATGATTTAGCAATTCTACTTCTAAATATATAACCAAAGGAAATAAAATCAATCTGCTAAAAAGATATATCTTCATTCCCATGTTGATTGCAGCACTATTCAGTTACCAAGATATGGAAACATCCTAAGTGACAGTTGACAGATGGGTAAGAAAAATAAAATACACACACACACACACACACACACACACACACACACACACACACACACAGGAATATTATTCATTATTGTGACAACAAGGATGAAGCTAGAAGACATCTTGCTAAGTAAAATAAGGTGGCACAGAAAGAAAATACTGCATGATCTTACTAATATGTAAAATCTAAAAAATATTTGAGCTCTTAATAACAGAGTAGAATGATGGTTACAAAGTCTGGATTGTGGGAAAAAGAGGAAATGTTGGTCAAGGAATACAAACTTTCAGATATAAGATGGATAATTTCTTGAGGTCTAATGTACAGCATGATGACTATAGTTAATGATACTGCATTGTATACTTACAACTTTTCTGAGAGAGATCTTAAGCATTGTCATCATGTATATACACATGATGTATATATACAAAGGTAACTAGGTGAAGTGATGGTTTTGCCAGTTAGTAATCATTTCATAATGTATGTATATATCAAAGCATCACATTGTACAACTTTAATATGTAAAATTTTAATTTATCAATTATACCTTAATCAAGTTAAAAAATACAATGTCAAGTTTTCTTAAACTTGATGCTCCTCAGCTGTGACACAAATCTGCTCCTCATGCAGAATTCACTTGGGTCTCTCTATGCTGTACCTATGAGACCTGGGGGTCAAGAAGAATCAATGTACACTTGAAGTTCATGCTGATTACTCTCTCAAATGTAATGAAGTTCTTTGTGTCTGAGCCAGGATCCCATGTCTTTTCCCAAAATCCATTAAACTGTGGCAGGCTAATGTATTGGCTTTTGTGTCAGAAAACTACCTCAGACCATTAACAGTTCTTTCTTTTTTATTATTTTAAAGATATGGGGTACAATTCAGGGTTAGGTATACAAACTTTGATTATGCAGATACCCCTGTTGATGAGGTGGGCCCCTCCCTCCCCTAGAAGTTTCCCTCAACTGCCAATCCCACCTCCCCTCCCCCGGCAGTTTCCCACTACTGCCAATCCCTTTCTTACAGTATTATGATAATTGTTCAAGGTCCGCTTATGAGTGAGAACATATGGTGCTCAGTTCTTTCTTTCTGTGATAGATCACTGAGTATGATCGACTCTAAATCCATCCAAGTTGCTGTGACGTCAATATATTTGTCCTCCTTTATGGCTGCATAATATTTCATTGTGTATATCATTAACAGTTCTTGACCCAAATATATAAACAGGATAAATAGGGTACAACTGAAAAAAATACAATTTGTGACAAAGGTAAAATGTTTTTAATCTTTATTAGCTAAATAAAATTGTGTCAAATATGTGAGAAAAAATAATATTTTTTTTCTTCTCCAGTGTTCCAGGCAATATCCTAAATCATATGTAAGAACTAAGTTGAATAAGCATTACACTGTTCTGAAATAGAAATTGACGTTCTTATCGCACAACACTCATTTAGAGCAATGAAGATACTTGTCCAAGTCCATGCTACCTATCTAAATCAAGCTCTGATCCTCTTTAAAAACCTATTCTTAATTGAGTTACTTGAGTAAAGAAACTTGATTTACACAAAAGGGATGGGAAGGACTTAAGATGTGTTGCTTTATCTTTACAAGTTAGAAATTAAGAAAAGTTATTTTAAAAATTGCACATCATTGTCTATCTCCTATTTCTTAAAACATTCCAGTGGCTTCCCTTTATATATACCTGTTAAACAAAAAATATACAAGTCCTTTATTTTGGATTACACCCCTCTACTAGGGCCCAACAGACCAGACTAAAGACCAAAATGGAGTCATTCCGGAAAAAAACAAAATTAAGTTGTCATTGGATCTTTTCAGAAACAGGAGAGGAAGAATAGGCGAGTTTCAGTAAGCATGTAAATAAAGTTACTTCTGCTTAATTCTTTTCTGAGACGGAGTCTCACTCTTTTACCCACGCTGGAGTGCAGTGGCACGCATGCTCACCGCCAACCCGGCATTGACCTGCTGGACTCCGCGATCCTTCCAAGCAGCTGGAACTACAGACATGCGCTATCACGCCCGTCTGTTTTTTTTCTTTTCAATTGTGGAAGCGAGGTCTCGCCACGTTGCCCAGGCTGTTCTCCAACCCGCGGGCTCAGGAAGTCCACTCGCCTCAGCCTCCCAAAGTCCTGGGATTACAGGCTGAGCCACGCATTTAATTCTTATTAAAAAAAAAAAAAAAGTAGCCTGATGTTAGTCACTCAGTTATTTTTCTATATTTTTGTTTCCCTTTTCCTTCCTTACCAAGAAAGTAATCTTGAAATAACCAAGTCACTTGGTTTTTTATCTCTGTTTTCTTCAGCACTTTTCTCCTTATCAAAACAATCTCTTCTGTTCAGCTAATTGGAACATTTATTCAATTTTATGTAATAAAGAATTGCTTGCTTCTAAAATCTCAAATAAAGCCAATTAAAATCTTTAAAGTAAATTGTTGTAATTTTGTCTTTTGACATACCAAATAAAATATGAATTCCTTTCTACAATATTTTTGTTTGTTTAGAGACAAGGTCTTACTCTGTCACTCAAGACGGAGTGCACTTGTTCAACTTAGATTTCCTGGTCTCTAGCCATCCTCCCATCTTGGCCTCCTGAGTACCTGAGATTATAGGAACACATCGCTATACTCAACTAATTGAAAAATAGAATTCTTTTTTTAAGAGACAAGGGTTACACCATGTTGCCCAGACTGGTCTCAAACTCAAACTCCTAGCATCAATTGATTCTCCTACCTCACTCTCTTAAGTAGTTGAGATTACAGGCATAAGCTAATTTTTCTACAAATTTGAGTGTCAATCAAAGACTATAATCTGAATACCATTCTAGCCACATTATTGCTTTTCTAAGATTCCAAATTCTAGTCAAATTAATTTTCTTCTGTGTCTTTTACCTCAAGATTTGTATTCTTAGCTTTTTTGTTTGTTTTCTTTTACTTGCTCCTTCTTGTGTCTTCAGTTTTGTTTTATAAACTCACCCAACTCATAATTCAGGTATGCTTAATTATTATCTTTTAATAGAGGCATTTCCAGTTCACCATAATTAATTTAGACCTCTCACCTTGGCCTTATCCTACTAATTTCCACCTTACCACTAAATATAGTCTTTATTTCCACACATTTTTTGTGTGTTTGCATTTTATGTCCGCTCAGTGAAAGGTGATGCCTCTGAGAATAAAAGTGGTATAAAATTATAGTAATTTGTGGGAATTTTTGCAAAGTCACTCTAAAAATCCATGTGGGAAATTTGCATTATTGAAGCGAAAAATATTTTAGAATTTTAAAAAATGTACCGTATTACTTCATTTGATATAAAGCCATTTAAAAACATAAACAAATTAAAAATAGGCAGACTTCCAGATTATTTCTCATTTTCCATACAGTCAGCCTATAAAGCTTTTTTGATTTTCTCTATCCAGTCTGCAATTCCAGTTCTCAAAACTCACCCTGGTTTCTAATTTTTATTTAATGGCAAACCCCACATAGTCTTATTTTTTTTCCCTATTTCCTTCACCCACTAAAACCTAATTCTTCCTTTAAACTTACTACTTCTCTGGAAGTGCTACCTTTTTCTCTTTCTTTCTGTCTTCTCAAGTAATGGCTGCAGTTGTTCACACCATTCTTACCACTAGGCCAGTAGTTCAGTTACTTGTCCTCCATGGATATAAGACCAGTTACATATTGTTATGCTTCCATTCTTTCTGGAAGGATCCCAACCTCAAAAGTCTATACATTTACTACTGTCCTTCATTTAGAGCATCATCTTTAAATGACAGGTCAATGCACTTTCATTCTTGAAGATTTAAGTCATGATTCATTACCTCCTCTTCAATTTTATTTTGCTGTTTTATCATGGTGATTACAAGATTCACTTAGACATTCATTTGGTATAATCATCTCAAAAATCTTGATCTTTGACTCGATGACTTTTTGAAAACATTAATAGTATATACCTTTTAATATGTTCATACCTAAAATCAATACTTTCCACCCTTTAATTATCTTAATTTTAATCATCATTTTTCTCTTTACTTTCCAGATCACGTACTTAAATCTATACAATTCTTTAACATTACCAGGCTCTCTACTGATCCTATACCTTTATTTTATCCCTTACTACTATTATGCTTTTATTTTTCTCCATCAAAAAAATGACTAGGCTTATTAAAAACAAAACCCAAAAGAGAGAGGAAGTATAATTAAAATGAAATTAAATAGGCCACCAAATCAAAACAAATTCTCTAGTATCTTGGATAGATATTATGATCATTAGGCATAGAGTCAAAAATAACTGTGCAGAAGCATGATACCAAAAACAGATAATGAAATGAAAATGTTCACCTGATTACTTAAATTTGAAAGAATAGAAAAAAAAGAAATAAAACTGAAATTTGATATCTCTTAATGCATGAAATTAAGACTGCAATGGATGAGTTTTTAGTACATTGGACATAGCAGGAAAAACATTTAATAAACTAGAAATTAGGATTAAAAACAATCCAACTGAACAAAATAATGGCAGGCAAGGAATGTAAAAGATGTTTGAAAAACAGTGTAGTCTCAGAATAGGTGGCAATTGAAGCAGTGATCTGCTGGTAAATGAATCACAAAACAAAATAAAATGCTGGTTTATGTATGAATTTCTTTTACCCTGACCAATTTTTATAGTACCAACGTTTTAATAGCATACTAGCATAATTCCTAAAAATTAACACTTATTTTTACAAGTATGTGTGAAGCAACTTCAACAAACAACAGGAAATACTTCAAGTGACAGTGGCTGATAATTTTCCAAAGCCGTAGATTTTCTAAAGTTCCATATTTGAGTAAATCTACAAATCAGTAGTGTGTGTGGATGACTGCAAAAAACTTGTAAATAAAATGGTATTCCTCTAAAAATGTATGGTAAAAATAAAGGGAAGAAATTTGAAATCATTTTACACTAAATCATATTGAAAATGCAACGCATGAAAACATTTGGCATAAAGCTACTGTTGTGCTTAGATACACATATAAAATTTCTAGGCCAGGCTTGGTGGCTCAGACTGTAATCCCATGTTTGGGAGGCCGAGGTGAATGGATTGCCTGAGCCTGAGGGTTCGAGACCCACCTGGACAACTTGGCAAAACCTCATCTCTACAATAAATCAAAAATTAGCTGGGCGTGGTCGCACATGCCTGTAGTTCCAGCTACTTGGAAGGCTGAGATGGAAGCATTGCTGGAGCCCAGCAAGTCGAGGCTGCGGTGGTCGGGAACATGCCTTTGCATTCCAGTCTGGGTGACAGAGTGAGACTCCAACTCAAAAACAAAACAAAACAAGAAAAACCCTCAATATTTAATGTTTAAAAGTACCAAGGAAATTTATAATAAGAGAGAATTTCTTTAATTTGATAAAAATACCATAAAAACATTACAGTAAATGTCACACAAAATTATGAAATACTATAGCTTTGTGGCTAGGATAAAGAGTTTCTCAGGTAAATCTACATGTATTTAAAATTATAATATAAGCCCCAGCTATTTCTATTTTTTCCCCACCCTACCCCGGCCCTTAAGCCCTTTGTAAAAAAAAAAGAATTACAAGCATTCAAACTGTCATAATTTTCAATTTTATGCTGAGAAAATCTACAAAGAAGCTACAAACAAAAAAGTATGATAATTAATAGCTTTTCCAAAGTCACCAAGTGACCAATATACACATGTGTGCATAATGTGTGTTTATGTAGAAAGAACAGAGATCAATACAGACAGAAATGAAATTACAAAAAATTACCATTTACAAAGAAAAGAATCTGTGAAAAGATTTCCAAAAACATATAATGTAACTAAAATTACACATTGGGAAAAGTTTATGAAGAATTTAAATAATAGAGAATTATGTCACATTTTTAGTGTGAAATCCTCAAATTTGTTGAGGCATCAATTCTATATTTAATACATGTGTAATACAACCACAAGCAAAAGTAGTAAGGCAACATTTATTAAGAAAACAATAAATTTGTACAACATACACAACTAAATATCAAGTGTTATTACAAAGCATTGTATTAACTAAGCCATTGTTATTTTTGTGAAATAATCAATAAAGAGAAAATAGACAGAAATAGAAAGCCCAGAAACTAACCTATTTTCAGTTGAGAAAAAAATTATACTTCAATGTATTGGTAAAATGTTTGATTTTCATTAAATTATGCTATATTGATAAAATAATCATATGAAAGAAGTATTCAACTTTTACTCTTTATGTACAACAAAGTACCTTTCACAACCAATCAATATAAAATTAATTCTAGATTGTTTGCTGATCTCGATGTCAAAGTAAAAGAATAATTAAGCATCTAGGAAAAAATATTTATAAAGTAAATATAGACAAAAATATAAATGACATATATATGGAAGCCATAAATAAATAAAGCAATAAATAAACTATTGACAACTATAAATAAAAGCTAACTATACCAACTGTAAATAAGAACATGGAAAATTGAACTATGTTAAAATTAATAATTACTTAAAAATAGCGATAGCACTGATGGATTTTTCAAAGATGGAAGAAATATACACACACACATAAAATATACATATCCACACATGTGTATATATTTGCATGTATATATGCACTGACATATATGTATGCATATACAGACGTATATGCCAATGAACATAATATATAAAGAAAGGAGTTCTAGAAATTGATTTTGGAGGTGATAAGTTTATTTGTCAAAACTTAAAAATGAGTACACTTAAAATGAGCACATTTTGTTATTTGTAAATTATGCCTCAAACTAAAGACCTCATCTCTACAATAAATCAAAAAATCAGCCGGGCGTGGTAGTGTGCACCTGTAATTCTGGCTACTCGGAAGGCAGAGGTGGAAGGATCACTGGAGCCCAACAGGTCAAGGCTGTGGTGGCCGGGAGCGGCCACTGCACTCCAGTCTGGGCGACAGAGTGAGACTCCAGCTCAAAAATAAAAAAAAAATAAAAATAAGATGCCATGACACGGACACACACCTCAGAATACTTTTAAAAAATAGAAAGACTGATAATACCAAGTGTTAGCAGGTATGAAACAACTTTAACTTTCATACATAGCTGCATGAGTAGAAAATTGTTAAGACTACTTTGGAAAAAATGGCCATATGTACTAAAACTGAATCAAAGTACAGCCTATAGTCTAGACATCCTACCCCAATTATAACCTAATAGGAGTGTATACATATGTGCAAAAAAGAAGTATATAAAACTGTTTATAACAGTACCATTGTGATATCAAAATTTGCAATCAAGTAAGTATCAGCAATAGAATGAGAAAATAAACTGTGGTGTTTTCATGGGATTGAATACTGCAGAATAATGGAAATGAAGCAAATATTGCTGTGAATCACACAAATATGAAAGTTGCAAACATAATATTCAAATCAATGAAACCAACCACAAGATATTGATCCATTTATACAGAATTCAAAAATAAAACCAATGTAGATAGAAATCAGAATAGTGATTACTTCTGTGGGGATTAATAACTGGAAGTGAGCATGTAAAGAGCTTTGGTTATGGTGATAATATTTAATTTACTCAATATTTTTATCTACTTACTGGGTAGATGAATATATTCAGTTAGTAAACATTCATAAAGTTGTATATTCATGACTTGTAATTATATATGTTATTTCAAAAATAATTCACTTAAAATGACAACCCTATTTATATCATTGAAAGAAATTAAGAAGAAAGCCCAAATAAAAGTAATTTTGATTGGTTTCAAATATTAGCTGAACAAGGTAGATAAGTAGTTTTAATTATATGACTTGTATCCTGGTTCAGTAGTTTGTAATATTCATGATTAAAAACAAGTCAGAAAGAAAGCAGGTGTATTGAAGTCTATAAAGGGGAAAGAGATTTATTTAATTTTCACCTTGAAACCATAAGTCCTCATGTGATACTTTTGATTTTTAAGTATACAGGTGGATGATGTACTTTAAAAGGTCTATTTTTGCTTTTATAGCACAAACAATTTAATTGTATGCACTCCAAATCTGTCATCATTGTGTGTCTAACTTTATCCTCTCATAATATTTTGTCATGGATCTTCCAGAAATAAGATTCAGACATAATATAAACATAGACAGTTTCCTCATTAAGTGGAGTGATCATTTGCTACTATAAATCTAAGTGAAAAGTCTTGATTCAAGTCATTAAAAAGTAAAATTACACTGCACTATATATTTATTACTGCTTTCCAGACCCTTCTCTTTACTTTTCACATTATGTTACCTAATCTATCCTTTGAGGCTAGATGAAAGTTAATAATGAAAGAAGTCTGAAGTCTGTTCTGTTCTATACATGTTTTCCCTCAGTCTTTAAGCTGTGAAATATTCCCTTGGTATGTGTGAATCTGCAACTATCAAATGAATTACATAAAAAAATCGATTATCTAGAACGCAATTGGAACTTTTAGGATAGTTAGGATTTTGGTAGGCAGAGAAAAATAGAAGTTGGATCAAAATAGCTTTCGAGGAAACTGTACCTTTAAGCAGAGACTGAGAAGATGTAAAGAGAAATCACTAGGATGCTGAATTTTACAAAATCTGGGGACCATCTTGGTCATCCCCCAAATCTGAGATCTTCTATAAGTCATGTGACTGTAATTTCTTTTCCGACAGAAGCAACATGGAGGACCAGGCCCATAAGTTACAGGAAACAATACTTAACTACCTCTAAGTAGCTTTTAAGTTAGTTTTAAAATCATATTTTTAAAATGTTTTCTAAAAAAATATGCTACCAGCAATTTAGAAATGTTGTGATTTATTTAAAAATTTTCTTTCAGTGAAATAAGGAGACATATTTTCAGAAAAGTTGTAGTATTCGTTTAGTTTCTACCAGAGATGATACAAATTTATCCCCAACTATATATTACAGTGGAAAAGTATAAGTTTTTAAAGATGCATTATTTATGTTCATCTATACCACAATGCTTACTTATACCACACATATTTTGATTAAATGAATAATTGGATGAATTATCATAATTTCTTAAATTTTCACAATTGCTTATAGAGCAAAACTCATAGTTATCTTTGAGCATTTTGGATCCACTTTAACTTGTTGAAAATTTTACCATTCTGTGAATTGTGGTGTTAAAAACTCAAACACATATTTTAAAGTAAAGCTGACATGGACCCCGAGCTGCTAATAACTATTTTTATAATATGCAGAGTAAATTACTTAGGCTAGAAACTTTATATTTAACAACAGACAAAAAAGTCATTGCTTTGGCTTTTCTTAAACTGTTACACAAGAAATTTCATAAAGGGGGTGTCTTAATTAGTAAAAAATGTAGGCATAAATAAAACCTCGAGATTTTTCCATTAGTTTGTTTGAAGAGCTAATCTGCTTGAAGAACCTGCAATTAAAAAGCTTTCATTTTAAGTGTAAATTAAATAAATCAAATATGATGATGCTGTAAACACTCATTATAGATTTATTCTGATATTTGTTCTGCATAAATTATAGATATATGCATAATATTATCTTTAAAAATCTAATAATATTTGCTAATCAGGGCACACAACCATGTACTACTTAAAAGTCATGCTGTTCAGCTAGTAAAATGACTGTTTCACTACCTGATTTATAAATAAAGCAAAGGGTCCCATTAGTAAAATCATTCTTTAGCTTCTTTTGCCCATAAACACCTTTATTACATTTAGAACTTATATTGCTATTAAATATTTATTTCCTTTAGTAACACAATTTTCCATCAGTGAGGCCATACTTAAAATATTTAAGATTGCATGAGAGACTAATTTTATTTATTTTTTAACTATGGCCATCTTTATTTGAACTGCCAGAAAGATATCTTTTTGAGCATTCCAACTCAAAACCAGCAGTTACTTGTACAATCAATCTTAGTATGTGGTCTAGTTTGAAGGGTATATGCAATATATCTCATTGGTGCCTTTCTGATAAGATAGGTAAGGTGGTGCAGTGTAAAGATAATGCCTCCCAACAGGAAAGACTTTAGATTCTGCCTCTTCTCTGTTGCTCCATATGACAGAATAAGGACATGACATTTAGATCCAAAATGGCCATATAATAGTCATTAGGCAGAAAAAGGTGATCAAAAAATCTCACTGGCATAGTTACAGTGACACAATATTATAGACTTATTGAAACAACTCTGAGACTGCCTATCTCTAGGTTTTTGTTATAGCAAATATACAATCACTTTATTGCTAAAGCTAGTACTAATGAGAGGATTATATTACTTGCAGTTGATGCATCCTAAATGATGTATACTTGTTAGCAATCCCGTCATAGTTAGTCATATCAATTTTTCTTTTTTTCTTTTTATATCTAGGTATTTGAAGTTTCATTATAATTTTTATTTAAGTATTTTTAAATTTTATTTCAATGGATTTAGGAGTACAAAGGGTTTTGCTTACATGAGTAAGTTGTATAGTGGTGAAGTCTGGGCTTTCAGTATACGCATCACCCAAATAGTGAATCCCCTAGAATTTATTATTGTACATGGGAGTACCAACAGTCAAACCACCTGATATTCTGGATGCCATAATACTTCCCTTTGGACTGAATAGGTAGCAGTAATTCTATTCTCCTTAAAATAACCAAGTCTATAACATTTGTGAGCTTAGCAACTTTTTTCTTGAACCCCCAATCTACTGATACAAGGAGCTCAAAGTGTTTATTCCCCATACATGTTAGTACAGTATCTTCTAGTTCTTATTAGCTTGTTATTATAGTTCTTTTGATGATTAATTTTTATATTCTGAATCAGTGACACTATTTCTAAGTTATTCTATGCCAAAATTTGACCCTAATTATTTATCTAGATGCCACTAGGGATGCTAGTTTCAAATCTTGAATAGGGTGACTGTCACCTTGCAAGAATCTCACGAAGTCTTTGCATGGTCTCAGGCAAGGTGTGTCCACTATTATGTAGAAAGAGGAGGCAACAACTTTTCTAAGTTCAGAAGTTCCAGGAAAAATTGGGGTTTCAAGGTTCTCAAGTACATCAGTATAGGTATCCTCATCCAAGATTTCAGGGTCCTACTGATGCGGATTTTTCAAGTCAGCCTAGGCTTCAAGAGTGCCGGCTCAATGGGTCGTCAGTCAAGCTTGAGAGGGTCGTGGAGGGGCTAGTAAGCCTAGCCCTGAGAGTTGTGATGGAGTGGGGAGAGCTGGCAAGCCTAGCCTCCAGGGTGTTTCAGCTTGAGAGTCTCGCCTTCTTCCGTAGCTTTCCTGGTTCAGCTGGCTTCCTTGGCTGCCAAGCCAGCCTCTGGGATGTACAACATTTTGATTCTGATAATCTTCTGCAGCTATTCAGGTTGCAACTCTTCAGGGTTAAAGTTCTTATCTCATGCCCAGGAAGAATGAGGGACAGCCCGAAGGTGAGAAACTAGGATTTATTGAGGACAGCAAAATCTCCCAGAACAAGAGGGGTCCCAAAGGGGTTGCCCATCTTATATAGCCCTAAGTCCAAGTCGTTTGGCTCCTTCTAGCTGTGCGCTATTGCTATTTTGATTGGTTGCTTTTGAATCCCAGCAGTGAGGACCTTAGCTGTAGCTTGAGAGGCTCCCAGGGAGCTTGTTTGCCAATACTGGGCCTGAAAGGCCCGCCAGGAGTTCACCACATTGTTACCAGAGGACTCATCTGTCTCTATCTGCCTAGACTTTCTCTAGCTATCTCCTGTCTCACTAATTCATACACATGAAGTATGATTTCATCTTAGGAGGTTTGACAGTGCTCAGTATTAAACCCTATTTGCAAGATTTCTATTCTTACACTTAAGGCTTGAGAATGAATTTTAGCATAGACTTGTTTCTGGGTGCAGGAGATCAGCATTTCATTACAATGCGTTAGAGGATTTTTGACTTTTGCATCCTATTTGTGTCAGTAGCTGGCTGGCCTGATATTAACTTTCTTTCATCAGGGATTCAATGGTACAAATAACAAGTAATCCACAATACATTCCTTATAATCACATTGCTTCAATATCCCTCAATTACTAGAAATATTGCACAAGACATGAATCCACTTTCATATGTGATATCCCAATCACATGTGAGTTGAAGTAAATGTAATATTACAGTACATCAAGGGTTATTACCACCCACTCCACTTGCCATAGACAAAGTAGCCCTTGCTGTCACCTGCATAATTAGTGATTTAATTTTCAGATCTTATCTTGGTCAACCGCTTTCCAAATCCACTGCTCTTGCTATCTGTCCTAGTTTGGGTTTTGCTAAAAGCTAAACTGAAAAAATAATTTAATGTCATTATTTTTAAAAGGTGACAATAAAAGGGAGATAAAGGAGATTTTAAAAAAAAGAAAAATTATGGGAAAGAGAAGGAAAAGGCAGGTAAGAAAAGGTGTTTTATTATCCAATTTTCATCTTGGGCAACGTGATCTTGACCCATTGAAGAACTCAAAGCAAATGAAGAACATAAGATTCAGACCTATCGCAATGTAGGAGAAAGGGAGATAGAATAACTTTTGTTAATCATGGATCAAAGTGTGCTCTTCGGCTTATCATGTACACAGGCAAAGAAAACTTCAAAAGCAGAAAAAAGAAAAAGAAAAAACTTTCAGAAATAGCAATAGAGATGCTGATAATTCACCATTTACTGAAATGATAAGAAACAAAGGGGGGATGGAGAAGGTACTACAGCATCTGTTTCAATCACATTTTATCTGAATAATTTTCAGTGGTCCTTTATTTCTTTGCCATTTCATTTTCTTTCTCATTCTATACTTTATATCCTCTCTTGAGGTTTTACAGGGTCTAGTCTTTCTTATGCTTTTGTAATTTTAACTTTATTTGTGAAGCAATTTCTTCTTCAATTTATTTCCTAAATCTTCCAATTTCTGTTTTATATGTTATGTTTTCTGACACCACCTCTCTCTTATTGCTTTTCTATATAAGTGCCTGTATTTGCTTTATGTTGTTTCATCATAACTGTAATAGCTTCATTAATTTTTAAAATTTATGTTAAATTTTTGTGGCACAATTCAGTATTTCTCTATTTCAGGATAAATATCACTGTGTACTTTTGTGGGGGGAGGGTTTAATGCTTTTTAAAAAATTATGTATATAAATAGTATATATACACTACAATTTTGTATTAGATTTTAGTACTTGAATAATTTGAAATTTTTGGACTGGTTATTATCAGAAAGAGCTCATAATGTTCTGGGGTTTTTTTCCTGCCATGTAGCTTTTCTCCCCCAGTCTCATTGCATTTAAATTGACAAATAAAAATTATGTATATTTAAGTTGTATGACTTGATACTGTGATATACTACTGCCAGTTACTTTCTTATAGTATTATGATAATTGTTCAAGGTCAGCTTATGAGTGAGAACATATGGTGCTCAGTTCTTTGCTTTGGTGATAGATCACTGATTGTGATAGACTCTAAATCCATCCAAGTTGCTGTGAAGCCCATATGTTTGTATTTCATTATGGCTATATAATACTCCATTGTGTATGTGTACCACATTTATTTTATCCAGACCAGTTCTGATGGGCAACACAGTTGGTTCCATGTTTTTGTTATTGTGAATAGTGTTGCAATAAATATATGTGTGCAGGTATCTTTTTGATAGAATGATTTGAGTTTTTCTGGGTATATTCCTAATAGGGGGATTGTTGGGTCACATAGAAAGTCAATGTCTAGTTCTTTCAGCAGTCATCACACCGTTTTCCAAAGAGGCTGCACTAGTTTGCATTCCCACCAGCAGTATAGAAGTGTACCTTTTTCTCCAAATTCTCACCAGCATTTGTTGTGTGTTTTATTAATGATGGCCATTTTTACTGGGATTAGACGGTATCTCAATGTCGTTATGATTTGCATTTCGCTGAGGATTAGTGAAGCTGAGCACTCTTTGATTTGTCTGTTGGCTGACCATATACCTTCTTTTGAGAAGTGCCTATTCATGCCCCTTTAACTCACTTTTTAAAGGGGCTGTTTGTTTGTTTATTTTTCTTTTCAGCATGTTTGAGTTCCTCGTAGATCCTAGTTGTTAGGCCTTTGTCAGATATACATTTGGCAAATATTTTTTCCCCATTCTGTGAGCTGACTCCATGCTCTCTTTATGATTTCGTTTGCTTTGCGGAAGATTTTCAGTTTGATAAGGTCCCACTTATCTATCTTATCTCTTATGGCATGGACAATTAGGGTTTGATCAGAAATTGATTGTCAGTTCCAATTTCCATAAGAGTGCCTCCTGCATTTTCTAAGATTCTCATACTTTGAGGTTTTACATTTAGGTCTTTGATCAATTTAGAGTTATTATTCGTGTATGGGGATAGGTAGGGGTCCTGTTTCAATCTTCTGCATGTGATCAGCCAATTTTCCCAGCTTCACTTACTGAATAGGTTCTCCTCTTCCCAGTGATTGTTTTTGAGGCTTTGACAAAGATGAATTGGTTGAGAAATTGAAATTTTGCTTCTGGAATCTTTCCTGTTCCATTGGTCTGTACACCTGTTCTAGTACCAATACCAAGCTGTTTTTGATTATTATAGTCTTATAGTAAAGTTTCAAGTCTGGACGTGTGAAACCTCCTGCTTTGTTTTTTTTCTTAGGATTGTTTTTGCTATTTGTGGTCATTTATGTTTCCATATGAATTTCTGTATTATTTCCAGGTCTGAGAAGAATGATGTTGATAATTTAATGGTTATTGTGTTGATTCTGTAGATTGCCTTTGGGAGACTGGACATGTTAACAATGTTGATTCTTCCTATCCATGAGCATGGAATATTTTTCCATTTGTGTCTTCTTCGAATTCTTTGAGCGGTGTTTTGTAGTTTTCATTGTAAATGTCTTTCTCTTCTCTGGTTAGGAAGATACCAAGGCATTTTATTTCTTTTGTGGTTATTGTGATTGGGATTGTGCTTTTTATTTTATTTTATTTTATTTTTTTGGTTCTCCACCTGCTTGTTCTAGGTGTATAAGAATGTGACTGTCTTTTGCACATTTATTTTGTACCCCAAGACGATGCCAAACTACTGTCAGTGCAAGCAGATTTTTGACAGATTCTCTTGAATTTTCAAGATATAGGATCATATTGCCAATAAGAGGGACAACAACTTCCTCTGTTCCTACTTAAATACCCCCAATTTCCTTTTCTTGTATAATTGCTCCAGTTAGGACTTCAAATAAAATGTTGAACAAGAGGCATGAGAGTGGGCAGCCTGTCTTATTTTGGTTTCCAGGAGAAATGTTTCCAGTTTCTCTCCATTTAGCAATATGCTAGCTGTGGGTTTATCATAAATGGCACATACTATTTTGAGGTATGTTCCTTGTATGGCACATACTATTTTGAGGTATGTTCCTTGTATACCTAGATATTTGAAGGATTTGTCAAGAAGAGATGCTAAATTTTATCAAAAGCTTTTTCTGCATCTAACAATATAATCATGTGGTTCTTGTTTTTACATCTGTTAATGTATTTAATTACATCTCCTCAAATCATTGCGGATATTGAACCAACCCTGTATCCTGAGGATGAAGCATACTTTTTCATGGTGGATAATTCTTGAGATGTGTTGTTGGATCTGATTTACTAGAATATTGTTGACGATTTTTGTATCTATGTTCATAAGGGATATTGGTTTGTTATTCTCTTTTTTTGTTGGATCTTTACCTGATTTGGGTATCAGTGTGATGTTAGCTTTGTAAAATGATTTGAGGAGAATTCCATCTTTCTCAGTTGCCTGGAATACTTTCAATAAGATTGTTATCTGATCCTCCTTGTACATTTGGTTCAGTTCTGCTGGAAAGACATACAGTTCAGAGCTTTTTAAATTTTATTTATTTATTTATTGGTAGGTAGTTTTCTTATGACAGAGTCAGTTTCCTGGGTTTATTTAGTGTCAATATAATGGTTTATTTAGTGTTAATTGTCTTCTTGTTTCAACCTTGGGAGGTTGTGTGATTTCAGAAAGTTTTCCATTTCATTTAGGTTATCAAGTTTGTTTCCATACGGGTATGCATAATAATCTGATAATATTCTCTATTTCTTCAGAGTCAGTTGTGATTTGATTTGTCTTATTTCTGTTTGTGCTTATTGGGCTTTTTCTCTCCTTTTCTTGGTCATTCTGGCTAGGGGTTCATCAATCTTGTTAATTTTTTCAAAGAACTGGATTTTTGTTTCTTGATATTTTTTTCTGATATTTTTGTCTTCTATATCCCATATTGAGTTCTTACTTTGGTGATCTGGATTCTTCTGCTAAAGTTAGGGTTTTGGTAGTCTTGCCTTTCCAACTCCCTTAGGTGATTTGTTAGGTTGTTAACTTATGATCTTTCTATTTTTTTGATGTTTGTTTGTAGAGATATCAATTCCCCTCTTAGAATCTCTTTCATGGCATCCCAGAGGTTTTGGTAAGATGCTTTTTCATTTTCATTTGTTTCCAGGAATCTTTTAATTTCTGTTTTGATTTTGGTGTTGACCCATCAGTTGTTCCACATCATGCTGTTTAGTGTCCATGTCTTTGTGTGCTTTGGGGAAGTTTTGTTAGTGTTGATATTTATTTGTATTCCACAGTGGTCTGAAAAAGCGCATGACAATATTTCAACCTTATGAAATTTGTTTATGCCTGATTTATGACTGTGGATGTGATCAGTCTTGGAGTATGTTCCATGTGATGGTGAGTAGAATGTATATTCTATGGTTGCTGGGTGAAATATTCTGTAGGTTACCTATTAAGTCCGTTAGGTTTAGCATCAGGTTGAGGTTCTGGAACTCCTTGTTGTTGATTTTTTGCTCTGATGATCTATTGAGAGCAGTTAGTGGGGTATTCAAGTCCTCAGCTGTAGTAGTGTTAGAGTCAATATCTTTTTTTAGTTTGCTTAGTGGTTGCTTTATAAATGCTGGCGCTGCAGTGTTGGGTGCATATATATTTAGGATGGATATTTCTTGTTGATAGATTAAACTTTTTTTATTATGTAGTGCTCTTTTGTATCTTTTTAAATTTTTGATAGCTTAAAGTTATTTTATCTGATATTAATATCACAATTCCTGGCTTCTTTTGTGATCCATTTGTCTGGAAACTCATTTTCCATTCTTTATCTTTGAGTCCGTGCATACCCTTGTGGTGAGAAGAGTTTCCCAGATGCAGCAAAAAATTGCATCATGGTTTCTATCCAGTTTGTCATTCTGTGTCTTTTCAGTGGTGCATTCAGTCCATTCACATTCAGGTTGATTATTGTAATGTGATTGTTTGTCCCTGTCATGAGGTTCTTATAAAGCTTTTTCCTTGTTTGCTTGCTTGTTTTGTTTTAGCTTTGGGGTTGATGTATGTGTGTTTTTCAAGTTTGTTGTTGCGATGTATGCTTTGTTGATGCTGATGCTCTGCTATTCTCTTGGAAAGTGTGTGGTCATTCTTCCTTTCTTCCGTACTTAATACGTTTTTAAGCATCTCCTGTAGAGGTGATCTGGAAACTGCATAATCTTTTAGGGATTAGATGTCTGGGAAGGATTACAATCTCCATCACTGATGAAGTTCAGCTTGATTGGATAGGATTTTAATTCTCCATCACAGAAGAATCTGAGCTTGGCTGGGTAGGAAATTCTTGGTTAAAATTGTTTGTCATTGAGGATTTTGAATATTGGACTCTAGTCCCTTCTTGCTTGCAGTGTTTCTGGTGATAGGTTTGCTGCTATTCTGATTGTTTTCTCCAGTATCTCCAGCAGGTAGTCTGATCATTCTCTCTTCTTGCCTCTAGGACTTTTTCTTTTGTGCTTACTTTGTATAGGCAAATTACTATGTGTCTAGAGGTTGATCTTCTCATTTAATGTTTTGTGGAAATTCTCTGTATCTCTTTTGTTTGGCTGGTCACAACTACTCAGTTGGGGAAGTGTTCTTGGATAATTTCCTGGATTATTTGCTCCAAGGTGTTCTCTGTTTCCCTTTCTTGTTCTGAAATACCAGTCAGGTATAGAATTACAGGCATGCACTACCATGCCCAGCTGATTTTTTAATTTTTATTGTAGAGATGCGGTCTCGCTGCCCAGGCGGGTCTCAAACTCGCGGGTTCGGGCAATCCACTCACCTCAGCCTCCCAAAGGCACTACAGGCTGAGCCACCAAGCCTGGCTAGCCTCTTGATATAATTGCACATCTCTTGCAGGTTTTCTTTCTTTCTTTCTTCCTTCCTTCCTTCCTTCCTTCCTTCCTTCCTTCCTTCCTTCCTTCCTTCCCTCCTTTCTTGTTTTTTACAGATCAGTTTACTCCATGTTCTGGTCTTCAAGTTCTGAGATTCTTTCTGCTGATTGATTAATTTTGCTCTCCATGTTTGTTATCTTGTTATTTTTTTCCTGGATGAAATATTTTATGACCAAATCTCTGTTACAAGGTCTTTCAGTGTGCATCCTCTTTTTCTTGAGTCTTATTCACTCTTTCCATTCATTTCCTAATTCCAGTCATATTCTGGGGCAGTAGTTGATGACTTTCATTGTTTGTGCTCTGATGTCTGATTTTCAGGAGTTTTCTCTTTGTTACACTTGAAATTATCTGTGATCTTCTGCTGGTTTTTCCTCATTTGTGACACATTTCTTTCTTTTTCTCTTTAGTTCCATTTTTTGGTGACAGTGGAGAGACTTTCACTTCTGATGTTTGCTAAGTCCTCTATTCTTCCCTGATCCAGGCTCTGAATTTGTTCTCATTTGAAACAGTAAGTGAGTCAGAAGCTTGGCTGTCTTTTTTAGCTTTGAGAGTCAAATAAGGTAGAGGATCTAGAACTAGGATTCAGAAACTACTTGCAAATCACAATGTTCACTAATTGTGGTATGAGTTCCCTGAGATCCACTACCCACCACCACATTATATGATGATACAATGGGTATGTGTGTGTACCACCTGAGTCCAAGATATAGTAACAGCAATGAGGATATGAGAGATAGTAGAATTTAATAAGATGGACGAAACTATTTTAAAGTAGGGGAAAAAAAGAGCAGTGCAAGCAGAAACCAAAGCAAAAAACAATTGAACACACACACCCCAAAAGAAACTGGAATGACAACTAAGCAAAAAAAAAAAGTTAAAAAAAAAAACGCAGCCAGGCTCGGTGGCTCAGCCTATAATCCCGTGCCTTGGGAGGCTGAGGTGAGTGGATTGCCTGAGCCTGCAGGCTCGAGAACTGCCTGGGCAACTTGGCAAGACCTCGTCTCCGCAATAAATCAAAAATTAGCCAGGCATGGTAGTGCACACCTGTAATTTCAGCTACTTGGAAGGCTGAGGTGGAAGGATCACTGGAGCCCCGCGGGTCAAGGCTGCGGTGGCCGGGAGCAGCCACTGCACTCCAGTCTGGGTGACAGAGTGAGACTCCAACTAAAAAAAAAAAAAAAAAAAAGCTGAATCCTGGAAAACCAAATACAGACACACACACACACACACACCCAGTACAAAATGAATGGAGAAGAAAAGAGAAAGAACAGTAAAAAAAAAAAACAGAAAAAAAGAAAAAAATAGGATTCCAGATTGAACCCTAGCACATATATTTATGCTCACATTAAAATATTAAAAAAGAGAAGGGAAAAAGAGCAAAAATAAACCAACAAAAAAAACCCTGAAAGATGACACTTAATCATTCACATACTCACATAAACAGAAAACAAAAAACAAAAGAAGAAAGAAAAAAAGAAAGATAAAAAGGAGAGATGCAGATCAAACGCTCACATACTCATTCACGTGCAAAGGAAAAATATTTAAAAATTAGAAAAATTAACAAACATGCAAAAAAATTTTTTTTAAAGTTAGACCCTACCTTCTTGTAGCAGGTTCTGTAATTGTTACTCTCATCTACTTCTCTGATATCTCCCACAGAGCTTCCACCTTTCACTCTCTCCCCAGTGTCCAGACCAGGGAAGGAGGAGGAGCAGTGGGAGTGGGTGGGACTACAGTCTTCCACTCTTGCTCTCCTATGGTCAAGGACATTCCTTCCAGTGGGGAGGTGAGGGATTGTCTCATCCCCAGATAATCATGGAGCGTGCCCTAACCAGGCCTATCCTGGAGTGGAGTCCTCCTATTGTAGTTGATGTCCGGGCTCCATGTGGGTTTGTTACTCTCAGTCATTACCCAGCCATGTGGGTCCAAAGTTCAGAGGATTGCTTCGTACGAGGGAGACTGCGTTAGTCCCAGACTCACTACTGATCTCTTTGGAGTTCTCCCTCATCCTTTTCTGGCCACAACCTTTGTTCTGTGGCTGGATCAGGGTAGGAGGTAAGGCACCTGAGACTCAGCACTCATCAAGCCCCTCCAAAATTTGTGCTTTCAGGATATTCCCTCTGAGTCATGGTCAACTCCTGACTAGTTTATCCACTGGTCACAGAGATCAGGTCTGTTTCTCCATGGTGTGCAAGTTAGAGCACTTTCCTGACTCATTTTTAAGATGGTGGCAGCGTGACTCTTTCATCTTCTGCAGTGGGGCTCTGACTCTGGGCTTCCCCTGAAACCCTTGCTGCCAGTGTCTGGCCAGACACAGCAGTGGTGAGGCAGAGTCTGGAGCTCACAGTCCACTGCAGTTGTGAAGCACAGCCTGGAACCAGTAGTATCTCCCTGCTGTTTTTTCCCTGGATGACTTCTGTCAGTTAAAAAAAAAGTGACTCTCAGCTTCTGTGACCTGAGAAGTGCTAGGGACCAAGCAGAGCAGCTGCAGCACCAGCTGCTTCACCAGGAGAGCCCTGACCACTTGGTTACAAGCCCTTACTTTGTCAGTCTTTACCAGAATCTTCTTCCCAGAAATGATTTTGTTGAATTTTTTTTAAAAAGGTGCTCAGCTTCTGCCTCCTGGGAATCTGTAGGGTCCAAGTTGAGCAGCTGTGGCACAAACAGCTTCACCAGGAAAGCCCTGTCTGCTTGCTCCTGAGCCTTCACTCAGTCAACCACTCACATGCCCACTCACTCACCCACATGTACACAAAAATTTCCAGACACTCACTCACTCACACTGGGACTCACATGGTCTGACTGGCCCAACCATCATCTTCCTGCTCAGTCAAGAATAAATTTTAATTGGACAATGCAGAATTATTTACTATAGTCACCATGCTGTGCATTATTAGATTTCCAGAACTTATTCATTCTACACAAATGAAACTTTCTACCCTTGACAAACATCTCTCATTTCTGTCATCCTTCACCCACACCCAACATTTGGCAACCACTAGTGTCTGCTTCTATTCATGTTTTTTAGATTTTTCATAATAGGTGAGATAAGGGAGCATTTGTTGTTTGAGCCTGGCTTATTTCACTTAGCATAATGCCCTTCAAATTTATCTATGTTGTCACAAATGGCAAGATTTTCTTTATTTTAATTTTTTTTCTTTTATTTGTTTGGTCCAGGGTCTCACTTTGTTGTCCAGGATGAAGTGCACTGGCACAATCAAGCTCACTGCAGCCTCAACCTCTGGGGCTCTGGTGATTCTTCCACCTCAGCCTCTTAAGTATCTGGTACAACAGGTATGCATCACCATGCCCAGTTAATTATTTGATTATTTTTTTTTTTTTGTAGAGACAATGTGTTTCTTTGCTGTCCAGACTGGTCTCAAACTCCTGGACTCAAGCAATCTTCCCATCTCAGCCTTCTAAAGTTCTGGGATTATAGAGAGATTAATCTTGCATCCAGTCAGGATTTTCTCTTTTAAGGTTGAATAATATTCCATCAAAATACAAAAGACACTTTTATATCTAATCATTCAGCAATAACCAAGGGTTAATTTCATATCTTGGCTATTATAAATAATGCTGTAATGAACATGGGAGAAATTAGGATATCTCTTTGAGAATTCATTTCATTTCTACTAAATATATACTCAGAAATAGAATTGCTGGACCATTTGGTAATTCTATTTTTTATTTAATTTTAAATTAAACTTAAAAATTAAATTAAGTAAATGATAACAATATGATAATTCTACTTATAATTTTTGGAAAAACCTCCATACTATTTTCTGTAATGACTGTATCAATTTACATTCCCATCAACAGTGTACTAGGTTTCCTTTATATCCACATTCCTACCAATACTTGTTATATTTTGCCTCATAGAATATTTTTAACATCTTTTATAATCTTTGACTATTCAGAATTTGATTATGTCTCACTTATGATCTCTTCATGTTTATTCTATTTGGGGTTCTTTGGGCTTCATAAATCTGAGTGTTCATTTCTCTCAACAGATTTGGAAAATTTTCTGTCATTGTTCATCTAAATAAGTTATCTTCCTTTTTCTCTTCCTCTGGTCTTTCTGGGACTTCAAATGTGTATGCTGTTTTGCTTGACGGTTTTCCATAAGTTCTGTGGTCTTTTTTTATTATTTTCCAGATTTTTTTCTCTCGCTCCTCTGAGTAATTTCAAAAGACCTATTTTCAAGATAATTTATCCTTTTGTATATTTAATTTAAGAGTCTGGTGTTGAAGCACTTTATTAAATTTTTTAGGCCAGTCACTATATTATATCCTTTAACTCCAGAAATTTTGCTTGGTTCTTTTTTTTTTTTTTTGGTTTCTATTTCTTTGTTGAACCTTTAATTTTGTTTGTGTATTTTTTTTCTGTACATTGTTTAGCTGTCTTTCTGATATCTAGTAGTTTGCTGAGCTTCTTTACAATAATTACTTTGCATTATTTGTCATGAAGTTGATTGACATCAATTTCTTTATGGTCAATTACTGAAACTTAATAAATTAACTTTTTTGTTATTATGTTACACTTCTCTAATTAATTGTAATTCTTGTGTCTTGTGTTGGTGTCTACACATCTGAAGAAGTAGGAACTTGTTCTAGTCTTTAGAAACCAGTTCAGGCAGGAAAAGTCCTTCACCAGTCAGCCTGTTCAGAGATTTTAAGTTGGTGGGGTCCACAGGTACATTTGCTGCCAGAGATCTTGGGCAGGCTAACTTGATGCCTGAGTCAATAGGTGGACAGACGACATCAGTGCTCATGAGCAGCCAGTCTGATACCTGGACCTGCAACATGTGTCTACTTTGTAGACTGGTGTCTGGGTCTGTGGAATCCTGGGTCTACAGGAGCTAGTTTGAAGCCTGAGTTGGCAGGGATTCACCTAGTATTGGAGTGGGCCTTAGGACTGAATCTATGAGGGCTGGCCTGGCACAAGAGTGGACCTGGGTTCTGGAGTTGCAGGGTTGGGCCTGAGTCTAAGTTCACAGGGTTTATCTAGAGTCTGTGACTGCAGAGATTTGGCTGTAGCCTGGGGATGTGAAGGCCTTCCTGGCACTGAAGTGGACTTACAACCTGAATCTACCATATAATTTCAATTAATATGCTATTTGAGAGGGTTTTTTTTTAAAAAAATTCACCTTGTTTTGCCATATAGCTTTAAGGAAGAGAGGTAGGTGGAGTCAAATTTAGAATCCATAATCAATCTGAAAAGTGTTTTATTTTTCTATTTTAATGAACTTATTTTTCATTTTCAGAATTTATATTTAGTAGTTTGAACATTTTTCAGCCATTCTTTGGCCTCTTGATTTTTAAAAACTTTATAAAATTTTTAGGCAAGTATAGATTCACATTTAGTTATAAAAAAATAATACAGAGAGATTCTGTGTATAATCGCCTATTTCCCACAATGGTAACAGTTTATATAGCTATAGTATCATACTTATTATGTATCACAAAAGATATGAATAAAATTTGTCAACCTTATTCAAACTCAGTTGGTTTTGCATGTATTTGTGTGACAGTATGTTTGGTTTTATGCAACTTTATCACATGTAAATTTGTGTGAAAACAACTGCAATCAATGCAAGAGTTCCTTCACATAGATCCTTGTGCTACCCATTTTAGCCATATTCACCTCCCTCCATTTCCCCTTCTTAACTCCTGAAAGCAACAAATCTGTTTTCCATTTCTGTAACTTTATTATTTCAAGAAGTTACATGAATTGGCCAAGCCCAGTGGCTCATGACTGTAATCCTAGCACTTTGGGAAGCTGAGGTGGAAGAATTGCTTGAGCCTAGGAATTCAAGATCAGTCTGGGCAACATAACAAAACCTTGCCTCTACAAAAAAAAAAATTTACTGGGAATGGTGGTGTGCACAAGTAGTCCCAGGTGCTCTAGAGGCTGAGGCAGAAGGATTGTCTGAGCCCAGGATGTTGAGGCTGTGGTGACCCATGATTGTGCAATGGCACTCCATCCTGCATGAGAGAGTGAGAACATGACTCAACAGAAGAAAAAAAGGAAAGGAAAAAAAAAGAAAAGAAAAATGTTACCTGAATGAAATCATACAGTATATGACCTTTGAAACTGGTTGTAATAACCAAACACAAATAAATTGAGATCTGCTCAAATTGTAGTGCTATAGTACATACTTATTACGTATCACAAAAGATATGAATAAAATTTGTCAACCTTATTCAAACTCAGTTGTGTATATTGGTAGCTATAGTGTATATTTCTATGTATGCTATAGTGTATATTGGTAGCTATTCCTTTTTATTGCTGAGTGGTATTTCACATATGGAAGTAATATAACTTGTTAAATTATTATCTTTTTCTTGATATGTTGAAATATTATAAGCATATTTTGGGATCAATTCCAGATTATAATGCTATTTTCATTATCAGAATTGAAATTATGTACTTTATTCCATCTTCTAAACTCTGTGTCAAAGAATATTACTAACTCATTAAATCTCCAAACTTTAGTCTTAAGTTTAATTTTAAAACGGTTTTTGACATGTGATGCCTACGTGCTTTGAACTTTGAAAACATGATTACATGGTAGTTTTGGCAGTTTCATGTTTGTCATGACAATCCTATTTGTTATAAGGTGTTCATACTACTATGATGATAATTGTTTATTTCATGCAAGAGTGTTGGCAAACCAAACCTTGCTTTAGATTTCTTTTGGGTGAGTATTCATAGTTATATCTATGCAAAGGGAAAACTCTTGCTGTTTTTTAAAGCAAGTGGGCATGTCATTTCTAGCCTAAATTTTACAGCTATGGAAACCTATATGTCTCCAATTTGATAAGTTGGCAATAAAGTTCCAGTTCTTGCACATACATAAAGGAAACTCTTATTCAAGATGGGAAGAAATATTTTTTTTAAAAAAAAGTATAGATCCTCTAAAATGTATTTCTATTAAAGAGTGCCCTTTTGTACCTAAATAGTCATATGCAAGGTAAGCAGCTAGTGCTCTAAGTAAAATGTAGACAAAGAACTATATAAAGTGGAAAGGAGGGGTACATGTAAAGAAAAACATGTGTCTGTGCTGGCTAGATCATGGTGGCAGTAGTGAATTTCTGCCAGATATCTTTTTTATTCTTCCTGATATTTATCTCCCATATCGTGTGAAGTAATTGCTGATTTTCCTCAAAGAAGAGGTTGAACAAAGCACTGCCTTACTAAGCTGAACAATTTGACATACACCGTATGTGAACATTTTCCCATTTGATTATTCTGGTGAAGATCACAACATGAGCAAAATAAAGGTGGGGTATGTTCTTGGAAATTAAAGTTGAGACTAGATTATAAGAAGATCTGATCCTAAGAGTAAGGGTTTAATTATGTAGGCAATAGGGCATCATTGATTATTTTTTTGAGCCAGGGATTTATGTGATCTAATTATACTTTTGGAAGTAGGCTTAGGTAGAACTGTAGAATTAATTAGAAAAACTTAACTGGATGTTAGAAAGCCTGTGAGCAGTTGTTTTCTATGGTCTTAAACATAAAATATACATCTCTGGTGAGAAGTAGTGTGATATGAACACAAAATACAAGTTAAAATCAAATATATTTCCACTACGTCATGCATGCAATGTTTGACATGTCCAACAACACATGAGCATTTGGTTTAATGCAGTCTTTCATGGTTGATCTTTCCTAAATTCCTTCTAATTTCAATCTATTGGTCTTCCTCTGACTATACCTGTGAAAGATCTTAAAGTGAGAATTATTTTGTTGAATTTTTAATCTTGAGTTATCTATAATAGTCTCCTATAATACAGTGAACTTCTAAAAGTTCTTCTAAAAGTGAAATCTTATTTTCTTTAACTTATGAGAATGATACAAAGTTGATGAAAATATTTTACCTTTTTATCTGAAATTCTCCACCATTATTTTTGAAAACAGTCATATAATGCAATGGTGGACAACTTGAGTGAGTTTAGGAAAAATGTTTGAATCAACAGATTAAAAATTAAGTGATCAGAGTATTTATAAATATGAAAAATCACCTTTTTTCTTTTAAAATATTGTGAAAGCTCACAACATAATATTGAGAAATTCTGTAGCTAGGTGTCCCTACTTTAAAAAATAAATAATTTAACTTAACTAAACTAAGAAAATTAGTTATCAAATAGTTAAATATAGTAGACAAATTATTTGTACATAATATTTTAAATTTAAATCAAATTTTTTTTTAATCTAAACTTGTTTATTTTTCATTTAATCAGTTTCAACGTCCTAGTATCCTACAGGACAAATATCCTTGCAGTGTCTTCTATTCTTGGCATTCCCACTGCCACTAATTTAGTAGAGACCATTACCATTGCTCACTTTCTAATTGTTCTTTCCATCTCCAATTTCAAACTTCACATCAACTTTCTAAATTAAGAGTCAGCAAACTTTTCCTGTAAAGGGTCAAATAGTGACTATTTTAGGCTCTCCATTCATATAGTCTCCATTGTAGCCTCTCAACTCTGTTGTAGCAGGAAAGCAGTCATGGACATTATGCAAAAGGATGGCTGTAGCTAAGTTCCAATCAAAGTTTATTTGCTAAAAAAAGGCAGCAGATAGATTTGGCTGGTGGCCTACAATTTCCTGACTTCAGCTCTAAACTGCTCCCTGAGTAAAATTCCCTAATTACACACTGGATCCCATCGTTGGCTTATTTATTCATGGCTTTTTCATCAACTGCAGAAATTCAGTCCCTTTAGCATGATTTAAACATTTTTAATATTATTTCTGCTTTTCCTTGCCACACCCTCCCCAAACTCACACACTGTATTTGTCAATTCCTGCCCAAATCATCAAATTCTTATTTTAATCAAAAACATTTCTCTAATAATATATTTTCACCCAGTCAGAAAATGTTCTCAGTCTCTTACGAGCATATTATTTCTAATTTTTCTTTTTTTCT
Source organism: Cephalopachus bancanus (assembly GCA_027257055.1). Classification (NCBI taxonomy): domain Eukaryota; kingdom Metazoa; phylum Chordata; class Mammalia; order Primates; family Tarsiidae; genus Cephalopachus; species Cephalopachus bancanus. The sequence goes on along the minus strand of JAPVLO010000024.1, from coordinate 13,168,173 downwards.
TCCTATACAACAATCATGTTACTCTCATCAAAAGTAGAAAGTGTCTTAGTTTTATACCTTTATCGATTCTTTTGCTTAACAAGGCATTTGTTTTAGTTGCTTTGAGGTTACTTTATTTAGACTAGGTACTTTATTTGTTTTAGTTGCTTTGAGGTTACTTTATTTGGATTACTCAAGTAAGTGACACCAGTCAAATTTAATTAGATTTCTGTCAACAGTCCTTGCTATTACAGCTCTATCCCAGTTTTATTTTATCTAATTAACAAAATGGTAACCAGTCATTTATTCTATTATGGAATCCTTGTCCTCAAAGATTTATATATATATATAATATTAGTATAAATTATTGTGAGAAAGACTAATTTGATACTCATATTGCTAAAAAAAATCCAGAGTAGAAAAACAGCCCAATAAATATTTCAACAGCATTTCTGATGGATATAAGAGGACATGAGATCCTGAATATGTATAAGATGAAACTTTCTGGAAAAAAATTATCTGAATTGGGGATTCCATCAGTCTTTCCTGATAGCTTCATTCCACTTATAAAGAAGTAATACATTGTATATGTTTGTCAAACTGCATCAAGAATATTACATTATTTCATGAGGAAAGTGGGTACAAGTGGTCATAGGAATTAATTAACTTTTTGTCAAATCAATGAATGAAAGTCTGAGATTTAAATTTTCTATTGAGCTTCCTAGTGATAATTGCTGAAAAGCTGTAGTAAAATTACACAAAATATAGTAAATCAGGGAAAATTTGTAATTCTTTCAGAATTTAACCTGGTTCACTTCTATGACATTACTCATTAAGGTAATTTTCTAAGCAAGCATTGCAGCCTAAGCTTTATAATGCTCTTCACAACCCTTGTCAATGAAAATACTTTTTTTCTGTTGTACTTGTTGGATACTGACTGCCTATCTTTAAGTTTTAATACATTCATATAGTATCTATTTCTTTCTTAATATTTATTTTTCCCATTAAGCTAATGTTAGCTATTTGGTCAATATAAAATTTAAAGGGTAATTTATAATTATGCTTTAAAAAACATGAGTACTTTTCTGCGTAATTGATTGACTAATTGTTTGGATAATTATTTCATTAACTTACCCTTCTTTAACTATAGAAATGTATTATTTTCCCTGAATATGCAACAAGAATGTTGCCAGTCAGTAGAGTCTTTTAATATACAATAAAATTTTAATTATGGTATTCAAACCTATATTATCTATATGTAGGCATTATCTTTTATTTCTTAATTTATTTCTTGTCTTATCTATTCACATTCAAACCTATATTATCTGTATGTAGGCATTATCTTTTATTTCTTAAATTTGATTCCAGAAAGTCCTCATTTTATCCCCAAAATGAAGCATAACATTGTATTTACTTTACACGAAAATTCCACTTACTAATTTATCTTTTCTAAGCATCACAAATTACGGATGTGAATATGTGCATATAAAAAAAGCACACGAACAACGTGTGCTTGTGAGAAATATGTAGTAAAATATATACATAGTGCTGATTACTTCATGCATTCATGAAGCTTTGTAGCAGGTGAATAATTACTTGTATAATCTGACCTCAGTGGCTACTGTAAAACAGTCTAATTATTTCATTCTAAAAGTGGCTGTAATTAATGTAATCTCCAAAGCCATAAGATATTAATATTTCAAGTTACAGATTGTCTGTAACATTTGTTGCACAAGATGGTAGTTTAATGTGCAGTCTGTGCTATAATTCACTGTTAATCTTTCAATACTGAGCCTTTAAAATGCTAGCTCTTAATATATTGCTGCTGAAGTATCATAGGTTTAAACTCAACTCCAGATAAAAATGAGCAATTAAATATGTAGGCAAACTGAAGCAGTAGAAAAAATGCTACCCTTAAAAATTAATATTAATATCTGTTATACTGTATTTGCTAAGCAAGAAATTTAAGCACTAGATAAGCATTCTAAAAACTTGAGACTTGACTTTATTTCTCATCACAAAAGATTATCTGTCCTATAAAATTAACCAAAAACTGTTTTGAATTTGGACAAAACAGTCAAACAATATTACAAAATTATGCATTTTATAAATATTATTATTATTGGGCAGGTGCAAAAAATTGCCATTGCCACTTGTATATATTGAATAACTTGGTTCCTTAACCTTGTGGCAACAAAGAATGTGCAGGTGTGGCGTGGGTCAATAACTAAGTAAAAAGATCTATAGAGTGTTATTTTTGTATCAAAAGTTATCTTAGCCACCAGTGCACCTTGTTCTTGAGTCACTGCTAAGCATGCTTAAAGGATTTGAAACTCCAAAAACTTTTATTAAACTGTAGACTACAGTAAATATGTTATTAAAAAGTAAGGAACAGATTTCTTTCAATAAAACTGCCCTTGGCATCGAAAGACCCTTTAGAAACAAACTAGAATTGATCCTTTGAGACTATTTTTTATTACTTACTCTGATTTTTTGTTTTCTTTCTTATAGTTTTTAAAATTGTATATTCTCAAGACATTCAATAATGAAACCAAATTGCTTTTATTTTCTCTCAACTTTGAACCCTGTTTAATTAAATAGAAAAATGATCATTCCACTATTATTGAGTATTGCCATTAAGATCTGTAAACAATTTAGAATGTTTATCAAAAAATTTTATAATGTATATAAATCACCACTAAAGTATTTAGTTTAAAAATAACTTTATAAAGGAAAAATAAAAGGATGAAATAGAAATTCTAGTTGTGTATGCTTCTTCCTAACTCTTCCCTAACTGCCCAAATTACCTAATACTAGCTATATTTATAAATCAGTTATAATGACACATGACAGAAGTGAGAATGAGCACACATTATATTTAGATGATATGCTATAGACAGCAGTGTAGTGAGTTCTAGTTTGAAGATGGAAATACTGCTTACATTCAAAGAAAAATCTCATTTCTTCAAATGACCCATTTTATCAGATTTTTTAAGTGGATGTGAACACAATAAGAATTAAATTTGGAGTGTTATCAATATAAATTAGGATTTTGAGAGAAAAAAAAGACTTAGATGAGGAAGATATTTTCTTGACACAAATTTGTTGTGAATATAGTGTGACTGCATGTATAAAAATATATTTCAATGATATTTTAATCATTGTAATGGCAATGATTTAAAACTTTCTAAATACAACATACACTTCCCCCTGAAAATCATAAATTATGCAACAAATCAAGCACTATAAATCGTCCCTCAGTGCAATAATTTTAAGTTACACATTATTTTTTAGGGATTGTCTGGCAATTGACACAAAGCTCAAATTCTACACTTTCACACACATGTACAGAGTTATGCTTCTTTAAATATGCATGTATTTACATAGAAGTAAAAATGAATGCAATTAACTAAAGCAGATTTAAATGCCTTTTAGTCTTACATATAGAGACTTGGATCAGATTATTTTGTAAACTAGTTTAAATATTCTCCTTCCAGAGAGTCTTGTCTTTTAGGGATAATTTCATACAGAAATGTGTTTGTGCCTTAAAATTTCCTTCTATACTTATCAGTTTTTATAGTCTTAAATAGAAAGGATGCCTATTTGACAATGTTGCATAATAAAACTGATAAGGCATAAATGATGAAAAGAAAAGCTATGAATGTAAAGAAAGCACATTTAATCTCAGACTTTAGAATTATTTACCATGTCAAATTGTCCTAACGTCACACAGGATTGAGTATAATATCCAAAAGCCTTCAGAAGGTAAGCCTGATTGTGTTCATTTTTATAAGACTAAATCATCTTTCTTATGAATTAGTTCTTTTAGACTCAAGCATATTTAATTGTCATAATTGTTTATCTCTAAAGATCATCAGATATTCTATTGAGTTTTACTGGGCCTCCAGATGTATTTAAATCAATATATGTTTAATAGTAAAATGAAATCTTTATCACTGTATTTAAAAATAAAGTTCACATGTAATTTTAGGATATTATTCTAAAATGAAAGACATTGCTCAGGGATCTTAAATTGGTATGGGGAGGGTGAGAATCAAAGCACTCAACTAGAGATTATGCAGTTAAATGTTAATTTGCTTGACATCCTATAAGTCATAACAATATTACTTCAGATTTTCTTTTTACCTTCCTCAGATTTTAAAACATCATGCACTAAAATATTAGTTATGAAACCTTACATAAGTCAAATAAACCCTGTTGGATATACTTTTTCCGTCTTTAAACAAAAGTGCTGGACTATTTGAATATTGTATTATTTTGCACAAATAAAGTTGTAGAGATAAATAAAGTTTGAAAACTCTGACCATGCAGTCTGTTTCTCCAAATAAAGGACTTTTACATCTAAATAATTGTAATGTCTCTAACAGAGACTCTAACCAAATATTAATTTTCAACATTAAACATTACTTAATATATTTCTCTTTTATATGTAATGTTTATGCATTAGGCTTTGTATTACGTGAGCACAAATATAGTATCAAAATAACATAATATAATATGTTATTAGATATTTAGATGTAGTTTCTTTTACACAAATAGTAATTTACTTGTTAGTAAAGGATGAATTATTTAATACTTGATATTTATACAACTAAATAAAAATTGAAAAAGAATACAATTATATTTTCCCTTTATTCTTAACAGGTGAATATTTGTGTGTTAAAGAAGATTACAACCTCACTACATTATTTAAAACATCTGGGTGGTATATTTTCACTAAAATTTTAGAAAACAAACATTAAATTTAGAAAATATTTTTAGTGCACACAAACAATAAATATGAATTAATGCCATTACCATATCAACATTTTATTAATGTATGTGAAAACTGATTTACAATTCAATAGAAAAAAATGACAAAATATAGAAAAATGGTAAACATCAAAGAAGAAATATATACGAAGGGAGACCAAATAACCCTGAAACTTTTTATTTAAAAATTGTGTATTTATTCTTACTGTTTAAACTTGTTACCTTCAAAGCACTCTCCATGTAAAGTAATACATTTATTGAAATACTTTTTCCACTGTTCAAAACAGTTCTTGAATTCATCAACTTTGATGCGTTTTTTGAGGACTTTTTCATCTGAGGAAACAAAAAAAGTTATTTGGGGTAAGATCAGGTGAATAGAGAGGGTGGGGCTTGAGGTCATGTTTGGGTCAAAACTTGAGAGTACTCAGCTTGGTGTGCGTAAGTGCATTGACAAATCACCCCTCATGAAATGAGCAAATGGTATGGAAATAATCTCCAAAAAAAATTTCACTGAAACCAAATATAGCCTCTCATGACAACACTAGTTGAGACACTGATTCCGATGGGTTCCTAGAACACTTGCCTAGCAGTGGAAGACTGTACTACAAGGAACTCACTCTTCAGAAAATAATTGTTTTGGAGGGGATTACCCCCTCAAACATTGAGTACATAGAATCGTGTTTATTTTTTAGCATCAAAATACTTAAAATTAGAAACATATTTTTATCTTTCAAATTGATAAATATTTAAGATTGTTTACAACTAGTATCGATGGAAAATTTGTCCATGCATAGAAAAGCCTAAAACTGGATATCTTGGAATGAAGTAACATGTAGATTAAAGGCACAATTGTGCAATTGTGCAATGATGGATCCAAAGATTACTAGAGCATCAATGCTGCTTGTGGCTCCTTGACAAAGACTAAAGAATCTCAATTGACTTTAAAGTCATAATCAAATTAAAATAGCTAAGTTAATGTGATGCTATATAATAAGTAAAAATGACCAAGTATTCATTTAAACCACTAAAATTATTATGATGATAAACCATAGTTTAAAACATTCTTGCTGAATGACATTACTGAGTTTGTTTCATCTTTTGTTTTATTTTAGTTTTGCCACTTCGGTTCACTTTAATGGAAATGATAATGCAGCAAAGTTACTACAGAGTGATGGTCCCTAAATTGGCTCTTCTTGACTGTGACAGTTAATTTTATGACAGTTTAATCAGGCCATGAAGTTCCCAGATATCTGGTTAAACATCACTTCTGAGTACATCTGTGAGGGTGTTTCTGGATGAGATGTACAGTTGAATTGGTAAACCAAGTAAAATAGATTGCTGCCCCCCAATTGTGAATATGGATGTCAACCAACTTGTTGAAGACTGGAATAGAACAAAAATTTGGAAGAGGGAAGAATTTTCTCTTCTCGACTACATGAGTTGGGACATTGGTTTTCTGATCCTGAACTAAGACTTAAACAGTTGGCTCCCCTGGTTTTAAAGCCTTCATACTAGAACTGGGACTTACACTATCAGCTCCTTTGATACCTGGGGCTTAAGGCTTGGTTTATTCTTTTACCTCTATTTTTCAAGAGATTCCTGACTAATAAAGTTACAATTCTAATTATTTGCTGAATGGGAGGAATTTATTCATTACCATTATGATAAAATTTTAAAAATAAAAATACATGTAGTTGGAACTACAACAGTCAGAATTTAATTATAATTATGTTTTTAAGAACAAATTATTAATAGCTATCACACCAATAAATATTTAGAGTAGCTCAATAACTTATATTGTGACTTAACAGAAACAAAATATTTTAAGTGTTAATGAAATGTATTTTTAAACAAATTAAAACATATTTGATTACAATCACACACCATTTTCTCCTACATTTGAAAAAACTAAGTCAATATTGCTAATTTATATTTCCATTTGTTTGGCCAATAGTATTCATTGTCACTAAGGGAAAATATAAAGCTATTATAAGTTGCTAATAATTTTTTCAAAGTTAATTCTATGTTCTTTAAAACACATTTTCCTGAAAGCAATTAAATAAATTTCAGAGTATATATTGATTTATCAGGTCATATAATTTCAAGAAAGATATATAATTAGTTAACTGAAATATTGTTCTTTACATTAGAAATATATGAAAATGAGAGTGCACTGAAATAAAAAACTCAGTTTTAAATCACAGTAGTAATTGCTATGAACTGGATATACAATTATGTATTTTAATAATTTTGTTCCAAACTTCTTTTTTTTTTTCTTTTTTGATTTTTTTTTTGAATTGGAGTCTCACTCTGTCGCCCAGACTGGAGTGCAGTGGCTGCTCCCAGTCACCGCAGCCTCGACCTGCTGGGCTCCAGCGATCCTTCCGCCCTCAGCCTTCCGAGTAGCCGGAATTACAGGCATGCGCTACCACGGCCGGCTGATTTTTTTTTTTTTTTTTTTTTTTTATCGTAGAGATGAGGTCTCGTTGCCCAGGCAGGTCTCAACCCGCGGGCTCAGGCAATCCACTCACCTCAGCCTCCCAAAGGCGCGGAATTACAGGCTGAGCCACCGAGCCAGGCCCAAACTTCTTAAAGGAAAGTATTTTGTCTTATGTCTGTCAAGCTTCATTTCTCCTTTAAAACACTGTAATTTTGTTTTACCAACATTGACAATATGCATATTCATCTGAAAGTAATTTTGAGAAAAGAGTTCCAAATGGGACTTGAGGAATTAAATATGCTTGTTTATTTATTTTTTTAATTTTATTTTAAAGATGTGGAGTACATTTCAAGGTTAGGTATACAAATGCTCATTATGCAGATACCCTTGTTGATGAGGTGTGCCCTCCCTCCCCTGGCAGTTTTCCTCAACTGTCAATCCCTTTCTTATAGTATTATGATAATTGTTCAAGGTCTGCTAAATATGTTTATTATATTCAGTATTTTTTTTTTTTGAGTTGGAGTCTCACTCTGTCGCCCAGACTGGAGTGCAGTGGCTGCTCCCTGCCACCTCAGCCTCAACCTGCTGGGCTCCAGTGATCCTTCCACCTCGGCCTTCCAAGTAGCCGAAATTACAGATATGCGCTACCACGCCCGGCTGATTTTTTTATTTATTGTAGAGAGGAGATCTCGCTGCCCAGGCGGGTCTCAAACCCGCGGGCTCAGGCAATCCACTCACCTCAGCCTCCCAAAGGCACAGGATTACAGGCTGAGCCACCAAGCCCGGCTATATCCAGTATTTCAATGGGGACACTTTGAATGAAACAGCTCATTTATTTGCATATTTTTAGAAAAGAAAAACCTTAGAATCTTATACATTTATTTGATTATTCATGTATATGTATATTTCAATAAAATATACATACATGAAAATACATGTATACAGAGAAACACAGCACAAACTTCAGATATGACTTGTTCTTAATTGCTCTGTACACAGAAAACATTAAGACCCCTGTTTCCCAAGTCTTATGCCAAGTTCCTGTGAGGTTGTGTAGCAAATTCACAAGGGGAGGCACAGTGAGAAAAGTTAGTTTTTCATGAGAGCACAGTAGCACCTGTCAAACACCACACAAATTGCTACTATCAAATTGCTTGAACCCAATCACTTAACAATCTGAAATATTAGGGTTTTTTTAATCTTGGCATTTCATTAAAAACAAAACAATAACAAACAGAGGTAAGACACTAAAGGCACTGTGAACCAAAACATCTGAGAGTCTCTGAGACCCACAGCCACAAACTAGCCATGACTGACAAAACTATAATATAAAAACACTTAACATATATTTAAGTAATAATATATACCAAGGGGATCAGGATTAGAAACAATACAGAGGTTTAATGTAAAATGTACTATGTGCCTGTGATGTTTGACTGTAAATTGCTCAAAAACGCTTATTTTCTGTCACAGTTTTTGAAAATGTATAAAATATGAAAAGTAAATACACAACTTGATCAATTTTCAGAGTAAACAAGTCCACAGTACTATAGTCAAAATCAAGATATAAAACATGGTCAATGTATGAGTAAAAATTTCTAGAGAAACAGAAACTATTCTTGTGTATATGGAAAGACCTGTAGGATGAGTCAGCAAGCTGGAAACCCAGGAGAGCAGATGGTTTAATTCCAGTCCAAAAGTTGGCGGACTTGAAATCCAGTAAAAGCCAATGTTTCAGTTCAGATCCAAAAGCAAAAAAAAAAAAAAAGAAAGAAAGAAGCTGATATCCCAGTTCAAAGCCATCAGACGGGAAGATTTCTCTCTTATTTGGGGAAAGTTCAGCTCTTTTGTTCTATTAGGCTCTTGAACTGATTGAATGAGGCACACCCACACTTATGGAAGACAATCTACTTTAGTCTACTGATCCAAATGTTAATGTCATCCAAAAAAATCTCCACAGGCACACCTAGCATAATTTTGACCAAATATCTTTGTACCCTGTGGCTCAGTTAATTTGACACATAAATTTGCCATCACAACCAGCAACCCAAAAGCCCCCTTGTGATCAACCAGTCATGCATACTTTCAAAATTAACATCTTGACTTGTATCTTTAGTTTATTGTTGCCTGCTAGTAGATTTATGTAAATGAAGTCCATTTTTGTATGTATTTTTGGTCAGCTTTTTAAATAGAGTATTATATTTGTGAGATACATATATTTTGTATGTAGCAGTAAATTTTTTTCCATTTCTCTATATAGATAATAGTCTACTGTATGACCATTGTAAAATATACTATTATACTTCTAATATCTATTTGGGTGACCTTCAGAGCAGATAAATTATGAATATTATTCTTATAGACATTTTAGTTGTTGTCTTTTGGAAAATTTAAATAGACATTTCTATTTGTTGTATATCCAGGAAGGTCTAAGCATATGGGTTTTTAACCTTTAGTAGGAACTGAGGAAAATGGATATACCAGTTTACATTCTCACTAACACTGCATTAGTAGTTAAGTTATTCTATGTCCTTGCCAAAAATTGTATTATTCATCTTTTTAATTTTAGCTATTCTGAGGCATGTGTAGAGTTATCAAATTAGTATCTTACATTTCAGTTTTACTTTTCATTTCATTAGAGAAAGCCTACACACTGCATGAATCCATTTATAATATATCCTAGAATAGGCAAAATTTGTGTATAGATCACAATAATCAAAATCAGACCATCATTTGTTTAGAAATGGGTTGGCAAGACCTCATCTCTACAATAAATAAAAAACTAGCCGGGCGTGGTAGCACGCGCCTGTAGTTTCAGCTACTTGGAAGGCTGAGGCGAAAGGATCGCCAGAGCCCAGCAGGTCGAGGCTGTGGTGGCCGGAAGCGGCCACTGCACTCCAGTCTGGGTGACAGAGTGAGACTCGAACTCAAAAAAAAAAAAAAAATTAATTAAATTAAATTAAATTAAATTAAATTTAAAAAGCATGAAAAAATTCTTAGAAACTTCTGAGATAAACTTTCTGTGTCTTGACAGTTATGTGAGACAAACGAATGTACATATTTCATCAAAATAGATTCAACTGTACAGTTTTATTCATTTTCTGTTTAAAAAACATATCTTTATAAAAACGTCTAAATAAAAACAAAATTAAAAGGGAAATTCAAAGCAAAATGAGGGAATTTGTCATCATTAATCATAACTGAATAGTAAAAGTTATTTTTCAGGTAGAAAAAAACAATCTCATATGATGGCATAAAAAAGATTAAAGACACCGGAAAAGTTAAATATTGAATTAATACAAATATAAGATAAATGAATGGTGACTATTTAGAGAAATATCATTTGGTACAGAGGTTTAGTAAAATATTTTCTCCCGGAGAGTAGAACATTCTGTGACCAATCTGAGCGTATTTCACAATGATTACCTCTGTCAGTCATGAGAGGATCTTTCTTGGAACTACACCATGTAAATCTGGTAGTGTTCTTAGAGTTAAAACCATTGAAAATGTGGGCTTGTAACTTCAGTCTTTGTCATCCAGGAGTTTCTCACTCTCAAGTACATCTACATTCATCCTCTAGCAATTCATAAAAATATTCACTTAACTATGACTATCAGTTGATGGTTCTAGCACTTATGCTCCATGTAAGCTGCTCTCTTGACTGTGACTCTCTGTATTCACTTTCTCTAAATTTTAGGATTGTTTGTCTTGAAATCTCAGTCTCAAATGGTCTCCAGAGAAAGTATTTATTTTCACTCTGCTCAACTTTTTCCTCTTGTAAGGATGAGAATGGCATCTTCCAAGCTCTTATATGTTGAAGCCTAATTTGTTGCTTAAATTGATGCAACATTGTATATTGAGAACATGTTTTGGGGGCATAGCCTTCTTTGAACATAACCTTACATAACTTTTTTCCCTCTTCTCTCTCTCTCTCTCTCTCTTTATGCATTTTTAAAAAAATACGTTCTGGCAGTCCAAGATCTTCCAGTCTTACCTTGCATTTTCCCTACTCCTGCCTAGAATCAGCCATTTCTCCCAGGAATGCTCGTTTCTTTTGTTGAAGAATGATATTTAGAAATGAAAACACAATCAATGGGTGTGCTCATTGGTACAGCAGTAAGAACTTCCTCTACATACTTTCCATTATACCACATATATTTTTCCTGCAAACATAGTCTATGGATATTTTTTAATATAGGAAAAGTAAAAAAAAAAAAAAAGAGAGAAAAGTGTTACTTAAAATTTTATATTGCCTATCCATAGAATGCAAATCAGAATATCTAGGGATCCGATGAGAGATTACCTATCTTTCAAACATGCTATAAGCTGTTCCTATATCCTATAAAACTAGAAAACTACTTTGATGATTCCTATATCAATAAAGGGAAGGTCAACATTGCATATGTTTAGTTTTCCTTCATTGGAAGTGATGTGTATGAAGTAGAAATGTAACCTGAGAAAATTGTCATCATTTTTAACATAGCAATATGAGAAGAGTATTAAAATTAGCAAGCTTGAATTCATATAGTAGATGTTGTATGGCACGCCTATATATCACCCCATTACTTGTTTCAAAATAAAAATCCTTTTCTTTTTCCTTACTTGCTAGAAGTGTCGGTGACTGATATCTGTGGTATACCTCACTGGTAATTGCTCTGGCTGAAAGAACAGTTTGAGCCAAGGCCACACCCCCATTTTCAGTAGTAATCCAAATTCAATCCAATGATTGTTTAGTGAGAGGCTATGAAGATCCAGTTCCTTTTCCTCAGTTGGAAACAACTCTAAAGATCCCTTTCAGATCCAAAGCCACTTTTAGGGTAGACTAGGCAGCTGTTATAATTGCTCTGCATTTCAAAGTTTTCCTCTGTTCCGTCCTGTTTTCCTCACATCTGAAGGGTGGTGTTTCAGAAATCACTTCCTTATAAATCATGTTTACAATCTCTGAGAACCTCTGAGTCTATTTCTGGGGAACTCAACCGATGAAAATGTTATGTTCGCATAATATTTTAAAAGATAAATCAGTGAAACTAATAAAATAATTTAAAAGTTATATTGTGCTCTTAGAGTTTGACTGGCATATATACTTACTATTTCTATTTAATATTCCTAAATGCACTTTGAAGTTAGTTTATAAAACAACAAACAAAGCCCATCCCAATATATCATCATTCAATGTGCATTTACTTTGAACTTTTACTCCAGTTTGCTGTCAGGCTGTTGATTGAGGTGCTTCTCATTGCATTTTAAAAATGCATCTCAAATTAACTGCCTTGACTAAAAATAATTAACAATCTGAAATTTCAAGTGTATTAATTTGAAAAGTATTTGCTGAGCACCTAATATATGCCACACAATAGAGCTAGAATAGTGAACAAAATGAAAATAATTTCTCTTGTCATTGAGTTAATATTTTAGTAGAGGGAGATAGATAATAAGCAAGTATATACATTGTCAGAAGATGATATGTTTTGTGGAGAACAGTAAATCCTGGTAGGGTGGAAATTATGTAAGATGACAACTGGAGCTATATTTTCAAGACCTAAGTTGATATTTTTTTTTTATAAGACCAAAAGAAATTAATAGTTGAACTATATGACTATTGGGGCAAAAAAATCTTCTAACAGAGGAGCAGGCAGTGCAGTGTCTGAGGTGATATGATAGTTGGGGTGCTCTAAGGACATCCACATCAGTGTGGTTGATATATAGGACAGCAGGCTAGATCAGAGAATCAGTGAGGCCAAGACTTGAAGTGTCTACTAGGCTACTCCAAGCACTGTTTTGTTTTCATTTTTGTTTTGCTTGTTTTGCTTTGTTTTCTCAGAGTGAGTAGAGAAGTCTTTTGAGTATGGAGTTTATCTGATTTATATTTGAAACTTAAGGCCTAACATATTAAATTAGGAAGTTTACAAAGGCCTACAAAAAACTTTAGTGACCTGGAGCTTGCCAGAGCTGCTTTTATTCCATTTGCTGTTGGGTAGAGAAAAAAAGAAAATATTTCTTTTTTAATTGGCTTTTTCTATATATATAGCCTCACAATGACAAATACAGATGATAAGAAAAAAAAAGAAAGCTAAAATAATGGAATCACTGAAATATTGCCACTCTGAATGTTACTACATATTTCTTTTGTCTTTTGCTTTAGTTTTAATTGAGTTATGATTATACTGCAGATATAGATTTGCAACAATTTACACTTAACAGTCTAATATTTTAATATATTATTAACCTACCATGTACGTTGATTATATTAGTAAAAAATGTACAAAAATACTTTAATGAATGTATAATATTTTATTGAATGGATACTTCACAGTTTATTTAACAGTTTCCCTTATTCTATTTATGTATACATGTGGATAATGAATATGCTACAGTATTATTTTTGTGATCAATGTTTTCATAGCATTTGATGTAAATTTGTTATTGTGTCTCTAGAATTACAAGTCAAATGATGTCTCTCTCTACTGTTTTATCTCAAAATATATTAAAAATTTTTGTCAAACATATTTTTAAATTGCTACCTAAAATAGATAATACCTATTTCATCATGTCCTTATCGATAATATATCTTCAATATTAGGACAATTTTAGCAATAAAAATTGAAGTTGATGGACAGTGACTGAATGAATTTAAATGTTAAGAGTTTCATGATCTAAATTGTGTTCTGAAATAGTTACACTGTCTAAATTATACAGAAAAGATTAAAAGGGGCAAAATAGGTAACTTGGAAAAATGCTAGGAGCTTGTTGAATACTGATGATCTATCTAGATGAGTAGCAAAGAAAATGGAAATAAATAAGCAGATTCTAAGTATTTTTTTTTTTTAAGAATGGACAAGTTGAGATGACGAAGTTAAAATGGAAATGTGAGAAAACAGTAGATTGGTAACTTACTTTCTGATTCCTGGCTACATTTTCTAGGTAAGTGGTAGTTGGATCTAGAGTACTATGTGGTGTGCATGCTTGACTACTCTGAGTATCTGTGTGTATATATGGGAGTGTTTATGTGGGACATATATCTAAGTGTGCAGGTGTGCGTATCAGGTTGTATAAGGGGGCTGGGATATACATGTTTATATATGTGAGTACGTGTGTGTGTGAGTGCATATGAGTGAGGTATGCATATGTATATATGCATGTGAATACATGGGGTATGTATGTATGTCAGTTTCAGTGAGGAAGTTCATGTGTAAGGGAGTATGTGACTGTTCGTGTGGGGGGGTATGCATACATTTGTGTGAGTATGTTTAGGCAGTACTGAAAGACTAAAATCATGAGCTATGAATTCTGTACACTGAGGAATTATCCTTTAAAGTGTAACAAACGCATCTGCAGATAAACAAAAATCAAGAGGGCTGTTGCCACTAGACTTACCTTTTAAGAAATGTTTAAAAAAAGTTATTTAGAGAAAGATGGAAAAAATGTAGGTCAGAAACGTGAATCTACATAAAGAAAAAAAGAGCATCAGAGAAGGAATAAGAAAAATAAAAACTTCTTTTTTCTTAGTGTTAATTGATCTAACAGCAGCTGTTGAAAATAATAGCGGCTACAATGTTTTCAATTATTTATGCATATGTGTGCTAGTGTATAAGTGGAATGAATGACAGTATTGATGCAAGAGACAGGAAGGAGTAATTAATAATATTTTTGATATTAAAAGGTAGCCAGGTATGGGGGCTCACACTGTAATTCCAGTACTTTGCAAGGCTAAAGCAGGAGGATCTCTTGAGACCAGAAGTTCACATTAAACTATATAGCATAATAAGATCTTGTATCTACAAAATATTCAAAAAATTAGCCAAACATGGTGGTGTGAGCCTGTAGTTTCAATCCAGCTACTTGGGAGGCTGAGGCAGAATGACTGCCTGAGTCCAAGAGGTCAAGAGACTGTGGTGAGCTGTGATTGTGCCTGTACTTCAGCCTGGGTGACAGAGTGAGATTCTGACTTTAAAAAAAAAAACCAAAAAGGTACTTGAGTTACTGAAGAAGTGGTATAGTATTATTTGGAATTGGACTTTGGCTGTAAATATGTATTGCAAACACTAGAACAAACAAAGAAGAAAAAATTACAACTGATGTTTTAAGAGAGAATATAAAATCATATTAAAAACTCAGTTAAAAACCACAAAAGGTAGAAAAAGAGTAGAGGACAAAGAAAGAAACAAATAATAAGGGCAACAAATAGAAAATAGTGACAAATATCATAGCTATTAATCCAATTATGTCAGTAATCACTTCGAAGGTTAATGGTCTAAATGAAGCAACTAACAGATAAATATTATCAAAGTGAATCTAAAAGAGACCTAATTACATGTTTTCTACAAGAAATTAAGTTTAAATATGAAGACATATAGATTAAAAGTAAAGAAATGGAGAAATATTTACCATGAAAACACTAATCAAAAGAAAATGGAAGTAGCTATATTTATTTCAGATAAAACACAGTTCTCCACAGGAAAATTATTAGGAATAAAAAGGATTACATAGTGAAAACGGGTTCAATTATCTAAGAAGGCATAATAAACAATGTGTAAGTGCCTGACAATAGTGTATGAGGCAAAAACTAATAGAACTGCAAGGAGAAATAGATTAATTCACCATCATAGTTGCAGAATTTAACAACCCTTTATCAGAAATGGACAGATCCAGCAGGCAGAAAATTGTTAAGAACTTAGTTGAACTTAACAGCACCTTTAATTAACTGTATATAATGAACATCTATAGACTACCACATTTAACAACAGAAGAATATATATTCTTCTTGAGCTCAATGGAACATTCGCCAAAGCAGGCCATTTTCTCTGTTATGAAACAATTTTTATAGATTAACAATTCTAAAAAATAGAACTTATAAAATATCTGCTCTGAGATCATTGTGGAATTAAACTTGAAAGCCATAATAGAAAGATAACTGGAAAATCTCCACATATTAAAAACAAATTACTAAATAACACAAATAAAGAAGGAATCTCAAGATAAATTTTAAACTATTTTGAATTAAGTGAACATGAAAACATAATTTGTGGGAGGCAGTAAAGCAGTACTTATGGAAAACATATAACACTGAATGTAGATATTAGAAAATAAGAAAACTCTAAAACCAGTTACCTAAGTTTCCTCCTTAGGAAACAAGAAAAAAAAAATCAAAAGTAGAATAACAAAACAAAACAAAAAAGATAAAAAATCGGTAAAATTCAAAACAAAAATCAATGGGAAGTATCAATGGAATCAAAAGCTGGTTTTTAAATAGATCAGTGAAATTAGTAAGTCTCTAGTCAGGCCAAATAAGAAAAAAGAGAAAGAGGGCAAAACTAATATTAGAAATGAAAGAGGGAATATCACTAAGGTTGACACTGACATTGAAAGGATAATAAAGACATACTATGAATAATTTCATTCCCACAAATTTATTAACCTAAATGAAATGGAAAAATTTCCTTGGAAGGCAGAATCTGACAAACCTCATATAAGAAGAAATTAGATAATTTAAATGGTCCTATATCAATAAAAAAACTTAGGTAATAGTTAAAAACCTTCCAAACAGAAAGCATCAAGCCCAAATAGGTTCACTGGTTAATTCTATCAAATATTTAAGTAATAATTTAAACCACCTCAGAGCAAACTTTTTCAGAATATAGAAGTAAAGGGAATGTTTACTAACTAATTCTATTAAGCTGATATTACTCTGTGTGTGTGTGTGTGTGTGTGGTGTGTGTGTGTGTGTGTAAAATATACATACATACATATATGTATTATGTATCATTATATACAGTTTTATGCATATGGAGGGGATTCTCAAGAAACAGAATTTGCTTATAATAAATTTTTGTTCTTACATGTACTATTACATGTTTAAATGTCAGTTACTTTCGAAGTACTCTCTCTTGGATTCAATGCACCCATCGACACACTTTTTGAACTTGTCAATTTTGATTAATTTTAGTGCTCCTACTGTTTTTTGTTTCACCTCTTCCACACTGGCAAAATGTTTCCCTTTGAGCACATTTTTTTTTTAATCCAGGGAAACAACAACAACAACAAAAGTCACTCAGAGAGAAATATGTTGAATAGGAAGGGTGGGGCACATGATATATAACATTTTTGGTCAAAAACTGCTGAATAGTTAGTGTGATGTGGACAGGTGCACTCCTAAATCACTCATCATGCAATGGGCAAACTTTTTGACAGAATTTCCAAAAAAGAAAAAAAAAATTCACTGAGGATAAATGCAGTGTCTGACAACAATGCTAGCTGGTACAACACTGATGCAGTATTCCCAGAACATTTACCTAGTGGGAGAAGCCTGCACTCAAGGAGCTTGACTTCCAAAAAGAAAATTCAGTTTTTTTGAGGGTCCTCCTTGAATACAAAATAAAAGAATTATTCCTTGCCCATACACAAGTGGGGTTTATCCCAGGTATTCAAGACTGGCTCAACATTCAAAAATCAATTGATGTAATCCATTAAACCAGTAAGCTAAGAAAGAAGAATCGCATGACCATACCAAGAGATTCAGAAAAAGCTTGTGGCAAAAGCAACAATCATTTATAATGAAAATTCTCAGCAAACTAGGAATGAGGAAGTTCCGTAACTGGACAATGAACGTCTTCAAAAAACCTACAGATTCTATCATACTTACTGGTGAGGCACTTGAAGCTTTCCCACTAAGATCAGCAACAAAGCAAGCATATTTCCTCTTACTACTCCTTAACATTGTACTGAAAGATCTTACTATGTAAAAAGACAGGAAAAAGAAACAAAAGCATATAAACTGTAAATAAGTAAGTACAACTGTCTTTGTTTATATTTCACATAGTTGCCTATGTAGAACATTTTAAAGAATCGACAAAAAAACCTGCTGGAACTAATAAACAATTTACAGTATACAAGTTACAAGTTAATATACAAGTGTCTATTGTTTTCCTATATATTAGCGAACAAAATGTGGAACACAATTTTATATTAACACCAAAAAAATGAAATGCCTTAGTATAAATCTAACAAAATCCATACAAAATCTGCATGAAAAGAACTATGAGACTTTTATGAAGGAAATCAAAGAAGAACTAAATAAATGAAGAGATATTTCTTATTCATGGATAAAAAATAGGAAGATTCAATAGTGTCAAGATGTCAGTGCTTCCCAAATTGACGAAGAGATTCGATGCAATCTCAATCAAAATCACAGCAAGTTATTTTCTGAACATCAAAAAATTTATTCTAAAGTTTATATGAGGAGTCAAAAGATCCAGAATAACCAACACAATATTGAAGAACAAAGTTGAAGCACTGACACAACTCAACTTCAGGAATGACAATTCAGTCTCAGTGATAAAGATGGTGTGATATTAGAAAAAGAACAAACAGATAGATCAATGGTATAGAATAAAGAAATTAGCACCATTGCTTTTCTTCTCGAAACCCTTCAATATTTTTCTATCTCATTTTAATACCAATAAAGTACTTGAAATAGCCTATACAGCTTAGGGGCTTCTGGTGCTTTCATTTCTGTTTTCATCTGGTGATTATCTGTCCTTTGCTCCTTCTACTCACAGCACATTGATCTCCTCGCTGTTCCTAGAATACAGTTAGACACAAAAATACTTAAAAGACTTTATAGTTGCTGTTTTTCTGCCCACTTCACTCTTTCCACAGATATTCATATTAATATCTCCTACACCTCTTGCAGGAATTTTATCCAGTATAATCTACTCTGTGTGATGTTTTTTAACAGTTTTTTGAAATTGTAGTTCACCCATGTTTTCCAATTTTTTCTTTTTTTTTTTTTAGTATTTATTAAACTTCAGTATAAAAAACATATTTACTTACATCGCTGCTTTTCTGTCCTCCAAAGTTGAAATTGAAGGTCAATCATGGTGGCTCAAGTACTTTGAGAGGTTGAGGTGAGAGGATTCCCTGAGCCTATGGGTTCGAGACCAGCCTGAGCAACTTGGGGAAACTGCGTCTCTAAAAAAAAAAGAAAGAAAAGAAAAGTTGAAATTAATAAGGGGAAAGTTTTGTCTATTTCTTTCATTACTGTATCAAAAGAACTATATAGGGCCTGATTGTTAGTAGAGGTTCAATATAAAGCTAATGAAATGTGAAATAAATTATGTACCAGAAACATTATTGGATTTCGTTATTGGAGATTTAGGCAAGGACAGTTTGAATTACAATGGTGGATTCAAGAGAGGAGGGAGGAGAAGAAATAGGCAGCATGTATAGATTACGCTTTTGCACGTTTAGAGTTTCTTTGAAAAAGAATAAAATAAGTCAAAATTTGAAGGGATATGTAAGAACTTAGTTTCTGTTCATTTACATATTATCTAGTGCTCAGAAATACTGAATTCCCAAATGCTATAATTTTTCTTCATTCAGAATTTTTTTTTATAGTACAGATCTGCTGGTGAAAATTTCTTTCAGTTTTTTATTTATCACAATGTACCTCCTCAACACTCTCAACAGAATCTGACTTTTACAAAAATTTTAAAGCATTAAAATCTTCGCTGTAGGTATAAAAAATAACCGGTAAAGAGACTTTTTATAAGAGAGTAATCACATTTATAGAAGTTGAATGATTTAAGGTGGTTTTTTTCATAGAGTCATTCTTTTATTGGTATATACTTTGTCAAAATTATCTTAATAGTGTTATTGCAGAAATGACTATTTTCCCTGCCTCAGAAGATTGCATAGGATTATATATCCAAAATTTTTTCAAAATACTATCTTAACACTAGCTTTGGGGAATATCAATTATAGAGTCAGGATAGTGACCATTTGCCCTGATATGTCCAAGTTACTAAGTCAATTTATTATTAAGCAGAATATGACATATTCAGGATGTAAACTTTATACATGAAAAGAGGGGAAATGTAAATTAAAATAATAAAAAATGAAATATACCAAAAATGATAATTCAAGCAAAGGAGATTATTTAAATCAGTATATCAAGACACCTAAGAGACTTCTTTTTTTTTTTGTATTCCAATTGAGAGGAAGCTATCTACATATTTGTTCTAAAGAGCTCAGTTTAGCATTCAATTTCTATTGCCCATTTGCTTTCAGTGATTATCTAGAGGTTATCAGTTAGAAACATTCAGTGAGTAGAGCCTTTATATTAATGTTATCTAAAGTAAGTAATATTGTTCTAATAGGGTGACATATCTAGTGATTAATCCCTGTGGTTAAGTTCTACATTAGTAATTATAAATACCTGTTGAGAACCTTTTCTGTAAGGATCCAGCACTATATTTTTCTGATCCTTTTTCCAGAACATCATGCATTTAAGTGATGTAGGATTAAGTAGATATTATTGCTTGAATTGAGGTAACCTAAAGTATATGTTTGAAGTCCTAACCTCCAGTACATCAGAATGTGACCTTATCTGGAGATAACATTATTGCATATATAAATAAATTAAGATAAGGTTGTAATCCAATATGGCTAATGTTTTTATAAAAGGGGGAAATTAATTAAGATACAGACACACACACACAGGAGAATGCCATTTGAAGATAAAGGCAACAATCAGAGTAATGCTGCTATAAGTCAAGAAACACCAGAGATTGCTAGAAATTTACTGGAAGTGAGGAGAGTCCTGCAACAATTCTACCTCACAGTTCTCAGAAGGAATCAACACTGCTAACACCTTGACTCTGGACTTCTAACATTCATAACTGTAAGACAATGCATTTCTGTTGTTTTCCAGTTTGTGCTACTTCATTACAGAAGGCCTTGTAAACTAATTCAGTAGGTGTTTAGTAAGTAAAGGCATCTTACATCTCTTTCTGATAGGACATCTGGATTAGTAACAGTGATTTGTTGAAACTGGCTTTCTCTAGTTCTTAAGAGTTGATTGTGTATAATTCTTCCCAGCCCCTTATTTAATAACATCATGCTGGTAGCTTTAAATTGATGGGAGTGTTTACATCATGAGATGTGGCAAAAAATCAGAGATTTGTATGTGTGTGTGTGTGTGTGTGTGTGCGTGTGTGTGTGTGTGTGTGTGTGTGTGTGTGTGTACCAACTGTTTATCACTTACCAGAATACTTCCATTAATTCCTTGCAAAATTTATCTAAACCAACTTTGAAAGACTTCTGTCAAGAATGTGTGGTGATTTTCCCAATTACCTGGATTTGTAAGTGAATGGTTCACTTAATTGCTGGAGGCAAGGAATGCATAGTCATGAAAACTAAAGATAGTACTTTATCACTTTTTCTTCTTTCTTTTTTTTTTTTTGAGATGACTGATGATGGTGATGTTTCTAAATAGATCACAAATACTTTTAGTAATGAAATATATTCCCTCCTAACTGCAAAGATAAATTTGGATGCTTCAGGTAAGAAACATAAAAACATATTTTGGCATTTTGAATGCTGTGACTTTTTGATGGGAATGCTTAAAACACATCCAGAGTATTTAGAAAGTAGCTCATAAGGTGAAGCCTCAGATTAGTTGATGAGCTATCTGGGAAATAGCCCTGCTGACTAAAGTCAAAGTTAAGGACAACTACAAACCTGGCCATATTTTGAGGTGAAACCTCACAAAGAGCCCCTAAATTGATGCTAAATCTGTGACTTACAGGAATATTGGGCAAATACATGTTTTGTATTTTGTGGCCACAAAGTTTTGGGTAACTTTTTTTTATTAAAATAATTACTATTTCCCAATATTATAGCTTACACTTACTAAAAAAAGTACAATCTTTCACAGAACCACAATACAACCATCAAAATAAAAAAATTAATATCAAAATGTTAATACTTAATTCTTATATTCATTCAGTTTTCTAAAAAAATTTCTAACATTTTGTTTATGTTAAAATATCTAGTCCAGAAAAAAATGCTTTACCTTTCATTGACATGTCTCATTAGTTTTTTCACTCTCAAGTGGTTCTTCAGTCTTTCAAAATACATGTATCAGAAAAAGTACTAGTAGTCAGAATATATAAATAGTTTCTAAAACTCAATGATACAAAGGCAATTTATTCATTTATAAAATGTATGGGTCAAGTAAGAAGACATGCACATATTTAACAAATCCGTGAAAAGATGTTTCAAATCACTATTTATAGATAAAATACAAATTTAAATCAAAGGACACTATTAAAAACAAACTAGAATGTCTCAAATTGAAACAATAATACTGAGGGTTAATGGTGATACATAGTAACTGATAGTCTTATACTTATGTGGGGAAAATGTAAAATGATATAACCATTTTGGAAAACAGTTATGGATTTCTTATAAATTTAACCATTCACTTACCACATGATCTAGTCATTACACTCCTAGGTATTTATTTAAGAAATTAAATATGTATTTTAATAGCACATTTTTTGTAAACAAATTAATTAGAAACAATCAAATATCCACTAACAGGTTAATTGATAAGTGTGATATGTTTTTACCACCATATTGGAAATAAATACACTTTATAGAATATGTTTATATATATATGGACTATATAGAATTACTACTGAGAAATATAAATCAGCATATTACTTATGCAAAAAGAAGAACAGATCTGGAAAAAAGCCATCATACTAACTTAAAAAGAGTCAGACACTAAACAGTCTGTATTATATGAATTTATTCATATATAAATATATGAATAAACAAAGCTTATGTAAGTTGACAGAAAGTAAACCAGTATTTTCTTGAGTTTCAGGGTAGGAAAAAAAGAAGAAATGTCTTCTTCCATTGGGTTTTGGGAGGCTTTGTGATGAGTCGACTTTCAAATGTGGGAGAGTTTCTGAAACGGACTGGTTGAATCCTTTATGTACAAAGAAGTGCTTCCGCTATTGCAACGCAGACAATGTACATTTTGCTAGGAAAATGGGTACTTCTAATTTTCACTTATGGGTCTGTAAATAAAATTTCAGCATAGTGGTGATAGCTTAAGTCTTATGATAATTATTCCAGATGTGGTAACAGCATGAGGAAATGGGAAGATTACATATGGACTATTCTTTTGAGTTA